>CM056833.1:12612701-13273326 GCA_029853015.1 Chelidonichthys spinosus | reverse complement strand
ACATTCTGTTAGCACAGTGATGTCATCAGTTATCCCAGTTTGGGCTTAGGGACTACAATTTTACTGATACAACAAAAAGCAGGTTTAAAGTATATACCAGGCATACAGTAATGAATGAAGTAGGATCCAGGGGGTTATTTATTTATTATAATATATTTTTGCATGAAACATGACCTGAGTGATTCATAGATTATTAAAATAATAGAACATTTTCCATGTTATTATAACCTCTCTGTAAATTGATGGTAAATGGACTTATATGGCGCATTTCTTGTCCCCTGACCTCTCAAAGCACTTTACACACATTCATACTGATGCTACTGCCATACAATGTGCAACCTGCCCATCAGGATCTAATGTTACACATTCCCTCACACCATATGACACCTTGTTTGACATTGTATGTCTGTGTGTCTCTCTCCTACAGGGCCCCCTGTCAAATGAGCGTGACTATGAGAGCGTGGTGATGATGAGGATGAGGCAGGCCGCTGAGCGACAGAAGCTCATAGAACAAATGCAGAGAGAAGATGACGAGGAAGCTGCCAGATATTAGCATAGCAGGACTCGGTACCTGCCTGCAACTATTAAATAAATACCTGTTTCAGGCTTTAGTTTCATAAAGCCTCTTATGTGGTTTGTTATTGTTTTTGTATGCAATACACTATGTGGCAAATAAATCTTTTTAATTCAAAACGATTTCTTTGAATTCTGTGTCTTAATCATCGTGTTTTTTTTTCTTCTTTTATTGAGAATGTAGGATGACTGAGGGAGATACAGAGTAGAGAAGAAGTGAGGGCTCCTACAGTGTGGATCCAGAGGTAGGAGTCCTAATACTCAGACTACAGGGATGAATCATTATTACACACTATCTAGTGTAACCATATGGTAGACATGTACAATATATTGATATATCAATCTCAACAGGTTATTTATACAACTTCTATCTGGCATGCACTTGATCTGTAATGTCCCCCTAAAGTCTCAGGGATTGGTATTGTAGAATAGGGCTGGGCAATATATTGATATGTTTTCAATATCATAATATGGCATAAGTGTTGTCTTTTCCTGTTTTTAATGCTGCATTTCAGTAAAGTGATGTCATTTTCTGCACTTACTGGACTGTTCTAGCTGTTCTATTATTTGCCTTTACCCATCAAAAATCTCAGTGTGTAAACATTTAGTCAGTAGTCAACTCTACAATATTAAACCATCATGTCAATATTACAGATTTTTGGAAGTTTTGGTTCAAAATAAAGAATACATGCTTGCATCATGTATTGTGTATTTGCAGTTCCAACTGTTTCAGATGGATATAACATTCAGTCTATTTGCCTCTAATATTTACTTTGTTGCAATGAACCGATATTTGAGCTAAATATATTTGATAACATTTCCATGTGGTCGTCTTAGTTCTTTTCACATCAACCCTGAGCACTGATAAATTAGTCATTAAATTATTCAAGACTTGAGGCACCCATTAAGGATTAGGTCTTTATCCATCGTGTTTTGAGCCAGAGGACATTGAGCATGGAACACCACACATAATCAACAGTGTATAATGATGTAATTTGCATCTGTCTGGTTAGATGTGACAACTCATTATTATTTGCCAACTGAGTGTAATCTTGCTTTTCTGACTAATTGGAAGTTCAACCAGCAATCGTGCTGAGATAGGATACGGCTTCCTGTTGCTTTAAGTGATGAAAAGTGAACATACGCTGAAGGTTAAAATGATTGTTCCTTAGGATTTGACTTTTTTCCCTCCTGTGAAATACTCTAAATCAAACCATCTGAGAGGGATGAAAAAATCATTGGTTGGACTGCTCATGACTGGTGACCACATTGATAACACGCCTGTGATTAGGATAGCAAGTAAGCAGGGCTTAATTTTCAGGAGCAACAAGCCAAAACGTTTGGAAACCCCTGAAGTAGATCAGATCTGAGAGTTGGATGAAACTATTGCTTCAATCACCAACTGAATGGCTTCCATTAGGGTGTCCTTTAATGCTTTCTGCACAACTTGTGCTACCATGTGATAACTGCTAAGCACAAAGCATGAACAGTACACAAACCTCAATTTTGCCTTCACACATGCAGGAATAGGTGTGCTTGTTTTTTAGGGCAACCTTCCCTCCTCAGTGTTGCCATTTTGCACACTTCACTCCACCCTTGGTCCTGACGGATCATGTCACATGCCATGGACCAGCTTAAATTTTAAAACATGCCTCTTGCTCACAAAACTGACTGTTATCTCCTATGATACTGACCTCACGAATATTCTCTAAGTTCAGCTATTATTCTAAGCTGGTTCACATCAGACTTATGTAACCGATGCCTAGAAGAAGATACTCTGTATTGCTTATTTATGCTCTGTGATGTGACGCGCTACTGCTCTGTGACCCACATTAAGTCAGACATTACAGTTGCGGTCACTGTTTTTGTTTTGTAACAAGGTCTTCTGCCTGTGGAACGTCTATCCATCCAAATAGTCTTATTTTCCTGTCCCTCGGGGGGACTCTGGTGTAATGCTGTGACTGTATTTGTGGGCCCATGCGGCGGTGCTTTCTCTCCTGTCATTGTGTTATTTAGGAGCCGCATGGCAGCTTTGCACCATCCGACCCAGTCATCCATCTCTCTGCCACTCCAATGCTGCCTCGCCGCCGCTCCGTTACACAATGTCCAGCTGTGGAGCGGAGTGGTGTGGTGGGAGACATCTGCTCCTCTCCTCCTGCAAAATCCCCTCATCGCATGGTTTTGTTTATGCGTAGCCCTTTTCATATCCCGGCAATGTGAAAAAAAAAAAGCAAAAACAAAAGCCCAGAAACACACAATCTCTGTCCAAATGACAACAGAGGAAATACAGTTACAGGAAACACATTCACCACCAACCCTGCCCTGAGCCCACAGTGGCTTGTGCTGCATGCGAACCAGGATGAGCCCGTTGCTCCATCCCATCAACAATTACAGCACAGCTTTGGGGTCTTCTTAGTATCTTCTTCCACCGCATCTCCTTATGTTGTGAGAGTTGTCACGTCTTTGGATGCAAACCGCATATGGAACCTGCGTGGTCAGAGAAGCACCAGCACCTTTTGATCTTTAGCAGAGGTGGAAGCTAAATCACGTGTGAGGCAGCAGGACTGGTAACATTTGTGGCTGTGAGTTGTCTGGCAGAGTTTCTGGTTTGCGGGTTAGTGATCTGGGCTGGTCCCAGACATGTGTTAGCAGACCTGGGGCTGTACTGAAACCACCCAGCGTTTTTGGCTCTCGCAAGCAGACTACTGCACTCTGTATGCGTGCAGTGCTAGTGCCTCATCCTGGGGCACTCTGCATCCATGTAAGGTGCCACAGAGCTGCGAGGGCTCGGGAATCAAAGCGTGTTTATCATTATCGTGTAATGTTTGTCTGCGTAATGGATTGTTAGGACATCCGCTGCAGCAGGATTTCAAATTGTTTTCATCTATTCATAAGTACAGAATCAATCCACATCATTAGGTCATTTAATCATAAGCATATGATACACAAAAAACATCTTTACACAGAAATGTATCTATCTAGCATGGAGTTTAATTTATTGGACAGAAAGTAGAGGGAGAACTGGTTATGGTGATGTCACACTCCCTTTACACTCCCTCTTGGTCACCTCTACGAAATAGCAAACAAGATTGGCAAAGAGTCTTATAACATTCTCTGGAATGTCGTTCAGTATTCCTGACCTGTCACCTATCAGCGGTAATCTGAAACCTTACGTCTGGAATTATCTAAACTTTAGGACTTAACTTTCATTCGACAAAGGGCTGATGATTTTATAGCTGTTAATGTGTCAAATGTAGAGCAGAGAACCAAAGTTTAAAAATGGTTCTTCAGCACGTTTCATTCATTCTTTTAAAGGCTTCTTAGTGTCATTTCCATAGTCAACACTCTCCATCACTCCGTCTCCTTGTGAAGGCACCACACCAGTGTCTGCCCCACCCCCGTCATCGTCAACACGCGGAAGCCCAACTTCTCCAGCTTGTCCAACACCAGGCGGGGTGGATCGTCCACATGGTACTCGGAACTAAATGAGCATAAACACAAAGTCATTCTACTTTCCCGCAGATGTGGGATTTCTCTGTCTTTCGGTAAACTTTGCTTGGAAAGTAGAATGCTGTTAATTGTTGTGGTGCTTATTCACTTCCTTCCACACCTTGGTTCATTTCCCAGCAGCATTTGAATCAGATTGCCAATGACAACACTTCCCCGATCTGTATTCCATCAGCTTGAATAGTTTATTCTAAATCTGCAAAGCAGAAGCCTTCCTCAACAATACTGGGATTTTTTTTTCACCACCATATGACCTGATCTCAGCTCTGTCATTAATATGTACATGTTAACTGCCAAAATTAAAGAAAGGCCAGTGTTAAGTGCCTGAATATGTAAATGTGACCCCCGTGTGAGTACATTCAATTACACCTGGGAGCCGATTCTGCATGTGTGTTCGTATCGGAGCGGTGCCATTACAGTTTCCCTACTCGTTTGTAAGCTGGAGTTTAATAGAAATTCACAGGTCTTGGTATTTTGATGACGGCCTTAGCCAAACTATGCCTGCAAATCTCCGCGTGTACGCTCTATTTTAGGATATTAACCCAATTTGACGAGTTGCTCACCCACTCAAATAACCCCATTTTTCATACTCACAAATTGTTTCCCAGCATGGTCGTTTTCCTTGCTCCCAGGTAATCCATGACAGCTGGATCCGAATATTCATCTCCCACATTTGTTGGACCGGTCTCCTGTAAGAAGTGATTAAGCACACAACTACACATCTGATAGTTTGTCTCAAGATGGATTGAGATATGATTGCTTTACGAAAAAACAATAGCCTATCTGGTAGTTGTAATGCTCTGGCTGCACCTGCAGATCCTTTGGCAGGTGCAGATCATAATCTTTAATAACTACACAGACTAAAAATAGATCGCCAGATACGCAGGCTATAGAATTAGGTTGCTCTGAGTTGTGCACACAACAAAATGAACATGCGCAAGAGGAGGCCGACAACTGAGCAACATGTGTTTTTGATTCAGGGCACCATGGCAATGAAAAAAACAAAAAAAAAAAAAAAAGAAAAGAAAAGAAGAGACGGCACATTGCTTGCTCCGCTTGCAGCCTTGATTGTTTGTTGTTTCCAGCATGCAGAATATTACAGGCCACTGCATTACTGTAATCTGCGTGTGGCGACCCAGATTGATTACTAGTACGCACTATGTTGCTCAGGCAAATAAACAAATCCATGAATCTCCCAACTCGAGCGCGTCTCTTCGTAAAAAAAAAAAAGCAGGAAACAAGTCATCTGCAGGCGGGATACACACCAGTCGGATCTGCGTACTGACGAGTATGTAAGGCATCCTTGCTGCCTTGGCGATGGGTCGCTGTTCCTCTGGGAATGACCGGGGGAGGCTTCTTCACAGACGCGACGGTCCCCTCTCCAACTTGCGCCGCTGTCGAAAAGCTGTTCGCGGAATGCGGAAACACCCACCGCGACGGACCAATCACAGCTCCTCTCTCAGCATCTTGTCAACAGCGTTGCTTGCTCGGTGCATGTCGCCTTGCTCGATTGATGGGATCACTTGTTTGTTGACATGCTGGCCAACGTGCATGTACGCGTATCAGAGAAACATGCATACACATTGAAGCATTAACATTTTGCTGATACTGTTTATTGGTTTGCAAAGATTTATGTTTTGCTAAAGAAACATGCTGTCTGGAACTCTAATTTCCTTCCCAGAGATTTATTAATTTCCTCCTCAGTGCAGCAATAATACATTTGGATCAGTGTTGTGACTGAGGGGGGAAATGAAAGACATAGACCCAAGGCAAACAACAATGACGAGGACTTTGATAAAATCAGCAATATGTAATGTAATGTCCCACTGATGCCAGAGAAGCCCAGCGGACAATCAACTAGGCTTTGCATGTCGTGCTCCGTAGAGAGGGTGATTTAAAGCCTGATCGTAGCTCGGTAGGCAGACATGAATCAGAGCTCATTCAGAAGTGCCAATGTTGAACAATCCTCATCAAAGTGGTTCACTATTAGCTAAAATGTTTGTTGTTGACATTTCATAATATATTATTGCTACATTTGACACAGCCCTGCATTATGAGAATGCATGGATACTGCTTTCTGTCGAGTGTGTCTGCCATGACAGTGGCATTAAAATGATAAAGCCTGTAATCTGTAGCCCCTTCCATTCAGACACAGGTGCTTGGTGAGGATTGCTGAGAAGATTGCCACCTACTGGCTTCCAAGATCATTGTCATCCAGCTTGTGTTGCTTGATTCGTTTCACCGCATCTTTCACGTCGGTGAACATTTGAATAAATTACAAGCTTGTCACTCTTCCTTCCCATTGTCAAGTTATTGTTTTGTCTTTCAGTAGTCTTAAGAGATGAGTGAGCTTTCATCTAAATCCTTTGTGGTATGCAAACAGAAAGGGGCATTCTTCTGGAATCTTTTCTCCTGTTTTATCTGTTCCCGCTAATCTGAGATCTACTTCAGGAAAGAAAACAGGAAAGCAACAGGGTTGTCACCAATGCCCCAAAAATAAACCAGGGACCCCCCTCTTGCCAAAAGAACACTCTCTTCTAACATGTTCCTACCCGAGCCACTTCCTGGCCTCCCGCGGTGTCTTCCTGCGCCGGCTCATCTGCTGCTGGTTATTGGAGTGTGGGGTCATCTCTTCTGTGACCTGTGGTGTCAGTGGAGCACATCCCTGGTGGGTCCACAGGAAGCAGTTTGATCTTTTGATGAGGCCTTTGCCTTCACCTTCTCAACTAAATGCGATGGCCTGTTGCTGCAAAGCTTCCGTCAAATGAGCTACCAGAGTCATATGAAGAATCTTTTGCAGCTAAATAACACAGCAGTATTTTTTTTTCTATAGTCATAATAATGTAAATACCACAACTAAATACCATAACAGATGTTAATCGGGCCCTACTGTGCAGAACCTTTAAACAATGACAAATAAAAACCAATATCCACTTTACATACTGCAAAATGATTCACATTTTATGATATAATTAATTAAATGAAAGTACCAGCTAGCTTATTCTGCACAGATTCAGGAGTGGATAACATATCCTTATTCACACATACCCCACAATGCATGTTGTAACTGCAGAGGTAATTAACTAAAAAAGGCGATTATTTCATTCCACAATCTATTTAACATGTGGTATTTAAAATAGAAACAAAACTCATTGTCAAATCAACACAACGTCCGACGCCTCAGACATCCCTTTCTGTGATAAATGTGTCTGACGGATTTACTTGCTGAATGTGTGTGGGTGAAGACCCGCGCTGCTAAAGCAATCGCTTTAAATCACTGTGTGGGAACCGAGTGGGGATGAATTATACAGCAGGCAGTATGTGTATATTATGATTTACTGTAGGTGTATGTTGGAGTAATATTCCACTATTCAGCGGGGAGATTTAAACTGTGGGAGAACAGAGACAACAGGCAGCTCTCTGATAGATTGGGTGTTAGGGTTATACTCCGTATAGGTTTACATCTCCTTAATTTTGATGAATCGCTGTATTGCCGAGCCATGCATTTCTTCTGGAGACTTTTGCATTCATACTTGTGTGTGTCTACAACTGCCTGCTCACTGCAGTTCCCGTCTGAGACGCTCCACAGTCCGTCCTCTGCAAGGAGATACATCATTGACCTCTTTTCCTTTGCTGTTTTCCAGATTGCACCCAGCGGCTTACGTAAAGTGTCTCCAAGCTGCAAGAGATATTACCCAGCAGCCCCGGCAAGGTTAAATTCCCTTCTCATTGTCTCTTCTTTTCACCCCACCTCACCTCTCTTCCTTTTTCATGTTGCGCTCTCTGATAGACGACACCGCTGGCTCTAGGGATTACGCAACACAGCATAGCCGTATGTACATCAGCGTGAAGCATGTCAAGCACAGTCACCAGGTTGTTAAAAAAACAGGATGCGGTTTTAGTGGTCGTGGATACTGGAAGGGTTTGTTTAGGGAGAATCTCTCTCGGTGATTAAGAATAATGTCATCAGACACATTGTTACACACTGTGTCTTTTCTCTCATCACCTCCATTCTGAGCTTGATTTTTATGCAAGGAGCATGTGGGCAGCCACAACTGAGACTGATTGGGTTATTAGTAACAGGAAATAACACAAGACATAATAAACACGGCGGAACAGGGGAGAGATTTAAGACGGCTTGAATGTATCCGCTATATAGATGAGTTTGTTGGTCAGCATTCCTGATCCTCATCTGTGTTGCATTCCAGTGAGGTTGACCACAGTAATAGTGATGTATCTGGTAGCTAAAGCTGACTCTGGGTGCCTTAGTTAGGCAGAGTAAAATAGACAGAACAATTATCCTCTTCTTTAAATGTGGGAGTCATGTCAGGTCTTCCAGAAAGCTCCAGGAACAGCTGTTTTTTTTTTTTTTTGCAGTGGCTGTAAATGTATTGTTGAAAAATGAGGTGCATCCATAAATAAGACAATTTCAATGATGTTGTTCAGACATTAGATATTCCACTTGCAGTTTGGTGGAGGTTTTTTCATGCTCACTTCTTAGGCAATTAGATATGGTTTCTAAAAATCAAGTTTAGAGAAAGAAGTAAGGGATCATAACAATGATGTGAAACATGTATTGCTGTAAATTACAGCTTACATTTTGTACATTTTAAAGTAGTTTAATACACGTTTTTCCTGCTACTACCTTTCCTTCGTGGAGCTTCTGTTTTAGTAATTTGAGGTGTACCTGTGAGTATTTTTGAGTTATTACTAAAAAAAAGGCTCAAGACTCACCTGTTCAGACTTCACCTTGACTCTACATAGCATGACCCACTAGCACCTTGAGCCTTACTATAGCACTCTGATCTTAGCACTGTTGCTCTTGAAGTACTACTTTACTCAGATGAGGACCTAACACTTGTTCTATTTTTAGCTCTTACTTTATCGGCAATGATACGTCGTGGTTTCTTTGTTTCCTTCTTTTGACAAATGTACTTATTGTAAGTCGCTTTGGACAAAAGCGTCTGCTAAATGACCTAAATGTAAATGTAATGTACTTATGCTCTAATCAGTGTTTACTAAGATTTGCATTGGTAGAGAGGGAGTTAGGGCTTGGGGCCTTGAATAAATTCTATTGCAAAATAATAATGTGACGACTTCACAGGCGTGTTGACATCAAAATACTGTACATAATCTCAGTGCATTGTGATTTCCCAAATCTAATAGAACTGTGGGTCTATTAAGCATCACAGCACGTCAGTATCTCTGTAAAGTAGTAGAGGATGACGGGGAGATGGGTCTGCACAGAGAGAGAGGAACGACATGAGTCACATCATGATTCCTATCAGGCCCGTGGTTATGATATCATGTTTTTTATTATACGTTGCAGCATGTGGTTTTTGTTTATGAACAAGCAGAGGTAATCTGCTCAGTGTATCGCTGCAGCTTCACGACAGGAGGAATGGCTGCTCCTTGGGGGAAAAAAAACAACTACGACAATGAGCTTGGTGGGAGCGAAGGGGCAGACTGACTTTGTTTGACACGGAACAACGACAGCCAGACTGCACGATAGCCGCCGGGGCAGTTGTCCTATATCATACGTGGCGCTCGGAGAAGTTGGTTTATGCTGAAACACGTCTCCGCAGCTGTGATGATGACATTTTTGAAAAGCAGCTGTTTAGCATCGCAGTTAATATCAACATGGATTCATGTCTTTTTTCATCACCCACTTCCTGTTAATGACTTCTGGTGCACACTTGTTGCCATGGCCCCCGTCGCTATCAAATGCTAAACCTGACCTAATGTGAAGGCTGAAGTGTTTGTGATTTATTATGACTGTTAAATCCTTAACGAGTGTGCGTCAGCTACAGAAGCAGACATTACATTGTCCAAATCAAAAGCCTTAACGCGATTTTCCGTTTATAAATCAGGAGATCGTTGCAATGAAGAGCCCGACTGTCTGCTAAATATCCGGTCGGGAGGGAACTGTATGAACAGAATATCCAGATGCATAGTGGTCTTTAATATTGCTGCCCACAGTCAACAGTATAATCACTTGAAAGAGGAAAACTTCAATAGCTGCGGCCTCCACTTGCCCTGAAAACAAAGGAGGAAAGAGAGCGATGGCGATGAGAGTCAATTATGTGACAATGATGTCATGGTAGTACTGGCTCTGATTGAGACCATATGTCTCATGGGGTTCCCTTGCTATTCTCCTCGCTCAGCATCCTTCACATCACGAACGTGGTCTTGAGTCTGAGAGTGACTGGATGTTCAGGTGATCCATGAATACAAATTAGTTTTACAAACCCGATCACTTAAAAACAAGTTATATTTAAAACAAGCTATCACCACAATCATGCATGACATCACTTCAATACATGACAACTATAACTTTTCCATCTGGCAATGTGGTTTTATTGTCTTGTTGTGACAGATAACAAGTAAATTACCGTCTCAAATCTGAATCCACCAAGGGAGTGCATCAGGGTTTTGACCATTTAACATGATTTCGGGGTTTTGAGGTACGTTAAGACGGGGCCGACTATCGTGAGTAACTCAGTGGAAAGTGGAAATGTTATGGTTTTACAAGATGATGGATGGAGTTGAGGGCAGAAAGTCACATTCTCAAATGTAGTGTGGTTGGGATGGTCGCTGTGTTCCCAGACCAATAGCTCACTGACACTTATCTAATTCATAATTTGCAGCTGCAGTATATTCTTCAACCAAAGCATGGGGTCACAGGGGAGACACGGGACACCCACACTGCTACGAGCACACAATTATACTGTATGTGCTATTTATATTTGCATTTCTCCATCTGTCTCTATCTCTCGCTGCATTAAACTGAGTGGGAGGTTGAGTAATGAGGCTTAAGATATAATTCAGACCTCCCTTTCTTATCTTTGCTTGTTCTTTTCTCCGTTTTTCACTCCCACTCCGTCCTCCTTCCTCTGACCGCTTCTAGCAAGAGACTGGGTTATCTTCCTCTTTTCTGCTGAAACCAAATTGCATTCCACATGAGACAGATCCTCCTTATCTCCTGTCAGCACTCATGTTCATGGGTCACTTTAGGATGCTGGGATGTCCCAGATGGTGCTTTGCATTCTCCTGCGTTTCTCACGAACTAATTTACACTTGTCGACGGGAGTTTGGATTCCAAGTAGAATCCA
Source organism: Chelidonichthys spinosus (assembly GCA_029853015.1). Taxonomy (NCBI): domain Eukaryota; kingdom Metazoa; phylum Chordata; class Actinopteri; order Perciformes; family Triglidae; genus Chelidonichthys; species Chelidonichthys spinosus. The sequence goes on along the minus strand of CM056833.1, from coordinate 13,262,134 downwards.
TGAAGAATTACGACCTCGGAGCTTTTGCAGATTAATAGCTCAGCGTTTGCCTTCAAGTCAAGAGCAGTAAATTGGTTGACTGACAGAACAACATAACATCTTGCGCAATGGCACGAAAACTTACAGATGTGTAGCTGAGATCAAAATGAAAGCTTAAGTTTGCAGATGGAGGTGGTCCAAGCATGGGACATGGCTCAATTTGGGCTCCAGTGGTTCGTTTTACCCCAAATTCTAACTAACACCATTTAGAAGAAGCTAAATCTTCACAATGAGGAAGACTATTGTGTACTGACAAGACAACACTGCTCAGAGCATTTTGAACCCACATATATGTTGACATATTGGTGTTGGAAGGTTTTCCCTTTGCTCCAGTTGGCTGTATTGTTTGGTTTAGTTTTATTTAGTTATTGTGTGTGTATGTATATATATATATATATATATATATATATATATATATATATATATATATAACAAGACAGTGTTATATTGTTATATATATAACAATATATATAACAAGAGTGGCATGCAGGGCTTTAAGTACTTTGTTAAGTTAAATTTGTATCTTAACAGCTATGCTTTAACACAAGTGAATTATTCATCAAGACACATAATCTAGCAAGCACAGCTGTTCAACATTGCATGGGTGTGTGTGTGTGAGTGTGTGTGTGTGTGTGTGTGTGTGTGTGGGGGGGGGGGGGGGAGGTCAACAGAGGATAGAAGTTGGAAATTTCAACAGGGATTTTCCGACATTTGAATTTCAACGGAACGCAGTGTAATATCCGCCATTCTGATTCGTAACGTCAAGTTAAAAGAGGGTTTCACGGAGTTTTCCTAAGATTGATTGATTGATTGATTGATTGACACATTAGAGCAAAGGGAGAAAACTTAAAAGAAAAGCTATTGATGCAAAGCGTAACTGTACTGCCAGTGGTCAGTGTTTCCATTTCTGTTGGGTATTTTCTGATTTAATTCTGCATCAAGCCGCAATACGCTCATCCAAGTGCTGTCTTGGCATGAGTTTGTGCGGCAATGCTGAGACACGATACTAAACCAATTGACCAAGATGTCTGCAAGATGACCTCAGAAACATTAGAACACAGCATTATTCTCTTTGGTGATGAGTGCTCCTGTGGTGTTCCAGGAAAGACGAGCTTGTCTGGGAGTTGGGCTATTGACTCAAAGCCACAGAGGCTCCCCTTTCTCCCTCTCCGTCCCTCCATCTCCTCGCATATCTCCATCATTCCAACCTTCCTCTCCTCCAATCCTCCGCATGCATCCATCCCTGCCTTTTTACATTCCCCCTCCTGTCACGGACTTTTGTGGGCTTCTTCCCATCGTCCTCCAAATGCACCAGCCTGGGGTGTGTGGCTGCTTCTCATTCCATGTTAGAGTCCAACTGGACCACAGTCTAAATAATAATTTCCTCAAGATACAGTGAGAAAATCACTTTCAGAGATAAGAGCGAGCTATTAATGCAGTATGAAGCTCCAATGCCCTCTCCGGTCTGTTGATGGAGCCATGGCACAGTGTGTATCCACAAACACAGCCACCCTGTGTTGGTTTGTGTGTGCGTGTGTGACCGTCTGTATGCATGTCGTGTGCCTCTTGTTGTATTCTTTATGTCACAGGCTACTCCGACTCCACAAAACCACAAGCGGGATTAAAATGGTTTTGGCCAAATGAACATGTGGATATCAGATGTTGTGCCCTCGCTGCCTCTTCTATCCGTCTTTTCGAATAATTTTGGGCACGTATGTGAGCTTCAAATCACGCTGCCACTCATGCCTTCATGCTAACACACTCAGACTTCCTCGGGAGGATTCGCTAAATGTCCACTTTGGCTCCTCCAATCTTAGGCACACACATTTGCACACAGCCTTCCCTCTGTCACGTACCATCTCCCTGTGGGTCTTCTGGACCTCCCTGCAGCTCAAGCTGTGTGACTTGGCCGTACATATCAGAAAACACAGCACCCAGGAGGTCATCGTGGGTGTGTGTGTGTGTGTGTGTGTGTGTGAGAGAGAGAATGAAGGGGAAAAGGCAGCGGTAGAGATACTGCATGCTCTGTGCAGTATACAGTATGTTTTCACATGAGGGCGAGTGCATTCGTGTGTGCAGCATGTTTGTGTTTGTGCATGTTAAGCACCATTAAACAGGTGGCTCCGTATTGCTATGCAACCAGACCCCGATCCCCTCCTCAGAGGAAACACTCTACAACTCCCAGGATCCCTCCTGGCTTTTTTCATTTCTGCACTGTAATGGCATTTGTCTCGCCTTATCCCGTCCACCCTCCATACTTTATTTGAACTCTCTTCTCTCCTGGCTATGCCCTCCCCTCAGGCTGTTTGGTTTGGCCCCTTGCCTGGGTCCGTACACATTCTGTCCCCCCAGTTATCACGGTCATTTGCGAGGACTATTTTCCTTCATGCATGTACAGTGTTGCCCCTGAGGTTCCTCCATTAACTCCCCCTCGTCTTCCTTGTACCACTCCATTAAACTCCGTTCTCTGGCAGTCAGGCAAACGATTGAGCCAGAAAAAGGACATGCCACATGGAAGGCTTTCTCTGTTTCCTCCCAAACGCTCATCTGAAAGAGATGTCACAAGCTTATCCAGAAAACCGGAGTCACTGCTCCAATTCCAACATCAGTGAGGGTTAGATAAAGCATTTTCTATCAAGATATGGTTTTGTTTTGTTATGCCTCAAAATGCACAAGCTAACAGATAATAACACACAATATTTGCGAGCTATTTGACCACATCACATGGCTTGTAGTGGCTAAGAGCAGTATCCAAGGCATTTGGAACTTCAGTCCAAATGCAAACACGATGCCAGCAACAGCCCTGTTGGACCTGAAGCCAGATTCTTGAAGACCGTACATATTTCTTGTGCTGGTACACCATTCTTATATAACCAAGGTGAGGACCTGCCAAAGTTGAATATGCCTCAAGATCTTTCTTTCCTTTACCCTTTCAAGTGAGTTACTTCCCTGTCCTGTTCCACAAACCACTGCCTACTCCATCAACTGTTTTGGCTGCACGGCTCCCGCGGACATCAGGCTACTCTTGTGTTTAGCTGTTTCTGCATCCAGTGATGAATGTCCTTGGCCTTTATGGAATTCCATCAATCCAGCTCAGTCATTTCCTCAGTATTAGTGCACCGTTTCCCATATGTGTTGCAGTTGGCTTGCTCAGCTTACATCGAATTACCATGCTGACAAATTAACACTCCTTGTGCATGAATGAGAACAATTCCCAGAAATGTGATGGCTGGCTCTCCTGACATTGTATTCTTTTCATGGCTTTGTTGTCTGTTATTTTTCTTTCATCTTTCTAGCCTGCTTTTTGTTAAATTAGTGTGTGCTGAAGAAAGAAACAATGTTGCGTAACACTGCATAATCATTATCCACCTGATCAATCTATGTCAAACGTCAAAAAAGAGGTTGGCTTTCTTGGAAATGGTGTCATAGTAGCTCAGATCTTGTTATCCTTGTGGTTGCGGCATGGATATAAACAAATATCAATCTGCTAAACGTCCTCTCCCCAACTCTTCTGTAATCTATCACTCCCTTTGAGCCACTTATCTTTTCTAAATAGGCTAAATTGATAAATATATATCTATAAAAATAAACATATTGGACTGAAATACTTCCCTATGAAACTGAAGCCCCATTTTTTGCCCTATGTGTTGTTGAGTCTGCAGTATATGACGTTACTATGTTGTCTACAGTGTTTGTAGAATTGCTTCATTCTTTGGTCCATTGTATTTACAATGTCTGGAGAGATCTTAAAGTTGAACTTGATGCGTGTGTTAGAGAACACGATTGAGTGTTTCATAAAAGTAAAAAAAAAATAAAAAATCATGCCTGTTTTTTAATAAGGCCACGGGATAATGGTTAACATCACTGTCATGCTATTAAAACCACTGTGTGACCACACAAGCTTTATGAGTAGGGACATGGTCACACACAAGTCACTACAGCCAATAGGAAAACAGATGCATTGTGGGATGAAAGCTAGGGGCCAATGTTAGTAGTGATCATGTGTAGCTGTCTTGTAATATGCAGATTCAGTTGAAGCATTCGGATTTGAGTTTCTAGGCACTCAATTCTGTATTTTCCATTTGAATACAGTTAAACCATTAATGGCCAGTAATACCATAGTAACAATAGTGTGATCCCATCCCTGCTTACTGTAGTTGCTGTGTATTACCAATAGATTTATATTAAAACTCCCTGGAGCTAAAGCATTTTTCATCAGCGCTCATTCAAGCTTGTATCAGCAATAAGCTCTCCTTATCAGTTCTTCAGCTGTCCCTGGCTTTTCCTCCTCGGACTGGAGGAGTGGGAAAATAATTTGTTTGTGATCATTCTGTCCACTTTATTATCTCTTCTCTGACCTCGGCTATGTGAGGATAATTACATAAACCTATGTCTACAATCCGCATAGCAAGGCGGCTGCAGGGTGCTGGACAGTGCTTCATCCCAGAGTTCCATTGGAAAGGTCCTCAGAGTGCTTTTTTATGTTTAAAGATGCTGGGTAAAGCTCCCTTTCTCAAGGCGGTCACAAATGCATATGCTCTCTTCTCATTAGTACCAATTAAAAAATACACTGGCCCTCAGAAAAAATACATTATGTGGACACAGTAAAGGCCTGTGTCTATCCATCCATCCATTAAGGATCACTACTTATCCTGTTAAGGGTGGAGCAGGAGGTTGCTACTTCCATACATACCTGGAGAGAACTCACAAGGACATGCAAACTGGGCCCCTCTTGCTGTTATTCCACCTTAAAAAAATCAACTTTAGTCCACAACACCCCTATGATACTGCTAAAGCACAATACAGCAGTGATAGTGATAGATGATACTTCATATTTCTACTCCACTACATCTCTGAGGCAAATGTTGTACTTTTTCCATCATTGTTCATTATGCATTGTTATAGATTAAAGGTTATCTAGCAGAATATATGCATTTATAAGAATGTTATTTACACACACATTTACACGAGTCCCTGAAGTCCCAATCATTTTGTTTTCAGTGTTGCATGAGATAAAAAGGTTCATCATTGTGAGCCAACCCTTTCAGATAGCCTTTTTATCCATTGTTAGTGTAAATATATTGATTAGTGCATTTAATATATACTCATCAGAACCATTTCTGGTTGTTCTGTCTTCCACTCTAAGTGATGGAACTGGATATGACTCAATTGCAGTGTGACATATACTTTTTTCCTGCAAAATCTCCTGATATCCTTCCTAATCTCATACAGAAACTCAACCTTTGTACCAGAATTGGTGCTACCTTTTATGACTGGTCATAAATCAGCCCGTGATGTACTGCACGTTAAACTCTTCCCCTGTTATGAAATGAGGAGTAGGTGTGATGTCAGTTCCAGGCCAAACCAAATGGGTGTCATGGGATGTGAGCGATGGAATTTAAAGTTTTTATGTTGTGCGTAGTGTGTAGCAAGGAGTGTTTTCTCAGCTGGTCCACTCAGAAGGACGCAGACAGCCGTCTCTTTGCTCACTCGCATGTCCACATGTTTGCTCTGGACTTAAAATGTGTCCATTATGTCAGTGAACTTTTACGCTGTCCAATTTGGTCTGCCCCAATATTGTTGACCCTCCACAAGCACAAAGACAGATGTCAAATATGCATGAAAGTCCGTTTGCTGGTACCGATTTGATGCGTAGGCACTTTTAGATCTTTTATTAGAATTTGTTGTAAAAGTCTGGAAAATTGACATAAAAGACATTATGTTGAACTAATTATAGACTAGGGCTGGTTGTTAAGATCATTTAAAGGCAAAAGCGATGAACTGTTGGGTTCGCAGGACATCCGGATTTCTCCTTACAGCAAATGCTTCCGACCATAATGACATTTATCTGTTGTTTTTGTTCTTTTTGGATCTTTGCGGCGATCACATTCCGAAAAAAAAGAATGTAACTAATATCCTCTAAAATTAGAAAGTCTTGTCATGGTTTTGAGAAAGGGGGTGGCTCAGGGATCAGGGTTTTGGAACAGAGTTATAATTAGACCTCGGTTATAGTTAGGGTAAGGATTACTGTAGAGCATGTCATTGTTGCGGTCCCGATTAGTGCCTGAGGTTACAGCATGAGCACGAGTCAATTACATGTCCCCACAACTGAGTTTGTGTGTGCATCTCCAAGTGTGTGTCGGCATGCCAACATTTGTGTCTGTTTTCAAATATGGCCAAGTCCAGATACTTTACAGCCCATGTAATTCCCCATTTCCAACCTAACAACAATAAATGCAACAAGTGGTCTGCTCCTGTGTACATAGTAACATATCTCAGGGAACACACACTGCCTCTCAAACGGACAGGCCATAGCTTCATACAGTTTCTTGCTAAGTAAAGCAATTCTCTCCCAGAACCATAAGGGGGGAGAAAGGGGGAGCAAAGCAGAGTGTAGGTATTGGCTGCAGCTTCTGGCAGCTCTTAGACCACTGTGATGCTGAGGGACTTGTGTTGCTGAGATGGGAAGGAGAGAGGACGAGAGCACAATGTCTTATTTTTGCTGGCAGAGGACAGAAGTGCTACCTTGGAGGCGGTTCTCTGCAGAGGCCCATACATCTTTAGTTCCTGGCACCCGAGCCAGCAGGGGGGTGGGAGTGCGCGTGGGAGGAGGGGAGGAGGAGGGGGGGATGCTGCTGGGGAGTCAGCCAAAGTCCAGGACTGGCTTAATGGGTTCTCCTCTGCTATGTGATCCCAGTTCGGAGGATTGGGGCAGACAACCTGACTCCTGTCTCACTGCGATGGGGCTCGGTGTGTGGATGGTGGTGTCGGGTGAGATGAGGAGCTGTGGGTGCTTCTGTCTTTTCAGGTGTCTCCGAGTCACAGGAAAGGCAGTGGTTGACAAATCCAAAGCCGTGTGTGTGTGTGTGTGTGTGTGTGTGTGTGTGCAGCAGTCTGAGTCACATGGTTGTCATTCATACCAGCACCTTCCTTTCCTCTGAGTCATTAGATGGCACTTTTCAAATTTAATGTGATAAATTAAATTTGATACTACTGTATAAACACTGTCTTCCCATCGTGTCAGTTGCTGTCTGTGTGTTGGGATTCAGAGGACTGATCATTGTATATAAGCGAAGCCACGGTGAAGCAGTTTTGATCGTAAATGTCCTTTTTCCACTTAATGTGTTTAGGTGTGAGGCCTCTCACTGTTGCCAGATGCCTTTCTTCATTCGCAGTCCTTGTCCGTGTTCCAGTTCCAGTCCGCAATAATCTAATGCAAATAATGAGAGGAGGATCGTAATGAATCCTCCCTCAGGTTATACTGATTCTGAATCAAGTCGTTTATCTCCATCTGAAGAAATCAGAATCAAATATTGTTGAAGCCATTTTACTGGATAAGAGTTTGGGCAAGTGGGTATAATTTGCACAAATATGTAATTGTATTAGGAAGCTGAGCTGCGGCCTCATGGGAGAGGTCCCTCAGCCACTATGGTTCACACAGAGGTAGCACAATGCAGATGTGTTAACTCTCTTCTCTGCCTCAACTGAATTATGCAATCGCCAGGAGCTCCGAGACTAATTCACAAAAGTTTACTGACTTAAACTCTTTAAGTTTATGGTTTTGATTTATTGTAAACATTTAATCTATTATTATTTCAAACAACCTTTTACTACCCCACCTCTTTAAAAGACATGGCTGGCTAGTGTTACTGAGATAAACAAATTGAGCAAGCTAAAGAAAAAATATTCCCAAGTATGGCAGGCAAAGCGCTGCGTGCTCAGTGACATGTATCTGAAAGTCTCCCTTGCACTCTCTCTGAGGGTCTGGCACAGGCACCGCTGTCTTACATAATGCTATGAGATCACCCACCAAAGAATTAATGCTGTAATATGTGTTTGTTGTCGTCGGTCGCATTGCATGGCATTACACTCCAGTAAACTTAATATCCATTCAAGTGGGAGCTGGGGATGATTTACCGGAATGCAGAAAATCTGAAATATTGCCATGACTGTGACATCTAATTTCTCTCGGGGATACCGAGTGGATACGCTGCCACCCCACAAACATTCTGAACACGATCGGCTTCTGTGTCCTCTCAGTTTTTCCCGCCATGGGATCGAGCTCGGAGGGGAACTGCCGGCCAAGTCCTCTAATGCTGGCAGGCTGAGTAAACGGTGTCTCCGGAACCTTATGTTAGCCCCAGCATTTCCATAAGCACCCTTCATCCCCACTCTGTTATTCTTTATGATCCGCACCTCCGTTCCAGCTCAAGCCAGGTTCCAGGACCTCTGGCTTTGTCCCGAGTGGCCCCCTGCATCCACTCAGATGGCTGTTTACAGCGCGGTGTCCCGAAACAAGGGGCCACCGGAAGCATTGTCCTGCAAACCAGCTGATAACTGTGTTATGAAACTTGCAGGGTCATCCACACCCCCACATTTGACATCCTGTCGACATCTGTTTTCTAAGAATTGTTGGGCGCTCGTCTAACCGAGTATTAGTTGCGCCTGTGAGCTCCCCAAAGAAACAGGCTGTAGATGATTGATTCAGTTATTGAGTTATTGAACTCTGTTTGCTCGGTTATGTTTAATTTCCAGTTTCATCTTTGTTTCTTAATGTTTTCGTAATATTTGGCCAAAGCTGAAACTAAAAACTATTTTGATGATCAATATTACTTTGGTTAATTCATTTTATTTGGATGAAAAAAATATTTCCAACGTTTTATGAAGAAACATTCCACCACTTCTTGCACAATGCTCTATGATAATAAAAAAAAAAGAAACTAAATGAATGGTCGTTTGGGGTGTAGCAAGGCAATGAGAATAAAACTAGTATATACAGATTGCTGAAGTTTCTGTTGTGAAGAACAGAGGATTCATTTGATTGTCTCTGACTAATGAAATACAATATTGCAAAATCTCTATGATGTGACGTTATACTCCAGTAGTCTCTCTGAGCTATTTTCAGCTAATTAGCGTTAGCTAATTCTGCCATCTCCAACACATTTGTGTCCAATTTGACGGACAGATCCATGAAGCCAACCATAGCTTTATCAAGGATCAGCTTTAAAATAGCTTCATCAAGGTTGTTCGCTTTTCAGTGTTAGCTTTAAAAAGTAGCTTTATCAGAAGCCAGAGCTATTGATCCATCACAAAACATTTATGTCCGTTATTTTTGCTGCACTGCTGCCAACTTTGGTTACCTGGCTGGAATGAGATTTTGATGACTTGGCTAAATCGCACATGCGCAATGCCACAACATTTAACATAATCATGACAATCACACTGTGCCTTATGAGATTTAGTATTACACAGTGTGTATGTTTTAGAAGAATTTTCTTCTAAAGTTGTTAAAATATCAGCAGTATCTTATACTTTATCTTATAGTCCGTTATTGTTACAACTTACTCCGCCCCCCCGGCCCGATTTGACGTCGCAGCTGTTGTGATCCCATGGCAAGATGGTCTCTAGTTTAAATAGATTTTCAATTGATTTAATCGATTGGTCGGTGCTGCCCATCAACACTCACATGATCAACAGACTCAGGGAACACTGAGCTAGGTGAGACACACAAATAGGCAGAAAGAGACAGTCAGAGGGATGTTGACCTGTCCCGGTGCATGTGAAGTGCTTATGCACTGCTCCGTTGTATGCTGTCATGAAGCGCATGATTGCTAAATAAAGCGGAGGGTACACAGTGTCTTAGCATGTCCGTGTGTACGTAGGTGTCTACATGAACAGAAGTCAACTCCAGGTACTGAGCTGATTTGTCAGCTGTATCACCAATGTCAAATTTCTTTTGTCAGTTTATATTTAAAAAAAAAACTTAAACCAAAAGTATCATCAATTATATATTAAAGCATATTAACCTGACATATGTATATCAGAAGAATATCTAAAAATGCCAAAATGTGTTTTCTTTCTTTCTTTTTTTTTCAGTAAAAGTGAACCACCTCAAAATAGGCACCACACGTAGACTGTGTCAAATAGTCTTTTAGGATAACATGAACTGAAATATAACATCTCACACTGTCAACAAGCCAAGCTCCAAGCATAGACCGTTCCAAGTCTGAACAGAGCAAAGTATTTTCAGCAGAGTGGTCAGCTCCAGCAAATCGTTCTTCTCTATGCGAGTGGGGAAATTCTGACAGGCAATCAGAGCCCACTACAAAAAGAGAATGTAAAAACAACTGAAAATGAATCCCTACAAACGCAAATAGCTTATTGCTAAATTGTTTTGGTCTGGCGTGAAGCATTGCCAAGAAGAGGGCTTGAAGTGGGATGGCGTGAAAGCGAGGGATGGAAGGAGAATGGTTCTGCTGCAGCGGAGAGCTGAATTATGGGCAGCTTGTCTGACATGGGAGCATATGACATTTTTTTTTGTCAAGGAGATGGTTGCAAGATATTTCATATCCCATTACATCAGCTCGCATTTCAGATAGAGACACGATGAAACCATGGCAGATTATGACAGGCGTAGGGTATTCCAGGGCATTACTCCTTCTTCATTCACCATTGTTCATCATGAGTAATGATGATTTCACAAAGGCTTCAAAGTTCTGCCGGACTCTTCTGTCATTTCTTTGGAACAGTGGATAATGAAAGACCACATCTCGATTAGATTTCATGTAAGTGATGTTAATATGTTGCTCTCTAATTCCTAACAGCGATTATAAAATATTATATATTTGTTGTGGATTCAGATGATTATCCTCCAAACTGTGCCGAGGCCACTGTTTCAGACCACAGATACGCACTCTAGACTGGTATCACCCGGGATGTTCAGACTAAGATTAACCATTTATTGTTGTAAGTAAACGGAAATCCTTTTCTACTTCCTGTGTTTTTCTTGGTTTGGGTTAGTCCATTTGTTCAGATGCATGGAACTCTCAATGCTACATTATTTGATAGTGTAGACAACAGTCACTCACAACCATGGACTGTTGGTGCGTTCCATTTACCTCGAAAGTCGGAAGCCGGAGCTGGGAGTGACGTCACACCCCAGCGTTTCAGTTACAAAGTCCGAAAAAGTAGCCAACGGCCAAAAACGGAAGAGGAAACAAGATGGCTACATCTACAAAAGTTATTCTCGCGCTAGCCTTGTCCGAATATAAACGCCTTCTGGACAAATATGCGGTCCTTCTGCAACCTGCAAACACGGTGGATTAAGAGAAAACACTACGCATTTTATTGTTTACAAAAAGTATCGATCGCCCTTTGATCGGTCATCAGTAACGTTACTGTTTACAACGGGGGCAGCCATGTTTAAAAGTGAAGTGGGGCTCGTTCGGATATCCCGATTTCCGAGTATAACTGGAACGCACCATGTATATATGAAGTGGATGTAGTTTCCATGATGGCACTCATTGGTTTGTGTACGATTTTGAAGCCTCGAGTTTGGCATTTTGTCATTCGCCATAATGTTTATTGGCCATCGCCATCTTGGTGTCAGGTGTTGGTGGAACCAGAAGTGACATGAGAGGGTGGAGTTAAGAGCAACAAATCCTGAATATGATATTTTTAAGTGACTAAAATGTTGCAAGAACAACATGAACACTATTATGAAAAGTTTAACAACCCCGAGACCGCCAACGCTGTGGTCCTGTCAATCACACAGTATCCACGACCTTAAGCATACCTTGCGTTATCATCTATTGAACTTTAAAAAGGGACCATAATTTACTAAATGAACATCATGCTGTATTGAAGAAGGCTTGAAACTATAGCAATACAGACCATAAACCCATGTTTACAATGTTTGAGGTGAGTCATTTTCTCATAGACAGCTAGTATATGATTAAAAATAGTTTTTTTTTCAACCAGAGAAGTCGCCCCCTGCTGACTATTAGAAAGAATGCAAGGTTAAGGCGCTTCTGAATTAGCTTCACTTTTCAGGTCTGGAGGTTTTAATCTGCTTCCAACATTGTAGCAACAGTTTGGTGAAGGCCCTCTTTCATTATGACAAAAAAGACCATGGCTGGCCTGCACAGAGCATTGACCACAACCCAAATCAAAAACCTTTGGGATGAACTGGTGACTGTGAAACAAGCCTTATTGCCCACCATCAGCTGCCAGGGTCCAAAATATAATGAATATTTCTGTTGCATTCCCTCTTTTATGCTTGAGTGTGAAAACATGCTCTGCAGAAAGAGAGGATATTTCAGGTTTTAGTCTTTTTTTTATGCAAATACTTTTTGTTCTGTACTAATTTTAATGTTATCAAAATCTTTACTTTTTAAAAATAGTTAAAAGTTGCACTTATCTGTACGTCTTCTTGTTATCTTCAAGTCTCTCTCCCACTCATGCATGGGATATCACTCCGTTGAGCATTTCCAACGTTCTCATGTTACACAAATATACAGAGCCCAGAGCAATAATCTGATTTATTTCCTCCCTTTTCAAAACAAATCAGATATGTCTGCTTCTCAGAGAACTTGTATATGCCTCTCGAAGACGATCCAGTCTGGATTACACTAGAGTGGTGCCAGTGGTTCGTTATTGTCTGAGCAGACACCGCTATCTCTGGCGCTGCACAAGATTGATGGCCTCCTGAAGGTGCTGGATCATGAGACACATGAGGTCACCAGCTATTATTAGGAGAAATATGATAGTATTTTCCTTTTCTATGTTGGTTTGGCAGGTAAAGAGGGAGTTTTTGTGTTTGCTTGATTGAAAAGTTGCTATGTTCTGTTGTTGTTGATTAAAAGTAAGGTACACTGAAGAATGTGAATGTTGCAAATGCAGTCTGAAAAAACTGGGAATCCTGACAGTGATGGACAAGGGCAGCTTAGAGGACATCACACTACAGTGCTTCCTGCACTGGTAGTCAACATTGCCATCTAACATAAATCATAGGAGACAGGGTTGCTCAGTTTCCATAACAACCAAAACTGACCACTTAAACACAGTTAATATGAGGTACTGTTTTAAACTCCCATCCGTGAACAAAAAACACATGCTAGCCGTGTTCTCATGCGGACCATCATGGATCACTTCATGCATTTCCTGAAAATAATTGTTTGGTATATGGAAAGAAATATGGCAAATGGAACCACACATTGTGTTGTTTTGTATCAAAGGTCCTCTCCTTGCCACCACTCCAAAACACTATCCCCGACACGGACAACAAGCAGTAACCATCCGCCCTATAATAATGAGTTGGCTGAATGTATATTGAAAACCGTTACTTCACAGTTTTTATTGCATTACATGAAGTGATGGTTCACTAATTGTTGGATTCCATATCAGTAATGTGTTAAAACCCCAGAGTCCAGAGCAGGATACCAAACGTAACGGTGACATGGCTTGGTTATAATGTCAACTGGAATATTATTATAACTCCTTGCTCAGTGTTTATGTCTATGACATAATTCCACAGGGGGTTTCAAAAGAGGGGAAACATTTTTTCAGCTAACAAATGAAACATCATACTGTGGAATATTACACTAAATCACAACGCAAATGACAATTATTTCCATTTTGCTTGGGACACATGACACGATGACAGTCCTGCAGTCTTAGTTTACTCTCCATGGAGTCTTAGTTTAGGGAGGGATGGGGTGGTGTCAGGCAAAGGATGACATTTTCCTTTTGGGGTCAAATGATCAAGTTTTTCTAGAAACTGGGGCGAAATATCTTATGAAAATCTTAAACAGACAGAAGAGAGGTGAGTATTTGTTGTCCTCTGGGCAATGACATGTCAATGTTATGTGACTTGTTGGAAACGTCAACTTTGTCCATGCAATGTGTTCTCTGATTCATAGTTACTTAGCGTGAGTTTCTTCTTCCCCCCACATGCAGGCGGTTGGTTCTTGTTATATAAGAAAAATGTTGACTGGGATACTCACTTCCATTTTTAATGACTGATGATCTGCTTTGATTTGTGATGCTTTGGGATGCAGAAATAAGAGCACACAGAATTACAGTCACCCTGTTTGTGTGCAACATCTTTGAGTGTAGCTGTGGTCAGCGTGTTGGTGTTGAGGCTGGCGTTATAGGAAAGACTGGCAGGATCCCAGCATGAGGCCGTTTCCAGCTCAGACACAATGTTCCGCTGTGTTGCAGCAGATGATGGCAGCGGGAAAGGAGATTTTCTGGAGAATTGCAATTGCGATGACACCGTATGTAATCTACCAAACAGCGTCTGCAGTTTGCATGTCAAGCATTTGTGGTGTCTGGTGGTAGCGGAGAGATCCCTTGTGGGAGGTCACTCTGTGGCTCTGCAGAATGTGAATACGCTCAGCCCTGTACACTTTTCTGTTTTCCTTTATGGAGTGAAACTCTGCAGGTCGAAATGCTGCGGGGTATGTGGAGCGGAGAGCGGGTGACTCGGGGTGAAAGGGAGTCTTTCAGCTGGACACATTTCAAAGATGTTTTGGGAAGCAGTGATGGAAACGGGGGAGGTTTGGCGGCCGATTCCTCCCTCTAGGGTCCTTGCGGTGTCAGAGCAAAGAAAGAGAGAGCGGAGGAGAGAGAGCCTGTTGCAGTAGAGAATGTCTCCAGCCTGCTCTGTATTAACCTCAGTGAAAACAAGCCTCCCTCAGAGTTCAGCCACAGTGTTGCTCCTGCAAGTACGCACGTAGACTCAGGAGCATCGGATCCCTCACTGATGAAAAGCTCCCATGTGACAACGGATGGGAAATCAATGGAAGAGGGGGGATGAAAATGATAATCTGCTAACATACATCTAAACTAATATTTATGTGCCGTACTTAGAGCGAGGATGAATGTTGAGCATTGGGTGGTTTTGGTTTCCCCAAAGTAAGTAAAGCGGGTCAGGAGGAAGAATTTTAGGAAGGTTGTTGACTGCATTTGTAAAGGGTGGATGATATAAATCACCATGGCAGACGCTAGTTCAAACACAGGTGGGTCACGTCAGGTTGAATGCCAGCATTTGAAAGCCATGAAAAATGTCTGGTACTCATCATTTTGGTACGTGACTTTGTGTGTGATGTCTAGCCTTGCTGGAAAAAAGCATGCAGATCTTGCTTAAATAATTACAAGCAAAAGCTTTTAATTTGAAATGTTACCTACTGTATGTGGAAGAAAACTCTTCAGGTCCAATTCAGTGGCTGGTTCAAATGAGGTTTAATCACTGACAGTGGAGAAAAGACAATGTCGCGGTTGCCACACAGCCCAATCTGCAATGATGTGAGGCAAGAGACAACTTATACAGAACCAAAGGGGCAGGTCTAAACAGTGGATTTACATAGATTCAATACGCGTCTCACCGAGGGGAAGAGACTTCCTGAGACAACATAAAGGTGTGACTTCCCTCGGAACAGCTGGGTTCTTTCTACATAGTGTCACAACAGGGGCCATTCATGAAGGCCTTGATCAAGTATGTGAGGTGAAGGTGTTTCGGGGACGGTCCAGGAAGGGGGACAGACCAGAGGTTCTTTTCATCAACATGACAAGGCTTACATACAATGAATGCAGCTCAGCAGGACATTTGATGTTTAGAGAGAAAGGAACATTATACCAAAACCAAATAAGAATTCTAAGGTAACACAATTTCTTCTACAATGAGTACAGAAGTATTATCAGCAAAATACATGTAAAGTTAAACAGCAAAAGTACTCAAGGTAAAAATGTTGCAGCCTAATGTGACCCCACTTTGTTTGTTGGGGTGATTTAGTTAATTCAAAGTGTACGTTAATAATTAATAATATGCCTGCTCCCACATTCCAACATTGTTATATTTCATATCTCTAGTCTTTATTATTTCACACTTTTTATTGCTCATGATGTCAGTTATAGGAGAAAGTGCACAGTGCATTAATAAATGGGGGAAAACACTGACCTGGCTTAAACTGAATGCAGAAAAAAAAAGCGACACAGCAGTCAAAAGCACAGCGTGCTCCATGTTAAATATTGACGAGTGAACCTTGTGGCTGCTTACTGTTGTACTGCCTGTACTGATGTACTGAGTCACAGCCTGCATGTAAAGGCTGGACAACAAGAGCATGTGGGGCCAGTAACCTATATTAATCTTTCACAACAACACTGAGACCAGACATCAGGATCTATTATTATCTTTGACCTCTGCAGTTCTCAACACTTTGGCTGGTCTGACTAATAAACCTGTCAGATTTGGTTGGAAATCAATATAAAATGTTTATTATTCATTGTAGAGTACAGACTGCATTACACTGGCTTCAACATTATTAGCCATTCCACACAGCTTATTCAGACAATATGTTATATCACATCATAATCATGTTGTACAGTGATGCATTATATGGCAAATGCTGGAGACAGTATAACCAACTCTTAAATGAGAAGCAATATTTTACATGTGACATGACTTATTTTCAAAATACAACAGTATTATGCATGATTTAAGAGTACATAATGGAGATGACTTGCACGCTTTATTTGTATGAAGTTCAAGCATGAAAAACATCAATACATAGGAAGATAAATGAGTGCTGCTCAGTTGAGACCACACAGCTGGCACAAGCTGTTAAGAGAGAAAAACAAAATGCTTAAAATGAAATTTATTCTTCTTCACCAACGGTTTATATTGCAATTTAGGGCGACTCCGCTAAATATGGTCATATAAATAACAATACATTGTCACGGGTTATTATGAATTGTGGTTTAGGGCAGACACATCAAAACTGTCATTACATTGTTTTCTGTCACTTACATGATGTGGCAGAGATATATTTAGGTTTTCAGTCAATCACAGTTTTTCAGAGTTGAGGAGTAAAATTGTTGTCGAGTCCAGATAGACTCACATTCTTTCTGATGCCATTCACAGGGTGCTTACTTTTAATACTTTTTAATACTAATTAACTGGCAACTGTTTTGTAAGAGAGTGAAAAAAAACAAACATCTGTGAGTCACTCTTTTAAATGTCAGCAGAAGTAAGAAAGTTTATAATTTGCATGTTTTGGGTTAATTAATGCTTATTACATAAACGTCCTCCGTGATACAAAGCGTAGGTATTTATTTTAGAGCACATACCTTATATTGCATTGCTGTTCTTTAATTGGAGAAGCTGTTTTACAAGCTTTCAAATAATTCTCCCCTGAGTTTGGCAGTGATCTTGTAATCTAAGGGCTTCAGTGTTAAACCATATGAGCAGTTTAAAGACAGGTCCTCATTGGCACATTTATCGAAGCTACATTGGTGGAGTAGAATGGCAAAGAACAAAAATATCTCAACTTTAGCGATCTGGTTCCCGATACATCTTCTCTTCCCTGCTGAGAAGATCATAACATTGTTGGTGAGATCCTTGTCTAGGGAGCCATTTTCATCCAGGAAGCGCGAAGGGTCAAAGATGTGTGGATCCTTCCACTGCAGGGGGTCATGATTGATGGACCACTGATTGATGAAGACCACTGTGTCTTTGGGGATGTGGAGACCCTCGACAGTGACGTCTGAGGTCGTGGAGTGGGGGATGGTGAAGGGGACGAAGCTGGTGAAGCGCATGGTTTCGTAGATGAAGGCGTCCAGGTGGGCCAAGCTGCTTCGGTCCTCGACAGAAGGCAACCTGTTTCGCCCCACCACTTTGTCAAGACGCTCATGGAGTTTGGTTTGTATTTCAGGGTGTTTGGCCAACAGGAGGAGTAGCCAGTGAAGAGCGGTGGAGATGGTGTCCAGACCTGCACCAATCAAATCTGACACCATCCCCTCCGTGTGGCCTTTAGTGAGGCCATTGTCAACATCAGCCTTGTCAATTACGCCAATAATGGCATCGCTCATATCCCTCGTTACCTCGGGATCGAACGTCTCTCTGTGCTCCTCCACTTTGCTCTGGACAAACCCGAAGAACTCTTGATTCAGGTCTTTGAAGTTCTTGAACATGCTGCGTACGGGATTGGGGAAAGACTGAAGCCACGGCATCACATCGACCAAGCTGCCAGCCCCCACTGTCTCTCCAAACTTATCTACCTTCTGCAACAAGGCTCTAAACTCAACGTCCTCGTGTCCGTAACGTTTCCCAAAGCACAAGGCGCAAATCACGTTCGCTGCAGCTACTGTCAGCTCATGAGCAGGGTTGAAAGACCGGCCATGAGCACTGAGTTTAAGGAAAATCTCGACTAGCTCTGTGGCTTCCGCCACAATTTGCTGCTCAAAGACTTTTTTGGTCTGGCTGTTGGCAGATGAGAATGCTCTGATCGTTGATTGAGCAATTTTCCTGTGCATCTTCCACTCTTTGCTGTAGCTGGTGAAAGTCATACTTTTCCCCCCTGAGACAGACTGGAAAGAGACAAAGTTTGGTCTGCCTGCGAACTCTGTGCTGTGCTGTACGAGAGCCTCGCGTATCGCCCTGTCTCCATTCAGAACCACGATGTCGCTGCAGCCCAGCCGTATCTGGTACACGTTGCCGTACTTTTTGGCTAGCTTGGCGAAGGTGATGTGAGGCATCTGGCCCAGCTGCATGGCGTTGCCCACCACTGGCCAGGCGAAGGGTCCCGGCAGTCTCCTCTTGAGCCGGAGGTTCCTGACCCACAGACAGGCTTCCAGACAGAAGAGGAAAACAAAGGAGGCGACCAGAGCAGGCTGGACCTGTCCACTCCATTCCCTGATGATGCTGCTGCCCTTCACATCAAACTCTCTGTCCATTTGAGCCATTGCGTTATCCGGTAGTTTGTTTATCACTCCCTGCATCCGATAAAAAAGCAACGTTCACTAAAAACCGGAGACCATTTCAAGCGGCCCCTCTTTGTGCAGTCTAACATACATTAAAGCGCAAATTATTTATGTTTTCCTATATCCTATACCTACCTATATCATAATCAGAGAAGAAAAAAAGCCAAAATAAAAGGACTCCCTTGCTGTCTCACCCCTCCGCCACAGAAGCTTGTGAGAGGGGCTCGATCAAGTTCAAGCTTTAACACTTTCTTATATGTATCTCAGTGGTGGGAGGGACTCAGGTTTTTTTTTTATTATCTCTCCCCTCCCATTTTGACCAGCCTGCAGACCTCAGTGCAGCAGGGTCCCTTATAGGACGACAGAAAATCAGAGCTGCTAACTTAAAGACAGTGTTGCAGAAGAATTAAACAAAGATTACCATGACAGTTTTAAAAGATCAACAACTCTTCATACGTCTGTATGCGATGAGAGGCATTTGTCATGAAATATAATATATTAAGTAATTCATATTGAAAAATAATGCGCTTTTGCAATGTGATGGAAAGGATGGATGGAGCTGGTATAGTGTAAGTAATGGACAATCAGATGGAGTTGATTGTGTTTTTCCGTTGGGACTTTGCTGTTTGCATTTTCCTATGGGCTTTCCATTGCCATCTTAAACATGATTCGCTTTCTGTTATTTACAGCCAAGCTGGTAATTATAACCATACAGGAAAAAAGGGCTCTGGGATATCACTGGGAACGCAGAGGGCTTCAGATCCCAACTTTTTTAATGCTCCATAAAAACATATATACAGCGTGATTGTCGGCATAATAGCCCTTTAGAGTTAGAGTTGTAGCTGTATCAATGTAGCTTTAAAGAGAATTTAATTTAGCTATAAATCTGCTTATGTGGGTGCTTGTGCAACAAATGGAAGAACTTTAAAAAACATCAGCTTTGGTTTCAGTGATGTCCAGCCACAAGTTAAGTAATCCAGAGGCTTCTATTTTTGTAACATTAAGTAATAACAGATATCTAAACAGTGGCAGTGCCTAATATGACATTGTTGGCACATATCTGACACTAGCTAAGAAAAGCATTGAGAATTAGTACCTTTACAGCAGGTTTAAAGGAGTATTGTGAGGTTTGTGTTGAGCCTAACTCTAAAGGCTGAAGGAACAATTAAACAGGACACTTTGACCATTGACAGTTCACTTTATTAATTTCATATATAGCTTATTTCCACTTTTCCATCATATAAAGCAACATATCGAGAACAAAATATCCTCTATGAAGAATTCTAAAACATTCAATGCAGATAAAACACATCCCTTGGGAAACGTAACATCAATTCCTGAATGTAGAGGCTTAGAGAGAGTGCAGTGGCATCCATGTAGCTTTGAAAAGGTGACTTTGTAAACAAACAGGGTTTGGAGAATGCCTCATAAGTGAATGAAATCTGCTGCACACAGGTTTTTTGTTTTTTGTGCTGGTGAGACTTGTGTGTTCGGCAGGGGGGGGGGGGGGGTAACTGCAGTGCTTGTACAATAAAACTGAACCCTGGGTGCATAAAGTTTGTGAAATGTTCACGGTTCATTGCAATGTCTCTTCTTCATCCTTAAAACCGTGATGATGTCCTTTGATGAAAGATTTCCCTCTTCGCAAACATGCCAGCCGTTTTCCTTCCCGTTTATCAGCATTCTATGTTTAATGTGTTCATACGCTTTGAGTACAGTAGACAGTGAAATACATTAAACGTCATTACATTGATTGTCATACCTGAAATATGAAATTATAAAAAATATTTTGTAACTGCTTTATGTGGCAATGGTTAAATAGATTCTTACATATTACAAATGCAAACAAGAAGCCATCAAGTGACTTTATAACATTCACGAGCATTTCATATACAGTTATATTAGTTCAAATCGACATTCATGAGATGTGGCTATTGTCTACATACACACACCATACATGTACATGCACAATAGTGGATGTAAAACAAGCACACAACTCAGAATTATGCACAATAATCTGATCAAGTATGGAGTATTTTGTGAAGCAGAAAATGAAATACCTTTGCACTTATTCCAACAATCCACGACCTTGAATTCAACCTGTAGCTATTATTATCTTTGACAATGTTTTCTCAGCCCTACAACGGCAATAATTCAAATACAGACCGTGCTAATATAACCATTAAATATCATTATTAAATATGAAAACCGTACGACAGTAGGATTTAGTGCAGGTATGCTGATACTCACTGTTAAATGTCGTTGGTGGAAAAGTGTTTTGCTGGCCTTGAGTCACAGTATTGGGACACGCTGTTCATGCGGGGGAGACTAAGCCCAGCAGCTTTCCCCTGAGCTTTGCGCTGACGCAGAACCGGAGGGGCTTCAGTGTGAGCCCGTAGGAGCAGTCAAGGGAGAGGGGCTCGGAGGGGTCGCTCTCGAAGCTGCACTGGTGCAGCAGGATGGCTGTGAATAGAAACACTTCCACCTTGGCGATTTGGTCGCCGATGCAGCGTCTCTTACCCGTTGAAAAAATCATCACGCCGTTGGTTATGTCCCGATCAAGGGCCCCGTTCTCATCAAGGAAGCGCGAGGGGTCAAAAACGTGAGGGTCCTTCCACTTCAGGGGGTCGTGGTTGACCGACCACTGATTGATGAAGACCACTGTGTCTTTGGGGATGCGGAGACCCTCGATGGTGACGTCGGAGGTGGTGGAGTGGGGGATGGTGACGGGGACGAAGCTGGTGAAGCGCATGGTCTCGTAGATGAAGGCGTCCAAGTATGCCAGGCTGCTTCTGTCCTCAATTGATGGCAGTCTGTCTTGGCCTACTGCTTTATCTATAAGGTCCTGCAGCTTGGCTTGCATGTCTGGGTGCTTGGCCAGGAGCAGGAGGATCCACTGCATGATAGTTGACATCGTGTCCTGACCTGCTCCAATCAGATCTGTGACTGTCGCTTCAACAAACTCTTTGGTCAGCCCGCTGCCCTGTCCGTGCTCGATCACGTTCATGATGGCGTCACTCATGTCCCGGGTCACCTCGGGGTTGAAGGACTCTCTGTGCTGCGCCACTTTGTCTTTGACGAAGGTGAAAAACTCCTCGTTGAGATTTTTGAAGTTTTCATAGACACTGCGGACTGGGTTAGGGAAGGACTGGAGCCAGGGCATAACATCTACCAGGCTACCTGCCCCAACTGTCTCCCCGAACTTGTCCAAGTTTTTTAACATAGTCCTGAACTCCATGTCTTCGTGTCCGTATCGCCTCCCAAAGCAGAGAGCGCACAAGATGTTAGCAGCGGCTACTGCAAATTCGTGTGCAGGGTAAAAATACCGTCCGTCAGCACTGAGGCGCAGAAATACCTGCACAAGTTCCATGGCCTCGGCTGTGATGTGTTGCTCAAAGGCTTTTTTGGTCTTACTGTTTGCAGAGGAGAAGGCTCTGAGGCTGGACTGGGCTATTTTCCTGTGCACTTTCCACTGTTTGCTGTAATTAGTAAATGTCATGCTCCTGCCTCCAGAGATCATCTGGAAAGAGACAAAGTTTGGTCTGCCTGCGAACTCTGTGCTGTGCTGTACGAGAGCCTCGCGTATCGCCCTGTCTCCATTCAGAACCACGATGTCGCTGCAGCCCAGCCGTATCTGGTACACGTTGCCGTACTTTTTGGCTAGCTTGGCGAAGGTGATGTGAGGCATCTGGCCCAGCTGCATGGCGTTGCCCACCACTGGCCAGGCGAAGGGTCCCGGCAGTCTCCTCTTGAGCCGGAGGTTCCTGACCCACAGACAGGCTTCCAGACAGAAGAGGAAAACAAAGGAGGCGACCAGAGCAGGCTGGACCTGTCCACTCCATTCCCTGATGATGCTGCTGCCCTTCACACCAAACTCTGTGTCCAGTGCCATTGTGACAAATTTTCTGCACACTTCTTCCTTAAAAAAGAAAAAAAAGAAAGTCTTCCCTTTTCAACAAAGTATATTTGTATATATATCCATAACATGTAAGAAATATATGTAATGTCAAGCAAAAATCAGTGAGGTCATAGTGAAAAAAAACCCCTGAAATAACTGATAAAATAAGTGTTTTTTTATTCTTTAGTCAGTTATTTCATGAAGATTTAAGGCTTAAGTGCCTGCTTTTTGCTTCACTCCAGCGTCTTATATGTTTTGCAGTTGGTGGGCAGGGCTCAGGGTAACTTCCATACTCCTCCCATTGTGGTAGCCCCGCAGACCCCACTGTATCATCTCTCTGTTGTCGCTCGCTGTCGGAGGCGCGCGCATGTGAGCGTCGCGGGACACCGTGAGCGTGCAGCGTGAACGACCGCCGTCCGCCGCAGTGAAAAAGAAAGAGTCAGCAACTAGTTCCCGATTCAGTAGGAAAACGTGTCGAGCCAATTTGTTTGACTAATTGGAGGACTGGCAGAGTTTGCACGTTTCAAAGTGTTTCTTTCTAACATGATTTACTTTCTGGCTGCAGAGGACTCATCGGGCGCACTTTGGCTTGAAAAAAAAAACTGTTTGCTTACGGTTTGTTCAACTCTTGCCTGAGTTTTAATTAAATGTTTTACACAATCTGTTTAAGCGTAATTATATCTCCTGTTACGTAACGTCGTATGCGTATTCAGTGAATGAACTTGTATTTTGGTGCTTAGAACGCAGTTTGCGTGCTTAAGCATCCTCTGTGTATTTGTAATCTACGCAGCAACGTGTTTATAATGATGCGCTTAAATAGCCTATATGTTTATTTAATATCGATGAAATAAGGGATTTCAAAAGCCAGTGTTGTCACTTGATTGTATTTTCTTCTGGTTATTTGCCCAAAAGTACTGCAGGTTATTTTAGTGTGTTAGTTTGTCATAAAAAAAAAAGTTGAGAGAAAGTTGCGCACACAGCTCCAAACACTCGAGTATAAATGTTTCTGATATATTTAATACGCACAGCTTAATTTTTCATTTTATATAACAGGACGGAAATGTACTGACATTTAAACATATCACACTGTCAGTTTATACACAATAAAATATAGATAAGATAAGATACATGTATAGATATCAAGATCAATATGAGCTCAATGATCCCTATGGAAATATCACAGTCTATATTTGATTCTTCTTTCTTTCGATCAGACTGATTTTTCACCTCAGCATCTGATGGGCAGAATCATTGAACAGAAATCTCACACACAAACGAGCACAGAACTCAATGTAGACAAGTCATAAAATAAATAAAATACAATACTTGAATTTGCTACTTCTTGTTTTTTTAACACATTAGTTGGTTAGGTATGACACTCCAGGTTGCATCATACAACAACAAACTTCAGTTCAAAGTGATGTGATTTCCAAAGGTAAAACATGTCTTTTCTCTGTGCAGAAGGTAAAATTTGTTTCTTGTTTTCCCACCGGCTGTGAGGTCTATTTCTGCAGGGAGGTAATGACCCTAATTGAAGGTACTAAAACATTTCCGAAGCAAGGCACCAAGTCAGAGGGACAGAAAGGTTACTACCACACAAGCACAGTTATTATCAGCAGGGAAGGAGGAGGGTGAGGAACAGAGGAGGCTGAAAATGATTGAAAATTATATAATTGACTTAAAAAAAAAGTGTTGCGTGGGTCCATTATGAACCTATTATATAAACAAGTGGTAAAGACTTGAAGAGAATGTGCTATTAAACATACAGCGCACATATCTCATTAATCAAAAAAGAACATTAAACATGCGCTGTTTGCATAATTCACCATAAAGTTTAACTGCTACTGGGAGATGTTTTACAACCCTTAGATTAAGTGACTAATTCTGAAAAGCAAACATTACAATGCTCTAATAGATACAGTAGAACACTTCTGGATTAAGTTATGCGTTCATAATGCAACCGTACACAAACTTGTTGTGCATAACTGATGTGATAAACTGATAAATAACAGATCTTAAAGGCACAGCATGCTCAAACCGTTAAAACAAACAGCAAGGCAACAATAACAGTAACTTAAGTGTAACTACATTATGTGTTATGTGTCATTATTTCACAATAATGGTCCTTAAACAGCCTTTTACAGATGTCGAGAGTTTTGATGCTTCAGAGCTCTGCCTGTGAGCTGTTTGTCTTGAGAAATGCGGTGTGGCTGAGCACCAAAGCCTCCAGAATGATTCCTCGGTTAACCAGAGACATAGCAATGTCTTCGAATACACTGCCTGCACTGGGGATAGCTGTTTCTCCTCTGTTCCTATAGGGGGAATCCTCCCCCCCCACCCCGCCTCCACCAACACCACCACCGCTACCTCCTCCTCCTCGCCTGAGTCTGCTCCTCATACACATGTGGCCACTCGCATCCCCATCACGCTAATTAGAGCCAGGTTTGTGGCTGAAGAAGGGGGTGGTTTGGTGGCGGGAAGGGGGGGGGGCAGGCTTTGTGTGTATGTGCGTGGGATGGTTAGAGGCCTGGGTTCGGGGACGGGGGGTCGTGTGTGCGTTTTGCGTGTGGCTGCTGCGTTTGCCTGTGATTACCCCTTGTAACCTGGCTGTGAAAGGTTGGCCCTGACCCTGCGTTGACTCTGGCAGAAAGGGGGGGGGAGTAGTCCGAGGGGGTTTAGAGCTGGGGGGGAGGACGGGGTCTATAGGCCGCTGCATGTCATGTGCTGGCGGGTGGGCGCTTGCTGTTTGGAGACAGGGCCAATGGTAGACCAGGCTGCCCCGGCTCTGGAGCTAATCATTGTTTACTAGTCTCATTTCCACTTCTCAGTGAGCTACTGTCACGCACAGCACCAACAGGGAGGAAGGAAGAGGGAAGGGGTGGGGGGAGTGAGGGGGGTAAGCTAGAGGAAAGCCAGGGGTCCAAAAGGCAGTTGGGGAGCTGGTGGGACTTGGGAAAGGGAAGAGCAGAGAGGATTTTTTTTATAATTTTTTTTTTTAGTGCACCAAGGTGAGCCAAGACTGAAAAAAGCTGCAGTCTAAAACAACCCGACAAAACCAGTAAACAGACCAACAAAAACATGGTGGTGTTTGAAATGAGAACATTTTCGCCTGCCAGACCACAATACGAGAAAAGGGAGATACTTGGAAAAGTTGTCACTGTCTGACATGATTGTTGTTGTGAATGCCTTAGAAAAGACATGCAAAGGCACAATTCACTTCGGTATGGCGATACTAAATGGGCCGGTGGTTAAAGTGCTATAAGTAAACAGTATTTTCACACATACACACAGGGAAGTTACCTTTCATACGCCTTAGGAGTCATTGTTTGTTGGATGAAAAGCAGACAAATCAAGTGACCACAAACATGGCTCTGAATGCTAATGCCGTTCCATATGTTCTGGATGTGTGAGTCAACTAATGCGTTCACCATAGCAACTCTATAATGTGATAATATGCCAATGTTTTTTTCCAACTTGTTGTGCTGCTCCCAAGTGGCCAAAAACCAAAGCGCTGCAGTGGAAAAAGCCTGTTTTACAAATGTCGTAAGACAGAGTCAAAATAAGAAACAAATAAAAAAAATCATATTCTGTATATATTGTGTTACATATACATTTCACCACACACTAGGAGCTCCAGGCACACAAAACAAGATTGAATTATTGAGAATTCGATTAACGAAAAGAGGCCCAGACAACATGATGTCAGATGTATCACAGCAGGTCCAGTGTCCTCTGCTCCGTTGTGTTAGAAAGATGATTCCCAAAGATGTTTGGCTGTAGGCAATATAATATAATAACAGCCCACATACAGAGAAAAGTGCTTGGAGGATGTTTTCCTGAAATGATTTAAGGTCCTTGGTTAAACCATGAAGACATGGAGGGGTCTACACTTCCCAAAAGTCAGATTTTTGAGCAATATTTCGCTACATATGCTACACTTTCATGTGGTCCTGTAGTCGAATAAAGCAGTGACACATTCAAGGTTGGGGGTTCGACTCGATCCAGTGACCACCCACCACACTACACATTTTTCACACTTATGTCATCCGAGGTTCCAGACATTAAGCGATTTTAGTATGAGGCGTTCTTTCGAAGTGGCAACCAGTCACTTCTTTCCCGATCCCGAGGAATGAGAGTTGACCTTGCATGCACTCAGATCAGCGTATAGCTCAAACTTCTGTGTAATTATAAAAACAAAACTATCGGGGTATTAAACTAGCAATAAAGTGACGTAGGAAATGCAGTTACATTATAAGAAAGTTCAGGAAGGTCAGTCTGCATACAACCGAACACTTCAATTATTAATTTAGGAGCTTATTAGTATAATAGCCTGTTTTTCTCATTTCCTTCTCTCCTCCTGGACCGGACGGTCTCCCCTCTTCACTGCGTGCAGGCTGCGTAATAGATCTTCACTTCATGTGGCACCCAGGACAGGAGCCATGTATTATGTACATATAGGGATATTTGTTTCTAATCCCGTAGAGTTTTTGCGTGCTAGGGGGAGCAGAGCGGGGATGAGCTTGCGTGCCATGCCGGGCTGGCGTGCGCGGAGCTCGGTCACTGAACTCCGGCTTCCCCAGGGAGCGGGGGCGGGGGAGGGGGGGAGGAGGAGGAGGGCATGTGGGGCTGCACTGAGAGATTAAAATGAGACGAGGGAGAAAGCACAAGTAGAAATGGCTTCCAGATGACCCCGGCTCAGCCCATCCAAGACAGGCTGAGGAACCAGCACACAGTCCGTTACACATTTCCCACCTCCCGTCCCAAGAACTACACTAGCTTATTTGTTTAATACTGTAAAGGAAACTACCACATCAATATTATAAGCAGTGGGGATATCCTACAAAAACAGTTAAAACAGCAAAAAAAAAGAAAGAAAGAAAAAAAGATGGGATTTGTTCAAACTTGCCGCAACATATTGATTAATTGCAACCCAGATTTTCACTGATTCAATGCAGTAATCTGTCATAAGAGATCATGTTAAACTGACATTTGACTGAAGCCAAATCTGAATATTATTCTCAGACTTTCCGCTGACATGCCACTCAAATATTTACTTTATATTCTCTTGTGCGTTTTCAGCTCGGTCATCCATGTAACTTTCTAAAATGATGTGGGTTGTGTGTCATGACATTCTGGATCCCATTTTTATCCAAATGTCTATTTATAGAAAAAAAAAGATCATTCAAGAGAACTTAAATTTAAGGATTCACCATGCTGTGAGGAAATCATTCCAGCGTTTCCAAGGTGCAAGAAGAAAGTATTGAGAACTCTTCAGTTACGCTTTTATATAAAATGTTTGAATTTGTGGATCATTTCATATTTTTTACTTAACATTTAGGATCCCAACCTTTTGGGATTTGTAGCTTATGCTGTTAAAACTGAGATTTAGAGGTGGCTCCTTTCGGTAATGGTCAGATACTTCAGGTCAGGTCCCACATGAACCATGAAGTACAACCTTTAATATACTACTGTTCTGCCTTATAATCTTTACAGGGGAAACAGCTATGGAAGATGGACAGCATACCATTAAGAGTTTGACGTAACACTTAAGTCTCCTTGTGTTATGCAAAAAAAACAAAACAAAACCTCACGGTAGAACTTGTGAGTCATTGCCGAATGTTTAATACACACTTAACCATATTCATCACTGGGACAATTTGCCAGATTGCAAGGCCAAACGTACACATTTGGAAGCTGCTGGGTTTATTGTTCCAGATCTTTTACAGTCTCTCTGGGACAAAATACTCAAAGTGATTTTCCAGAGACACGGCTACTGCCGTCCTCAACACTCTCTTTCACTTCTTTACTGCTGTCATTATTCAGTATCCAGCGTTGCTTGAACTGTGCAAAACCATCGTAGCAGGTCACTTTAATTATGTCCACAATATTTAAAATAGATTTTTAATCCATATTGTCTATTGTGGACCCTGCACTGTCCCATTGTTTAGAATACAGGGTCTTTATAACATGTCTGTCCTGTATCTTTATACACTGATTTGTCAAATATGATGTATCATTAATACAAACAACAACTGACACCTCTTGTTGCTGCTGCACCTGCTGTCCTACTGGCATATTAAGTCACCTGCATTAAGGGTTGTGTATAGGAGGGATGGCATGAAAACTGAGTTTTAAAAGGGGGATAACCACCTCCGTAATGTTTATAATTTTTCAATACAATTGCTAGAGATCAGAATATTATGGCTTATTATAATGTTTTGTTTCCAACGTTGGAGTTAATTCTTGACCTTGGAAAAATCAGTTCCTAAGGTCAAGAATGCACAAATGAGATGCCGTTGAATGAGTTGGGACGGTAAAGTGCTGATAAAAAATATCCTAGAAGCACCAAATAAATGCTTTGTAGGGATTCATATCACTGAAACAAAAAGTTTAGAAAGGATTTGTCATTGCAGTAATTGTTGGTGTTACTTTTTTAAATTTCATTTTAGGGCCCATCTTTTTGATTATGTATTTTCAATGCAATTTATTCAACATTTATCCAAAAACATGTTAAAATGTTAAATAGATAAATGTTAATACTTTTCTGTAGTTCACCACTCAAAGTATTTAAAGTATCTATTGATTTGTATCTATTATTTAATTCATTTCTATCTGTTATTGCTGAAATTTCTGTCCAATCCTTTCTAAACAAACTTGGTTCGGGTTATTCAGGGTAAAGTTTGTGTCATGATTTGTTAAGTCGCTGCACTCCTGAGCCCTGTTGAGTGAGAATGAGCACGACTTGGTATTCTCATGACGAGGAAAGACGACATGTTGTCATGCAAAATGTTAGCGTCTTCACTCCTCAAACTTTAGACGTGCTTTTCCTCCATTGAACTCGGTAATGGTTAACCGTGAAAGCATTTCTTTCTCTTGATAACCCAGAAATCACGTCATCTGTAGCGCATCTGCTCAAACAATTAAGTTATTTATCTTTGGATATGACACAAGATTTTTCTTCTCCATACTTTTCACTGACTTGCATATTTATGAGCTGCTTTGTGCCGACCGTCCCGGGCTGGGATCCCTGCAGGTGGGGAGGCTGAGCTGGTCTGATCGGGGCGCAACCGCAAGGCACACTGAGCATTACGTGCAGTATGGATACTACCAGCGGGTTGCTCTTCTCATTGTGTAATTGGGCGGATAATGTTCCGTGATTCCCTCTCTTTTGCACCTCCATATGTTCCACTTGAGCAGCTCGGTGCATTTCAGTATCCTGAAAACGAAGTGGGGTCAGCGAGCGGTCAGGTTACCCCCCTTCACTGCTCCAATTCCGGCAAATGAGCCGCTGGTATCGCCACAGCATCGGGACAGAGACCTCCGAGGTCAGAGTTCATCCACTGTCCTGGGTCCCTGCTGTTGCCTCAATGGTGCACATACAGTATACCTTTGTAATGGAAGGACAGAAGAAAAGTCTTTCTTCGTGATTTAATTCATCCACACTGTAAAACTCCTTGGCAGATGGGAAAGATAAAAAAAACACATAACATAAGTAATGTTTGGGTTAAAAACAGACGCATATACACAGACAAACACTGGAAGCCATTGTGTTCTGACCTTAGAACAAGCAGAGCTGAGGAGAGTGTGAATTAAGTGTGTGTGGCCTTACGCACCAATTGCACACCGCAGCTCTGCGTATGTGGGATTGTAAATTGTGAAGCAATTACTGTGGAACAGAGTCTTTACCAAGACCAGGGAATTAACTTGAATTGCTTTAAATCATGACTTCAGCCAACTGCTTTACAGGTTTGCCAGCTTTGGTCATTTTTCTGCATCGTGACGGGCGTTTGAGAAATACTCTGACTGTGTGGTTAAGGTCATCCTCCTTACACTGCTGCAGCTCCTTTGGCTTGATTGACATTTCAGTTGTCTCAACGCTTAGAAGTGATTTGTGTGACTCACCTGCTTCTATTTATCTACGCTCCCTCGTTTGTGATTGGTATGGATTCAGTGAGGGGAAACTGTCTCTCAAACTTCCAATGGTTGTCAGTCCCAGTCAGTTCAGCTTTATTAGGTCAGTTCCAGTCCCCACTTACTGAGGAGACTGACTCTTATATGAGCTGCAGACATTCAATCCTGTCCTCGCTTCTGCTCGAGGAGCAAAGATCTCTCAAACAAGCTGCTGAAATGTTTATACTTGTGCCCGTGAATACAGAGAGAGTGATTACGGCCCTCAGAGCGAGCTGTCGTAAACAGTAGAGAGATGACACAACTCCCAGCAGCCTCTTGGCCTCTGGCGCTCTCCAGAAGTAAGAGTAGTCATATAAGGCTTTAGGTGACGGATGGCCAAGGGTCAGCTTTTGTCTGGATCAGAGCGCTGCAAAGTGTGGCCTTATAATTGTTTATTTGATGAATTTGCCCCTCAGGCCCTTTGTCGTCTTGTGGTTTTTGCATAGATGGTGATTAAGAATATAAAACAACATCCTGTGATTCACACGGATCAAATTAATCCCAGATTCTTATCCTCTGCCTTCTTTCGGGTTTGTTGTTGCTGCCTACAAGTTAAATCACTTTAGCAGCACAGCGATCTACTCTCATATAAGAATTAGAAAAAAAACAAACACTTTTTTAAGTTGACATCATAGCTAAAACCTGGATCAATAAGATGGATCTACAGATGTTTTTTATGTCATCCAGTCCAGCTCCTGTAGAGAAATGACGACTGACATCTGATTGTTAATTCTGGCATACTTACTTAATACAAGAACTCTTATTTACTAAAATGCAATTTCTGTCACATGCATCGTAGCATCATTTCATACAAATCACCAGTGTGTCTCCAGGCTTTATTTCCCTGTGGTGTGATCTGGAGTCCCAGCTGCACTGGAGTGCCTCTTACCCTCTCCGTCAGACTGCAGCGCACCCTGCGGCCCGGCTCATGTGCAAATAACCTGGAACCATCGCAGGCAATGCATACTCCTGTGTACTTACAGTGCAAGTAGACATAAGGATGTTTTCAAGCAGTCATCCACGTAGACAAAGACACATGGTCTGCCAGTGTGATTAAAGCTCTTATATCATTGTGCGTTCCCTTTCATGTACAGTCAGCCTGAGAGTCTCAGGAATGTCTTGCCGGAGAAGGAAAAAATACATTTGCAGTGATTGTATCTTGCCACTGTACTTTGTTTAGGCATGAGACAAGTTGAAATGCTACCCTCACGGATTCTGTCTATATAAGGCATGTTTTTGTTCTGTGCTACAGTCGTTTATGGGGGAATGTAAACACATAGCTGTTAGCAGACTAATAGCCATTGTTTGAAGAGAGAATTTCTAAACTCATATGGGCAAAGAGTATCTACTGTTGATCATGTAGTGTGACGGTGTTGATGATGATAAGAGTGTAGTGTACATACGCTTATATTTTACTTGTTCTGCCTCTTTCTCGAGTGGAGTGGACAGAGTGGAAGGAGTACCCCCAAAAAACAGATCCAGTGGGAATGCTGTTTTTTTTTTATTGGTGTTTTAAACTATAGCTCAACATGCATGGATGAGGTAAGTGGCTCTCTGTCATTGTTTGGGGAATCATTTCACAGACATGTGAAAGAAGACCGACATTTCATATATGATGATACGCCTTTTCCTCCTGATTCGATATGCTTTGGTAATTCATTGACATTATAAGAACCCCAGGGAGGAGCTGCGTTTGAGGCAGATTTGAAGGCTGAAGCTCATATTTTGTGAGAAGCACAGAGATGAAATAAAAGAGGTCACGTTATTCTCATGTAATTAAGTAACAAACGCAACATTTCGTCAAGTGAACGCCTACAGATTAAATTGTGAATGGTGTCCTTTGAGTCCTACTATCCCCGGGCTTCCCATGGAGGCAGACCCAGACACAAACAAAGCCTTTAAGTTTGACCTTCTTACCCTGTCCCCCTACGTGCTTTGCTGCCCCCTTTTCCTTCTTGCACCCTCAACCAAAGGTGATACATTTAAATCCCACAGTTTCTGCAGAGGAAAGCGGGGGCTGCCTCACAACGCCAATAGCTTAAGAGAGAACAGTCTCGGAGGAGTCCCTCACGCACAATGTATTCCATATGCTCACTCAGAGGCCGAGAGGCACCCTATACCTCACATCTGGCACAGACCACCTATGCTAGCTCACATATTCCTCCTCAGACCATCAGACTAGCTGCCTCTCAGTGGAAGGAACCTGGCCTCATCAATGAACTCCTCCTTCTCTGATGTTTGCATTTTCTTTTTTTTTTTCCAAACTAAAGACATTCATCGGCAGTGCGTTGATCTGGCTATGATCAGGGAAAACGGACACAATTACCTTCTCACTAACATTATCTCTCGTGGATGGCATTGCATCGATTATTTCTGAATTGCTCAGTGGTTTCGACATCACCCCAAACGAGGTCTTGTCTTTGAATCTCAGCTCTGCTCCTTCTTGTGTGGAGTTTCCATGATCTCCCTGTGTGAGTGTGGGTCTCCTCTCCCACATACTGAAGACATGCATGTCTGAGGTGATCTGATGACCCAAAATTCTCTGAACAGCTCTAAAGGAGCTTTAGAGCTGTTGAGAGTGTAGATCAGAAATTAGAAAAAATGAAGTATATGATAAGAGCAATTTGAAATAGTATATTTTATATGCTGCTGAAATCGATTTGTCCCTGATGTCTTCTCCGGTCACCCGTCTTGGAATGTGCCACCCGGTGCGTAGAGTAATATTTGATGAAATGTCTGTGGGAGTGTGATCTAAGGAGAGATGGTTTGGCATCGGAAATACCATAACTGACTTTGTGTTCAAGATTTTATGGCTAGAAAGGATCCGTCTCATGTAAATCAAACATGAGAGTTTGTACATGTTTGCAAGAGTTTGCGTTCAAAGTTTCAACAAGGAATTTACATTCGGTGTTGATTTTGGTGGTCCCTGCAGACAAAGCGTTAACGTTTTAGAGAACCAGAGTTTCTTTAGAAAAGCTCTCGTTCTGCCTGTCTTCCCCGTACAGTCTTGTTTCTGGTTCTCTCCGGCCTCCCATCCCTCCAGCAGCTCCAGCAGGTCCAGCAGCGTGGTGTTGAATGGGGCTGGGACCAGGGGAGCACCGAGGTGAAGCTCTGCTCCTGGCCGGATTCCGACTGCAGGGAATCCGGATCTCGATCTGCCTGCAGCTGGCTGGTTGCTGCTTTAGGCCGAAGGAATCTGGCCCAGTGCCCCAGATGACCAGCATTCACAAAATGTTTATAGAAATAGCTTATCTTCTTCGTCCCTTCCATGTTAATTATATATAAATATATAATTTTATTTAGACAAAGGGGTGAGAGCTAACAAGCTATGCTTCGTCTCACTCCTTTTCGAATATGTCAATTATTATTTTTATTTTTTTTCTGTGCTTCAATATTATTTTGCTTTCTCAAAATGTTCATTTCTATATTATGTTGTGCAAATAATTTGTTAAATAGCAATCAGGAAGCCTTGTACTATTTACATATTTGGAATAAAATAATAATAAGTTATAATGAACTAGCTGACATTGGCCAATTTCTTTTGATTCACAGCAGGTCGGTAACCTGACTTAAATAATGAGTTCAGAACAGGCTGAGACAGGATATGTCAATAAG
This sequence comes from Chelidonichthys spinosus, assembly GCA_029853015.1. Taxonomy (NCBI): domain Eukaryota; kingdom Metazoa; phylum Chordata; class Actinopteri; order Perciformes; family Triglidae; genus Chelidonichthys; species Chelidonichthys spinosus. The sequence continues at coordinate 13,228,092 of CM056833.1, read as the reverse complement.
AAATTTAAACGTGTACATTAAAAAAAATCATGAGTTTAATTGCCAACCTAACTCCACAGTGTTTTCTGGCCTTTCATTGCTTGTCCCTTCCAGCCACTTGTCCAGGCACATGTCCTAAATGAGGATGTATAGTTCTGTGTTAAAGTAGCCACCATTGTTACATTGTAGCTACATATCATGGCTACAGAGGCTATGGAGATACCATGTTTTCTCCTACGTGTGCTCTGATGATCGCTGAGAATGAAAACAACATGAAGCAGGTTGAAGAAAAGTTGATTTCTCCTTATTTGTAATACATATCAATCAAAAGCATCTCCACTGCACACGTTCTGTAATTGGATATATAGGCAGAACCACTTGCAGAGTGGAGTATGATCAAGTATACTCACTTTTCTCATAGTTGAGCGTAGTTTTCCATAGTGACTTCTTGCAATCTGACGGCACAGATCTTGGCGTTACTTGCTTTCATCGCAGGTTAACTGAGGACATGGTGTGTGTGAGAGACACGCAGATGTGACGGCTGAGACTTTACCGTGCAGACAGTTTGCCACGCTGAGGTACATTGAGGTCACCAGAGTTGTTTAGTCAGACTCTTCTAAAAGGTGAACAATATATCCTCCCTCTCACTTTTACACTCTCTGAGGAGAGGGGGGGTTGCTCCTCTCCTCACTTTCTCCTCCCTCGCTTTATTACCTCCGTCAGCCCTAATTTGGGTTGATGGGGTGGCTGTTGCATGACAAGACACATGTCTGGGCCCCTGCGTGAGAAGGCTGGATAGCTCTTGCTGGGCTTGTTTTCTTTGCGTGACCATGTCCCTCCCTCTGTCACTCCTGGCACCTCCCGGCCAGCCCCCCCTCTGACCCTGTTCATGCCCTCGTTAGCTGGCATGGGGCTAGTTTATTTACTTTGGCCAGCCGCCCGTGTGAAAGGCGCATTTTGACCATACTCAGGGAGGGCTCATATCAAGTGGAGCAATGGCAGAGGTGTTGGTGTGTGGAGGTGGAGGCGAGGGGTGCTAGGATGAGCAGCTGAAAGAGCTCCGTGCTTTGCTTGTGTGGCTGCTATATATGAGTGTGTGACATCCATTGCCTGGTAAAAGGGAAATATGCCCCTCTGTAACTGCTTTTGAGGAATGACATGCACAAGCAGGTCACTCAGAGTTCACCGTCCCAGTTGCTGTCCACAGAGAGAGCCGGAGAAAAGGGATCCGGAGGATCGTGGCAGCGTAAGGAGGTTTCGGTTGTTCCCACTGAAGTAATCCAACAAATGCTCACGCTAACATTCATGTCTCTGCACATTCTCTCTCCTGCCAAATGTCCTCTATTGTGTTCAGTGCGGGTTTACAAATATAGACGGGGCAATGGGGATAGGACTAAGACGGATCTGCAAAATAGGGTTCATGCAAGGAGACTGTATTTGAAAGCCTTTCCTGTACCCTGTACACATTCTGTGGAGTCCCACAGCACACCTGAAGTTACAGGGGCGAGGAATGATCATCGATCAAAGACGAAAACTTCCCCCCAACTTCTCAAAACTCATTTCTTGGGTTCTTGTGTAACTTGTTCTGCAAAGCAGTAGACATACATGCATCTTTATTGTACAATCCTGATGTACATTGTATGTAAATGTCCATTCCCTGACCAACTGACCCTGCGTGTCCTTTTATTGGCAACCATTGGAAATGCAACAGTAGAAGTGAATCCCTGCAGTAGGCACAAGAGCACTCGTCATGCACAAACAAGAGACTATTTAAGATGTTGCAGTAAGTCAATAAACAAAGGCATCGCAGGAGAAAACATGTAAGCACATGTGGTCCTAATTCTCTGTGTGCAGACTGGAGGTTGTGTTGATTTTGCTCTCCACAGTGTTTAGTGGACTATTATTAGTTCAACACAACAGCGTGAGGAGATTGGACCAGAAGATAGTTCTGTAGGCATCACTTGGTGCAGGTTAACACACACACACACACACACACACACACACACACACTAAGGACACCTTGACACGCAGCCCTTAATGAAAATTTTGAGCATAGGCGAAGAAGAAGGAAACTTCAGCTGACGTCACTTCCCACTAATCCTTTAAGTCAGAGAGGAGATGTGGTGAACAGCAGCAAGATGAGGCCCATAAATCAAGCAGGATGTCAGGACAGCAGGATAACACAGCCCGACATAGTTGCAAGTATGTTCCAGATTAACCTCTGCCACCACATCAGTCAATACCTCTGCTGGGATGGAATCACTCGGAGCTGTCTGGCTCTGGAAGCTGGAAGTCCTGCTTTAGCTGTAAACACAGACACTAGTCTAACGAGGAGCTGTGTCACAGGAAGGAGCCCACCGAGTCACACCACTTTGGTCGATTGAGTGCTAGAATTTATATTCCCGGCACAAGGTTGTGAAAGTCTCTCGACGTGATGATTTTTTAAATGTGTTATTACGACCGACTGCTGCATCACACGGTTTAAAAAAAACCCCATCTTTCATTGCACGTATGTAACGGACACATTAATAGCATGTTAAGAAGATTTATTGTCCCCAAATGAACACTGATCAAGCCTAAATTGTGCAGTTTGTCCAATACCATTTCGTAAATGAGCCGGACCACATATTGGGATAAAACACAAATTACTTAAAAGTGCATCATCCTTATTTTCTGAGTCTGCCATAAATGACAAGCACAAGACATTAAAACTGAGCTGTGGAGAAGATGAAAAAAAAACAAAAAACTTTTTCTGCTGCTCGAGGGAACAAGCTTTTCTGGTGGTCCCTCACATTAAACTGCCACTAGCCCAAATGCAAACACACAGATACAAACAGGATTTGATTAGGATTGGCACGAGAGTGGATGCTTTCCGTATTTGTCTCCTCGTGTGATCTTCATTTATTTGCACGGAGGAACGCGTTCTCACACTCGGATGTGTAGAGAGAAACACTATAGGGTGATTAAAGGCTCCCTACGGAGTGGTAAAAAGGAAACAGACAGAGTCTATCAAGCTTGGACAACAGCGTAGCTTGACTGAAATCAGATCCCGGCGGGCTCAGGATGCACATATGCTATAGACACGCACATTTGTGCAAGCACACGTAGACACGAAAACACATTCGTGTCTCAAGGACAAGAAAGAGAACAAGATAAACTTCCTCATTAGTTTCATAATACAACTTTGCACTAACTTTAAGCCTGTGTTAATTTGATGTGTTGACCCTTGGGAGCAGCAGGAACAAGCTGTAAACAACATTGACACATTTTCATGTTATGTTTCAGGTTGTTTATATATCTAAGAAATGGAGCAATAGTAGCATTTTTATGAAGTCGTATTTCTGGCCACCTGATGTTAGTCCAGTATTCACTTCCTTTTAGCTCTAGTTTGGTTTCCACCACCTCCTGGGAGAAATATCAGACTCTTAAAGGTTGAGTAGGTGATTCTATTCAGAAAGACTTTCTGATAGATTACTTGAAATCCTCGTAACATACCGATGAATAAATGAATGAATACATTAAATGCTCTGACATGAAACAAATGTAAATCAGTCTGGCCATGGCAAGACTGAAAAACCCCGTCCTATCAAAAAAGTCGGGCCAGAGAAAATAATTGGACTTGGAGGTCTGAATGAAGGGGGCGGGACTTCATGGTCAGTGTTTTTGTGTGCTGGTGCCACATCAGACTGGAGATATCAACAACTTAACTACAGCCACTAAAAAAAAAACGTATCCTGTAGATGCCGTCTAGCATGCAAACTAGGGGCTTACATTCTACCTGTGAAGATTTTTGCAATCCTGCAGCATAAACCCAGCGGGTGAATCAGTCCCTGTAGTAAACTCTTCATCTTTGTGGGAAAGCCGGCACCATTTGTGTGAAGCAAATACCACAACTTCACCAAGTGTGAATTTTAAAGGCCAAACGACAGCCAAGGCAATAGCAAGCAAACTAGGCGCAGTATGAGTGAATCCAGACGACTTTAGCTTCTTAACCATAAGCTTTCATGTCTCTAAAGTGCGGGACCAAACTGGTAGTTATGAGGTCTATTTAAATACTGCTTGAATGAGGAAATACTTCAGGGTGAAACGCTGGCAGTAATGACTTCTTAGAACCAAGGGTGATATAATGACATGTATGTAACGTACAAATGAATTCCATTTGAGAGATTTATCACATGTGTTATCCATATTAGATGTTGACAACTGCTTTTATTTATTCAGCCTGCTCTTAAAGCTCTGTGGCAACTGTGAAACACAACTTTCCTAGCTGCCACTGAAGGTTACTCTGCTCGTGGTTTTGACTCAAACAGTTTACCAAACATCATAAATTGTCATCTCGATTTCCCACAAAATTCAATATTGTATTGTCTCATGCAAAAACGTGCAACGAAACCCCCGCGCTTGGGTCGGCTGCGCAATAGCGGGACTGTGATAAATCTGGTGACTTTCGATGGACATTTCTGAACGTGTGAGACTTCTCTATGTCTCCACGTTTATCAGGTTGCGTTACGCGGCGGTGAGTGAGTGATGAGGAGCCGCTGAGGTCACGAGGGGACGAAGAGAAGCCCATTACGTGGCGTGAAGGGGATTGATGCCTTCTGCTGCTGCGCATGACGTGAGAAAGGCAGACAGGCAACTGTAGGGAGGAGAAGCTTGAAATCCAGAGGTCGAGTTATCAATCTGAATGTTTCAACAGGTCGCGCCCCCCCCCTCCCTTCCCCTTCTCCCCTTTCGTGACCCCTCCATTCTCACCCTACCTGATGAAAGACGTTGATGAACAGCGCAGCGTTAGAGCTGACATCCAGGTCTAAGGCGAGACAGTTCATCTCAGTCAAATGCTGCGCATGCAGCCATCTGGCTACCCCTCCCTGATTGCAATGCAGCGGGTTGAGAGTTTCCCCAAGTCATGGCCAGTAACCTGAAAGCACCTTGGATTTTTTTTCTTCTCAGTTCTCTCCGTTTTCCTATAGTAAGAGGCCTCAGTTCGTGCTCCTTGCAAAAGTAACACAGTTTCTCTGACATGCTGCAACCGCCCGTCATAAATCTAAACACTTAACTATGGGCCCTAAAATCTATCAGCCTGAGTGCTTTGAGTCTGGGGGCCACGTCGTGACATGCAAGGAGGCGGGGGGGCATTCAGTCACGCAAGCGCTGCCCCGCGCCTGGACCTCAGCCTGATTTTACTGCAGCCAGAAGGGAAACCAGACGCTACAAAGGCCCCGGGTCCACATCAATTTCACGAGCAAAGTTACTAGGAAATAAATCATTTTGGGGATTTATGAAAAAAGAAAAGGGGAGAATGCTAGGAAGTGGGCTGCCTCCCGTCCAGTTAGCATTCTCATACCTTGAGAATGCAAGAAGAGTCAAATTTTATCTTCAGAGTTAATAAAAGCCAGTTTTATAGCTGTACATTATTATTAGATTAAAATAAATAATACATCTAGGTCCATGGATAGCTAAATTTGACTAATCATATTTCCTCTAGACACGTAAGGTTCCAGGAACAAGACCTCAAGGCTTTATAGGTCATTCGAGATCTGCAATTTGGCTTTTACAGGGCAGGATTCAGTCCAGACTCCGTTTAATAAAACACAAGCAAAGCCGCTGTCCCTTTCCCTGCACCTGAAATACGCCAATCATAAAACCAAAACTATTCACACGTCGGCTGCGATTACGAACAGTGTTATTATTATTGTTCCTGTTCTGCTCAAGACTAATGATCTCCTATCAAAGGGAAACTTTGGTTACATGTGGTGGAAACTTGTACTTTTCCCAAGAAACGTGCCCTTGCTTAGCCTGAATATTTTCAAGCTCTTTCCAATGAGCAGACTGAAATCCACCCCTGATTCCCCCCCACCTTTATTTCACTATCATAGTGAAGGTCCATGCCAATGTGTTGGTGCGTCTCCAAGCCCACTACTATACATGTGTTTTTGCAATTGCAACAAAGCAATTGGAAATGCTTTTCTCAGTCTCCTTCCACTAAAAGAAACACATCGACATGTTGATCGTGGTGGCGGCGTTTTCACGGTTTTATGGGATAGTCTGAAAATTCTTCACTCTTTTCATTTTTAAATGATTTAGATTGACTGAATGGCCCCAAGAGGAGAAAGAAGTCACTTCAAATCATAATCTCTGTATGGAGATTTTATAATTGAATGAATAAAAAACTAGTGTTGTTGATCTTTGGCTCAAATAAATCCATATGCTGGCTTAAATATCTAGCTCATGAGATGTATGCACTTTCTTCTTTTTTTTTCCTACCGTGTGTTTCACCACCATTCACCACAGTGATCTCAGCTAGATGAAGGCTCTGCTGTGGCTTACCTCTAGAGCGGTAACGCATGGACACACACAGGTACATCATAGAAGCCTGCTGTGCTCTGCATGAAAGGCCTTTTGGAGCAACACAAATCAGATGTGTATGGCAGTAATTACCCTGGTTTTTGGCTGGCAGGCTGCGGTCATTTAGAAGATTAATCAGTCATGGACAAATAAACAGACTTCGCTTTCTGAATGTCACTCTCTGACCTTATACACCCAGGGCAACGCATGTGGAAAGACTGCTCTGGTGTCCACTGACGATACCTTAAACGTCATTGCACTTTCTTTCCACGGGCAACGTCACTTTGATTCACAAAATCAATTACACATTTGAAGGTCTGCATATCCTGGGATGGATCAAGCCTTACCACATATTATTAAAACAAACCCTGACAAGCCATTATGATCACTAATAATTAATTAAATATGAGATTGTGGTCCTAGGCTTTTAGTTATACAACTAAATAAAAAGTGAAAAAAAAAAAAAAACATCTGTAAATCTATATACAAATGTTACATAATATGGTATAATTGTGTTTTAATTTTGAATATGTTTTGAACTCTTGAGTTACTCTAAAAGGAATATTAAATACGTCAGATATATTAGGTTTATTTAAAAATTAGATTTATGGATAACAATGCAAAAAGTACACAATTCCTAATGTCTCCAGATGATTAAGGTAATGCAGTTTGCCAAGGCGCACTTAACTTATTAAATGGTATAAATGCTAAGTACAGCCCTATTCCAGTGAATGGGTTCAACACAGTGGCGTGCGCTCAGGCTCTTATCACTATAGGTAGCCATGAGCTCATTTCTTGTTAGCCAGTTAAGGCTCCCCGCACAGTGGATACTGCTCTCTGTAGACACACGGTAATTATCTGCAGGCACGCAAAGCGCTAGCTGGCTAGCTCGGCCCCCAACTCTGCAAAGAGTGTGAGAGGCAAGACTTCCCTTCACTTTGTTTTTTTTCCTGCCTTTTGCCATCTTCACGCGACAACCGCATGAGTCATAAAATGCTCATATATTTCATTCCAAACATTTACCCTCTGCATTCCAGTGTACAACTGAGGCTTTGATTTAGGAGCTCTGTGATATATTCTGAGTGAATCACAACCTTCACTGCATGTTTCCTAGTGAGTAAGACGGGAGTCATCAGCGACAAATGACTTCCAGGAAATATCTCCATCCGTCTGTCAATGCTTGACTTATTAGTCATTTTATCAATGAAAGTAATCAGAAAGAATGAGAAACTTTTATTTTTTTTTATAACAATTCAGAGTGCCTCATTCAATAGAGGATCTATATGAAATAAAATGCTGCCCTCTTGTGTCTCAGGCACAGAACACATTCTGCCCTCATTTGAAAAGCTTATGCAGCATCAATATGAAGGTGTGGCTGCTGTCTGATGAAGCTGTGGGGCTAATCTTGCCTGTGTGGCTTCTGTCGTTTCCAACACCATGTAATCATGTTGTCTCGAGACAAAAAAGTTGTCACCGCTACAGCTGACATGACTTAAAAAAGAACGAGGACATCGTTTTATTATGTTTATGTGAGCACTGATTCCATTCCATGTTAAATTAACAAATACAAATCAGCATACTCATTCTTTCCTGACCATTTATTATTAAGCTACTAATATATCTTTTAGTGCAGTCATCTCTTTTACCTTGTCCACACTTGTGTAATGAATGTTTATGGTATGTGATCTGTTTCCATTTCAATCGCCGTCACCTCATCGTTGAGAAAACAAACCCAGTTGGGGTCTTCCTGTTGGGAATATCATATACAATCATAACAAAAATGTAGGATGTGAACAAATTATGAATCATTTTTTTACCTGGTGTATTCCTGGAAGAAGCAGAACTGCAGCAAATGAATTATTTTTTGCCTTCACGGCCATTGAAGGGATTTGAACCGATGAAGAGAAGCTGACGGAGTCATTGTTCTTCTCTAGAATCTACAAACAAATAAGGAAATTATCAGAAAAATCTAGGATGATTAAACTCTATTTAATATTCTGTTTTATTTATTTTTTTTGTGGCAAATTACATACATTACCACTTTTATGTTGCTTCGATCTTTGGGACGGAGTTTATTTATCACCTGCTGGGGGTAAATTTGTGATTTTACCCGTATTGAAGCACATGTGAATGTTTAAATAGAAACCTGGAACAGAGAGAAGGATGTGTTAGCCTATAAGTTAAAAGAGAAAACGTTCACTGTGTGAAATGTTTCAGTAAAGAAGGTTTTAACCAATAGGGGGCAAACTCTCACTGCTTTTGTGTGCAAATATGTACTCTTTAATAAAGACACAGTCTGTGTGAACTTTAAGTAATACAAGTAAATTAAGAGAAACAATTGTATTGTTATTTGCAGTGGACGGAAATCATGTTACTGATTAGGCAAACTCTGTTTCCATGGAAACAGAGTTTACTTCTATTCACCTCGTGATCGAGAACATCAGAAAAATGATGTGAAACCCAGTTTACTCAAGTTTACCTGATGGAAAATGAAAATCTCACTTTTTGGCAGTACATTTTTTTTTTGTCTGTAGATGTCATTTGTGACTGAAAATGACAAATGTTAATATGTACAACAGATGCTTAATTGTGTTGAAAATTTTAGATTTGTTTGAGGTTTGCTCATCCAAGCTCTTATATCTGGTTTTCTTGACAAATATGCCAAAGAACAGGATCCCTACATATCCAGATATGATTTACATCCAGTGGTAACATCCCTAGAAATAAAGTCAGTGTGTTATTATGTGCATTTTTAAATGCCACCTAACAGCAGCTCCAGTTGAGCGAGGTCTGCGTTGTCACTCTCCACAGCAATTTGCATTCACGTAACAGTCTTTGCATGTAACTGAAAGATACCACTGATGTGCTTTCTGCCTGATTTGTGTCTGCTTTCTACATTTCTACATTAAGTTATGGACTGGGATGATGTTTCCCTGTCTAATTCACTTACTTAAGTAAGTTTACCAACCACTAAGAGAATTTGTATTCTTTTTCTCACAGTGACTCATTTGAGTTTTCTAAAAAACAATCTCTCTTCATTCACATGACAGAATGGAGAACTATATAATATATAAATGGTAAATTCAGTTGATGGTTGAGTGAAATTAGAACGTCTTCATGTAAATTGCCCGTTCATAAGTTCATACATTCACTTTTAGTTATGTGGTTATTGTTAATATGCAATTGTTAGCATGTATGATAAACTACATGGTGAACATGCCATGGTAGGAACATTATACCTGCGTAACGCCAGCATGTTAGCATCGTCATTGTGACACAGTGACTCCAGCATGGCGTAGACCTTTTCTTTTCTTTTCAGACTCACAGGAAAAAAATGTAATCTATTTGAGCCCAGGATCATAATTACTAATAAAACATTAATGTTACAGACAGTCGCTACTTAACTTGCGAGGGAAACAGCTAGCCTGGCTCTGTTAAAATTAAAAATCAGTAATAAAGACGATATGTCTTAATTGTCTAGCCGACAAAACTTCATTTCAAACTGCTGATACTTCCCATATAATTGTTTCTCCTGCTGATTTACATGTGCATATTAGTAAAGACACCTAGATCTTAAACAAGATGATGTCTGAATATGATAATGTTTGAACATTTCAATCAATATAACGTACATTAAGTGTGATCTAGTGTCAATGAAGTGCTGAAACAAGTTGATAATGCACTTGATCCTTCTTTATTCTTTTGCAGGGTGCATGTTGTTTCAATAATAGTCATAACACAAGATCACAAATTGAATTTGATGCTCAGATGAAGCGTAATGGGAAATCCTATCTTGATTAATACAGTTAAAGGACAAGCTTGTAAACTGTAGGCTTGTGTAATGCAAATGGAACAAACACATTACTGTCACAGCCTGCCCAGCGAGTAAATTCAATAGTACGGTGGGTTAAAAAAAAACTGTTTGCATTTTTGTGCTGATATGAAGTTGAAAGCTTCAATTGTCCGCAGCAACAGTGCCTTCTTTGTGTTCTAAAATGATCCGGCAAATAACCTCAGAGGACTGAGGGATGAATAAGGTAGACTGAATATGAATTTGATATCCGAAAAATGTGTTGATGCTGCCCCCTGGTGAAAGCTGGACATCTGCCTTTCACCTCAAAGCAATATAAACATAAATACTGTATATGCATTGATTATAAAACTAGAGCCCAAATGCTTTTACATAGGAAATTGTCATATAAATTAAATAAATATGTGATGGTTAGATGGCACAGTCCAGGCCATCACATTTATTAAAAAACATTGTTCAAAAACTATAAAGGTGGTGCAAATTGTGGTCAAGCAAATAGTGTAAAGTGAGGAGTAAAAAACTTTCATTCTTTTGGTGGTATATCAAAAATAAAATGTGAACTCATTAAACTCTATGAAGCTCAAGATTTTAAAATGCATCTCCTTATGTTTAAACTCCACCATCAGAGATACGCTTTTTTTGGAAGTTTTTTCTTTTAGACACATACACAGGTTACTAATCAAGGAACCTAGAAAATGTACTTTTCATTCATGGTTGCTGTCGGATGCCTCTATCTTACAGATAGCTAACATCAGTTGATACGTGGCCTGTTTGGAGCAAATAAACAAACAAATCCACTAGTCAAATTCACTCAAATGATGCAAGCTCACTAGAGGTTATTGTGAGAAGGGATTCAGCATTTCATATTGATTTTGTTATAGTTTTCCTCCTGGTGTTGGTGGAGGAAATCAACGCCAGGCTGCTGAACATCAGGAGGATATAAACCATATTGATGGATGGGCAGATGGACAAAAACTGCTGCATCCTCACAAATAGTGTAAGATTGTAGAGTTTAAGAAACAAAATATATTTAAGTAGCAAACTGATGTGCCCTTGAGCAGGCAGACCAGACTGTTGTTGTACTGGGTGGCTTCAAGGTGTGAATGTGTGAAACTGTGAATGTGGTCAGGGTGTTCCTGCAGCAGAGAGGCTTCCTCTCAGCAATACTTCCCTGAAATAATAACGGTTAAAGGCTAATCCATTATCTGTGTATCTTGTACATCTGTGGATATATATTGATAGTTTCTTTAGTGGCTAATTCACCCGCATTTGGTCTGTAACCCATTTCATTTCAGCACTGTGATATCTGGAATAGTCATGAATCATATCACACCCCACCACTACATATATTGGGGAGGTCTGAGTGTTGCCAAAGACTAAAACGTGATCAAACAAAAACTATCAAAGCCACTCTGCTCCAGTAAATTCTTCTACCACTAGTGAGACAACAGATTTCATGACGGATTATTTATAGATTAATGGCTGAATCATTGAATTTCCACCACTGTATCTGACAGGAATGTGTGTGTGTGTACGTGTGTGTGTGTGTGTGTGTGTGTGTTTGTGTGTGTGTGTGTGTGCATGCATGTTGTTTTCTTAGGCTATTGATAGATTTTAAAATTCTCTTTTTAAATGTGATACAATTGGCCACAAAGTGGGACTGTTATTCCTAGAATTGTAGGCAGATGTTGGATCCCAGGAATAGATCATTTAGTGTTTCATGAAAACAGTTTCATACAAGCTTAATTGTATCCAAATTATGAATGAGTTACAACAAAGTCATTGTAATTCAAATGAAAGATCATTTTTCAATACAAATTTTTACTTCACACACCAAGTTTGTTTTGAATGTGAGCAACATGGTTCAACTTTAAGTGAAATTTTTGATGACTTTATTTATTTGATGTTTTACCTTGCAGACCATTACAGGTGGAGTGATGCAAAATTCATGGAAACTATGAGAAATCTTCAGGTTGATCCAAGTCCTTTTGTCATTTAATTTATGAAAATTATTCCCCACTTTCTATTGTGGATGCTAAGGTATATTATTGTTATATGTTGGTGTCAATGGATGACATCTTGGAAGAGGAACTTTATAAGGAGGCCAACTGAGAGAACGTCTTCCATGTGCTGAAGCGTTTAGGTAGGATACCTTTTCCATCTACAGTTTAGTGTTGTTGCTTTATTATGAGCTTCGTAAAAATCCATGAATTTATAGGTTTGCTTCTCCTCCTCCTCCCAACACCTTGTGTCTTCTCTCTATTCTTAGGAAGTGTAAATCACACTGAATTATGTCTAAATGTCTTTTTCAGACCACATCCTATGAATTTTCAAGAAGCTCATAACAAAGTTAACGAGCCCACTGAATTGAAAATACACTGTATGCTTTCAATAGTCACCGACATTAAACATAACACAGCTGGCAAAGAGAAAACACATCCTGCCTCAGAGCTTAAGCACAGAAGAGATGTTGCCTTAGTTGATCTGTATCTTCTTCCCAGATGCCACCCGTTGAGGCTGCATATCTATAAGTGTCTGACAAATAAAAGCACCCGTTACCATGCAACATCACAGACAACGATAATACATATAAACAATGGCTTGTTTTTAAGAAAAAGAATCGATTTAAATAGCTGATTTGCTGTTTGAATCAGTTTGACCTTAATGATGCTTGATCAGGCAGTCTTTGTTGTGTGTTTTCATTATAGTATTAGTTGTCAGACCTTAAAAAGTGGAGGGGGACGTATCCTCTGTGTCCCACCCACGTAACACCATTTAACCAAGTGCACATTATTACAAGCCTTTTTGTTTTGATCATCTCAAAACATGAGCGACCTGAACAAACAGCCTTGTAGATAAACAGCACTGCACTGACCGAACACTGACAGATGACAGAGCCTTCAGAGGAACAGCTCGAGCTCCACTGCGGTTGTTAACAGTTTGATAATGACGTTACAGCCAGCCTGCTAAAGCAATTACCACCCAGGCAGCAGCACTAAACACATTTAAGACCCGATCGCAGCCTGGACGGGCCTGCTCGGATTCATTGATGGACTTTTTATTGACAGTTTGTGAGTTAACTCAACGTATCGAACCATGCGGTCAGTCTGCTGATGTCATCCTCATCCTCATTAATGCCTGTGCGGCCATTAGTTGGTTGTTAACGTTGCATAAAGTCGGCAGGTGAGAAAGCAAACTTCTCCCTCCATTAAACACTCATTAGCTTAACTTGCCATGCTATTGTGCACGTTGAAGAGCCGTTAAGTTAGCGATGCTTGGCGCGTGTATTGCACTTAGTTCTGCTGTTACTCGTCAATAAATAAATCAGCGCTTCCTGGAGTGAGGTCAAAAATAATTAAAGCTGTTTCTTAGCTCGGCACTGCAGGCTCTTTGCTGTGTTGTTGTTTTCGGGAGCTGGTTTCTCGGTGGTTTGTTGCACAATGCTGTGAGGAGAGAGCCACAGGCTCGGTGCCGTATGGCAGATGAATATTTGATGGCCCCTAATGGGGCCTTCGCCCTCATGCCGTAGCTCTGTCTTTCCCACCACATGCTGCGGAGGGCTGCTATGCGGCCGGCATCCATTTTGCCGCTTTCCTGGTGAATTTAGTCATGCCACGCAACGGCTGCCAGCAATGTCATCATACCGGTTGGGGCGCTAACTGTTAGGCTTACCAGGCAGACAACTGGTAATGATGCCGAAGCTCCAATGCGCCTAACACAATGTACCAAACACACACCCCTGAGTACCCAACCCTCACACGCAGCTGTATCCCTGCACCCTGCGAGGGAACGTTTCATCACCGAGGTCAACAGATCACCTGCCATTTGTGACGAGGAGGGACAGCCTCATGTTACACATCATACCACATACATCTGGATACGTGCGTCAATATTTATATCCACACGGGGTATAAATCATTGTCGAAATCAATCCGGCTGAGAAGATTAAGATCTTAATTTTGGAGCGGCATGACCCGGCCTGCCGTTCCAATTAGAAGAGTGACAGTGAGGCCGAGCAGTTATGTATTTGCGCGGTGACCTCATCCTCTATACGGCACAATCCATAACTATCTGACGGAGAGTTACCTCCCACTAATGCTTCACTGTTAGTGTAAGTGGATCCGGCAATCAAAGTGTTTGGGAGTCTTAAGAGGTTCGGGCGACGGGTGTGAGGAAAATTAGGAGTGGGCTCGGCCTTGTGCTGGAATGTGGGATATCAGAGATTGTGTGTTTGGAGGCACCTGTTTATCCTGCCGTTACATGTTAGAGCACACAAAATCACAGCTGCCCCTCACATTACACAGCTATTTCTGATCTGCTCAGTCAGCCGGGGGGGGGGGGGGGGTAAACACTTTCTCCTTACACAGCAACCACACATCAAAGCAAATCCTTTATGTGCTATCTTTAAATGTACAGTAGAGTGTCAACGTGAGTGACTTTTTGTTCACCCCATAGACTGCGTGTCACCCTGCATAACCGTGACCGATGCAGCCGAGTGTTGAGATCACCGAGTGCTTTACAGCCACCATGTAAATCAAAATGCAGCGAAAATATTTCACATGCAGGATTATAAATCAGTTTAATGCGGCGTGGCTTGCTATTCGGTTACCTAACCATAGCCACAGCGACCTGCCTCGGGTCTTCATGTTTTGTGCCGAAAAAAAAAAAAGAAAAAAGAGGTTGAATTTCTCACATCAATTTTTCATCACTTCTCTTTTACAAGGTCACAGGTTGCTCCCTCCGCTGGCCAATGCTGTGCCTCTGCAACCCGCCGCCATGCAAGCAAACAAACAAACGCACACAGACGAACACTGTCGCTGTCTCAAGTGGAATGTCTTTGTGGTCGACAGAAAGGCATTCATCACCATCCTAGAATTACACAAGGCTCGCTTAAGGTCACCTTGACCAGCGGAGGGACTTTAAGATTTAAGACCTTCACTGCTGTTGGTTGCAGCGTCAGTTATGACAATTAGAAAAAAAAACTAAGCAGTAAATTATGCCAATTTTCACTATTTTACCACACTGACCTTGCCATCAGCTGCTTAATTTTGAACACCTATCACCCACCCACCAGATTTTCAAGCATACTATGACATCACCAGCCTGCAGAGCGTCCCTGGGGCACATTGCTATGACATAAGCGTCTGCACACATAGGGAGGGGTGTCTTTCTCCGTCCCATGACCCAACCTACCTCCTGTTGCTGGACAGCGACCCCAGTACAGTAAACATATCTTGTGATGCCACTGCAGCAAGGTGAAGAAGAGTGAGGGCTGAGGGGTGGGGGGGGGGGGGGGGGGACGGCCAGCTTACCGAGGTGTGAAGTGCTCGGTAGGGAGCCAGGGGGAGGAAGATTGTAAACCCTGGAACCATGTAGGTCTAACAATAGAGGTGTGAACTAGGAGATGAGTCTCGGAGGAGTGTGAAGCAGCAGGGGACAAAAGGAAGGTGACGTGGAAGTGCAGATGATGATGGGTCATTGGGAGGTCTGCAGATAGTGGTGGTGTCATGAGAAAGACTAGCACCGGATGACAGTTTGGTTTGATATTTGGAAGGGTCATTTAAGGGTTTTGTTCCTTGAAATTCCCTTTCTGAGACAATGCCTAACTGAAATTTAAGTTTAAGATGCAAAACACTTATTCTCCTCAGTTATCAGTTTGTTTGAGCACACTTGACCGCATGCCTTCACTCTGTCTCTGAACCCCCGGAGGGAACTCAGGTCTGCAAAAAAAGAAAGGAATGATCTCACTGGGGGAAACGCCTACAGATCCACTTTCATTATGAATTGTCGATTTCATCAGACAGCGGTAGAGTTACATGCTGTATGTGTGGCAGACGGGATACTTAAAGGCTATTTGAAACGATTCTTTGTGGTGCGGTGCTTTGTTACAAAGCCTATATTATAAGTGCAGAATCCGTTTTTTCCAGACTCCTCTGTTGTTACCAGGAATATTATATAATAATACATCACTTCAGCCTCATATCGTGCTATTACAGTATTCAAACTTCCAAGCTTGAAGTGAAAGAGGTAAGGAAAGAGGTAGCTATAAGTGGATAGTGATGACTTAATAGTTGAGTGAATCTGTGCATTTATCAGCACCTGGGTCAGTTGAGTGAGTAGAAACAAACCTCTATATCCTAGAACTCTATATAAAAGTTTAATGCAAGCACAGAGAAAAAAAATTACACATTACTAATTACTAACTCTCCCATATTTACAAAAGTAGGTCCGTGCCTATACATGCACAAAAATGTTGCGTTTGTCCAAAATGATTATTGCCAAATTTGTGTAGCCAACTTCAACCACTAACACTAAATATAAATAACATGACTTTCCTGCCAACCAGCTCTCTTGTTAAATGCAAGAAAACAAGCCTCAACCCACAACGTTTCTTTGCAGCTTCTACATGGAATTGCTGCTGCATTGTCAATTATCTTGCCATTATTTAAATGTGATGCAGGTGGTGATGAGGAGTGATCCTTTCACTGCCTGGCACCACTGTAAAAAAGGGCTCGCCCTGGTCATTGTCCTGAGGTGGAGGTTGACATAAATAGGCATCCCAGCTTGACCTTTGAGAGTCCCATTGTTGGAGGCGATGTGATCATTCTGGGCTGTCCTCAGCTGCAGGTGGCCAGGAGCTCCCTGCTGAGTGCTGGAGAATCCCAGAGTCAGCACATTAGCCTGTCAAAGGGAGCAGATTAGACAACCAGGGAGAGACCCCTGCACCACCACTCACTCCCGGACCACTGCTGTTTTACAGCTGGAAACATTTAGAATTGTTTTACTAACTAATACTAACTTAAATATATTGTACTGCTTCTTTAGGCCTTTGGAATTAGCCTTTGCTCTTTGTTTCTTATACGTTCTGGCACTTGTTGAAGATTATTTGCTTTAAAGTAATGTATTCACAAACTTATTTGCTGTTGTTCTGCATTATGTTTACTGTATAGCTGATCTCCCGATGAAATTCAAATTAATATACAAAGGAAAATGAGAGTTCAGTATGTACAGACAAATAAAGCAGCAGCATATTTAGAGACTAATTTCCCTGACCGGTTGGATGGAGATAAACAAACATGACCCTCCATCGAGCTCAGTCTCGACTCCCACCTCGTACCCCCTACCTACCACGCCAGTCGGGAGAAAACATCACAGCACATTTGTCTGCTCTGAGAAATCAATAATACTGCTTTCATGTGAACTTCACGGGAAAGAACGACCCTGAAAATCTCACAGAGGTTCATTAGTGATTATGCTTGCTTTTTGTTGTTGTTTTTCTTACTGCCGCAGAGAGGAGACTGCGAGTAGTTGCCTATGGGCAGAGTGAAAGGGCAAAAAGACAGAGAAGGAAGATGTTTCTATTACAAAGCCTATTGGCTCTATACAGTACCGTATGGGACTGGTAACATAAAATATGTATGTTAATCCATATGTTGAGTCTTCTGCCATGAATATTTAACATTACAGACACGTTGTGGGTTATAAAACAAGCCTTTACATTGTTTAATAACAGTGAGGCAGTTCCAATTTCTCTTTTGCCCTGATTATCATGGGTCTTCCGATCAATAAATCATAGCTTCTGACAAGCTGAATCAAAAGACATGAATATCAAACCAAATCCACGAAATAAAAGAAGAAAACTTTTTTTTTGGCCACCTGGATCAAAACATGAAAGAACAAAGCCACTCGAGGGGGCGAAATATTGATCGAGAGCCACAGAGAGGTGTGGAGAGTTCAGATGCATGTGAATATGGATCTGTGCATCCGTAGTTTGGAGGGACAGATGGGGGGGGTTATGTGCAGGTGAAGGTTACGGGTTCAAACCCACAGCTGTGGAACAATGTTATCGGAAGGTTATAGGAAGGTTACACAAAATCTTCTCAAAACAATCTGGATTTTAGTATCCACTCTGTGTAAGAAAAGCCTTTGTTAGACATGAAAAAAGGAAGAATTTGAAGAGCTTGTGAATACCTTGAGGATGTTATTTGTGGAATATGGATTTTGTTTGATTTTCATTATCTAAAATTCCCTCCCCACTTGAAAGGGGACCCTTCCCCTCCATTAATAATTGACATCTTATTACTTATCCTCTTCATCGTGGCTGACACGTGCTTTGATGTGAGCCGCGTTCTTTTATCACCATGGTACTACGTATTGATCGCTGGGCAGATAGGAGCACTATCAAAGGGATTCCTCGTGGGGCGGTCAACACCCGGTCACCTCACGCTCCTGGCATGTGGTCAAGCACCGCTCCAGCTCACTCCCTGCTATCACATCTCTTTGCATCGCTCTACTTTTTAAGTTGGCTCATCCGGTCTGAGCGTCCTGCTTATCTGGGTTAAATATTCACAGGGAATAACAAAGCGGTTGGAGTGACATCATCCCGAGCGGAAGAAAAGGAATGCGTCGGATAGAAAAGGGTCCTTCCACCAAAAGATAGCTCTCGAGCTCGGGCTGAACATTACAGCGGATGATGATCTCATTCGTAATGCGCATTATGGTTCACTGGAGATGCTTATCCTCCGAGTGACAAACAACTGCAGACAGTATGTAAACACTGTATATCACAGCAGGTTGTGTGCATTAAATATGGTATTTATTTTGCCAATAAAAAAATTATTTATAATTCATTGATGCATGGGGATTGTCTATTTATGAACAATCTTCCCAACCAGAAAACAAAAAAGCGTATTAGTCACACGTGAGCAGTGGGGAAAGTGTTTGTGAGATGGATTATAATTTCAGGGGATTTATATAATCTGACCATATTGGCAAACATAGAACTGTTTTGTTTATTTTAGAAGACGCTCTCCCATCTAAACACATTTCATACATTTAAGTCCCATATGCTTTCAAGGCCGCGCATCGATTGTTATTTGACACTCGGTGACCAATCGTCAAAAGCACTTACAATAAAACGCAGAGCGCGGTCGTAATGATCATATCCTATTTAACCGAACAGAAAATACATTTTCACCAGCGGACACTTAGAGACCATTAGCAGTAGTAGTGTACAAACCAGGCGTCTTTCCATCATCAATATCCCATAAGTGGGCCGTAGCCTGGTCGCCGAAAGGCCCCCGGCCCGCGTGGTGAAATTCTCCCAGGCTGCTGGTGCCGCCGTTGATTACTTGTCCAGCGTGACTGACAGCACTTTTGTTTTCCGTGGATTAGGCAATCTGACTTCATCGCGGCCCATGAGGGGGTTCACGTAACGCTGCCTGGAGGTCACTACACCCATGTGACCCCTTCCTGTCTACTGGCTGCCCCACGATGACAGGCTGTCAGCCCTCCAGACCGCGACTAGACGGTGGACATTGTGACCCCACCCCACTCGAACACACACACACACACACATGCACACACTTGACACACTCCCCAACCAGAGTGTAAATTTTTAATGGAATATACATTAAGGAGCATTCATAGGCTGGTATATGATGTTTCCCCACAGCTAATATTTCAGCAGGCCATGTATCAGCTCGGGATTGAATGATTGATTTTCTATCAGGCTGCTTTTCTTGAATGAATAATTCAGGGTTATAGCTTGTGACACCTTCAGCATATTCCGTTACATGCTTTTCATCAAGAAGTTCAGTGTGATTTAAAAAATATATTGTTAGAAAATGGTTGCAATGGTTAAAAACAAGGCTTGGATTGCATGAAAGAGGACCCTATCTCTATGCATGCCTAATATATGTTTTCGTCATAGTGTACTCGTGTATTGGCGGATCAATATACATTTCTTGGCGCATGCTTTAGGGAGTTTGAGGAGGGTAAGTGTACGTGCCTGTTGTCGACTTTCTCTCTTGGCCTCCTGTCTGTGATGAGAAATGAGAGACGGCAGTGTCTGAGGTCACACAATGATTACTTGTCCTCACATGGGGTCAAATGACTCTTAAATGTTTTGTTTACACTTCTACAACCCCGAGCAGGCTCTGAACCAAGTATAGTGAGGCTTAAAGATTGCATAAAAATGCACGAGTGTCCGCGTTTTCCGTGGTCTCGTGGCCGACGTGTTACACAATGTGACAAGGAGGGGAAACGTGACATGACTCCGCAGACTCGTCACTGACACCAAGTAGACTGTGAATTGCAGTTTGTAGTTTAAATCGTTATATATACTTTCCATAGTTTTCAATGAGTCAAGTATGGCTCACTGTTTTTGTGGGTTTAGAGCAATCAGCACTTCATTTTCGCCCCCGGATTCATAGAATAATAAAGGGAGAAATCAGTCGCAGGGGGACTAGATTCATGTGTCGATTCACAGCTTGAAGAAACTGGATATGGCTGTGTTTTTTGTTTAATAGCTCCTGCATCTTTCAGGAGCATCTCCACTTTCAGCTGGCTAGAGTCCTAGAACTGGACAACAAGTGCTGGATAATTATCCGCCGCAGTGTTAAGTACAAATTGAACGGACCGGCTCCTGAAAGGACTCGCTGGAGCACATCAGATACAGTAGCTCCACAGTTGGCCGCTAAACTCTATGCTCACGCGAGCGCCGGCAAGTAAAGATCACTTGAAAGACGAGTGACCGACACACACCGGCAGCCAAATCGAAAAGAAAAACACACAAATATCACGATAAGTGAAGAGCATGACTCCGCGTATTCTGTTTCGCCTGCATGACAATAACAAGGGCAGGTGTCCTGGGGCCGACCAAAGTCATATTTGATGTCCAACATCAGACTACTTACACCTGAGGAGTGTGACATCATGATGACTCTAAGCTGATAACCCGGCAACACACCAGCGGTTGTTGTGAGGATAAAGGATTAGCCTCTGTTTGCTTTTGCTGCTCTTTGAACCAGAAAACACAGAAAAAGAAAAGGATCTCACATGAAAGGACAAACTTGCTGAGAAAGCACAGAATTGGGGTTCTGACTCCCATCAAAGAAGTTGAGTCACTTCAAGAGCGCAGACCAAACTTCCCTTGACAGGGGTGGGGGGGTTATGCATTTGTCTTTGCAGGTGGCGGTTCGTGTGTGTGTGTGTGTGTGTGTGTGTGTCTGTGTGTCACATTTTCTATTCTGTCTGTATGTTGACCGTGTCTGTCTGGCATATCAGGTAAGGTCTCTGTCTCCTTCCTACATTGTTGGGGGATAATGAGGTGTGATTAAATATGAATGCTAAGTGTTTGGTGGCTGGAGCCCAAAGCTGAAACCGGAGTCGATCCAGTCGGGGCTCACAGGCAGCATAATTAGTGGCTGATGATAGATGCCATTAATGGTGCTTTTCCACACACTGCTCGCAGGCCTCTAAGCTGGACCTCCACACAGCAGCAGGCCGCCTTTCAGCCATCCGCACTTAATTAACTACCAAATAAAGAAATCCTGCTACAGCTGTGGCGGATCTGTGAGGTCCTTAAAGGCAGCGCGTTGATTGGAATCAGCTTTATTTTAATTGTTTAATGATCAACAGTGATTAAATATTAAGCCTTTTGTTACATTTATTTGATGTCTTTTTTTTTTATCATTACCTCCTGGGAATTGCATGTTGAAAGCATGACGAAAAAATCCTGTCGAAAACAATATCAGCATTTCAAAGCGCCGAAGGACCAGTGTGGCGCTTTTAATGGCGGAGAAAAGCCCTTTGTGCACGCTTGAAGGGCCGTGGTGGGTTTTGAGGGCTCTTTGGATTGTCGTAACCCTTGTGCGAGATTGACTCATTCATATCCGAGACTTTATCCTCCGCTTCTCTGCTGCGGCGGCTCTGGACGCCGCTGCGCTGCCTCACTTCAGAGAGAGAGACACAGTCATGTCCACAGCTGTTAGGACATGCCTGCTTTGAGGTGCCGTGGCTTTAATGTGTGGAGTAGATTAAACAGGGCGCCTTTTGTGGAGGCCATAACTGGTCAGCTCTCCCACACAGTTATCCAATCTTCTCCACCGTGTGCATGTTCGTGCACGAGTGTTACTGCTGCCGCCACACATACATACACGCCGAACAGCTTGACACGCCAGTCGGTCTCATTAAGTGGAGCCCAGAGTTTTTGAGACCACTCCTGCCTACGAGTAGCCAGCGGGCAAAATATTGCAGAGACAGACAAAGACGGGCCTTTTCAATTGATTCTTCTCGCTTGACATGAAAGTAGAACCTGCAGTTGTGAATTGCTGGACTTCAGTGTGTCTGCACTATAATATAAGCTGCAACGTTTCATGCGGTGCTGTGCTGCCTGCAGTGAAGATCAAATGGTGGTTGGTTCATTGAAGGGTCAGCGTATGTGGAGCAGTCACATGCCACAGTAGCTCAGTTCTCCCACACAAGAGAGCCTCCGTGAGCTGAAATGAATGGTGTCTTGAAGCGAACACGTCTAAGCTACAGAGTGCCACTGACACAGTGACCGTGATTCTGTGGTGAGCATCGTACAGTCATCACAGGGGTCAGCCAGCATGGTGTCAAAGGTTGAACAGTCAATCAGACACGGACAAATCATTGTGATGTATAATTATTCATTATCTCAGTCACACTCACATTTGATGCCAAGAAAATGTGGAGGATTTAGTTGAAACAAAATATGTTACGCAAGTTATTTTGAACTAGATGGCTGCATTAAAGGTTAAGAATACTTTTTATTTTTCTATTTGTAATTAAGATACTTCCCTATCTTGTGTGTGGTGCTCAACCCCAAGCATCATGTTCTGAAGATGTAAATTTACATTTACATTTAAATCTTACATTTAAATCTTTAAAAATAGATGTTATCTAACAAAGATATACCTTTTCCTATAAGCCGCTCTGTGGCTGAGTAAGTGAGTAAGCAAGTTGCTGTTGCTGTTGAAGCTGTGAACACAGTCTGAGAGAAACAGTAAAACTCAACACGGACATCACAGTGCAGTGTTTGTAATGTGAAATGCAAAGCTGGCGAAGTTAACACCTCTAGAAGACACAAAATACACTGGATCTAAACGCTAAAGTGTGCACCGTGTGCTTCCTGCACGACAACCAAGGTGTTGTGTTTAGCAAAATAATTTGAATTTAAAAAAATGTTGAAGTTGAGAAGTTTAGGCTTATTTAAAAAGAAAAAATTAATTGTGAAATTATTTGTTTTTACAGACGGAGTGAAAAAAAAGATACCGTTGCGTGCCGTTAAAAACAGGAACTGCTTTCAACTTTATGGGCTAATATCTTTCACTTTATATAAACAGTATACTACCATATAATGAGTGTTGTTTGCTTCACTATAAGATATTTCAAATCAGTCTAATTTACGAGTACCTAGTTGTAGTCTTGTAAGTGCATTTGTATCATTTTACTGAAATTGAGGTTAATGTGATCTGCACTTAAACACATTGCCGGTCCAGTCATATCTAGGTTTCACCTCGTCTTGTTTTTAAAGGGTAAACCATTTCCTGAATCAGCTGGGGCACCATAGTTTTCAGCAAACACTACACCGGAATAGACAACACATTTGGGGACTATTTTCAGCCGTTCAGTGTGTATGGGATTGACTCAACATCAGACAGTACCCATATTTATGGTAGTGAAGAAACACGTCACTCACTGTGTTGTTTCTGGGCAACAATAGAGGTCTATGACACAGAAGAATATGAGGATTTGGTAACACAGACCAATATAACCAACTTTAAGCTTTATGGGAAATTTCAAGATGAAGGCTTCGTCATCATCCAGACTGCTGGAGGCACAAATAAGTGGGATGTTCCTTACAGTAAGTAATTCTGACGTGATGACCTCATTCACTGTTGGATGCTAAACCCACAGCATTTGGATACTTTGCACCAAACACAATCTATATTTCTCTTGAGGACGAGTTTCGTTCAGGGTGAGAGGATCCCCCACGAATACAAAGACCTTTGTGTATGAGTCACTCAAAGAGTGTGAGGATTGGCCAGCAGTCTCGAGCCAGACGGGGATGTATGTTTACCAGACAGCCCTTAGAAAGGTGGCCGTTTGTGTCACTGCTCTCAGTTACGGCCGTCAGATCGGGTGTCATTGCTCTCATAACTAGCCTCACCTTCACAATTCCTAGAAGAGGTTGGGTTCAAGCACAAAATTACCCCACTCCACCTCTCCACCTCTCTACAGCTGCTGAATTATTCACTCAGTCTTCACCTGAGAGGACCTGCCGACTGACAGAAAATAAGCACACTTTCACCATTTGTCATTCATTTCACACTGTTGTGTTACCTACCATGACATATTCAAATCAGCTATTACACAACGTAACACATTGTTTAAAAGAGTCGAGGCAAAGGTCAGATATTGTAAATATATTTCTCCAGGATGAAAAAACAAACAACAACAACAACAGACGACTTTGATGATGACAGCAAATTCCCAGAGGCTTCAATGAAGATGTCTACATGGATACTTAACCTTACACATGCATTCAAATTGTTTGCTCCAGATCAGACTCTGCCGTCCCTGACCATATCGCTCAGCTTCCAAAGGAGAACCCCCCCCAAAAAAACATTTGGGCTTTCTTTAACTGACGTTGATGTGAGGAGTGCCAAAGAGGGCACAGAAGCAAGCCCACTTTTGTTATCAGGTCACTGCTCCAGCATGATCTCTGCCATTGGGTCAGTGTGCCACGCATGCCTCGTCCAACTGGCTCGCAGTCAGGACGCGGTTGCCATGGAACGTGTCCAGTTAGAGCAAATGAAATCCCTTCTTTCTAGTTTCCGGGCAGGATTCACATGCCGGAGAATGTTTTGGTGGGAGACAGGCAGTGTGTTGCTTGTGAGAGATGCCTGTGCACATGCAGATAGAGAATGCGATATCGAGGGAGAATGGGCTTTTGAGGTTAAAGAGGAAGTAGGGCATGTGATTGTGCAGCCATGTGTGTTTGTGCGTGCTTTCGTGCACGGATATGTGCATGCATGCTTCTGCAAGTGTGTGTGTGTGTGTGTGCGTGTGTGTGTGTGGGGATGTCCATGCATCGCTCTTCAGAAATAGCTTTCTGGTGTAACATAAACTGCTGCAAGACTTCTCTCTCCCAGGGTTCTCGGGCGTCTATGAGAACTTATTTATGAACACTCGCTTTCCACAATGCAAACACAAGTCAATGACAATATTGTTTGGTGTAAGAGAGAGAGAGAGAGAGAGAGAGAGAGAGACATTATCATATTTTTGGCACTCTATCATATTAATGGATATTTATTTCAGTGAGAGTTTTGTCTGGGCAAATTGTACATATGTAATTTGTGGGTGAGCACTTGAAAGACTTTGAGACATGTCTTTCATCAACGCGAAGCCATAATCCCGTGCTGAGAGACTCGGCTCAATTAGTTAAGTCAACAATGTGCTGAATTTAAAATTCATGTTCCTGGATAGTGGTAAGAGCTGCAGTGGCTTCATCCATATTCATTATTTATGTTATAGAGGCCCGTCTCTGTGTCCCACTGAGAGCTGCCTTATGGCTTCAAAGATGTCTGCAGCTACTCTCCAATGCTAATACATCACAGACTAATGCATGGTAATGAATAACTTAGGTTTGTTTTCTTAAGATAGATGTACTTTCATCAATACTATAAACTTCAGGTTTTCATTAATATTTCACTTCAAGACTTTTGAGTTATATAGTTACAAATGACCATGAAGCTTATCTGACTCGTGATTAAACTTTTTCATATTACTCAGCAGTGGGACACTTAAGCTGCATAATGTGTCTATGAGAAGTCTTTAGTAATTACAGGTGTTTTCTTGAGTCTCTAAAGTGTGTGTGTGTGTGTGTGTGTGTGTGTGTGTTTGTATATGAGGGTGGGGGGGGGGTCTCCTTTGTTTTGCTGGACTACAAAAGGAAGCTGCAACCAATGCTCCCCCATCTTTGAGCCTTTTGTTGTTTACAGCAGTCACTCATGCAAGAAGTGATCAAGTTTTCAATATCGCAGTGAGGAAAACACACTCTTCCACCGTGAATCCAGTGCAGTTGGGACAAAGTCTGAACCTCGAGGTCTATCGAATTCAGGCAGGACAGAAGAGGCAGGGACCCGTGACCTCTCACACAGCGCAGTGGTGGGGTGATCACAGCTGAGGGATGGAGAGAGAAGGAGAGACGAAAAAGTGGGTGGGGGCAGGGCGATGCTCTGTGAGAGAATGCAGAGGGTCAGCTCCAGCTGTCTGATGGTTTATTGATCAGCGATAGCCCCGAGGGAGGGAGCAGATCACCAGCACCTGCATCAGCTCAGCATGGGCATGGTAATCTGTCACGCTATGAGCTGATTGTAAATCAACTAGAAAATACAAGGAATGTTAGTATATTTTATTGCTGGTTGATGGGTTGACAAAAGGCCTCCCACGATGATTTTTTGTGTGTGACATAAACAAGCATCTGTGCTCTACTCTACAGGTGGCTAATTATACTGATGAAGATCTGGGCCACTTCCAGTAGGATCTAGTTCATTTCCACTTAATGAACAAAAAGTCACAACCGTTCCTCAGCAAACAGTTTGATTGACCAGAACACATACTATGGTGCTCGTATACTTCAAATGGGGCAGTTAAATGTGAAATCTAAAATGAAATGTGAACAAATTTAATGGGAAAATCTAAGTCTACTGTTTGTCATTTTATATACCAGTATATGCCTCAAGTGCAACAGTCAAATATAGTATAGACACACACACACACACACACACACACACACACACACACACACACTTATCCTTTATCCCTAATAAGAAATAACGTTTTAATGAATTAGTATTATTGATATAATTAATAAATATACTCTTAAAACAGTTAAGTATGTCAGGCAGTGTAGGTACCAGATCACCACTGAACACCATGTAGCCTCGTATGTTCCTTTAAAGGGCATCTTTAATGTCACTGTGCACGGAAGCGCGTCGCTGAACAGATGAGCGCGGTAGTAGTGCGAAAGCCGTCCCGTGCTTTGGGGAATTTCCCATCCACGTGTCTGAATACACGATGGAGGAGGCGGGACAAAAACAAACTCGACGATTGGTTACAGCGTCTTTATGTAAATCACCCTTAAAGGGGTATGATCCGCCTCAGCCAAAATGCATTGAGTCGGTCGACAGAAACCCTCGCGTTTTTAAGAAGGGTTTATTTACTAACTCACGGCACCACGCCCCGGCGGCGGAGTCAGTTTGGAGCTGACGTCGGCGAAATGAAATCGGCTTGCTGCACTTTTCCTCACAGAATGGAAGTAGTCGTGGATGCGATACGGACTAAACTCGCTTGACTTGCTAGGATATTGAACCCGTTGTCCTTTCTTTTTTTCTCCGAGTCCAAGGCGACCATTACAACGAAGCCCATCTCTGTGGTAAGCGTCTTTAAACGTCCTTCTTCGGCGTATGTCAGCTAGTCGGCGTGAGTTTAACATGAAGTA
Source organism: Chelidonichthys spinosus (assembly GCA_029853015.1). Taxonomy (NCBI): domain Eukaryota; kingdom Metazoa; phylum Chordata; class Actinopteri; order Perciformes; family Triglidae; genus Chelidonichthys; species Chelidonichthys spinosus. The sequence continues at coordinate 13,200,646 of CM056833.1, read as the reverse complement.
ACATCCGCGTCCTCAGGAAGAAGTAACAAACAACGTGTCGCCGTTGTTGAAACAGCTGCAACACATTAGCCGCGACAGTTAGCGTCTTCATTGCGGTATCGAAACGTCAAAGTCGTCCAACTTATATCGGTTTGTAGCGTAACCCAGCCGGTCGTTCCCAGCAGAGATTTGAAATAAACCGGCTTTCCCGGTTTACAGAGCTCAGGCGGTGAATGGACATCAGACTGCAGGTTTGTTTTTGCGGCAAGAGCTTCGGTTTCCAGTGTGTGTAGATATGTAGTGACAGCCCTTTTCTACACAAATTAAAACCATTATGTAAGTGTCATTACATGTTTTAGACGCGTGTACTATACGTTTATTTTCCAAATATGTCTATTTTTTTTTACTTTATTTGACATCTCTGCACGTGTATTTTCGCATCTTATTTTATGTCGGACATAATTTAAGTTTAAAAAATGGTTTTGCTTCCAGACATTTTGTGTTAAAAAAAAAAAAATGGTCGCGATTCACTGGCGCCGCTTTGAAGTCGGGGAGCTACTTTGTCATTTTAGGTCTCGTGCGTGCAGAAAGCGACCGAAAGTAGAAACGGTCGATGTGAGACTTAGTTGCAGCGGGTGGGAAGTGTGTCAAAAACAGCTGCCTCGCCGCCACCAGCCCCGTCTCTCCTTCGCTTTTGTTCGGGTTATTTGGTTTGCAGCAGGGGGAGCCAACTGTCTGACACAAACAGCCTGGGCGGCGGAGCGCCGTAGAAAGCAACCCTGGGTATCTGGAGGTTGAGCCGGGTTTTTCTCTTCTTCTCCTCCTGAGCCGTTTGTCAAAACAAAGCATTACGCGGTTTTACACACAGGGTTTATTGTGAAGGCACACAGTATATCGTGAGGTCTGGGCATGCTAGAGACAGGCCAATCTGCTTATGTTGGGTGAAGAAATGAAAACTCCTTCCCGGGGAGCTGGCAGGCTGACAGACCCGGGCAGCGAGAGTGGCTTAGGATTTTCCTCCAAAGACTGTCATTACAATTTTGCCGTGGACACTAATTTGGAAGTGTGGTAGTAGTCTAACCCTGTATTACAACCCGATGGTGACTTGGGGGGCTAACTGCTGAGGCAACTTGAATTTCACCCGTATTTTCATAACCCTTTGACCCCACTGTAAGATTCAGGGTTGAGCCCAGTGCATCATTGACACTGAGGGATTCCCAAGTGCTCCTCGAGATTCTTGCCACACTACAGTTAAGTTGCTTGAATTATTTATAGTCAGGCTTTTTTTTTAATTATTCCTGTCATCAAGTTGGCACAGTGTCTACACTTCAGATATGTATATGTACACTGAGCACCGACACGTGCGATTGTTTGCTGTACCCCATTAATATTATAGATTTGCAATCCTCCTGTCCACGGGGCCCGCTTAGCACACATTCACAGATTCTACCTCTCATTTAACTTAGTCAGCCAAACCCCCATTTATGTAGATGTGGCTCAACCAAGTCTCCAAACCGCAGTGGATTGTGTGGTTTCATCACTGAGATGAACAGAGACATTTGTCTAAATAAGCACTGAGCTCTTTGCCACAAGTGAAGGCAAATCGTTTTTTTTTTCCCTCTTCCCCCTACTTGTCCATGTCCAGTGTGGTTTTATTGATTTGAGGGCACTCATTATGAACCAGACAGGTTGTCTATAATAAAAATGAATGCCATGGAGCAATGAAAGCATAATACATGTGTCTGAGATGATCTCATCAAGCCTAATGCAGAATCATCCAAGGCTACCACCGTCATTAATGAAGGGATCTTGGGATGCCTCTGACTGGCTGGAAGACATATGTTCTACATTCAGCTGTAGCGGTAATCTTCCTTTCTCTTCCCTGTTGCTTTTAAGGCTGCGCATCTTATCGCGCCCCCGTATGGACGATGAGGAGGATGATGTGTTTGAGCCAGACCCCCACTGCTGGCGCACCACGTTCAGGGAGATAAAGTGTGAAGACCGGGGCACGCAGACACCTGGCCCCGCCCTGGCACCGAACAACGGCATGCTGCCCTGTGGAGTCGCAGAGGAGCCCAGACCACTCTTCTACGGTGAGGCTGATGACGTACATGATTTCAAAAGAGAAAAGGGAACATTGCCTTGTGCGTGATAACAAGTGTTATAAAACTGAAACACAAAACGATAATGTGAGACTTACTGTTAGACATGGGTAACAATGCCGCCGCACTGATCTCACTCCTGACGCCTGTTAGTCGTGATCACAGTCTCTTTTATGGTCTGTGTGGAGTGTGCCCAGCTGCTTTGCTATTCAAAAGGCGCCAGACTGGCAGCGCGACTGAAAGGACGGAACAGGATTGCTTACCTGCGTAAGCAGCAATGGCCAGAGAAGTTATTATCAGTGACAGCAAAGTTACATTGGCACCATAGACAAGTAATCATTCTAAAATAGCTTCATTATAACAAACTGACCTCAAATCTGTGTCATGTGAGTTTGTTGTGTGTGTGAAACACATCTCAATGTTTGATTACAAAAAACACAGCTGTAAAAAGTTGTTGTTAAAGCCAAGAAATCTGATTGGTCAAAGACACGTTCAGCAATACTTGACTGCTCTTTGTACCCGTTGCATTATTGGCACAGACATCATCACAGTAAAAACACCCTGTCATGTGTGGTTGCTTTACTTAAATTTTCAAACGGTTGTTGACAAAATAATAAGTCTCAGCCTTGACACTCAACAGGCAACGCAGGTTTTCGATTGCACTTCCCTGCACACTTTGAGCTTGTTGGGGATCAGGAAGCGAGGCGACAAGAAACTGAAGGGGAGCAAAACGGGATGGAGCAGCTACCCCAGCAGCAACCTGTGGCCCGCAGTGTGGAGGCCTGCATTGGCCAGAAACTCCAGCTGATAGGAGACCAATTTCACCGGGAACACCTGCAACTGGTGAGGAGGACATCCTGCTGACTATATAATCTTGAGACAGGCCTCTAGTTTGATGGCAGTGAACAAGTGCAACTGGCCACAGAATCTCCCTTTAGTGCTCTTCATTAGGTGTTGGTGCAGATAGTCTTGCTGTAGGAGTTTTTATATTTGAGAACAGATTGTTACCTGTGACTGCCACCAGACAAACACATCTTTTCCATTTATTTGGATATCATCTAGACAGGACACTAACGCTGACCTGGCAAAATATATTGCAGTAAAGCAAAGGATACACTATTATACAACTCACACTCTGACAGGCCTGTCATTCCAACAAGCAGCAGTAAAGAGACAATGAGGTGTGGAATTCTTCACTATTTGTTATGTAGTTGGAAATGTACAATATGTTTTTTTTAAATATGCCACTTCACATCAAATAATATAATAATAATCAATATGAAGCACTTTGTATGCTGGGAAGGGGTTCTTCTCTTGTATGCCTCTTTAAATGTGATTTGTTAAGGGTGGACTAGAGATTGCTGATTCTTAATGTTCAATTTAAACGTAATGTGCTGATTATTGCTCATTATATCTGTAGCATATATGGCCTTACATTGACAATCCATACAGCTTTTTTTTAGTCCAACATGTTGTTTGGGGGGAGGGGCGGTCTCAAAATCAAAGCAGAAAATGCAGTCCACACATTAACAACAACATTCACACAGTTCTTTTGGTATTATATTTGGATCCCCTGTTGTTCTCCCAAAGATGTATAAGTTTGCTTGCTTTTATTGTGTTTGCTCCATATTTGTTTTGGAGAGACTGTGCACATGCAGAACTTACAGAGCCCATCATCGCCCAACCCCCCCCGCCCTCCCTACCCTCCAGCCAAAAACATTGCTGAACAAGGACAACCCTTCCCCCACCTCGCCAACCCCGGGCTCTCCCCCTGCCTCCTCTTCCTGTTTATTTCTCTCTCTCTTCTCTCCTGTTTCCTTAGTGTGCTGTGGAGGCAAGTGGCATGAAGGATGCCTGGCCTCAAATAACACGTTGCACTGTGGTCAGGGTGACACAGTCCACTGAGTTTGTGTGCTGCCTAAAGTTGCTTCTATGTGGGAGTGTTGTACAACATTGACGCACCATTGTTTCATTTGGGGTTCAAGTGTACACGAACCCTTGGGAGATTTTCTGCACTCTTTTGTTGCAGAAGTGGTTAACACTCCAACACGTATTTATTCACACTTGCACATTTAAACACACATCTACACATGCCGCTATGTCCAGGAAAAAGCAGAAGTGGCGGGAGAAGGTAAACATGTTGTAACCCGAAGCTCAGCGCGTGAGTCCCCAGGAGGACAGCTGTGGTTTCAGGGATTCACTAGTCAACCCCTTCACTCCAACCGTACTCACTTGTCAGGAAACCTCCCTTTTGGGAAATGGGACCCTCCCTGCACATAATATAGTTATTTCTTTTTACTTTGTACTCTGAAGTGCAAGACAGTTTCAGAATTTGTTATGGGCTTATTAAGTTATTTATATATGTATTGTGACACTGGCTAATGCACACACATAACCAGACAGTCAGACAAGAGGGTTGCTCTGATTGTGTGTGCGGCTGGGATCTATTGACGCACAGCGGTGGCAGGCCTGGGTCAGGGGATGAGGAAGTGGCTTGTGTTCCTTTTTGCTGGTTGAGTAAACAGCAGAGAGGAAAGTCAGAGTGAGTACGGTCCTGTCAAGTCACATCCTGAAGAGACAGGGACAGTGATATACTGATAGCGTGATAGTAGGTGAGCAATATAGAGAATGTTTTGCCGGCATCATGAAGCGTAAATGTGGTTTCAGTGCTAACGTGCAAAGAGACCAGTGTGACGACCGTTGACACTTCAGGTGGAGCGAGCGAGCGTGTGTGTGTGTGTGTGTGTGTGTGTGTGTGTGTGTGTGTGTGTGTGTGTGTGTGTGTGTGTGTGTGTGTGTGTGTGTGTGTGTGTGTGTGTGTGTGTGTGTGTGTGTGTGTGTGTGTGTGTGTGTGTGTGTTCAGAGTCTATGTGGCAAGCTGTTGCTGAGGGAGAGAACATTGATGTATTATTCCACCGCAGCCTCTGTAATTGCTATTTCTGGCTCAGGTTGTGCAACTATTAGCAGTGCATGTGTACATGCTCATGCATGAATACACCCATACTTGTTTTTCTGCATTTTGCTGCACTTCTCCCTATCACAGTCTGACAGTCAGTACAGAAACTCTCACTTCATGATAGTGTTATTGTTTGCCAGGTCTCATTACCCCTACCTGCTCCTGTCAGTAGGTGATTGCAGTTATTCAGTGCAGACACTTGTCCGTGAGCCATCCAAGTGCCTTTGACTGCCATCTTCTTGATGGATTTGGGAGAATGCGGCTGTGAGTGGCCCCTGGCGAAAGCAGGGATTAGGTAGCGTAGGAGTGCTGGTGGATGCTGACAGATAAATTGCTCCTCAGTCAGGGCGGGCTGGAGGGGACGCTGAGGTCCCCAGAGGATGGCTGACATTAGCCGGCCCGCCATTTGAGACAAGGCAATAATGACACTCACAATGGCAGGAAGACTGCTCTAGCCTGCACAGGGCAAGGAGCAGAGTTAGGTTTCATCCCCATGTTTTTTTAAGAGAGACGACTCCTGGTGCTTTCGATAGGAGGTGTTGAAAGCTGGGTTGAATATCGCCTGTTGCGCGCGTGTCTGAGAGTGCGTGTGTGTGCACGCACGCACCGTTTGTGGCTTTATCGCCTCACTGTTCTAGCGAGGGCACTGCAATCTCCTTTTAGCACTTGTAGAGGAGGGGGAGTAGTGGAGTTGCATTGGAAATAAAAACATATGAAGCCAGCTTTGGATATTTACTCTTCATTCATTGTTCTGTGATGGTGTTTGTTCACAGCAATGTCCATTTGTGCTCCTTGTCTCCTCCCTGAGGTGACTAATCCAAAGTCTCTTGCTATTGAGGCTGGCCTGTTTGCGCAAGAGATAAGGCAGAGCTTCTGAGCAGCTGGCCTGACAGACAGCCCACATGGGGCACTGATAAAGCACATCAGGCTTGTGTCGGAGTGACGACACCCAGCATCTGGCTAGACTCTGCCACTCGATCGCTGACTAAATTTAGAGCCTGAGTCTCATTTTGACAGTTGGTGGCGTGACTCATGACTAAGTTGTGACAGTGCTGTGCACACCTCTCTCTCTCTCTGTTTCTCTTCTCTCTCTCTCTCTCTCTCTCTCTCTCTCTCTCTCTCTCTCTCTCTCTCTCTCTCTCTGTTTGTCTCGATGTCTCTCTGTCACTTTGATAGAGTGTAGGGCAAAAGGTCACCGTCATAGGAACATTCTGTTTCTGTTTATAATGATTAATTGCTCCACATGTGGCTTGTAGTAAATACAAAAGCTTTGTAGCATTTTAAATAACTTCATTCACTCATGTTACTCTTGCAAGTTTTACTATCTAAATGTTAAAAAAAAAAACATTTTACCAAACTTCATAAAGTATCACACATATTGACATGCAATATACATATAATTGCACATATGCCGTCATTCTGTCTTCCTCTTCTATGATCCTTGAGTTGTAACTCAAGACTGTAGTCTCTCATGTAATTTCGATTAAATTTTAAAAGACATGCCAAGTCGAGCCAGATGGCTGCCAGCTCTTCCACTCGTATATAAATATTGCCTATGTTTGTATGAAGCACACATAATGCTATTATGTCCTTATCAGAATATCCCAAGGCAAGATTTAGATATGTCATACAACAGAGAACTGGTTTTATCAAGGCTCCCAGCAGTCTTTGCCATGATATTTTTTTTTTACCTCCATTGTTCTTTTGAAAGAAACAAACGATTAAGAGTAAGCGAGTAGTAAGTAAAATGTTGGAACCTGAATGCTGATGCAACACTCTGCAATGTTCACCTCAAATTGATAAGCGTAAAGTGAGGCTTATCACAATGGCAGTTGTTGGCTGCTAACTAGGTCAATGTTTGGACAGCACCTTAACAGTCATGTCAATACACCTAATCTCCGCCTTTAGATATTTTGGCTTTCATAAACAACCGCAGAATATCGCCAGGGAAAAGGTAGTGAACTTTGGCGCATTGTCATGACAAAGTAATCTCAAGTCAGTTTACAACTCTTATGGTTTGAGAATAGCCGCAGCATTATCAGGCATGGTGGAGTCTGCTTTTTGTCTGCAGATGAGCTGTTGGACTACTGTACCTCTCTCGTGCAGATACGTGTTTTCCAGAGAGCTCCCTGTCTCTCATCAAGAGCTCCCTAATCCCATTTGGTGCAATTATCTTATCTCAGCTTCTCAATGGCAGAGATAGCATTATCCCCCTAATCGCTCACAATCCAATAGACTTGCAAACCCGAGAGAGTCTCCTCCTGAGCCGCTGACTGTTGGTCGCCCCCAGCAAGATTAGAAAAAGTGTGACCGTATGATGGATGTGTTTATGGCCCGGAATGTCTGTTGGGAAGCCCGGATTGTGTAGGGATCCCAAACACAAAGGGAGGCCTCTCTAATGAGTATTGTTGGGGACAGAAGCAGACTGTTGTGAAAATATCAGCGTTGTTCCGGTGTCTAGTTTTCTCTTACCCTCTTCTCAGTTGACCCTTTTCACTGTGTTCACTGTCAATCAGCACACATCACAGGCCACACAAACTCAAGAAACACAAGTGACAATTTCTAGCACTGTATGTTGTTATTGAGTTTCAGTAGAGTGCACTAATTTGTATGTTTTGTCTTCATTTGTTGCTTCAGTATCGCCGAAACCAAAGGAACCAGGGGCGGATGTGGTGGCGCCTGGCCGCAGCTCTGCTCAGCCTTCTGTTTGACAGGGGGTTCATTGCTGGAGGAGGTGGAGCAGGACGGAGGTGAAGGGGGGGGGTCTCCCCATCTCTCTGAGGAACTGGACTCCAAATGGCACTGTCAAATCTTACACGGGTCTGTTTTTGGGGGGAGAAAAAAAAGGAGACAAAAGGTCACCGCGGGACGGAGACAACCAACTTTTATACAAGGTCGTGTGTTTTTTTCTTTCCATGAAGATGCCATGATGCTCCGAGATTCCTCTACAGGACGATGTTCATATTTTGGTATACGTGTGGTGTAGTAGTTTTGTACAGTACATTGTTCTTGTTTAATTTTTTGCACTTCAACATGTATCCATCTTTAATGACCTCCACGGACCTTGGGAATGCCTTATTCAATGTCTTCTGCCAGAATGAGTATTGAGCAATTATGAGATGAGGCGAAATGAGATGGTTAGGAAATGAAAGGAAATGTGGCGCGAGGTATGATTTTCTGAAGTTTCTCGGGTGACCCGACAAGTTGATTTACTAATTTTCCAAAGAGGCAACTTCTCAGAACAAAGCATTTTGCACCTCACCTCAATGGAACATTTATCTTTTCTTAATTTCTTTATTTTTTGCTTTCTGTTTTTGTTTTCCCTCTCCTCCATTTTCTTCGGTATGGTATTTGAACACGATCCCTCAGTATCATTCAAAAATATTGGGAGCAAAGTTTCTGCATTTGAAAAAGTCAGCACACCTGAAACTTGCAATCTAAACATCTTCTGTTGATATGCACGGATCTTTGAAGGGAAGCCTTACTTCAGTCTCGCACTGTGTGTCGGACAGTCATAACATTTTGGTGACTCAGCAAATATCGAGTTTGCCATGTTTGTACAACAACATACAAAAGCTAATATTAGTATTAGGAACTGGGATTATTGGTACTGAAAACACATTTAAAAACTGTAATTAATAAGTATTTATTTAAAATGACAGCGGTAAGTTTATAGTCAACAGTGGAATGAGTATCCTGAGTCAATATTTTAAGGTTAACACACTGGTTAAATCTTTTTAGAATACACCCAAACATTTGAAGAGGTTATTTTTATTGGCATATTATATATATGAGTTATTACTACTGTTACTTATTAATTTCAAGTAACCCTTCTGTTCTATTATTAGTATATCAGTTGAGCTAATGCTCACTACAGCTACTGGGAGGCTGAGAAAAAACTTACAAGGATCCATGAGAAGATATTTAGATGAAAGTGAGGTGCTGCTGACTTTTGGATGTGTTTTAGAGGTCTAGCACCTGTGCACTAAAATCCGACATTAAAGTAAAGCACATTGTTTGTTATACAGAGCAAATATAAGTATTCTTTATCTGAACGGTAACTAAACAAATTGGCCAAGTGTAACCGTAATGATTTCATATACAATGTCAGTGAGAACACCTCTTTCCTCCCCTGTTCCCACCTTTGAGTTATCTCTGTGTTTTCCATGTGTTCGTTTCATGTGATTGTTTTCAGACCTCCATGCCCTTGAAGTGGAGCTGTGGATCCACTGTTTTTGCACTAGACGTACGCCCTTCAAAAGTTCAGACCGTTACCATGCTAACCTCTGTCTTGTATGAAGGTTTTCAGTTATGACCACACCATTTTCAGATGTTTTCACTCTTATGTCCAAGACAAATAATCAATGTTGAGACCTGACTGAATGCAGTCTGGGATCTGGATTGGATTCTGGAAATTTCATGTATCAGTGTTTCAGGCTACAATAGAGTTACAATAGAGCCTCATGCGAAAAAGCTTTCTGTCCTGTTTTTTTTTTTTTTTTTTTTTTTTCACAGCCCGCGTGTGTTCTGAACACCAAACAATACTGCATAATCTGTGAAACAGATCGTCTCAGGCTACTATTATTGGGTTTTACGTCATTTTATAATCTGTTGGGTGATCTTGTCTTTGGTGCTCAGATCCAGATTTGGGACATTTTTAGTACATATAACGACTCGGCAGACAAAAAGACAAAAGTGAAAAAGACTGTAATTATTGTTGAAATATGAATATGTTAAAAGACACTGTTGAAGATGCTGTTTGTTATATTTTCCATTGCTGAACCCAGGCCAACTTGTGGACCCAAGGAGCAGTACATATCAGGGGTCTGTAATTACTTGCTCCTTACCATGTGTCAAGTTTATCACTGCATAATTAGGGTTTCATTCTCTTAAAGATGTCTCAGGGACAGACTACTGGTAACCTTGAGAATCTGTTACATGGTTAGAAGAAGAGCAGTGTTTTCACCCGTTTATTTATGATGATGCCTCTCAAGGTATCGTCAAGTCTTTCATTTTCATTTCAGCTAACAAGAAAGAAATCCTCTCGGCCAATTTCTCAGCACACACACACACACACACACGTAAAGGTACAGTTTGAGTGAGAAGTCTGAGGCTGACTTGCTGGCTGTAGTGGTGACGGGGGCTACTGAGCGTGTAGTAGTAAGCGTGTGAGGTGCACTGAATGTGGTTGTGGTTATAGTTTCCTGCGGATCCTGAACGCTGAGCCAGTCCCTGTAGCACCCCGTCTCATCATTGGCTCCTGACTTCCTCTTTGTGCTGCTCCTTTATTACATCGGTTCATTTTTCTTTTTTAATTTATTTTTTTCCTTCTTATTTATGTATATTTGCCCATTTCTACTGTATACGCCTGTGTGTGCAATTACTTCTTATTTGCCTTTTTGTTTTGTTTTGTTCTTGGACTTCAGTTGTTTAACTGTGCAGAGCAGGTTGGCCTGCATCATGTGATACTTAACTCAAATTCAACTTTTTTGGTATTGCTGTAGACTTTGGCCCTTTGTGACGAACAGCTATGGTCAGTTAGAATTAATGTTGCTCAGAATGGATTTCAACAGTGGCTTATTTGCACAGTGCAATTATATGTTCCACTTGATCATGGCTTTTTCGCCAAAATTCACTGCTTCTGTTGGAGCTTCACAGCTGTGAGGAGTACAATATTGGGTAGAGGAAATAGTGCATTCATCCGTGTATCCAAACTGTTGTTACCACTGGACCAACATGAATTCACCATGACCACAACCGCTACTGTTCATGACAAAGAAAAATACAAACCTCACCTTTCAAGCCTCACGGCGTGGGTGTTTGATTCTCAAAAAATAGATCTGGGGCGGAGTATTTCACTTAAAAGGTTGTGATTTTCCAGGGAAGGGCCCAACCAATTCAGACCTTTTTCATTATCTTCCACCACCCAATACACCCGTCATCATGGGTACATTCACAGAATGCGGTTGAGAAAAAGCAGCAGCCTCGATGCAGTTTAACCTTTCAACAGGATGTGACCTTTTCTTTGTAATTAATGAGTCATTACCCATCCCACCCATTGCTAATGATACACATGACATTAGAGATGCTTCAAAAGACACAGAAAAGGGTTGCCTTCATATTAAGTCACAGGGCGCTTATTTATGTGTTCAATTCTTTAATCTTGATCATTGTGTTATAATCAGCATGCACTGGAGAGTACTTTGTTCCTGTAGATCCCATGGGTCCCTTATCTGTTGTGTGTTAATGTCTAGTATATACTCTGGATTGTTCTTTTGGGCTAATCTTGCCATGTGTCAGACGTATATATCTGTGCATTGATCAAGTAGGCTCTGATTGATGGTCTGTTTGATTTATTGGAAAGGGAAACAAACCACCGCGGTGCCCTGTATAATTTTGTTAGAATGAGGTTCCCAACCTGCACTCGTTACATTATGTGAGTGTGGAGAATCCCAAGAGTGGGATATGTATTTTATGGAAACCGTCAGTGTCTTGAATTTTGTAGTCCACTTTATATAAATTTGAAGTTTTCGAGGAAGGTTTTGATTTTTAATTTTTTTTTTAATGATAACATTTCTTCTTCGTGGTCTTTCTTAACTTTTTAAAATGTATTTTCTTAAGAAAAAGGGTGAACGTTTATAAGGACGGTTCATTGCTTGTAAAATAATTTTTAATACGAGTAGGATCCTTTTTGAAGTCCATGAGATCAAGGGCATTTTTTTTTTAAATAGAAAAATGAACTTGCAACATTCCTTGCACATCTCATCGTGGTGTATAAACAAAACCAACCAAACCAAAATAATCCACGGTTGTGGTTAACTTGGTTCATGAGCTTATAGCTATGGAATATTTGCCCTTCTTTAAAGAACAGATAAAGTGTACATGTATTTCTAAAAACCCTGGAATATGCCTTTAACTGCTCAGTTTTAACGAAGTCTTGATTATCACACACTCTCTGTATACCAAGAAATGAGACCCAGCGAAAATGTAGCATTTTTGTAAACATTGACTGTGTGTTTTCGAGACTCTACTGTGCACTCATTTTTGTGTTTATATATATTTTTTGGTTGTTGATATAATATGGAAGTAAAGACAATTTGTTCTGTAGTGCAATATGCTGTACATATGGAGCTTTGCTCTACAAATCTTTTTTTTCTGGATTTCTTGTTGTTTATTGGTACTTTTTTTTTTCAATAAAATTTTATTGAAGGTGACAAGTTGAATCCAATTCATGTGTTATACACAGGAGCACACAAGACTATGTACCCAAAGCTTTTCTTAAGACAAAGGGGGGGAAATCAAATTTTCCTTAATGTGTATGGAAAACAGAGGAATTCTGAATTGTGAATTCAGAAACGACTCCACCGACAGCTTATGTGCATAATAATAAAAACATCAAACGTTACAGACTTTCTCAGAAACATACATAAGTATAAGTCCAGGACTTTCACACTATAACTGTTTTTCTCCTCACTACACTCTGAACTATATTTCATTGCCCCTACCCTTGGACAAAAAATGAATGTTCAGAGGAAAATGTAATTCCCTCCTTCGCCCTTTTGAGCCCAAGCGTTCATTTTAAGGAGTTGTGTTGTGAAAGCAACCCACTGATGACTAGCCAAGTGTCTGAGCCAGGTATCTGGAGCTGGCCAGGCGTTTGACAGATGTGTGCCCATCACCTCCTGCTGTTCAGTCATTAAATTAGTGGGAGCACCGGGGCTTCAACCCTCTCTAATAGCCGCTGTCTGTACGCACACACAAGCAAGTGTTGCGTGACAAAATGAATGAGCCTATTTATAGAGCAAATGAGTGGAGTTACCTCACATAACAGAGTATTACACTGTCGCCTCCCAATAAGTTAAGGTGCTGCTGAGCCCACGGATCAGTTACACTGCAGCATAGACGCCCTCGAGGCGCAGGAGTGATTGATTAGTCCTGACACATATAAATATGAAAGTTTAGTGTGGAGAGTAAAAGTGGATTCTCCTCATAAACCATTTTAATTCATGTGTATGGATGATTTTTTTCAATATCCGCCCTGTTTAAATGTACTTTCGTCACATTGTGCTTACATCACACCTTGTTGCTCCTTTATTCACCAGACCAGACGACTTCCAGTCCCTCCCTTGGGGCTGACGCGTGTCACTTCTATTGTCGTGCATGCCGGGTACGGTTTCACTCTAAGCCGTCACCCGACTCACCTGTTTGGCCACTTGCTGCAAAAGAACTCCCTTGCCTGCGGCCCTCGACGCTAACACATGTACACAATGACAGAGCGTGTCAGAGGATGTGGTGAAAACAGAACAACATGGTTGCTTTCGAGTGTATAACAGTTCAGCGCTCCCCTTTTAATCCTGCGTCTTAGGTGTTTTAAGTGTCGGGATTTCCAGCCTCAATAGGAGCTCATTAACAGTCATTAACTGTCGAAACCTAAAAAGATCGTGTGAAGAGAGACCTGAGTGTTATCTCTGCAGAGGGGATTGTTTTTTTCAGACATTATCCTAAATTTGAACCCTGTGTGCCAAGCTTGTCCCATGTCTCCTTTGCCGTTCACCTCGCCTCCGTGGCTCCTACGGTCCCCTGCTTTATGCTCAACACATTAATGGCGAGAGCATCGGCTTTCCCTGGTCTAAACAATGGCTCCTCTGTTCCCCCGGCCTGGCTGCCTGCTGAAAGAGACACCCATTAGAGGAGCGTCTATCTCTGGGGTCGGGCCCAGGGGTCACGCACAAGTACGGCTCTTGTTTATGTCTGCAAAGCCAATGAAAACAGTGCAGCCTACGTCGTTAACTCCTACTCGCCTGGCTCTCTGGCAGACTGAGGAGAAGTTTCTGCTTGAGTTAAAGTCACAAAGTGCAACGCATTCGACCGCGGCTTCGATTTGTTCCTCTTACTGTGGGCTAAAGTGGTGCGTTGTGGCACTGAGTGAATCAAGTAGCTGCCTGAGACAGAAGAACAGGAAATTAGTGTTGACAGGCACCCCAGCACCTGCCGCAGATATTCCCCCCCCCCCCCCCAGTGCTGAGAACCATTTCAAGTAATGCGTCACTCCAGCAAACACAGGCAATTACTAAATGATCACCTCTGAGCTCACTCTTTTCATTGAGCTATAATCTAATGTAGGCATGATTTCAGGACAGGGACTCTGAAGTCTGAAATAACATTAATGAGGCTGTGGCTCTTTTCATTGGCTGGCAGCAACACAGAAAGGGCTGTAAAGAAAAGGTTAGGACTAAATGATTTGTTTTCAGCGTCCATTACTTAAGTGATGAAGCTTATTTATGAGTCACATCTCATGTTACACCTCCATCTGGAAGTGTGCATACCAATGACTACGTTATGCATAATTAAGCATGTTGACGCTGTGAGTGACAGGTATTTCAAGTCACTGAACTTGGTGCAATTTGACAGAAAACTTGTGTTTGTGCGTTTTTGTGGAATTTTTCAGGCAAATATCCGACAAATGATATGTGTGGTTATTTGTACACTGGTCAAGGTGCGGACGTTGGATGATGGGCTGCCAATGGATGACCTCCGTTGGGATATCTGGAGCTGTAATGTCTATGAAACTTGGGTTAATCCTGGGAATATCAGACAGTAGCATTCAATCATGGCTCTTTTTCTCCATGCCAATGTAACTGAAGGAGTTGATGGGATTTTTATGTTTTAATGAATTTCTAACTTGTTATTTTATATATATGGGCCTATGATGTCACCGGGATCAACCGGCACCTGAGAGGAACAAAACCACAGGGTTAACATTAGCCAAACCCATTTTTGGATCAGCTGGTGCTGGAACAAGGAAGATGGTATCTGGCATGTGTGAGCCACCACACACCACAGCCACCCGTCTCCCACCACCTTTACCCCCCTAAAAGCCTCAAACACACACCCCATCCTCCCCCTTGAATCCCGACACACCAAAGCACTGAAGGCAGACAACTCCACTTTGAATGAAATGGAATGGTAACAGGCAGTTATGCAAAGGGGCAATGTTTTTTCAAACATCACTTTGCAAATACCATTACGTAGCTACAGGCTTTTGCTTCATGCCAAATGAAACACCCGGTGAATTAATCACGCATTTGGGAAATGTGAGAAATCTGTAAATAGATGAGTAGATGACATTTGAGACCTAAACTGAAGTCCTTCTAGCGGAGGCCATAGATGTATTTGAACACTTTCATTCTTCTTTCTCCCCTCTCTGCACACATCTGGTGCTCAGGCAGGCAGTTGTCATGGGAATAAGCGGCTAAGCCAACAGTGTTACATGTCGCTGTGCAGGGGGAGAAAGGCTGATCGGGGTTCAGCTGGGCATAGCCGTGGGCGCAGCAACTCAGCCACCGTCCCCAACCCCAACCCCCCTCTCTCTGCTGTGACTGAACACAGCTGACCTCCTCTGGCAAAGAAAGCAGAAATTGATCTGTTCACACTGATAAATCAAATAAACAGTAGTTCTGTTTTTTTTTTTGCTTTCGCAACTGGGTCATTTTCTCACTTTAAGACCTCACAATTTCCCCACTACTTAAACTTCCCTCTCTGCTGTGCTCCACCAGGTCTTTTCTTTACTTTCTCTGCTAGAGGAGAGGTTGGGCAATCACTACACAGCACTGTGAGTTCCCTTTGTTTACCGAGAGCAACCCAGCAGAGCGCAGTGCTTTGTTGAGCAGCAGTCACTCCCGGCCTGACAGCTGTGACACACACACACATGCACGGAGCTGAAATCTCTGACTCACAAACACTGGCGGTATCCTGTGTTCAAGGGGAGGGATTTAAAACCCTTCGGAGCACAGCGCATGAACCTGCTGAACTTGTCCTCTCCGTCTCCTGCTGGCTATTGTTCTCCCCTCCACCGTTTCTCCAACTTCATCCCCTTTTTTTTTCAAAATCTTCCTATCATCCACCACCATTTGGACCCAATTAAAAGAAACAACCTGTAAAGCCCTGAACACTACAGGCAGTTGTCTCTCCCCCTACGAGAAATCCCTTCACTTGGCACGTAGGCTGAGAATGACACTCGCCCCGCCTAATTATGATGGGGGATGTCACTCAATGGACAGTACATAAACAAGCGGGGTCATTGTTGGGAGCTAATTGGCAGGAAAAAAGCTTCCTGTAGCAAAATAAAAAATAAGGAGTCACTGTGGTTTCCTGAGGACACACGAGGAGCTCTCTACGCTGGCACGGCCTGCGGTGTGCAGTAATGAGAGAAGAGCTCGCCGCGTGCCTCGTTTCCAGACGCACTGTCGTTGCGAGCGGGCAGCACGCATACAGAGCTGCAGAAAGCCTCCGAGCTACAGAACCGGGGCCAGTTCAGTGGGTGCGTGTTTTTTTTTTTTTTTTAGCCAGCAGGTTGGCGGGCCGCCAGAGACGCCAGGCAGGCAGCCTGTCTTGTTAGTACGCCTCACCTTGATAACAGGAGTGTGGAGAGAGGGATGAGGCCGAGTAAGAAAAACAACCAGCACACCAGGGGTGGGGCTCTGGGACAATTGTATTTGTGTGTGCGTGTGTGTGTGTGTGTGTGTGTGTGTGTGTGTGTAGGCTTTAGTGCGTGTCGGCTCACGCAATGGACCTCCTCCAAACAGTAACAACTGCAAAAACATTGGGTTGAGTGTTAAACTCAGAGCAGTTTTTCCGAGATCATGTTTCACAACAGAGCACCAGGCACTCCCTCCCTCCCCTCCCCTCCTCTCTCTCTCTCTCTCTCTCTCTGTCCTTTTCTTTCTCCCTCTAACTTTTCTCTCCCTTGCCTCCCATCCCCCACTCCCCTGCTACTCTTTCCCTTCTTTTTTTTCCTCACTCATTGGCCCTGTTTTTCTGCACTCCCTCGCTATCTGTATGTCTATCACATATACATATACACAAAACTTCTCAGTCCCCCCTCCTTACATACATACCCTCCTCCCCATCCCGCTGGCTGTTGTTGCTGACTGACAGTGCTGATTTACTCCAGGTTTGGCCGGCTGCCAACTCATCTCAAACAATTGCATGAGCCACAGGGCCGGCTGACGGAGCCAAGTTTGGATGGCAATAAACAAAGTCGTAGATTGGCTCCTCTCCTCTCCTCCCAGTCCAAACCCAAGCTTTGTGATCACTACAGAACTTGAAGAACATTCGTCTTTATGTGTTACTGTTGCCAAATGTTTGGAGTCCCTGGGAGACCCCTTACAGGGATTAAATATAGCTGCATATTATTTGTCCAAATAGCCAAGATTTGGGAGAAAAACCAAGACTTTCTCCAGTATTTCTATTATACTTGTCTATTATGCCTATTTCTACATCGTCCTCTCTATAAGCCTGTGACCTTAATTGCCCCTCGGAGAGAACAATCCAGACGTTGACCGACCAGTTCATCTCGTCTCTTCGCACTGAGCCGTCTCAGCCCCGCAGCCAACTGTCGCCATCCCCGCCCCGCGATTGGCTAATGTGATTTCCCAGACGACGGCGGGTAAACTCTTGAACCCATCCTTCTCAAAGAGAGTGTCTGAGACCTGAGACGCAGAACCACCTGGGACCGAGGCTCAGAGAACGGAACACACTCCGATCTTCTCATCATTAACCTGTGCTCACCTCCATCCCACCATGGGAGGACATGAAAACCCTGCAGAAGATCAACAAAACAACAGATACACAGACTCTCACTAATAACTTGGGGAGCCGTGGCTATTTTGTGCGGGGATTATTATAATATCTGTAATGAAGCTGTAATTATATTCCTGTTTTCGAAAACAGCTCCACTTTTTGTAGGTGGTGTTTTGGCACAATGGCTCCATTAAAAAATGGTGATTCTGACAGGCGGTCCCTGCAGAACTCCATCAGGGGAGCACAAGTAAAGCACAAACAAGACAAGCCATTCCAACGAACAGATTTGCTCATAAATAATTCTCTTCCAAGGCAGTTTAATGAATTTCAAATGCAGACAGAGATGAGGGTGGGCTGGAAAAACAAAGTAACGGTATAATGTGCACTCGTGTGCAACATTTGTCTTTGACAAGTCCGGCCCCAACTGTTAAACTGAGTGTGGTGATAAAAAAAAATGTTGTAGAAAAGTTCACCTACAAATACTGTTATGGCCTGAAGGGTTGATCTCCGTGGTATTTCACTTGGTGCTCCATGTAGAGCTGTGAACCGCTGAGTGCTAACTATATGCGATGTGGCCGAGTTGACCCTGTGACGTTTATGTCTGCTCCTATTACACATAATTGTGCTTTCAAACGATGACCTTTCTTGTTCACAGAAAACAGTTTTTGGGGGCTTTTAATCTCCTTCAAACCTGACAGGGCACATGCCATAAAAACAAAAGAACAACTGCCGTATGAAGATGAAGTGAAACTTCTGTGCACGGGCATGTGAGAGTGTCACTGTGGCGTTCCTCTGTACGCCGCGACACCAAGCAGACGGGAACAAGCGGCTCTGCAGACTTGTGAGGGGTGCGAGAGGTTTCGTGTGACTGTGTTGTGGTGCGGCGAGGTGCGGCGGGGATGGGCCCTGCCTGCCGAACGGCTGCGACGCCGGAGAGAGACGGTGGTGAGCCTTGTGGTCGCAGCAGACGGAGCGCGGCGGCTGAAATGCACCACACGGGGCAAAAAGCAGGCGGGGGCTCTCAACTGTAGCCTGACCACTCAGAAAGCCACCAGTGTACTATGTTATTACACCCCATTGAGCATTATAACATGGCCGATCATTTGGGTTGCTGGCTTGTTACAATTGCAGTGTGGAGATGTCTGCGAGCCGCTCACCCCCCCCCCCCTCTCCTATCTCGCTGGCAAATGTTTATAGAAATCAAGTTTGTTTTGCAGATGAGAAATGCCTCCTGATACTGTTTTCAAGGTTTCCTGGGGAAAACAGCGAGTGAGCGTGATCTGGCTCAAAGTAGATAACGCAGATGTAAATAACTCCTCATCTCTTGCTTTCGGTGATAACAAGAGGCCTAACACCATTGTTTTTGGACACCCTGACCTATGATGGTTGTCCGCATTTGACAAGATCACAGGCCGGCCAGATAATCGCACGGAAGTCGGCGCGTGCTTGAAAACAGAGAGTTGTCTATCGTCACCCCCCCCTGTCGTTATCTTACCTCCAGCATGTCCCCTAATGGGTTTACACTGACAAATCAAGCAGATTAACAGCATTAGGCTTCATAAATCCAGTTATGGGCGTGATAAAGATGAGGCTGGGGGAATCTAAGCTGTAGCCGGTCCCTCCCTGTGGTGCTCCAACATGGGAGCTCTCCTCTAATCTGGATACCAGCGGAGGGATTTCACACTGGGAAAAATGACTCTTGCAGCTCCACTGGTGAAGGTGGAAAACAGATGCAATAAAGGAGGAGATAACAGTGTCACTGTCTTACTTTGAGCAACTCGTTTGGTAAGAATGTAGCGACGGCGACTTATTGTCTGGTCACGGCAACAGTGGAGCCACGGTCGGTCTCATTTAGACTGGTTGCCTAATTCAATACAGTGACACATTGTCTCACTGTATCATTTAGCCGGCCGGTCTCAGTCCACTCATTCAAATGCGTCGCTCCCTCGAAAAGAAAAAAAAAAAACAGATTTCTTGTCGGCTGTTCCACCTCAGTAAATAGAGGGCACCCAGGGATGAATGGTGACTGCTCTCACGGGCCCCCAGACAATACTGACTTCTACAATGCCTTTAGCTGGCACACAGATTTCAGTAATTAGACTGTGACTGTTGCTGGCAGGGGGCCAGGGTCAGAGCCAGAGGAAGGGGGTAAAGGCACACTTGCGCGCACACACACACACACACACACACACGCACACACACGCACACACACACACACACACACACACAGAGCGAGAGAGAGAGAACGCCTAAAGCTTTCTCCTTCTGCTGCCCTGCCATGTTTGTCCTTATAAGCTACTATCCTTCCCCCTCCTCTTACTCTATTCTCTTTTGTCGTGCTTTTATGGGTCTGAGTCAGGGTCCCGGGGTTTGTTGGGTTTGTTTACTGCTGGGTAGTTTGGGCTTTTTAGGAGGGGGAGGGGTAATTACAATGGTAGGGGAAAACAAACAGAGGATGGAGCTAAATGGGACTTGGCCCTTGGTCACATGCTATTTATTCATTATTGGCCCAATGGGAATCTTTGTTTTCTTTGCTTTAGGATGTTTAGATGGGGAGGTGTAGACAACAAATATTGTAGACCGGTAAATCTGCTGATTCATTAGGGGGGAAATGTCTCATGGCGTAGTTAATACGAAGTACTACCATGTCGTTTTTTGGCTTGTTGTTCCCATTTCTAAAAACAGATCAGCGTGCAGGAGAGGTGGCGTTGAATTCGGTGCACTGCTGCTGGCTTGACTTTGCCTCTCCCCTCCTTTCTTGCTCTGTCTCTCTTTCTCTCAGACTACCTCCATGAACTCAGGCTGAACCACCCCTCACTGCCGAGCTTTTATGATCTACGTGTCATGGTCAGTCACCCCAAACCAGCGCTGGTTGGCAGAGTGGCGTCGAGCGGTTAGCAACACAAGACAAACTATCCAGATACGATCTTGAACTCTTGAACTTATTGCAGATATGCAGCGAGAGAGAGAGATCGTCTCTTCAAATCTGTCTCTACTTCTCGCTATCTCTCTTTTTTTGGTCTCACGGGCTCATGGCTATTAAACCTGGCGGTGAATATCCAAGCACAGCCAAACTAGTTACTATGATGCTTCGCTGCAAACAATCGCCTCCATGATGGTTTGTTTTTATGAGTTCGAGCAACAAGAGTCTGGACATCGTCTTACCCACTCTCGCCTAGCGTATTTTCCCCAGGGGGAGTGCAGGGGAGGTGGGGGAAGGGAAGTTGGCAGTCCCCCTGCTCTCACGCAGCCCCTAGATTAGAACATTAGAAATCAGGGAAGAAGACAGAAATACCCTCAGTGTCTGCAGCCCTTCCTCCATCCTCCATCCTCTGGGGTCATCTGCTTGGTAGTGACCTCTGCAAACCCATAGCTTGACCCACGGGGATCGGCTTGTCCTGTCAGTGGAGTTACAAATGGAGGCGATGAGTGCAGTTTGTTATGAATATGAAAAAGTAAAAATACATGCTATTAATCAGGGAATTAAGTGAACGGCTAACACTGCAAAGCATTGAGTAAGTTCAATTCATTTTTTGAAAAAAAAGTTTTCTTGAAAACTTATAGAAGAGAAAGTCAGATGTTCTCAAGCACTTTAAATAAGAGCTCTAGATGACAGTGCATTACATAAAGTCATATTTAAGTTGATTTTTTAGCAGTTTGTTGTATCTTGCACAGTAGTCTATGGGTAAACAAGGAACCATCTAGGGATTGCTGATGGAGCATTTAATGTGCTAGAGAGACGTGCCGAATGTAATTAAATTATCTCCTCTCCAATCTCTCCTACCCTAATTCTTGTCCGAGCAGATTGTTCGACTGGCTTATTTGCGTTGGCACCACGAGCCCAGTGGACGCTTGCGGCACAGACCCTCATGTCGCAGTGTTTACCAGTGGCTGTATTAATTCAGTGTCATGCTGCAGCATTTGAATAATGAAAGCTGCAGCAGCTGGGCCTCTGAGAGCAAGAAACAAGAGACCTTGTCTTGCTTTTTCTCTCACTCTCTCTTTCTGTTTTTGTCCTCTCAACAACTCCTCTCACGTGGTTCTCACACCCTGAAACCTCATGCTTTCAATCACGCCCATGAGGTTTGAGTGCGTTACAATGGCACCAATTCCCTGGAGTCCACAGAGCCAAGTCATGCTCTGCATGGGACAAGGAGGTTTGTGTTTGAATTAATGCGATAATCAGCACAGAGAATGCGCATGACAATTAATTTTATGTTGTACAGTATGCACCCTGTGACCTTGTCACTGTTTACAGTAGCGGCTTCTCACATATGTATGTAGGAGAAACACATAGTTTGCTATAATGTGCCTCCACTTATATATATATATATATATATATATATATATATATATATATATATATATAGAAGTACGGTTCATGAACAGCCTGATTTTGTTGACATGTGACACACGGATGGCTTCCTGCATAGTAAGCCTGTTTATGAGGAAAGCGTGACTGCTTGGCAAAGTGTTGATGCATGAGGGCTGATCTTCGAAGAATTATCAATAAAGGGTTAATGACTTGACCTTTAGCGACTCTCTGGGTAAATCACGCTTGCAAATCCCCCTCAAAGAAGGGTACTTCATCTGCACAGCTTAGGTTTGTCCCCCTTCCCCCATTAACTTTCAGTCAACCTCCGGCTAACGTCTATCTGACTACCCCCCCGGTCAGCCTCTTTATCAGCTGTGGTGCTACAAACACCTTTATACTGGTCGGCCCATAAGTTGACTTCAATCCCTCATTGCCCGAAGGCATGCGAGAATGTGTCAACCAAAGTTCAATCGTATGCTTAAGCTGTGATGGTTTACTCATCAAAGCAGGAAGTCAGTGTATGAACACCAACTGTGTGTGATGCTGGGAATTTACTCTGCTTTGCCTACATGAACATCTTTCTCCTAACAAGAATCAGCAGGTGCCTGTTAAATGTTGCACCCCCCTGCAGAGCTTCTGCATTAGTGAAATGCATCAAAATTAACTTGAGGGGAAATTTCACATTACTAATTGCAGCGGCATGTAACAAATTTGGTGAGACGGGCCCCCAAAGCAAGACTTCCTGGAGCAACCGTGTGAGATACTGAGGTTGTGATTATGCTGATGATATGCATTAGCATCTTAAAACCTTCCCTGGTTCAAGTGAACTTGTCCTGTACAGAAAGTGCATCTCCCATTCATCAGAATTACTGCAGACAACATAATACCTGACAAATCAAACCTTTTAGGTCACATGGAATGGCTCTATGTCCAAACCCTGTTCTCTGGAAACGGGTGTCCCTCAAGGCTCAGTACTAGGACCGCTTCTGTTCCCACTATACACCGGATCACTAGGCTCTGTAATCACATCACATGGATTCTCCTACCTTTGTTACACAGATGACACCCAGCTGTTCCTCTCTTTTCCCTCGTCCTCTGACACCCACATTGCAACTCGCATCTCGGAATGTCTGGCTGACATCTCTGTCTGGACAACTGCTCATCACCTCAAGCTTAACCTGAATAAAACCAAACTCCTCTTCATCCCGGGGAAAGACTGCCCTCGCATGGACCTGTCGGTCACTGTTGGGGACATCTTCCGAAGAAGGCTCAAGACTCACAGACTTCACCTTGACTCTGCATCCCCCCCCCAAAAAAACACTTCTATGGTCTTACCTATAGCACTTTGATCATAGCACTGTTGTACTTAAGGTATGCTTGCTGAACAGCTACTACTTTACTCGAGGACCTAACACTTGTTTCTATTTTTTAGCTCTTACTTTATCAGCAATGATATGTTGTGGTTTCTTTCTATCGACAAATGTACTTATTGTAAGTCGCTTTACACAAAAGCTTCTGCTAAATGCCCTAAATGTAAATGAGTATTGACTCCAAAAACCAATTGTGATTAATAAGCACACAAAAAACAACAACTGGGAATTCTGCTTCAGGGTTGGTTTCCTCTTTGAGATGATCACTGACAAACTGGAACCAGAGGTGCATTAGTGATACGTGATGTTATTGGTTTGGACTGAAGGCCACTGGATCCCCGAAGCATCTTGATAGTTTGTACTGGAGCCGTGCCCGACGCTCATCTGACTGCACAAATAAAAGATCGGCAGATTAGATCCACTTCTGATAGTGGCTCCGTACCAGAATCACCACAGATTGCCGATTGCTGACTTAACCATGTGCAGTGACCTTTTGCCTAAAGCCTTGTCTTCATTGCCTTGTCTTCAGTTTTTGCCTTGTCTTCATTGCCTCTATATTTAATCGGAGCATCTGCTTAGTAGAATTACTGCAAAACGCATTATGTCTCTTACTCTGTCTGCCTCTCTCTCTTTCTTTGTTATCCTTCTGGTGCGTCCAACCCTGATCGGCAGAGTTAAACTAAACAAGCTGATGTCTTCCTGGCCAGCTATTACTGCTGGAGGAAGCCAGCAGAGGCTCCGGTCTGAGGTAATCACACCACCGGGATAATTGCACTCTGTAAAACAGTAACTGGATGTTTATTTCCAGGCGCAGAGGGAAGTCATTAATGCCATCTTAATTAAGGGTAATAAAGCTCTCTTTTTTTTTGCCTTTTGGGATGGAGCGACCTTGACTTGATCCCCGATGCTCTGTATGGGTCAATTAATAGACTCTATCATTTGCTAAACATGTTTTCGCAGCTACACACAGCATTGGGGTTCACCCTCGGTACAGATGCATTAAGGCTTTTGTCCACTGTGTGAGTTAGCATACATGCTTGTTCTGGCACATGCATGATTGTGCTTATAAGCTGGTTAATCTGTTCTGTGCCAAACCAATAAAACACTCTCTTCTCTCGACACACTCATTTCACTGTGGCAACACACCTATAAACAACAGAGCAGGTCACAGTGAGCAGGTTCTCTGTAAGTTTTCCCTCTGGATGGTTATATGATAAACAGTGATAGTGGGACATGATTACGCTTGAAGTGCAGTTCAAATTAGTTGCTATAACCACTGTGGCAGGAAAAACAGCCTGCCAGCGTCGGGCCAACAGTCATACAGTGACTGTAGCTCCGGTGGCTCAGAAAGAATAACACTGGGTCAGGGAGGGAGAGAAGGAGCACACACTGATATGAGTAATGGCAAACAGCTGCTTGGCCTGGCCGCTAAAAATACACACGCATACACACACGCACACACACGCACACACACACACACACACACACACACACACACACACACGTGTGTAACAGGTGTGCATGTGTTTGCATGTGTGTGCTGTAAACTGCAGAGCAGCGCAAGCTTCATTTAACAGATGAAAAAGATTACATTAAATAGATGAGAAAATACACTGAATTAGCACTAAAGAGGTAGCATGAAAGATGGAGAGAAAGATTGGGAGGCACAATTTAACAATCTTTCTTTCATTTAAAGTAGCAACACCCCAATGTAAAATACTCCTGCATTCAAAATCTGACTGGAGGTCTGGAAGTATCGTAATGTATCTATAGTATCCAAACTGAAACGTACTAACTTTGTAGAAAAACGCTGCGTGTGGATGTTATTATATTCTGTTATCTGTTGAAGGTGGAGTTGGTTTTGACTGCTTCACTTGACATTTCATCCATAACCTTGGAAACTGACAGAACAACCTCCACTCAAGGGGCTCTTACTTGCTCATTCCTGAGCTTTTGGCCGTCTCACACAATCTTCAACAACTGCTCAGTTGTCAATAAACGGTTGATGTTTAAACTTTCATCACACTTTTAGCACTTAACACGATGCATCTTGGTGGGTGACACTCAACATATATAATAACTGTTTCTGAGAAAACCCGAGTGGCTGTGGTTCAGTGGGCAGAGCGGGTTGTGGTTTGTGGTTGGATTCCACTGAGCCTATGAGGTCAAATTGAATGTATGTACCTGTGTGTATATGATGAAGACGTTATCTTAAAGTTTAACTAATTCCACAGGGCACCTTTAATCTGCAAAAACAACTACGAACTGGAGCTTTCACATTAAATGCAGTCGGCTAAAAATACAATTTCCCCCTGAAATGTGGTGCAGAAAATGGAAATAGTCAAAACACAAAGTGCCTCTAATTGTTCTTCAGTAAACCTCTTAACTCTTAATTTTTCTTTTCCACTGATGCTATTTTCATCCACATCAATGCCGCTGTAGCAAAAAGCATATAAAAAGACAATCTATTTAAAGCCATGCAAACTGTTAAAATCCATCTGTTGGGGTTGCAGTTTTCATCCCGCTCTTTCTGTCCAACTCCAGGCAGGAACACTGTGCATCGGTCCACAGTTCCAGTAACAGGATCTGGAGAGGTAGGGTCTGGAGCTCAGGCAGCAAAAACAATCATCTGGCTTCTACTGGGAGTTAGGAGCAGGCCCTCTGCCAATAATAACAACTCTCTCATCAACCCAGGGAGAGAGAGAGCGCAAAAGAGAGCAGCGAGGGGGAGTAAAAGTGTTTATCTCTTGTGTGTTGTGTAGGTGGCTGTGAGCGTTTTCGGCAGTGCCTCACTTGTGGGTTCGAACGTCGGAGGGACTCATGTGTGACCACAGAGTCAGCCTCGTGACCTTTTGTTCTGTCACATGCACAAACGCAAATACACTAACCGTCAAGCAGCAGAAGAAGCAACAGGAGGTACCTCTCACTAGCACTGCCACCGTCCACCACACAGACACACAAACACACACACTCACAGCAGTGTATCTGTGAAAAAAAAAACTTGTCTCAAGGACATAGCTTTGTCTCTTCAGGATGGGTTAGCATCCTCTATTAGCTCACACAGAACAAATACAAGCGTATCAGTCTGTTATAATCATAAAAAGGATGAAAAGGGCAACACATCATGCAGCCCACAAAAAGATACCAACACGCATGTAGATCTGCTAGATGGCTTCAGTGACTGCATGATTCTGGACTGAAACCAGCTCTTCTTGTGTATTTCTCAAGTGGAAATATAAAGAAAGGATAACAATGCACACATAGAAAAACAAACACAGATGTACGCCAGAAAACAAATTCAGCAATATCCTGTTTTCTTTTGAATCTCTTCCCCTAAATATAGTTTTGTGTGTGTGTGTGTGTGTGTGTGTGTGTGTCTGTGTGTGTGTTTCCATTCTAACTAAAGGGATTAGGGAGGTCTGTCTTAAATATTCTCTCTGGTTTCCCCTGAGGCTTTCTGGTGAGGACAGATCCCTGCTGGAGACTGACTTTGTCTGCATGAATCACAGCGTGGGTGTGTGTGTGTGTGTGTGTGTGTGTGTGTGAGATCTTGCATGTTTATATGTATCGGACTTTGTTTGTTCCCGCCCATGTGTTTTGCTGTCCAATATATCCCTATCCCCCAGATTTGCCGCTCTCTCTTATCATGATTTTCTGCCTGACAACCATCCTCCGTCCCAAACATCCCCCACAGGCTCCCTCCCAGCTGAGTAGACCTAGCCAATGTCATTTACGCCTGTTATAAAAAGGCTATAGCTCTTGTCTTCACCTCTGATTGGCTGAGTCACATTCAACGCTACTGTAAAACACCCCATTAACGCACACCTGTGATCACACAACAGCCGCCCACACAGGTGCTTATGTGTCATGTATTGTTCAGCTACTGTTCAAACCAGGTGGAAGTGCAGCCTACTATACATACATTTACTCAAGTGTACTTAAGTGCAAATATGAGATACTTAAACTGAGTAGTTTATTTTTTACACTCGATTCTTTTATGGAGAAATCTGAATTTTGTAAAGGTGTACCAAACACTGTAAGTGCTCATAGAACATGATGCTCTGTTATAATTAACTACACAACAAGTTGAGCTGAAACAAGTCGAAGAATGGATTAGTCGAGTAGCAGAAATCGCAAATCTGTAACTATATTGCTAATAGTTGTTTTTAATTCCTAAATTCCCAAGAAAATCATGGTTTCAGCTTCATTGGGATTTGCTTTGTGCACATTGTTAACGCATCACTGGTGCCACTTCTCACTGTCTTCTGAATTTTTACAAACCAAACAAACACATTAGTGTAAAACAATCAGCACATTAAACCATAATGACAATAATCATTAGTTGCAGTTTTACTATACAAACTAGTTTAAAAATAGCTTCACCCCAACCAACAGTTAAATGCTGCTTTAACAATGATGCATGAGTAATAATGATATAGTGACATAATATACAACAATACCAGGGGACATTTTTTCTGCATTGAGCACTTTTACTATTATCCTTTAAGTACATTCTTCTGATTATAATTACACCTTTACCACAGTAACATTACTAATGTGGAAGTTTTACTTTTTTACAGTGTGGTATTAATGCTTTTACTTAAGTAAAGGATCTGAATACTTCCTCTTCTGCAGTCACTTCATGGACACAAAGAAAAGTCACCACCATTACCAGCACTGTGAATGCAGTTAGGTCACACTCTCCCCTGCTGCATTCCCACTGGGAGATTTACAGTAAACTGCAAAGAGGGGTGGATTTTTAAATAAACATCTAGTGGACATTTACATTCATTGTTTTTGATAAAACTGTCTGAGGCTGCTTTTCTTGTAGCAATAAACCTCTCACTCGTGTGACTTATAGTGACTCAAGAACAGCTATTAGAGGTTTTTACTTCACTTTGTGTCACCTGCTGGCTCTTAGTCCTCCTCAAATCACTGTAAAATGTGACCTCTGATATCTTTGTGCTTAAGGGTGGCGGAGTCAAGAAATCCTGACACTCTTCATGCTGAGAGAAGAGAGTATTATTCTGCTTGAGACAAGCAGTGATGTTGGCCACTTTTAAGGATGTCAGGGTTGAAAAGTTCAGCAGTCAGACAGATGGAAGTTGAAAAAAGCCTCATTGGCCGAGTAAACGTATTGGACTGCCTTTTCGTTGCGGGAGTATTCCACCATTATTCCATCCTGTCGTCAGTCTAAACGCTCGCCGAGGCGGAAAGGCTTAACAGAATATTGCCTCTGAGACGCCAAAGGAGTTCTATCTAAACACTCCGGTTCACGGTATATTTTGACTCGCCTTTCCGCCTTTACGGTGGACTCGCCTGTCTAAAAGGGGCTAGTGTGTGTGTGTGTGTGTGTGTGTGTGTGTGTGTGTGTGTGTTTACGTGCACGTCCTTTACAAAGGCAAGTTAACTTACATCTTCCTGCAGCAAGACCGCCATCACTGCGTGCATCTGCAGGTCTGTGACAAGCAGTAACGTCTGCGGTTCTCCCTTTCCATGTTCCTTTAGACACAGACTTTATAGCACCGATTGGCTGAACTGAGGTTTACTTAGACGCAACAGTCTGGCTTGTCATGCTTTCTCTTCAGAATCAGTATCAGTGTATCATGCAGTTGTGTTTAACTACCAAACTTTACCGTTTGCAGAACCAGAGCTCAGATTTGGAACAAGGCTGAGCTTTCCTGTGCAGCACCTGCAGCCTGTTTCTGGTTATGTCATGAGTGTCAGGTCACAGTGTTCCAGTTGGGTCCATGACTGCTGAGAGGATTTGTCACCACAGCAGGGACACATCCTGCTGACTGAGGACTAAGAAGAAAAGTGTGCTCGTTTCATTTTACTGTGCCTGTCAATGAAAATCCAGTCTGTAATAGAGGTTTGATATACTATAGCCTGATTTAGTACTTTATGTATTTTGGACGGATCTTTCTCGGTATTTGCAGCACCTTGGCTCTGGAGATTGCATTAAAAAGAGCTAAAGAGCCATTAAACGATGTAAATTGAGCAAAGTTTGCATCTGTTGCAGGTTGTTTTTCCCCTCTCTTCCTCCTCCCCTGGAGCCTCCACGGTCTACGCAGGCTGTTTTGATTTCGCAGCGGGTGAAAGGCAGCCTCGACCCCACCTGACCCCCAGCCCCGGCTTCTGCTGATGTCAGCGTCTTGCAGCAGATTGGAGCATGTCGTTTTTAAACAAAGCCCCAGCCTCGGCCCCTGAGGGGGGCTCATCCACTCCGTTCCTTAAAGGGGCCACGCACCAATTCAACCAGTGGCCGTTTTGGCTCCGTGTTTTCTCACAGCACCCTCTGCTTTTTTTATTTCTACATGCCACGGTTGATCCTCTGCACCTAACGGTTGAAATGGCAGTTAGTTGTGTTTTGCTTCTTGTTACATAAAACTAGAATAATTTGGGTGGCTGGATGTCATGCCTGGTCAGGATATCCTGCCATGCCCTCCTCTTGTCTGAATGAGCTCTCTGTGGAGGAGGAACAGACAGCATTATGAAACCAAAGCATAACGTGTCATTGTATCACTGTCTGTCTTCTCTCTCGTCTTAATCACACTATACCCACATCACACCATCAGCTTTATTGGCCTGTTTTTTACACCACAGAGGCAGTTTAGTAAACATTTTCTTCCACACTCTCTTTTCTTGCCCACCTTGGCCAGGACACTCTCAAAAAAGGAGATATTCAATGTCAGTGAGGCTTTTATGGTTAGAAAAGCTTCAACAATAACCTTTCTGTAATTAAATCCATGATGTGAAACAGACAACAGCCTGCAGGAACGGCCTAACAACCACGTCGTGGCTGCGTTGCAACAGTTTTATATGTCTCAATAGTCAATGCAATACAAATGTTCAAGTTTGTGTTTTTGTGTGCTGCACTCGGTGTCTGTGGTCGGCTCACAGTCAGATAATCTAAAACACACGCACAGTCGTGATGATTCATGCCAGATATTAGTGCATCCAGTTTTGCAATGAGCCAAAAGAGGTAGAGGAGACAGTCTGCAGAGGACCATAACTGAATGGGGACAAAGAGGAGATCAGCTTGGTGAGGTCAATGTAAACACCCTTTACATTCATGCAGTACACACACACTCACTCACTCATAGCGCTGGCATAGTCGTCTGCACCTGACCCAACTTTATTGCCCCTGCCTGCCCTCTTTGGCTGAATGTGTTGTGTGTGGAGGTTTTGTGTGAACAGCTGGGTTGAAGACTCCGGGCTCCAGAGCCCGGTCATCTAATATCTCCTGGCTGGCCCTGAGGTCTCCAGTCCAGGGGAAACACCATCCATAAAGAAACTCTTATCTGGACGGGGGCCCCTTTATATCGTGCTGCTAATAAAACACCACAGAGACTCCGTGAGTTGTTATCTAAGATATGGCTTTGCCACTCTGGATCAAAAGAGTGAATCATCAAGGGTTTTGACATCATAATCTTTCTGTTATTTGTTTGGTTGAGCCTAAGTCGCATTCCAAAATGAAATTACACATGATGAATCAGTTGTTTAAAAGACAACTTTCCTGCTCCATGACCCTGACAACAAAGCAGGGAGTTGATTCTAGCTTTGATAGCGGCAGAGATATTTCAGGCTTTCAAATGCAGAATGAATCACATCAGTTGATTTAACGGACTTCATGCCGTTTCAAATCCATTCAGTTAAGGAGCCGCCATTGAAGTGCGACGTGGATATTACACAGTTCTCTGTGAACCACATAAGAAGTCATTATGTAACACTGGCGCCACTGCTGGCCATCTAATCATAAGAGTCCCACTGGTTTTTCATTAGCCTACTCTGGCTGGGTGCATGGATGTGGTGAAGAAGAGTGAGGCAGCATCTCTGGCAGACATTTCAAGGGAGACATTAAAGTTAAGATTTCCATAACATCCAATCCCATTTCTGATATTGTTCAATATGTTTGCATTGTGTAATTTCTCTCTATAGTATCAGTAGTGCAAATTGTGTATCCACGAATAAGGGATCCTTGCATACACTGGATGTGATACACCAGATGTACATTTGCATTTGACAGGTTACTCCTTCACGCCCATATTTGTTTAGGGTGTGCTCTGATCAGATACACCAGTTGCCTTTTCCTCACTAAGCACATACACATTTTATGCTTTAGTTACATTTCAGCTAAAATCTACCAGAGGTAAAATCTTATCGGTAGCACCTATAATAAATGTGTCTCTAATAACAATGGATCAAATCACCACATATAATGGGAAAAGGGATCACATGTAGTTATGAATCCACACATAACTAGTATCTGCACACTGCACTTCCACCTTCGCCAAATCAACATAAAAAATTTAAAATATTTCAATGTTTTGTTAACACCTTCCAAAAACTCAGGTATTACATTACAGTTCAAATTCGGCTGTGAAGTACATACTGAGTTCCACCACTAGGGGGTTCGGGGCAGTCGTGCCTTCCACAGCAGTGGTTAGGGAGTGAGGGGAGTGACACTTGACCTTGTGGTCTCAGACTTGTTTTTCTAGCCTCCAGGCCACTGCTGCTTCATATACAGTACATAACTCTTGTTCTGTCTAGTCTGCCTTTCTTCCTCCTGGCATCTCTCCATTGCCTTAAGCGGTCTGAATGGTCACAGGAGATGACTCTGTCATCCAGACAAATCCCGGCGGAGGCTGGCCCGATTGTTTAACAGCCTAATGAGTTGCTTATAAAAGCGGCACATCCTGTCTTTCCTTCCCACATTTCCACAACTGCACGCATCCAAAATCAATTGCAACAGACAATATCAAGGAAATACTAAATGATGCAGATAAAGCTAATGCTCTTTCCCTCGGAAAACCGTTTCTTTTATCTCCAGTAATGTTTTTTCTTGAACCTCTGCTGTGCGTTGCCCTCGGCAGCACTACTGAAGATCTTCAGAGGGAAAGAAAGGTGAAGGATGAAGTAGAGAAGGGACACACAAGGCCGATCTTGGCAAAAACCAAGAGAGAAATCTCATCCAAGATAACAAACATACCCATGACAATAACACAGATCCATTGTAGTCATTTGAGGACAAGTGTCTCAGTGCACTGAAACAGCAATAGCACTGAAAGGTTTGCGTGTTTTGAAGTGGGGTTGTATGAGGTACTCATCCATAGTCAGTGGATAAACTACGTTATATTTAGAATATCTCACCACTTGATAAGACAGCCTATTTTCGACTGTGAGCTGAAAGTAAAACTATGCTCATTAACGGGAGGAGTACATACTGCATCTACTGTAGGTAACACTGACTATGGATGAGTACCTCATTCAACCCCCCTTCAAAACATCTCATTCATCCCTTTGACCCTCATTAACATGTATTGTCCTGCTGAAAAGTTGTGAATTATTTGCATTTGGAATGAAAATGGAAAACAAAATATCTATCTGACTTTATAGAATTACTTTATTGCTGTATTTAGACATTGGGCCATTTTTTCCCCTATATCGAGCTGTTGCAATGTTTTATTGGCTCAACAAGCTGCGCCGAGAACAGCCCGTCGAGGTCTGAGCACAATTAACATAATAAGCATCTAATATCGAGAGCCATTAAAAGGGGGACTATTAAATGGCAGAGGTGGTAACCGCAGTGTGACTCAGCACACAGAGAGGACACGCACACGCACACGTGCACGGTAGTAATTAAATCTCCCAATCCAGTACAGTGAGGCGCTAGATTCATGTCCTGACATGTACCCTGAACCCAGCAGAGAGAGAAGCAGCCCGAGGCATGCATCCACACTCTAATAACCCTGACACGCTGCTTCGGCTACAATCTGCTGCTCCCGGCGATGTGAATCTTCGGAAAAAAAGGGAAATAAAATGGAGAGCTATCCCACCTATAATAACGTTACAAATAGACTGCGCTCTTGCGGAGGGTGTGCACGGCTGGCATACGCATGCGTTTGAAATAAGTTTGTCTTTTGGACTTGTGTTGCCCTCTCCTCCAGCTCCAGCACAATGTGCAACATAAAAGCCAGCCACTTCAGAGGGCTTGTTGAGCTTTCAACTACAACATGCGCCTCCTGAGACCTCCACTCACTGTCAGAGCGCTCAGAACAAAGCACACCATCCACACGGCAGCCGCTGGAAACATTAGGCTGCGGTGTGTGTGTGTGTGTGTGTGTGTGTGTGTGTGTGTGTGTGAGATAGTGGGAAAGGCATACTGCATTAATGCATGGAGATACTGTTTCATAAGGTCGCTGTTTATCCATGTTTGGTATCTGACTTGAGTGACATTTATTTGGGTTGCTGTATTAGCGTTCAAATGGCATTACACACCGCGTGTCAGTCAGAGAAAGTGCGTTACAATGATGCGTATCCATCTAGCATGGACTCAACACATGTGGTATTGCAATGATGCATAATATCACAACTTAGAATAAATCTGTGCAGATGTCTAGATCCTTGAGCAAGCGTCATTTAATGCTGCTATGTGTGTTGCTGCCTTCTTGGCCAGGTCACCCTTGTGAAAAAGATCCTGATCTCAATGGGGTTTTTTTTTATCTGGTTAAATAAAGGTTGAATAAAATAAATCACAAGAAGAGTTTCCAGAAAATAAAAGGTGCATGTCATGTGCGTACAATGAACATAATGAAATACAGGCTCTTAATTCGCCAGTGAAGCTCTGGACATTTGGAGGAACAAGAAGTTCTATGGCAACGCTTGAAAGGCAAAAATGACTCAGATTGACTACAAGCACACCTAAACTGTAACCCACGCTCATTCTAACGGTCTCTTCTTTTATGTTGTCCTTGGCCTGGATGCAAACATGTCTTCAAAGGAAATAATTGACCCATGTCCTGCCTCCCTCCACCCAACCACACTCGGTACCCCTAGCCAACACTTTGGTTTCGAAATCTCCTTGAAGGCGGACACATCAAAGACCTCTGTTGGATTGAGTGACCTGGACTGACCACGGTGACTGGAACATAGTTTCTGTAAACAAGAACCACTCCAAGCTATGACTCTGCAGGTCACCTGTCTCACCACAACCTGCGGGGGGGTGAGGAGGGTGAGGAGGGTGAGGCTGGGTTATTTTTTTCTATTCTTTTTTGATCGCTCCTCTCACACACCTGCAGTGTTGCAATATCCTTCGCACTCCTCAGGTTCCTGTACTCCTGTCTCTTTTAGACATGTAGCCTTCTACTCACCTCCACCCCCTCCTCTCTTCATCCTTCTCTCCTCGCCTCATCTGGGCGGCATTAGCAGTGCCTCTGACACGCATGGCTCTGATAGGCGAGGAGCATTGCGGAGACATGCTAAGTGTGCCAGTGGAAAATTCTACACTCAACCTAAAACAGCAAGCCCCGGAGCCAGGCCATAACAATACTGCCACCTGGCTCAGCTGGGCGTTTGCACCGGGGGCTTGCGGTGGAAGAGCCGTCCCAGAGGAGCGATAAGGAAAGTTGAAGAGGAAAAGAGAGAGATATAAGACTTTCCTCAAACATGAAGAGTGCAGTGAGTGGTGGAGTGGGCTGACAGGAGGTCGGTGCTGACCTGTCACTCCGGTTGATGGATTAATCTGTTGACAAGCCCAGCTGCTCCCAGAGCTCAAGCCTTCCCGAAGAGCCTCCGCTCAGAGCAAATTGGCCGTCCGCTCCAGTCAGAGCTGCCTGACTCAGATCTGTGGGCTTAGCTGTTACCTGAGGCGCTGTAGGCCAAGAGGCCGCCTCCCTCCCTAAATTATAGCCTTGCTCGCTTCGTAGCGCCCGAGGCCATGTGGGTACAAATGCAGTGGCTAGCTCATAGTTTTACACATAAACACAAGTAGAAAACCAACACGGCAAGAAAGAAGGACGGGGGCCCTATCTCGTCCACTTATCTTTGTATAGAGTGTTCCAGATGAGCAGCTTCAGGGGCTTTGGACGTTCTGCCCGCCAGACAAAGCTGTATGCTGTAATTATCCTGTAATATGGCTGCTAGCAGAATATGCTCAAAAATATAACTTGAGGAAGCAATCCAAAAACATATAGCATAACTGCATATGAGTTTTTACACTAGGATATCTCCACAGGTCAGCACCTGCATGGGCCCTCATTGGATTCATTAATCATACCAATAACGTCATTCACGTCACCGAATGTAACAATAACGATATTCTTTTTGTTGCCCACAACTGTTTTTCCATCGATGTTATTAGGTCATCAAGTCATCATAAAGTTAACTGGACTGAAATTGAATTGCACACTTGGGTTTTTGCTCACCGCCACACAATCTGCTTTGCATCACACAATATCTCCCCTTTAATTAATAGTTGGATGATGTCTCTGAGTTTGGTCCAAGATGTCCCTAAATGGCTTTTGGTGTCAGATATGTGAATTTCTTTAAGACGTCCATGTGAAATCATGACACAAAGGGTTTATCCATTGACTACTTATAGGGGGCTGCTGAGGAGCCGAGTGTCACTACTAATGAATGTGATCTTTCCCTAAACAGCTTTTTGCTTTTTCTTGTTGTTCTATTAAATATACATTAGAAGAAACACATGACAGGATTCATCAGATATTAGCTACATGAGTTAAAGTGGCTTGTAAAATGGTGCTCTATATTTAAAGTTTATTATACTCTTGAAACATTACTTTACTTGAATTGTATTCTTCAGTGCATAAATAAAGGCAGGTCATCGGCCAGCTAAGCTTTTGACATGTTTATTTCCTGCTGAGGCCTGTCATTAGGCTTTCACACTTAACAAATCCCAGCATCTCGTCACCATCAATAAGCCGAGGAACAGTTTTCTGGGTTTCAGTTGAGATCATTGGAGGCCATAGTTATCTAATATAATATTTAAAGAAAATAATAATAATTTAACTAGCGTTCATGAGAATAGCTTTACATCGTTTTTCAATCACAAAGGTTTCATTTTTCACAAAACAAGATTAACAATGTATAAACCTGCAGCAATAATGATTTTATTTTTTCTAGACGTCTTGTGTAGACTGAAGTGCTAAAAACACTTACAGATAATCCACATTCATTTAATTTCAACATGAAACAAATTTGCTGCAACAAGAAACGCTGGCTGTCATGATTATTATAACATTATTATATTATATTGCAGATCACAAATTATCACACTTCAGCACATAATAGAGCCACCTGTTACATGTTAGACCGCGATCGACAACACTTTGCTTTGCTTGTAGAGCACACGATGATGACTTCAAAGCCGCTGTCACAGAAGGTTCTTATCTGATCCAGAAATTCTCATTGTGCTCTCACTGCTGTCGCTGTAATACAAGCCATGATATTGATGAACTGATTAACGGGTACATCTACACTGAAATGTTCCAATTGTGTAATATCGTCCCTCTGCAACAGTTTCCTTGCTGCCAAGTTATCAGCAAGTAAGTTGCTGGGATTTCTTATGCCTTTGATTTCATAGTTGCAGCTTTGACAATGCCCACACCGATCCATTGCAAACCAAAGGTCGTCTGACGGTTGAAATTGGATTGGAAGTTAAAGGTTTTGACAGTAAATCTGTTTTTAGGCCTGATAACTCTGGGTTTATCTAAATGATACATTTCACCAAACACAGTCTGACCCGGGTCCCGTTAATATTGGTGCCTGAATGAAGATGCTTCCCAACATTACAGAAACAGCTCCTCTAGTTTACAACAAAGCTAGTTATGTTCAATTATGTTAAATATGGAATGATTAATTATTACAAATTATATCATAAAGGGAGAATAGCTTGCTAACAAATGAAATAATGTAGCTGTAAAATCTGTTGCATGCACAATGCTAAACTTGATTAGCCTAAAGCTACCTGAACTTGCTAGATTGCACCTTTCTAGTCTTCTGACGACTCAAATGACTTCATACATGCCAAGTTGCCAACACTCACCCATACACACACTGATGGTAGAGGCTTTCATGCAAGGTGCTCATGCCACACTAATGCCCTTCAGGAGTCGGGAAATCAAGCCGACAATCTTCCAATTAGTGGACGAGCCGCTCTACCTCCCGAGCCACAGCGGCCCATATATCTGTCAACAGGCACACCCAAACAGTATTTATTGCTTGCTGTTGCTCTTAGCAGCACGTATAGACGTGACTGGCCTTGAGGACGCCTCTGTCTTAAAGCCCTCCTCGAAAACAAGGAGAGAAAACATACATTTGAATTCAACGTGATCTAAATCAATCAAAAGTGAAGTGAAGTATAAGTGGAAGACATCTTGACTTAAAAGAACATTTCCAATATTTTTAAACTCTTTTCACTTCCAAACCTTTTCAGAGAGGATGGATGAGGGAACGGTTAGAGAGACATAGGAAGAAAGAGATGTCACAGTCAGAGACGGAACGAGTGTGTGGAAAGTCAGTGTTCTCGAGGTCTGGCGTGTCTTTGATGTCGGGGGAGTAGTACCCACATGTCCAGCCCCTCTCTGCCAGGAAATTACAACTCCGTCCCCCTGGAGCCCCGCTGACTGCTGGGAGAAGCGCTCTCTGTTTGATGTTCGAAAGAGGGATCTCCAATGCAATTTAGCCTTTCATCTCTTCCCTTCTTTTTTGTCTGTGATTCATCCAGACTCTGGCAAAGTTACCAACATTTTCACAAGTCACAAGCCATATTGCACTGGTGCGTAAAATAGCAGCTTGTGGGACAAAGAGAGAAATGCAACGCTAAGCAGAATGATATGGAGCGTGTATGAACCCTGTCTCCATATCATCCAATATCTATGATGGGCATTCATTATTCAATCAATTATGTCACAATGTGATCTCACCTCAAGATCTATTTAGTAGCTGTTCTGGAGCTGTTGATCATATCACTATTTTTTCAAATTTCCATTTTATCATTTTTAAAGCAGCTATAATCAATATTGTTATGCTAACGATGTATCAAATGACTACATGAATGTGAAAGGAATTTGGATATTGACTATTCCATAATAATGGCCAATGAGATGAGCCTCCAAGTTTAAGACGGAACTGGGTGAATAATTATGTGAATATTATTTTTGAAAGGGTCACTGGAATCATGTTCCGTTGCTTTATTGCTGGGGTTAGTCTTTAACACTGTATCTTTTGGCTCTAACTGTTACACTTTGAATATTATTTACTGACCATGTTAACCTTGAGGTAGCCAATGAGTGCAACACTCCCTTTCCCTTATACCCTTTTTGACAAGTGCAGCTCATTTCCCCTCAGAGCCTCTGTTTGGACCATAACTCAGCAGATCTGCCAATGTACAAACTCAAGGTCCAACATCTGTCTTCTTTCTATTGTGTAAAGAGCTTGGCACTCTTTTTACTTTGGACAGGGTTCAGTTTCAGATTTTATACCCAACTAAAAAAAGAAATTGGCTTCTCAGGATTCAAAAGCCATCACTGATGGGTTCGTGCAGGCACAAACAGCTGTTTTGGGTTGCCATCCATTTGCTCTGAGTTTTATTAATCGGCTCTCGGCTCACCCCGGTGATTTATGTTACACTCAGAGTCTTGCATTTGGACAGAACGAGGAGGGAATCCAGTATGGACTGCAGACGCAGCTGGGGGTGTTTGCCAAATGAGGCACCATCCCACCTCTGCACCGTATCAACACCACATCTCCTGTCAACTCACTAGAGTTCACTAGGGTGTGTGGGAAGGCCAGGTGATAAAACCTCATTTCTGCTTTGGTTTTTTTTGTGACTGGGCGACATCTTTTTAACCAGCAAGGCAAAAAAAAGTAAATGTGATCGCAGCAGATCATTTAAATTGTTTTGGTGCTCATGACACGACCACAGTGTCACCACGACTAGAGACAATATTTAATTCTAAGGAGCAGATTTTTCTTTCACCACTGGACCTCAGCATGGACTCCCGAGAGCTGAGTGAATAACAGCCCGGTTCAGGTTGACCCCGGTGAGCGTTCGAGCCGTCTCCTGACTCCGGTTAAATAGCCTCTTTGTAACTTTACATCCCATCACGTATAATGTGTCCGACTAACAACAGTGATGGAGAGTTGCTTGCTCAAAGGTGAAACAGCCACTTTGACTCGAAATGCACTCAAACTCACAACAAACAAAGTAATTAGCAGGTCAGCGAGAGTACTGATGAATGATGATCAGACCGACAATATTTGACAGCTTCCACGTATATCATCATTACCTAAGCCGAATAACACAAGTCCATCTATAAGTGAGTTGTACTTCTCCTAATTGTATACGATTGGGCTGTGCAGTCAGCGAATTTGTTTTGAGTTAGCCTCAACCTGAAACATATGGAGCACTATAATTTCTTGGCAGGCTTATGTGGCAAGTGCCTGACCTCTTCCTGTGGCTCTTTTGTTCTGAGAGGGGCCGGGAGGTATTAGGGGATTGCTTATCACTCTGACACAGGACGCCAGCAGGGGTCATGGTGCAAGAGGGGAAGTGACAGTGTGGCACTCGCTTGTTTTCATGGGGAATGAGGCGAGATTGTGACACACGGCTGTGCACCTCAACGAAAACAGGAACAGTAATGACGTCCCTGAAGATTGCAATGGGTGGTATTATTTTCTTCATGTATGTGGCGATTTTTGTTACATTTTCCATGTTGCATTCTTGCAAGTCTTCAACTTGGGTCCACTTTTCATTATATAACTTAACAAGTGCATAAGAGCACCTCCAGAAACATGAGAGCAGGAATGGGGCGACATAGCGTCATTTGCTGGTTTTGGGTGTATGTGCCTGGTGAGGGGATGTGGTTCTCAGGTCTGGCTTAGACAGGGAGGGTGATAATCTCACTGTGTCACAGGTGCATTTCCCTCGAGTATCTGTGGTTTTACACACGAGTCACACAGCTGTGCGTGTTTGCAATCACCCAGTAACAAAGAGACGACAGCTGCCAGAGTTTCAGCGAGAAGAGTGCGACGATAATGACCAAATTATTTTTTAAGAGTTCATGGGGAAACGCAGTAACTTGTGCACAGAGGTGTTGCTGTAAACTGTTACATGGGCTTGAGTTTCTAGAATGTTTTTTATTAACACGTTGCTATTTACTGTAAACTGCTGTAATATAACAGAATTACGATGCCTGGAAATTCACATTAGTCGCTAATGAGAAGCTGCACTTGTGTAGGTCGCTATTAGAAGAAGTGCTACGACATTGTGCATCGGTGTTTACACTATCTGGTTGGAAAATGGTAAATTCAGCTCATACCAGAGAGATCCCCATAAACACAGTACGAAACCCTTCAGGCCTACCATTGCATTACAGATTTACATGCAGTAAGTGAAAAAGGTTAAAGTTGTAAATATCCAGCCAAATAAAAAGCTGTCCAAGAACAAAAGGCATATGTATAAATTTTAAAAAAGGAGGCCTTTCGCTCATAAATCACAGTTGAACATGTTTGTCTGGTCCCCACAGAAAGGGGAAAAGAAGTTAGAGCTGGTCAAACGTCTCCACCCCCCGTGACCTCTTGACCCCTGATCCCTGGGTCCCCTTCAGTCCTCAGAGTTGGAGGTCAGGGGTTTGACCTCACCCGCTTTAGCTCAGCGGGCTAATGGCCTGCCACTGTCATCGCCTGCCACAATCTGACAGCTCTATGAGTCCTCATCACACTGGGCAAAGTAAAGAGCCAGGCCTAGGGGCGGGCAAAGAGGGATCGTCTGTGTGCTTCAGATCTCTATATGCATTTATGTGACACAACACTGATTTCTGTGATGCTAGAAACACACATGAACACAGAAGCAATCGTTATCGACGTGGACACAGGGGGATTGTGTGTTTATAGGCAGTGGAAGCATGTAGAAGCATGTAAGCCACAGAATATTAACACAAGGGTGACTCTGGTGGTCACACAAATGGCAATGCAGAAGGAGAATTGTGTGTGTCTGTGTTGAGAGGTCCTGTGATGCTGAACAATGGTTCCTCTTCATCTGGTCATGTGGTGCGAGTGTGTGTATGTGTGTGGGTGTGTGTGTGTGTGTGTGTGTGTGTGTGTGTGTGTGCACGTGTGATTTTGTATGCAACTGTTTGAAAGTGTGTGTCCCTTGCGGTGCAGCTTGGTCACATGAAAATAGTGCTAATGAGGGCTACTATTCACAGCTGGCACCAGACCTCTGCTGCACACACAAACACGCTTCCAGAGATTAGAAAGTTTGGAGAAGAATAGTGACAAGATTTTCACCAGGACTCACCGATAAGAGTCATCCTGTCAGCATGTGACAGAGGTCACACATTTTGCAAGGCTTAGTGTCTCAGCTCACAAAGGCAGTTAAACAATTGTACAATAACTGTAAATGTCTTGATTTACAGTGAGCAACTATTTAGCTGAGCTGCATCAAATAAAGTGAAGAAAGTGAAATTTAACGAGCTAAAGGTCCCTGATTTTATTTAATTAAGATTTCAGACGAAAGAAGGGCTTTATATTAATCAGCTGACCAAACAGAAGGCTCCAAATTAAAGCTAATGTTGAGCGTGTAATTGTTTGCTAACATGTTAGCCAAAGCAACTCTATAAAGAAGCCTCTTGACGGACCGACAACGTGCAAGGCTTGTCATCTACCACAGGCGAGCTAGCACTAAAGCTAGCAGGCGTATGTTTACTATCAGCTGCTATTAGCTTTGCAAGCTAGTTTTATGTTTCAACCACACTGGCTTGTGTACAATTGACACATTTCTGTTGGAATTGATTAAGAGTGATTTGTGTTGTCTCTTTACTACAATGTTACGGCGCTGTACCCTCTTCCTTATGGTTGTGTATTTCTCAGCTTGTTTTAGCATTGCCCTTCTCCCCAGTGGCCAAATCAGGCTTGAATCAATCAGCTAGAAGTCATCATATAAGATGTGTGATACAATCTCACCCAAAAACAAAATTAAACTCTCAGGCTGTCTGCCTGCGTATCAGTGGGCTGGGTGGTGGAAAGGTACAAGAGTGTGTGTATGTTAGCTGTTATCTGATAGCCAAAAAAAGGAAAGTCCAAAATACTAGAAGTGAGCAAAATGTTTTCCCCTTTCTTGTCTCTGGTCACAAAGCAATAGCTGAGAGCAGTATGTGTGTACTGGTACTGCTTCCATTAGCTGCTAGCTAATAGCCAAATGGGTTGTTATTACTAGTGGCCCCTACCAGCCGAGGGCCTGTTAAAAGTAATGATTGAGGACTCAGCAGGATGTGAATGGCAGAATACGTTTTTGTGCTAAAGTGTGAATCACTGCAAACATGAGAGGTTCTTGAGCATGCAGCCATAATATTATGCAGTTTGCTGAACCAGAATGCAAGATTAGCAGCAGACGGACACAGAGAGCACACTCACAGAAGCACCCACACACGTGGTTATGATAATACCATGACTGGATTTTGGTATGGCTCCATCCAAATATTGTATCTCCACAGTAGAAGGGTCTGGGTACAGAATATCGCATCTCCAGGATCAGAGAAAAAAAAACGCTCTGGCTCGTTTGTATTTCTTTCAACCAATCACAATGAATAGTGTCGGGAGGAAACTTGTTTCGATGGAACGTAGAGCCCTGTCTTTAACATGGCTTATTCCCTGCAAAAGAAAACGCTACATAAAACGTATGTCGACTGTGTGACGAGACGTTTATTAAAATAAAATAAAAACATAATTTGCGCTCTAGCCGAAAAAATAACCTTAAAAAAAAACACCGACGATGCTAGCTGTTTGTAGCTCTTGTAAAAAAATGACTCAACTAATATCACCGAAACTCGTGTGAAGTGGAACAGATCGGTACGTCAGTCAATTCAATGTCACTGGCGCATGCCGCTGCAAGAGTTGCTAGCTCTGAGGTTGCTGCTGTTGTTTCCCGATTTCAAGGGAGTTTGAGAACGTTAAACTGAAAGCGGAAGGGGAGGAGTAAAGTCTGACTTCCTCCGGGTGTTGATGCCGAGCCTTCACTTCCTGTTATCTAGACTAGCATCGTAATAAAGTAGCAAATCTGCGACTTTTTTTCTCTGAATATTGCATACCTCACTCAGCTCTGTTTTTTTT
Organism: Chelidonichthys spinosus; assembly: GCA_029853015.1. NCBI lineage: Eukaryota > Metazoa > Chordata > Actinopteri > Perciformes > Triglidae > Chelidonichthys > Chelidonichthys spinosus. Next base: position 13,157,428 of record CM056833.1, on the reverse strand, counting down.
TTTTTTTTTTCTACAGTGGCCCTAATACGGTGTCATAAGTAAGCCTATGTGTGAACGGAATCATTTTTCTTTTGTTCACAGATTTTGTTTTGCACGCACACACACACACAAACACACACACACACACACATTCATATGAGCACACCAACACATACATGCAGACAGTTAAAGGCCTATTGTACCAGTCAGTAATCACAGTCCCATTAGGAGGCTTAAGGCCTTAGGGGGTAGCTTTAAAAACCTTAATCCTTGTGCCAGCAGGGGGCTTTTGCTGGACACGGCTCAGCATACAGGTGATAGGAAGGCAGTGATTGCTATTTGCTGTGAATGTGAGTGGGTATGTAGTTCTCCAACTGCAGCCCGTTTAAGATGGATCTCAATGTTTGAGTTATTTCGTAAAACATTGCTTTTTTCTTTTCTTTCTTCATTTGCTTAATTAGAGAGTTAGATTAAAGCAGTCAGCATGAGTCAAGGGCAACCATCTCATCCCGGTTTCTTTTGATGGAGGAGATCCGTTACTTTAATCACCGGTCTTCTTTCATTCATGTTTCAAATGGTCACATGATAGGGATCATCCACTACTCATGGTCATGGTCGGTTGTTTGACGATCACACAGCATTCGAAGCACTGATCACATAAATACACCATTGAACAAAACACTTTCCCTCAAGCTTCATCTCATCAATGTGTTATACTGATGCAACACACAATCTTTATGGTAAACCAGGGTAGAGAGAATAGAGATACAAATGTTGGACAGGGAACTGATTGTCATTTTGGAATAATTCAGTTACTGACTCCTTGAACTTTGGATTGCTTCTCTGGACCCATGTGTGTATCTGCTGTAACTCTGCTCTGTATGCAACATCACACCCTGCAGGGAAACAGATGCAGTGAGTCCATACAATACACTGGTCAATACTGTGCAAACCGTAGAGAAGGATTGCTCCATGGCAGCATGTCTGCTAATGAAATCCATACAGGATTCTTTTGGCCAAAGGGAAGATGTGCAGTGGAAACAGTAGATGAGCCTGAGGCCATGAGTGATACATTACTGCCTAACATTGAAGGACTGCTTGGCTGCCGGTGGGATCAGAATAGTGCAATCAAAGCCACATGCCGCAAGGAGCGCATGCATGCGGATTGGGAATCCATCACATCCCCGTGACAAGACGCTCTTAAAATGATGTTTCTGTTAGGAAATGTCTCGATATGAGGTTACCGCGTGTGAACGTACACGTGCACCGAAACAGAAACACAAAACAAGTGAATGAAAAAAAAAGAATGAGCGAGGAAGGGCCATTAAAACCATGTGTTTGGGGCAGTGCCATGCAGCCACGGGTGCCAGGAAGGGGAGATCGTAGGGTGATTTTGCAAGCCTGCGAGTTGGCTTGGGGTTTCAATCAGGGAGAGAAGTGACAAAGTATTCAGGCTTGAGGAGCAGGGATGATTGGGGGGGGGAGCTGGCAAGCTGTGGTCATGGGGATGTGGAAAAATGTTTTACATCCTCAGCTGTTTTATAGTGCCGTTAACTAGAGAGCAGGTGCAAGGCTATTCAAATCTCCCTTTACTAGTAAAATCACATGGTAACGACTTGCACGGACTGTCAACAACTAAGGAGCTGTTGATGGATAAAGTAGCGAAAGAAGATGAAGATACTGCAATAGTTCAATCACACCAAATTCACAAAGCTTTCTGTTTTTCAGCTCGAAGTTAAACTCTTTGTCTGACTTCTTAGCTGCACACGCAGGGATGTGTGCCATCAAATACGCTCCCCTCGATATCATACACAAACGCATGTGCAGTTACTCACACAGCAATCAGCGAAGCACTCAGAGAAAGGCACCCCCTCTCACGCAAAGAGCCGAGATTGTGTCAGTGCATCGGGCGTCCTGCCAAAGGGAGGGGGAGTGCAAGAAGTTTAGGTGGGGGAGGGGCCCACAGGTGCCGAGACTTAAGACTGGGGGAGGAGTGGAAGAGGGGGGGGGGATCAGGGAGAGGCTAGGATGCATTGGGAAAGAGGAGAGGGAGGGAGGCACTCTGCAGCTCCCCTCCGATCCTCCTCCCCTGGTCTGTTATTCTCCTGTGAAGATGGGCAAAAGAGGGCCAGCACACATTTTTATGACTCCATAACAGCAAATGTCCTCAGACAGGACAAAGAGGCTAACAGCACGCCAAGGCTTCTGACAGAAAAGGCTAAAAGGGAATAGCGTGACATCCGAATGTGTCAACAAAAGGAACTGAAGCGTTTTCTAAAGCTATCCGAGCCATGACACATGCTCGCACTGCTGCATGATGAAAGCTTTCCGTGAGCTTTTCCACAATGTGTGAGAGAAGCGGGAATAACTCCTAACTTACAAGAAGTGTTTTTGTTATTTTTAAACGTGATATGCTTGATAGATTCTTATTATTTCAGCAATTCACTTTATAGAGCTAGTATTCTCTCTCTTCGTTGTCCTCTACCAAATTGACTACTTTCAAAAATAAAGAGAGAGAGAGAGGAGGGGGGAAAAAACCACACTAGTGAATTGTATTTGCTCAGCAGAATTTAATATGAGTAAGCTGGAGGTGCTTTTCTTCTGAGGCAAATTCTCTGGAGACACATCCATCTCTGGGAGATGGTTGGGAGGACAAAGGAGGACTGCCCCAAGGGATTAAACACACACACACACACACACACACACACACAGAGCATGACCATGCACGCAGATATCAACAGTTGCGAGCACACACTATAGACATGCACACAGATGCACTTATTCACACAAGTGCAGTGCTCAGACAGAGACCGCCTTGTCCTTGTCTGACAACAACTACAGACTTGGTCAAACAGAGGAGGGAGGAGGGGATTTGGGTAGAAAAAGAGTTGAAAGGGACACTGAGAGGCAGAGACGTATACTACGAAGTAAACGGAGTACAGGAGAATAGAAAGCGACGTGCTGGATGGAGGGACTTGAAAGCCAGGGGAGGTTTCTTCGGCGCTAGAGAAAATAGAGAAAAAGGGAAAAGTGAGGGAAGATTGTAGCGAGCAGTAATGCTCAGTCTGACAGCCGTGTCAGACTGAGGAAGAATACATGCTTTTATGTAGAGTTATAGCAAGTTTGCCAGGCTTGTTTACATCAGTGGCTGTCATCTCAGGGATCTGTCAGCGAGCAGACAGCCCAGGTAACTCAATGCTACATTTTGTCTAAAATATATGCAAAACTGAACACATCCGACCAGATGTTGGAAATAAGCACCTAAAAATACACTTTATATGGACACCTCCTTCAAATGTACCCCACAGACGTACCTCAACACCATCAAAACCAACTGCAACCTATTATACAAATGCAATATGTAGTTAAGGGAATTGGGTAATTGTGTGTTGGTTAGTTGGTATAAAAAGTTGCGTAATCACTCTATTGCAAACCCCCAAGAGGACTCATGCCCTGGAACAGCCCCTAGCCTACTTAGTTCATTTCCTGTTCCTAGCGGAGGCAATGAGGGATAATAAGCTCTACGCTACGCTTACTGCCTCTGATGATGTGGTCACAAAACCTCACTAATATGCCAATCAGAGGGGAGTCAGAGAGAAAGAGAATAAGACAGAGAGCTGTCGCACTAAATCCCCCTCTTGCGATGATGGATGTGATGAAGAAAACTAGGAAGACCTGTCACAAAGACCACAAAGTGCCATGCAACCGAACGGAGATTGCTCATCTTCTTATCTGACGTGACGGCTCTGAGTGAACCTCCTCTGGTGTGGTGTGGTGAGGAAAAGACAGACGGGGAGATATAAAAGGCGGCAGTACTGAGGAATATTGGCAAGACGGGCTGTTCTCGACGGAACGTCGGAAAGATTATATTCCTGGCCTGGGGGGGCTCTACAATGCTGCTGTCAGACAGTTGTGAAGAGGGATGAGTAGGACGCTGTTCGCCACCACATCTTGTCTCCCATAAACTCTCCTCAACTCCTTTTGCTTTTCCAAACAATGACAACAAGCTTTAATATGTAAAATAGTGCCGAGGCTGTTAAATAAAACACACTCCAACAATGCAGGATTGCACAGAAATCAATGAAATGGGAGGACTTGAATGATTCATATTACAATCCTGCAGTTTGAACCAAAATGAAATGCATTGCTACCGCAGCTCCACTCACGCCCTCCGTCCCCCCAAAAGCACTCCCCCAAATCATAAACAGATCCTCAGTTATTTCACAAACGCCGCTGCCGCCTGCGTCGCATTTACCCAAGCCTGGTCGCAGATACCCGTGACCAACCTCATTACACACTTACCCAATTACCTAGCGGGACTGGGCAGGTGGGGGTGGAGAGCAGGGACACACACACACACATATAAGCAACCAGGGTTAGCAGGAGGCTACAGGGGTCGTCAAGTGCACAGAGGGTGTGAGTGGATACTGACAAAGCGCATTGAGTTGCGTCCACGCCTGGGTTCTTACAGGTGCCAGACTAGATCACCACCCGGACCTCGGTACACCACCATCCCACCCCACCCCAAGAGTATCGCTCACCGGCTAGCATGAGCCTCTGCAACAGGTGCAGTAGGTTCGGCTGCAGGCCTCAACATGCGGGGGAAACACACTGTTATTGTGGGCCTTCCTTCCATCATCTCCTTGCTTTTTTTTTTCTTCTTTTTTTTTTACCACCCCCACCGCACCTCCACCTCTCCTCTTCCCAACAGCCCTGGGGAGCAATCGAGAGGGCCAACCTGAACGTGTAACCCAAGCGCAACTCGCCTGTATTGTGCAAGGATGTTGAAAAGAGGAGGGGAAACCGTGGAGGACACGGACAGCTTGGCGGTGAGCTTGTGTGTAGATGTGTGTGCGTGCACATGCCTGCGTGTATCGGGTGTATTTTGGAAGCAGCGAATACTTAATAAGACCATGAAATGATAGATTCCTTACCCATGTGGCTGGCGAACACCGCGGTCAGTGGCCAGATTAGACATACTGCTTTCATTTGCTGACAGATTCATTCACCTGTCAGTGTCGACCAATGGCGACACCATAGTAACACAAACATGTAAATAAGTACTCATTGTGCATACTGTGTTTATAGCTATTCTAAACTATTTATTATAGCTGTGTTTTAAAAAAACAAACAAACTGACATTCATAGTGACTGCCCTCTCTACTGTATTTTTGCACAGGGAAACTTTGCAGCCTATTGCATTTCATTATGAGAAATCCAGATGTGCATCTTGGCTGCCAGTGAATGTCTTCAGCTGTGTAGGACACTGTTGTTGGACTCCCTGCACCGAGTACAGGCGGAGAAACGACACCTCAGGGCAAGACTTTCTTCTCTCTCCCCTCCCTCTCCTCCCTCTCCCTCCCTCTCTCTCTCTCTCTCTCTCTCTCTCTCTCTCTCTCTCTCTCTCTCTGTCTGTCTGTCTGTCTGTCTGCCTGTCTGTCTCTACTTTATTGTCTCTCTCTGCCACTCGTATCACTATATCTGCTCCGAGACGAAGTTGGTCTGACCAGTGACAGGTAATCAGAGGGCATGTGGGAGTCGGCTCCAGAAAGTCTGCCCCTATACCTACTTTGACACTGGCTCTCCCTCGCTTTCTTTTTCTCATTCAATCACTTACTCTCACGTACACACACACACACACACAACACACACACACGGGCATCTGCAGCCTGCATGGTGGACCAGTGATGTCAAATGTCAGTTAAGAAATGAGTCAGAGGAGCCTTGACGGTTCAGAGGGAAGGCTGCTGCTGATATCGACTGAGCCACACGCTCCATGAAGTTCGTCATTGTTTTAGATAAAAGGGTAAATTCTGATGATAACTAGGAGGAAAGTTCCTTCTTCCATAAATAATGAGGTACATCACAGTTGTTGTTATGCACACCGCTGAGCCTTCACACCGGTAGAAAACCATTCTTCTTCTGCTCTGCAGGATATCACTAATGAAGATGAAGTTAAAGTCCCACTCACTGTGCCATATGAGATGAAATCCTTGCTTATACATTATTATTTATTTGCTTCTTTGCGTTTCAGAGTGAGATGAAACACTGAATACTAGACAGTTGTAAGATTCTGCCCTCTATTGATAAAACAAAGCAATTGCGAGATATAATGATTATTTTAAACTTTTGACTATTTCAGACTTTTGGACAACCATCATCAAGCTAAGATAAGTATCAGGCTTAAAGTGTAGAACCTTGTCATTTTTCTGTGAGTCCATTTAAATAGAGGTGGTCAGAACACAGTCCTGTCAAACACAGGGTGACAGGGAGGAATCCGCTCTGTGCGATCCTATCAGTGCACACTATGAGTGCACACCTGCTCCACGTTGACCTCGTCCAGACAGGTCAGCTGCCATAGCCATTGTTATGCTGCACACTGAATCAGATCAGACACAGCTGATGGATCACCGTCTAGACAAAGAGCAGAGCCCTTCCTAGTATTGTTTGTTGGCGGTTAGTGGTGAGAGAAAAACAGGAAGAGTGTGTGTGACTAAGCCAGTAAAAACCTGGGCCCGGGAGGAATAAAGACTTCCTGCCTTCAGATGTGTGAGTCTGACTGGCAGGCAGTCAAAATGATCATCCAGTTGAAGTTATGGCTGATCCAAATGAGCCTGAACATGAAAGGATGTGGATCTCTTGCACCTCCTGAACTCTACCACACGGTGGCAGCACTAGATAAAGAAAATAAGGTAATTTCAGTTAATCAACAGTTTGCTTTTTTCCTCTCTGGTGCTCAAGTTCACGCTTCTCAGCCAATTCAACATAAAGTACCTGGCCAGGCTCAAACCCAGCAATTAAAGGCAGTTTGACAATCGGGGGAATGCGCCAATCGGTTTCTTGACACGAGATAGAAGAAGCATATTCAGAACCTCAGGCTACCAAGACACCCTGACTTTAGGATTAATAAGAAAAAAAGGCCTTTGCACTCTCACCCTATGAAGTGTCAGTCAACGCAATTTACATCTTTGACATGTGTTTTTATGTCACGTAAACATAAAGTTTATGGATTCACAGAAGTATTTATATAACATACATAACTCACACTCTCCCCCTCATTTGACCTGTATCTACTTTCCTTTGGCCCATGTGACTGCAAGTACACACATGCCGGCTATGGTAATGATGTCAACTCTTTGCTTCACCTTCATAAAGGTCAGAGAACTCACATATTTCTCACATTCTTGCTCGCTTGCCGTCCCTCCTTCCCCCCACAAACTCGGAGAACGTTTGCGTCCCAGACATAACATTAAGCAGTGATCATTTTCTCCTCGCAAGGTGGTTGTTTCACCTCAATGTTTGAGTTAGTGGCACCTGTAATTATGTCAGAATTTACAGCTGAAACACAGGTTGTGACATTCCTCTGCCAGCTGGAGATCTGCCTGTAATTCTGGCACCTTTAGCTGAGGATCCTCCCCACAAAACCCACAGAAACCGCTAGAACCATCCATGGAAAGTCACAGTTTGTATATGCAGCGGGAGCTCAGGATTGGAAATGATTTAATCAAGACGATGCAGTGCAAGCAGAGAAATGTCATATTTGCACAATTCATACCAAACTCATTAGCTTGATTTGTTTTCACTGAATGAAAATGAGTTGATATTGGATGAGTTAAAATGTACTCAGATGACTTACTTTTGTTTGTTTCGGTTTTTTGCAACTTCAGCTGATTTTCTGTCCCATACTGGAACTTCTATTGGACACACAACAAGGTTTCAGTTCATCTATGACAAAGCCACAGCTACACCCACTGAAAGGAGTTTTTGACCAGATAGGTAATCTGGGTTACAGCCTCGCCCTTCACTCATTTACAGTAACAGGAGACCTTCAAAGGCTCACTAGTATAGTCTCAATGATCCCATGTATGAAAGGGGGAGATTACACCGGGCAGGTGTTGTGGGAACGGGACACAAGGGTTCTTTTAGGTTCCAATCCTCTGAGGAATTCATCATCTTCACATAGATTTTCAGATTAAAACTTCTGAGGGGTCCACCTCGCGTTACGCCGGAGCTCGACAGGGGTGACCAAGTATGCCACTTCGGATTGTCAAACAAGCTGGTGGCCGTTCGATTCCGCAAGGTCATATGATCTCACGGTGGAAAGGGATGGTGGGAGAGGGAGAGGCCCAGAGTCGGGCATTAAACTGCCGCCAGAGGATCTGAGCCATGACTGTGAGGAAGAGTCTGGGGCTGAGTCATGATGACTCCAGATGCCAATCGAACCCAGAAACCTTATGTGGCGTTACAGTGGTTGTAGAAAGTGTTGATGTAGTTTGTAAGTGAAAGTGCTGCAAGGAGAGTTTAGGGTTATTCTATTTGCACTAAAAGGCTGGCTTGGACTTTGTTACTTTATCCATGACTAATATGTACTCTATGGCTATACTACACACTACAGCCACGCTAGCAGTTCTCTGAAGTTGTACTTTGAGATATCCATGATAACATCAGCATGCTAACATGCTCACATGACATGATGATGTTTAAGCAGATGACCATTAACCATCTTAGTTTAGCGTATTAGCAGCTGGATTTGTTGGTGAAATTGGCCTGATGATATAAAAAGCAATGACCAATGTTGATACGCTACATCCTCAGGAGAACATGGATGTCTATAGCACATTTCATAGCAATCCACTGAATAATTGTTAAGATATTTGACACTAAATCACTAATGTCAACCTCGAGGGAAGTTGTCAAGCTAAAGGGAAAGTGGGAGGATACATACTCTAGGAACCAAAGGTGTGTGTGCCAATCAGTCTGGTAGATGTTGACATATTTCATAGAATGCGTCAGTAGGCTCCATCCTCAGGGGACCATGAATGTCTGGAGAGCATTCCGTGGCAATCCATCAAATAGTTGTTGTGAGAGTTGATCAAACCCAAGTTTTTTTCCTCCAGCACTTCATCAAATCAAATCTCATCTGCTTTGCCCCTCCACACGTAAACAACTTAGCAAACATTCACGTTCCCCTTGCACAGCAGGGATTTACATGTCAATATTTGGGATGCATCACTCACTAATGACCGAGCATCTGCTAAGATTTCCATGCGCTCCCCATTACCTCACAGAAAAACAGCCAATTCACAGACTACAAAGACAAAATGGAGTACTTAACCCTAAGGGCTAGTTGAACCCACTGAACCCGTAACGTTCAGGCAGAACTGCTTAAAGCCAGAACAAGAAGGGGGTGGTGGGCGGGGGTAGTTTTGTATCACCGCTGCTGTGATGACTCTGGGGGTTCTGCGAGACGGAGAGAAGACGACAGCAGGAGACCCGACGGTGTCAAAACACATTATTATGGTCACCGCATGGAAAACAGCAACTGGACCAGACCTCACAGAGAGAAAGCAAAAACACAGAGCGAGGCAGCGGGGGCAACGCAGAACGAGTCGACAACGGAGTGAAAGAGGACAGCATGGATAAAGAAAAATGCTCAGTGTTTTTTGTAAACTAGACCTGGGAATAAGCTCAGGTCTCTTTTCTGTTGGACTCCTCCAAATGTTTCCGAAGCCCTTCAACCGAGGTCCAAACAGATGAAGAACACAAAGTGAGAAACAAAAGCTCTTGCGAGTCCCTCTGGATGGCAGTAATGGAAAAGAGAAGTAATCATCTCTGTCGATTATTACCTCAACGCGCTGGACGGCCGTCTGTCAAAGGGAAACACCATTGTGTTGTTAATCTGTTTGGCTTATTTTCTGAATTGTTTTGGTTTTTATGTCATATCTGTGGCTGCTTGTATAAAAACAGATGATCTCATCCACTCCAAGTTTGAAACAGGCCATTCGTTAGAGTCTAACCATGTCACTAAATGCTCCAAATTGATATCTGAATGGCTTTGAAAACTCCTTCAACTGTCACTATGTGTTCCCATTATCCCCCTTCACTCCCACTCCTCACCACCCGGACCCCCACCCCTTGGCCTGGATCTGCAAAGTCTGGTTCGGTCCAGCACCATGTGCTCACAGATAAGCAAAGCACAGGCGATAACCAGCACTGCCCCCGGGGGTGGGGGGATCCAAGGGCATATCCTGGGGGGCTTGTAATCAGGTGGGGGCGCACGCTGTCCACTCCACGTTCACTCGACACTCCATGTCACACTCCTCGTTGGGCCCTGTGCCACACTCGGCCTTGTGCTGCTGCTGCCAGTGAGCTCACCTCCAAACCGTCATCCACACCCGTCGACATCCAGGAAACACCTCCTCGCCACCGGCCTGACGCCTCCACAGCAGACGGGTGTAAATTAGCCGCCTGCCGAGTAGATAGCCAAGAAGAGAGAGAACAACAGAGAGAGGTCATCCAGTCTCTGGATCTCCTTCAAACCCACTCCGTTTTATGGGGCCAGATGATTATGCCCACCCGGCTTGTTCCACAAGCCTGGATCGCAATCATCTCACCAGGGACTTCAGGGTAGGAGACAGGGAACCGGCGCCCCTGCTGCTGTATTTTACCAGAGATCTGTGACTTCGAACATCATTAGCACACATACACTACTGTTACTCAGGCCCCGCAAAACGCCCTTCACTGACCCACCTTCTCCTCATGTTTGCTCTATTCAGAGACTCACAGGCACGTGGCGTCGCACATCGTGCTCTGCTTTTAGTGATCATGGCCCTCGACGGATCTATTTAGCTTTGTTTGGGCCTAACTCACCACTTATTTGAAATGAAGAATCAGGCATTAAAGATGGATAATGTCACTGTTGTGCGCGATGCCAGACTCAACAATGGGGAAGTTTTTGATTGCCAAATTCATGCAACATTTGAGGCAGGGCATTCGTCAGTGTAATGTAATGAGGGTGTATCCTAGTGTGGTCCCAATCATTGCATTGTCCATTGCTCCCCCCGCTGCCCCCCCTGAGAGAAAGAATGCCCTCTTTCTGGTAGCATAGATAGACAGAACCACAAGGTGCAGGGGTGACCTTTCAATTGGCAAAAACAAACCTCAAGTCCATGATAGCAGGAGCCCCCCCTGTTTGAAAGCCCATTACCCAGGCAAATAGGTCAGTGCCGCTGGGCCACAATCTCTGCAAGTGAATGATAATGGAATCTCCAAGGTCCTGCTCTGATCTGCCATCAACCAGCAGTGGGTGTCCGGCCAGCGGTCGGCGGGTCGGCCCATTTGACAAGAGCTTTAAGGAGGTGATGGGGCAAGGGGGGTGGGGCGGGGGAGATGGGAGAGCCGGAGCGACGGGAGAGCCAGAGGACAAGAGCCGAGTTGTGTTGCAAGGGCTGATTATGCGTGCTCCGGGGCTTGTTTCCTGGATGTTGTGTTTGTGTTGGAGCGGGTGGCTCCAGGCAGATGTTGCAAATGAAGGAGGTGCTGTTGTGTGTTGACATTGTGGGGGGGAAATCAGCCAGGGTGACATCTGATTGGTGTTTGAAGAGGAAAATCCCCATCGTTGGGCCAATTCTCACACTTTTGATACACAATATCTATTATTATATCGTTTACTTTCCAGCAGCCAGCTTCAGGCGAAGCAGACTTAAGTGTTGCCATCACACTCGACTGCTTTCTGAAGACTACATGGTCTGTCACTGTGGGAATCTGTCTGCTTTGCTCTCGCTCACTTGTGCAGCAGGAAAAAAAAAGGGGGGGACAAACAGTGCTTTTATTTGCATTGTATTGCTTTCTCTCATGTCTGTGGCGCACTGGCATAATCAGCCTCCAGCTGTGCCCACTTCCCACACACACCATCCATCTGCCAGTGTGAGCGCACAAACACAATTGGGCAAACAGCAGATGACCTCTCGCCTCTCCAGGGGCCACCTGCACACACAAGCGGACACCTACAAACACAAGGAAGCACGCACTCATCCGCACACAAAAGGTCCGGCTGCGGCTGTGGAATAAACAGCCTCGATAATGTTTGATTATGGGGTTCTGACAGGCTTTATGGCTGTGTTGTTGAGCAGAGATAGAGAACCATTAGAGAGTTGGTGACAAGAGCTGTAAATGCACTCTGTGGCATAACACTGACTGTTTTATACACTAGTTTAATTAGTTGGATTATAATCTAATCACCTATTGGTGTGTAGATTCATATTGTTTAGAAAAGTGACCTAAAGCAAGGACTGAAGTTTGGGTCATCCATGCTTTTCTGAAGAAAAAAAAAAACACATTTTAAATAATTTCAAATCCATTTTCAAAAATAGCAAATAACTCGAAAAGACGCACAAAATTGCACTGATTTCCAGAATATGACGCAGAACAAAACCTTGCATTCAAGGCATCGAAAGTTGCATCATTGCCCAACACAGAGACGAGGGATGCATCAGTTCAAAGCCTCCCTCCTTTGGCTCCTTGTGACTGGTCGGTGCCCGTGTCAGTCAGGGGGAGGGGTGCACCGCTAATTTCTATATGCTTGGATGTCAATTTAGGAGTCAGATTGGTTTCTCGCGCGTCGCTGTCAGCAGCAGCAGCAGCAGCAGCAAGGCTCACCGGACGTCCACATCTTCGCTCTAGGATCTGTAACCCAGACGAGACGCTCGAGACGTGCGTCAACCTGTTTACGCAGAAGCTTTTGGATGATTTGCTGCCACTTGAAGCGCATCCGCACACTTCAGTCCCGTGGTATTCTTTTTTTCTTCTTCTTTTCTTGTGTGTTGCTTTGAAGTGAGCTGCGGTGTTGTAAAACAGCACGCCCGAGGCGAGGCGCATCGCAAAACTTTACAGAAGACTTTTACAACTTTGGAGCTACACGCAAGCAGCGCGCGGTGCGCTCATGTGGTTTCTCGTCTGACAAGAAGCGGACTATTTCTCTGGGAAACTAAAGAGAAGGTTGTTTAAAAAAAAGAAGAAGAAGAAGAAGAAAAAAAACATGTTCAGCAAGTGCTCCGTTGTTGTGTTATTGAATGTCCTATTTTTGGTGCGGGCGCTCTCGGCTCACGAGTGCACGCCGTGTAATCCCCGCACTTGTCCCGTCAAAGCCCCGCACGGCTGCGAAGGTGGCCGGACGTTGGCCCGGGACCCGTGCGGATGCTGCGACCAGTGTGCCCGGCTGGAGTGGGAGCCCTGCGGCGGACAGGACTGGACGCACGGCTACTGCGCACTCGGGCTGACCTGCGCCTCGGTTAACAAAACGGGAGCAGCCGAAATCCCCGAAACTGGAGTATGCAAAGGTGGGTAGAGTAATTTTTTTTTTGCGAAATCACATCACTGGTGGTGGCATTGAGACGAAACGTGCCGCTGGGTTCTTCAACAGCGCGATACAAGTGCTGTAGGTGTCAATGCCGTCTGCCCTTCTCTAAGGGGCTTGAAGGCATCACTATTCAAATGTCAGTTAAGTCCTGACTGCGGGACCGTGTCAGTGTTTACCTTGTCTCTGGCTGCTTGGAGGTCTGAGGGGTTCTTGACTGGAGGGTCATGACAATACGTTTGGCATCAGTGATTTGGCAGCAGGTTACACTTCAGCTTTAGTGGCTTCTGTTCTCTTTGCTTTACTCAAAGAGACATTCATAAAAACATTTAGATGAGTCAGAAAATGATTTTTTTTTTTTAATCTGGAGGGTGCTGGGCTTTAATAATAAGCTGTCCCTTTTCTGGTCCGTGTTGTTTACAAGCAGCATGATTGAAAAAGTAGTCCCCCCCCTGCAGATTTCCATTCCCAACTCTGTGAATCCACCGTTCTGTTCTGTTCCTACATCGTGGATGGGCTCATTTTCAAAGAAATGTGTAGGGTATCCGGTTCCTCACAGTGAATGCAGTAAGTTAATGCCCCCCCAACACCTCCCCTCCTCCTCCCACAACCAGTCCCTCCACCTGCACTGTGTCCTGCCTGTTTCGGGATGATTGAAATGGACTGACGGGACTGTAGGAGAGAGTAAGCAGCTCTCAGTGGGTGTCTGGATCCCCTGACCCTGCCCTCCCATCATCCCTCTTTGGGGTGGTCCAAGTCAGAGCTCCGGGAGCGTTTTCAAGGGGTCTCAAGCCCCAGGCCATCCCAGGAGACGCTGCTGCTGCTGATTGTGCCCCATGCACAGGTTTGACTGGCGCCTGGAGGACATCTCCTCTGCAAATTAACAGCTTTGGAGCTAGCGGGAGACCTAATGGCTCCTCTAATTGAGTAGTGCCTCTTCTGGTCCTTTGGCTTCCCCGGAGCCACGCGGCTGACCCCTGATTCAGACACACGTACACACACAATCTGGATATCCCAGAGGGTCTAGGTGGGGGTAAATCAACACCTCCCGGTGTGTTTTCAGGGGCCACAGTAGGCAGGCTGCTTGAGGCTGATCCCAGATTTCCCTCCTCAAGCTGCGAGGGTCTTAAAGTGATTAGACTCGCAATCAGGAGTATGGGGTAAACGTTTCCGCTTTCTGATCCCCTGATTTTTTTGCACACAGTTTTGATTTTCTGGGTGGTCAAAATCTGTTAGTACGGAGACAAGACAACATGTGACAGGTGACATGTTGCATTTTGTATGAGAAGTATACCTTGGTGATGTGTCATTATCCTATTTTTTAATGTTCATTGGATTGAAATTGGAATAGCTATCATTTAGAAATGTGCTGGAGATTAACGGTTAACTGCGACGTGTTTAAATCCAAGAAATGGATGTAGGTTCCAAAAACAATACCTGGGATATTTAAATGTTATTCTCATGAAGGAATTTGGCACTTGTGAGTATACAGCCACCTGCTCTGGGGAAAAGTAATCTGGGCCCTTTCACCTTCTCATATTTGCTTCAGCGATGAGCTGGCCAGTAAAGTTGAAATCATTCCATCTTTGCAGCCGCACGCTTTGTTTTGATGCTCTCATTGTATTCTCACTGTCCGTCCTCCCACGCAAGTTCGCCCAAGCTCCAGAGGCACTTAAAATACCACGTAACAGAATGTCTGTCTTACGAGGACGTAATGTCCACTGCGCTCCTTCGCATGCCTTCTATTTCTCCCTTCCTCTGGTATTATCTAATGTTTCAAAGACTTCCTTTTTAGCTCGCTATCAGCCGGAGGGCCTCTAGAGGTCAGCTTTCCCATCCTGGCCCTGGATGCCAAGACAAGCAGTCTCAGTGGCTGAGAGAGGAATCCCCCTGGGATGAAGCCATGGACCTTGGCTAGAGTCATGCCAGGCCAGATAATAGATTGCGAGGGGCAGACCAGACCAGGGTCAGTCTAAAGGCTGAGGCAGACCAGCTTAGAACAAACCGGGCCAACAGGGGTCAAGCGAAACATTAGTTAATGAAACGATGTCTCGAGTGTCCAGTCTTTCATTCATTGTTTTGACTTCCACCTCATTTTCGAGCTAGATTTACACCCCACACAGACAGGCACCCCTGCCACCACCAGCACAAATGAAAATACCCTCCCAGGCACAGGAAAGCCTTGGGATGGAAAAATGTGGAGCCGAGGATCATTTTAAGGTGAAAGGAAATCACAGGGAAAGTTTTGGTTCGGTTTATTCAAAAGGCTGCTTGTGCTTTGCCAGTCTCGCTCGCCGTCTGGGAGAGCTATTAACCGCACAGGTAGTATTACATTTACTATAGCGTTGCCGAGGAGACCTGCACAGTCACATCCATCCACTTCAACAGTAGAATGTATCACACTAAGATACTTTTTCTTACAGTGGAATATTTATTTTAAATGAATGCAACATGTATGTAAGATTTATAGCATTTAAAAGGAAAAGTTTCTTTCCAGTCATTTTGAGTCATCGTATTGTTATATCTCTCCGACCCCCTACCAGAGGATGAAAGCGTTTTCCATTTTAAGAAGTGCTCGTGTTTATGCTGGATAGTCAAACCTTTTCACCAGATCGTTTCCTCTGTTGGTGGTGTGTAGAGAAGAAAGCCAGGGTGTTATGATAAGCTCCAATCACGCTGCCACACTGTTGATTGAAGCCTGGCAGCCAAAATGCTTGGGAAGGGGGTTACTCGGGGTTACGGTTTGTCTCAGCCTGTTTACTCTGCTGCCACTCTTCGTGGGATCAGACAACGGCGAAGGAGGGTAATTTGGGGGTACAAATATGCGCTTATTCATGCGTGCATGGGAAAGGAACACTATGGGTAATGGGTATGTTAAGACACATTACTCCCTCGTACATTCCTTCCATTTGGGGAAGTTTGGTCCAAGTTGGGCTCAGCCTCAAGGTGCCATCTCACTCGGCGAAGGAACAATGTGTGAGTATGGTGCAAGTGGCCTTGTGCAAAAGAGGCGTTCCAGCAGCAAGCAGAGATGGAAACCCTGGGAGGGCCCCATGCTGTGGAACAAAAGCAAACAAATGGGCTCAATGGTTGGAGTAGCGTGGCGTGACGAGGAGGGAGGAGGGATGGCAGCCCAGAAATACACTGGTCACTTTAGGAACGGCAGTGCCAGGGCAAAGTGTTGCAACCGTGCTTTTTTGGGGGGAAACAGATCTAGTTTTCTGAAACATTTCAGCTTATGCTTTATCTGTAACTCCTCTTTATTCCTGGTTAAAGTGCACAAGCCCTTCCAAGTGAGAAGTTTGTGATATTTCCCCATCCCAACATCCTCTGTTCTAACCCTCGCAGTGCTCCCCGAGTATCCGGAGGCGGGCCTGGAGGACGAGCGCTGTCCCCTGATGACAGGCTGCGACCGAGCCGGAGGTCAGTGTGTGTGTGATGCCCGTCATTCCTGCCTGGGCTCCTTCACCTACCCAGACCAAGAAACCTGCATGAAGGGCGGCAAGTCAGGTGAGCCCCACTCTACTCCCATCACACACGTGTGTCGAAGCACGTCTCCGTGCGCGAACACACACACTCGCGCACGGAATTTGAGTCAGAGGGGAATAATGCCGTCCATTGAGAGGAGCTAATCCATAACAGATGTGGTTCTGAGGTGACTAACGCTACTTACATATCATAGTGATGACACACATGCTAAGACTTTGTGTAGTGGTTCCCCGCTCGCCCTTGAGTGGTGCCATTGTCTGTGACTCACTGATGACTGTGGTTTCTGTGTGTGTGTGTGTGTGTGTGTGTGTGTCCACGACTGGATTTCAGAGGGACGAAGGCACGAGCACCGGGACAGACACAGAGAGAAGTACGTGGGACCATCCAACCCGGCCTGCATGTTCTCTGGGTGTAACCTGACCGCCGAGGGCTGTGTGTGTGAGTCTCAGAGCTGCCATCACCACTTCGCCTACATCAACCGCAGCCAGTGCCAGGAAGCCGCAGGTAACCTTCACATGACCTGCAACTATAACTGACAAAACCACACGGCAGCCGACCGGCGGCTTTACTCTGCTCAAGCTATTTAGTATCGAGATGAGAGGATTTGTACCTGAGTCTGAAATGGATCCCGCAGCTACAAAGTCCCTTTTACATAACAGAATGGTATCATTGGCGCCCCATGCTCAGAACAATTGCTCCTCTCGTACAACACAAAATTCCTTATGTCGCAGCTCATTATGTGTGAAACCAACCAATGGGAAACCATGCGACGCTGAATTTGGTCACCTTTCATTTAAAGCGAAGGGATCCTACAAAGATCAAGTGCTTAAGACTGTGTGTGCGAATGTAGAAATGAATCTACCTGAACAGTCAGTGAAAGCTTAACAGGCGGACAACGTAATGCATGGCACTTCCCATTACAACATGCACAGGGTGGGAGAGGTAAAGGAGGAGGCGGAGGGAAAGAAAGAGCAAGAATGATGTCACAAAAAGAAAACAAGAAGGAAAGACGTAGAGGAGAGGGGAAAAAGAGAAATCCCTTGGAAGGTGTGAGAGCATACACGACAATGCATTTACCTCCACTGTTAGCGCTCGCTGTGATTGACACTTCTAAGTGAAAAAATGTTAGTTGCACAGGGAGTTTGGCTTCCTGGTTTGGATGGTGAGGTGTCTGGTAGATAGACAGGCGCAAAGTGGCATCTGCCTCCTGAATGACACTTGCAAAATAGGACAGGACTGCCACTGAATGAACTCTCTGAACCTCCGTGTGCGATGACTAAAGCTCATCTTATTGAACAAGCAGGAAACTGGAAAACCTTCCTGAAACTTGAAGGAAATGAGTCCGGTACGGTTGTGAACAGATTAAGTCCCAAGCATGTGACTGTGACTTGTTTTTATCTACATTCTCCTTTGTTTCTCTCTTTGCAATTTGCTGACATTTCAGATGAAGAACGGCTCTTTAGATAGAAGGAGAAGAAAAGAAAAGAAAAAAAAAACACAGTGGCTGGCAACGTTCCACCGAGACATATTTAGTCTGCAAATAACACAGCGGTTATTCCCAAACATTTACACTACAGCTGTGTGGCTGTTCCCGATCGGTAAATCCCCACAGGAAGTGTGTTCATCAACGCTGATATTGTCTAGACGTAACACCAATGACGTCTTGTGTTATAGCGAGTGATATACCGCCACAGTATAAACTCACACCAGGAAAAACGGTAAACAACATTTTTCAGCGGCCTATGAGTTCTCACTGCGACACGCCCACCCCTCTGATGGCCCCTCATTAAGTAAGAGACCAGGATGTGTGTGTCTGTTATGTCTGCAAGTGTGCAAGCGTGTGTGGAAAGATGCACACACCAGTTGATGTATCGTTACGTGTGTGTGTGTGTGTGTGTGTGTGTGTGCGACCAGCCTATATATGTGTGCATGCATTATGTGAGTGTGTCTGTGTGTGATAATTATCTTGTTTGCCTGGATGTTCCCGGCAAAGATTTCCCTTCATCTGTCACCAGCGAGAGCTTCCTCCGTGACCAGACCGGGACTCTGTGGTTAGGATGGTATTCGCTCAGTCCCCGTTGGGCACCATAGCAACCGTGTCCATCAACCCCCCCGTTGTCTTTCCAACATAAGAAATGTCAGTGTCACAGTCGGACATAGATTCTCTCCCTGCGTACGCTCACACATGGTAATGGTTTGGTCCCCTCACTTTCTCTCTGACTCACTCAGTGGTCTTGTTAGTTCATCCCTCCCCTGTGACACAACGCAATCTGTTAAAACTCAACGTCTCTGCTGCTCTGTTGGCGTTCAATCCCCCAACGTTGCCTCCTGTTGTTTCAGTGGGATCCTGTTCTCTGCTCCTATTCAAGACGCTGATGTAATCTAGCAGCAAACATTCAATCAGAAGCAACAGGCGTTTTACCCACATGTCAGGGAAAGAGGATGTGATAAGTGTTGAGGGGGGTGGGGGGGCAGGAAGATAGGAAATCACAACTGAGGCCGACCATTTTGTTGAGGTATTTGTGTCAAGTACGGGGTGGTGTGTAATTTTAAACTCCGGGATGGTTTACATATTTGGTTGGTGATAAGGCCCCCTGATTTAGAGGAATTCCCCGGCTGTTGCTCACTGACGGAAAAAGAGCAACGGCATTTTAGAAGAGTTTAGGTGATTCATACTTAACACTAACATTCTCTCAGAAATAATGATCATTGGAAATCCAACCCTGAAGCAGTCAGGTTGTCTAATTACTTGCTCTTGTGGACTTATAATGGAGATAGAATAGAGTAAACTTTGACCTTCACAGGCATGCAGAAGTTCACGAGCGGTTCATCAGACGGGGGAAAAGCGGTGCCCACTATGATGCCATGGCACACACTGGCCTTGCTCCCACAAATCTGCTTGCTCACCTATCCTACCTCCGGCCTGCCCTTGTGAAAGGGACCGTTAGTTCTGCTTGGCTGCAGCCTCTTTGTGGCAGAGCTATTACTGGCTGAGCCAGACCGCCGCCGGCTGGCAGGGACGCGAGACGTCTCAGCTCCGTGTGTTTGTCCGTCTGCCGAAACCGTGGCCGCTGTTGGATGCCGCGAGTGGCTCGTTTCTTGTGTGTCTGCAGTGATTTCAAAGAGCAAAACCAAACTCCTGTGTGTCGATTGAGACAAAGAACTTCCCTTGAAGGCATGTTGGGATTTCTGTGAATCCACTGGCTACTCATGGTCAGCAGCTAAACCAAACCAGCCAGCATTAGGCTGGACAAGCCAAGACACACATGAAGCCTTAGACCATTCCTGCATGTCTAACTCTAACTCCATTCACTAAACTCACCTAAAGCCATCGGTCCCAACCCAACTGGAGCCTAAGCTAACTCATTAAGTTCCCACATCCATCATCAGCCATTCTTTTCTCCTGAAAGGGATCAATCAATACAGCCAAAAACCAAACGTAACTCAATTTGATGAAGTATTTTTTGAGGTGTAGTCTCCCCATCGTTGACGACTTTTCAGTCATGTCTGAGTATGTTCAACCATTTCATAAGCATTTTGTGCCTGATGTAACAATTGACCATGCATGGTGTTGATGTCTAAGGGAGACGCCCTCTAGCAAGATAGAAGTCCCTCACGCTCTCCTTCATTGCTCTAATCTCATTGGCCATCTGACGGCAAGGAAAGGGTGTGTTGCAAAGGAATGCACACACACGCTATGTACACTTGCTATGCACACACACATAAACACGAAAAATCGATGTGCAAATGTGCACCTACATGTGGACATACTCATTACCTCACTCAAATATGCTCCTTCAGAGCTGCGAGCGCCGTTACTCAGGACACTGAGATGGGGTTTTTCAGAAATAATTAGCCGAAGAGCGAGAGAGAAAGGCGTGCAAGCAGCACATGCAGGCCTGCTGGCGGCGGCGTGCCCCTGCCCGTCTACCTCAAGCTTCTGACCATAGTGTGAAGTTCCCACCTAGTGTTTCTGCCCGGTGACCCCCGCTGGAGACCTTTTGGCCTGGATTCCATCCCAGACCTGGTCTGCGGTCCTCGCACGTATACTCCTCACACACGCTGACACACTGTGTATAATGCTGACGGTCTCAGCTGTAGCTGCTGGTGGGCAGAGGGCCAGACCCTCACAGCTTTACGTGAGAGACGTCCCTGTTGTGTCCCCTTTTGCAGAGCAACTTTATAAAACCTGAGGACACACCAGAAACCCATGGAGGGCTGCCCCGGACTGAGAAGCTTTGTTCTCCGCTGACTTGCTTCCAAAGTCAGTCGGTGAACAGAACTCACATTGTGCGCTTTTTTTTTCCATGAGTAAACTCAGGCTGTCAACACGGCCTCCTCTGCCTGACGGAGCCGCTCTGGTTCGGGGGGGGGAGACTGCGCTCCTTGTACCCGGGTTCGAAGGGAAGAAAAACCCATTTAGAGAGGAGGTGTTTTTCTTTTTTCAATGAGCTGCTGAGATGTCAAGAAATATGCATTGTTAACAAAAAGAGACCATTCTGTGGTAATGAAGCAATTTCCGTATCCCACCTCCTGCAGAGCAGCGTCGGGTGTGTATGAGAGAGAGAGATGGGCAAAGGGTTTCCATTCTTCGCTATATTACAATTGCTCAAAAGCTTAGATTGACTAATGTGCAGGGAGAATTAATCAAGCATACCAAATCAGGCCTTTGTGCAAGCTGGAGTATGTCCACCATCGTTACAGGAAGATTGGTTGTGTGGCTGCTGACTCTCTAATTACAGCCATTTATGCGCAGAGATAGAACACAAACAGCACGGGATAAAAATCCATTCGCTGCTGACTTTTCCCATCCTCTCTGCCTATTGTGCTGATGACTGTGCCCGCTAGAAAATTATATTAATTGGACCTGCTAGGGTTGGACTATTTCCATGAACGGATACAATTCCATTCATTTGAATGACAATGGTATGTCTGCCAGCTGCTTTTCCCAGCGCACTTTAACCCCAGTCATTATCACAACTGAAGGAGTAATCAGCCTTCTCTGGGACACATACAATACACAGAACGTGTCTGTCAGTGCAGAACGTTGTGGAAGGCCGTCCCAAGGCATTTTCTATGGCTTTAAACGGTGTGAGGTTTTCATATGCAAAACCAGTCTGCCGGCTGAGCTGCAGCAGGCTTCGTTACTTTACTGGAAGTAAAACATTCAGCAATCACCGCTTCCAACTGAAGTTTATTTAACTCCAGCTTAGGAAGTAGGCCAAAAACCGTTAAAAGGGCTGCAGCCTCCCTTAATTCGGGGGTTTTCCCCTCATTTTCTATGACACTATTCAGCTTCTAAGTTTATCAATGAGCGCTTTGTAGAGGTCCTCACTGTTCCCAGGTTGCTTGAGTAAACAGTACAGTACAGATACCTCACACTCCGGCTCTATTCATCTGGAGCCAGAGAAATTCAATGTTTCCCTTATCCTCAATTTCATCTGTTAGAAACGTTACCCCCACCCAGCAAAATACAGCAGTCACAGTCATACAGCCCCTCGCCTCCATGTTTATTCTGAGTCAGGAAGACATCAAACGGCCACTTATCAGGTCTTAAACGGCTGGAGCGGTTGGAAATATACAGCGCTATTCAGAGGTACAACTCTGGAGTTGAGGACCTGGCAGAGCAGAACCATTATCGGGGGATCAGAAGCCTGGACCCCGAACTGCTCACCGGTTCAGTTTCCCCCATCTTGTGGCAGAACCCAGAGGGATCCATTTACAGGTCTTCAAATGTCAGGGATGAGGCACATCCTCTGAGAGACTCGCGTTGCACCGTGGAGCTTAGTCTGGGAAGAACATCAAGAAAACTCTGCTTCTGGGAACACGAGCAAAACCCAAAGCGCTGTGATGCAACCTCAGCTTATCGACCTCCTCCTTAAAAAACGTGTCTGATAAGATTGCCTGATAAGGTAGTCATTTGTTGGTGCATTTTCTCCTTTAAACCAGTGATGATTTCAACTGTTCTACTACCAGATTTTCCTCTTGCTCATCCCTGATTTCTGCACGAGCTAATGAGCCTTTCCACTCTCCCCGTCAGCTGGCAAAGTGCTGCATCGTGTGTATTTACTGTGTTTTCAGCAGGGGATCTGGGAAATTACTCAGTAATTGACTATTACAGGACGGGACGTGGATCTGCTCTCCCGGATCCCGGGCTCTCTTCTCCCTGCGCTGTATGCATTACAGTGACACCGAGAACCAAAATAAACATGTTCCTTTGGTTTGGGTAATCCAATCTT
Organism: Chelidonichthys spinosus; assembly: GCA_029853015.1. Lineage (NCBI taxonomy): Eukaryota > Metazoa > Chordata > Actinopteri > Perciformes > Triglidae > Chelidonichthys > Chelidonichthys spinosus. Next base: position 13,134,586 of record CM056833.1, on the reverse strand, counting down.
TGTAAGGTAGCTACTGTTCTCATACAAAGGCTGCACAGAGGGGCGCTCCACTTTTCTTTTCCTGAACACGCTCCAAAATATACCCCTGAGCCCCATGCCCAGATTTCCAGTACCCCTGCACCTCTTTCCCCTTTAACAAGGGGTATCAGAGCTATTATGGTGCCTCCAGCAAAATGAAAAGACAAACACATCCCGGTATGCTAAGTGAAGGGGAGATTCTGAACTGGCTGGTTGAAGGTTGGCTGGTATTAATGAATGGTTTCAGAGCGTGAGAGGGTGTTTGGATTGGGAGTCTGGCTGCGTGGGATCAGAGGCCCACAGACAGGATATGCAGGGAGACTTGTCGTGTCTGGAGCGCCGCTCTCACTTCTCTGACAGGATGCTGTGAAGCTGTCACGGGCTGCAGCGGGGATCTGATGACTGTGCACAGTTTGTGTTGGGTGACTGTGTGAACTCAGCCTTTAGAGCGTAACACGAGGAGTGCTGTTTTAGAGTGGCTCAATTGACACGACGAGGAGCCCTCGCACACACACGTGCAAGTGCAGAGGACAGTGTGGGGACTGCCACATAATAATACACATTTTCTGTGCTATACTCCTACTATAACCACCTGTATGTTAATGTGAATCCATGTTTTGTGTGTTTCAGAGGAGCTGAAGTGTGCCGGGGTGACGTGTCCCGCTCTGCAGGTGCCCTCCTGCCCCAAGGGTTCCGTCCTGACCAAGAGCTACACTCCCCCTGCTGGTTGCTGCCCCTCCATATCGCCACAGTGCACCTGCGACCTCCGTGCCTGCCACAAGCCCAAGTGCCCGAGCGGACAGCGCGCCGTGCCGCTCAGCGAGGCCAGCGGTCAGCCAGGAGACTGCTGCGACGTCTTCGAGTGCCAGAAAGGTGATTTGCACTGAACTGCACACGACACAATCTGTCTGGATTGGCCTCCCGCTGGGGGTAGCAATGGCACAGTCGGTGTGAGATTCATCGCCCTTTGAGGAAGCAATTATTTTCCTCAGAGCAAGGCTTTCCTCCCTGCTGACCAAATGTCCACAGATGAAAAGTAAAATTACTGATTGGATAATTACTGTTGGGCTGTTTATCAGGCCGGGCCGATGCCTGCCAGGGTTAAGAGTGTGGTTCAAAGACATTTTTGCAGGGGTGTATCCACAAATATTTGTATCGCCTGGAGGGATATTCAATATAATGGGCTCTTTTAAGCGCGCTGCTGGTCTGAAGCACACCCTTGTACCATTTTCTCACCTGGTGCGAAGGAGACAGGAAATACAGAAGAGAGGCGAGAGAGAGCAGATGTGGAGCACATACAAAGAGACCTCAGCGCTCTCTGACGTGGCCCAGAGGCAGCCAGGAGATCCAGGAAGGCAGGGAGGGGACCTGTGGTATTGGTCTGTTTACACTGCGCTCCCAACAAATATTCGCTGTTTTACCAACAGAACAAATTCCCATTCTGGCCCCTCCAATTGCATAAATGAGTGCCGTGTCCCGGAATTAATGGACTTAACGAGCTCAGTGACCAGAAAAGTGCTTAGGCTACGAATTTGCTCAACAGAAGTGCAGTGTCAAAGAGTTCCTGTCTGGTCACACGTCCAAAGGGAAAAGGTTCAACAGTTCATTGATGGGAATGCTTTTTATGTGCTCCAGTCTGCCAGTGGGGAGGGTAATCGAGTCCGGCAGGCCGGCGGGGGCTGAATGGCAGCCATGGGGGCCATGGGATCAGTGTTTTGATAACAAGTGTCTGCTGCTCTTTGGGCCTGGGGCTTGATGCCTTTTGTGCTACCCCTATCGTCCGTTAGGCCTGCATGACTGAGCGCCGTGTCAGAAAGCTCCACAGACAGGGACATGGACAAGGACACACACACACACACACTGGGGCCCCTAGTCACCATCCCAGTCCTGCATTGGCCCCCAAAGAACAGACAGCAATTACTGTATCTTATACAGTCTGTGTTGCTGTCAAATACCATACCTATCCTCTACCAGCCTTTAACCCCCCCATTGTCTCTGCATGTCAGGCTTGGACTGATTAACTTGTTTCCACTGCCCACTTGGCTGAGGGTTCATATTTAGTCAGGGTCAGTGTGTGCAGTGACAATAAATCCCACCTGTGTGTTTTGGCCTCCGATAGACTCTTTCCACTGTTGGCTGGAGAACGGCTGTATATCTGGGTGGCAGACCAAACCTGGCAGCACCGTCCTGACCTGATGTCATCTGATGTTACAGATGATCCTGTTTGGGCCTGTTTAGCTGTTGCCTGCTGTTTATCAACACTCCGCTGGCACACAGTCTGTGTTACGGCCCCTGTAGTGAGGCCCTGGATGCAGGAGGTTCAGGACTGCACATGTCCTGTTGAGATTTATGCCTGCGTTGAGCAATAAGGCTGAGATCACCACATTAACGGTTCTCGGGAGGCTCAGCCTGAGTTTGGTAGAAACACAAATGCCCTCAGACACGGATAAGTGGCTGTTTTGATGACACAAGTTAAACTCGGAATCATACATTGTCATTTTATATTCTTCGCTGATCAAATGTATCACTGCAGAATTGCTATTCGTAAATCGCATCATTCTTCTTCTCTGAGAAAATTGTCCCACTTTGGTTTGCTTCATCTGCCTGTAAAACCACGAGCAGCGGCTGTATGACGGTTCATTATGAGCGAGCTAAACAAGCTTAGGGGTCAATGATTTATGGCCCATCCATCTTCACGTCCAACCCTCACCTCAATTTAGAGAAGACTGAACACCACAAAGCATGACTGGAATTTAGACTCTGCGCCGCAAGTCGTTTTAGGGATTACCATTAACAAACACTGCGGAAATCACATGTGAGTATCCCCTCCATGTGACTTCCTGTTGCTTCTGTGAGCGTTAAAAAACGTCGCCGTGCCTTTTGATTTCGGCTAAAATACTAGTTGCATTGTCTCTGCTTGGGTTTGCTGCACGCAAAACAGGGCGGCAGGAATAATAAGTGAGAGAATAAAAGATCAACAAATCACCGCTCTACTTGCAACCTGGCTGGCCCACCTGCTTTGTATTAGAGCAGAGCTGGTCGTCGGGAGGCATGGGGTCATTGGCGCAGACGATAAGTCTGTGCTCAAAGGTATGGCCCACAGATGCCGCCGTAACCTTCGCCTCTGGTTTATAATAAACCGCTGGCCCCACATCTGCCTGCATCTGTGCAATGCATCTACTTGTCTAACTAGTAGAGCAACTCCTGTATGAGCCTGGAGACTTTCTTACGTAACCCACATTGCCTCACTCCCCTAATGTTGGATTGGTTTTGATGAAACGCTGCTGTGTGGTTTGTTCAGCTCTTAGAAGGTTGAGTCACTCAAACCATTGTGGTACATTTGAATTTGTAATCCAGTATTACCGTGTCATGCTGGTATCTTCCTGCTCCTTTGGCTGCAAAACTGCTACCATTTGTTTTGAATAATCGATCATATTAGTTTCATTTCACGGAAATTACAACTTGGGATGTTATTACAGCATACAGATGTTCCTGCCAGGGCTCAACACCTTTTTGGTTGCTGGAACTGAAAATATGGGTATTTCTAGTCACCTTATGTTTTGAGTGATTAAGAAACAATGCAGTTATATCAGCTTTAAATGAGACCTACAGTTCATGTGTAGGGCTGGAAATCGGAAAAAGTACTGACTGCAACCAATGATTTTGAAATGTTTTGCTGTTTGCTGTCCCTTTTTTTAAACGTTAAAAAGGCAAAGAATTGATTGCCGATTTCTCAAAACGGTTGCCTGGCAACGCTTACTGTTGAGCCATGCTTGCACAGATTCACGCATTTTAAGGGCCAAGTGTGCAAATGAATGAGCTGGTCAAGGTTTTCCCCGTACACATTCTGGTCTTTACTGGGCCTGTTTGGACAAAAGACCAGACCGTGGTTTTTCCAAAAGTGCTGTAACTCAGTTCATTTGATTTCATAGCAGAGCGATCACGGCAAAAAGAGTTTCTAAGTGCTTGGATGCTTTTGGGAAATGCAGGGCCAGAGCGTTGATTCATTCCACCTGCCACCAGCAGACTGAGCCCAGATTCTGCCAAAGCCTCAGACCTACTACTGTTTTCTTTTACTCGCCACTGCAAGACTTTGACACCTTTTCAAGACTTGAAAGATCCCTGTGACATTCCTCCTTACGGAATTGGCTTCATTGTCTGATAAATGGCGTTCCAGCCCACAGGCTTAACCTCAACCTCATCAGTGTTCCTCTGGAACCATTTGGTTCAGACAAACATTTCCATCAATAGCAGAAAATGAATGGATCTGTATAGTCTGCATTTTTGGTTAAAAACTGCACTTTTCTGTCATAAAGTCGTAATGACAAAACCCTCATGTTGGACGCCTGACAAAGCACAGCGCCCTCTTTGTCAACCACAGTCTGTTAAGCAGTTTGAGGTTGTCAGCAGCTGTCTGATTCCTCTTCCTTGTGCTTCTCCTCAGTCTCTCCCAAGTGCGTCCACAATGGGAAGGAGTTTTCCGAGGGAGAGGTGTACCGCATGGACCCCTGCTGGCTGTGTCAGTGCCGGGGAGGCATCTCCTTCTGCTCCAAGGCAGAGTGCGCTGAGCTGGACTGTGAAAACTTCTATATTCCCGAGGGCGAGTGTTGCCCTGTCTGCATAGGTACAAGTTTACGTTATTTTTGCTAAGATGTGCAAACTTAATTCCTCATTTTGCCAAATGTTACGGAGTTCTGATTTACACTTGTGCTTTTGAGGGTTAAGTGAAGGATGATGAGGCCAGCTGGCAGAGTGGAAAGTTGGCATAGGAGAGGTATAGGTGAATCAAAATGCTACTAACCTACTTTGTACTACATACTCAATCATTAAGTGCAGCATACGGCCTATTAAATGAATGATTAAGTATGATATTACCAGCAGATTTGTTTACTCAAACGACAGCCAGGACGGTTTTAAGGCACCCCAGCATTAGCTCTGTCATATCTATGAAAACCCACTCCAAAAGAGGCATTATTTGGATAAACTGAACACATATTGGGAATCTAAATGGTTACTCTCTCTCATGAAAACCTACTAAGCCCACGTCTCATTCTCAGAAATTCAGGCTAATGTAGTATTAAGCTGGTCATTACTTGCGTAAACAAAATCCACATGCTTAGTATAACAGTATGTTATTATGCAAACAGAGCCCATGCCCAACACTTACCTCCAGTGACCCTACCTTAATGGCTTCCTCATATAACCACAGTTGTTCACATACCTGGCAGACAAGATGCTTACTAAAGAGCCAACCAGGGATATTTATTTCTAATAGGGAGACTAAAGAACATAAAAACACTCTTTCAGAGTGGAGGCTTGGCTTTGTAATATCTGGTTCTGGCCTAATGGGGGGTGACCCAATCCCAAAACACATGTGTTCAAAGCCAGGTAGGGAGCTCTGATATGTGCACTTGTTAAAAAAACATGGAGCTGCAGCGCATATGGCAACCACATTACAGTCTGCCAGAAGCCATTGGTTGGAGGTGGTAGCCAGTTATAGTCTCTGCCTGCTTGGCAACAGTTGATTGGGCGCATGAAAGCAAAGGGGAGAAAACTAAAAGCAAGACTACAGAGTTGATCATGTTCGTCAGTGTTAGAGGTACCTGGAATATGCAGCATTTATATGGTTGGAATGCTTTCATCTTTCACTGCCCCTACTAACTACATGGCCCTCCGAGGAGAAAATAGCCTGTAATGCATCTGGATTAAGCAATGTATTTAAGCCTACCTGAATGTGATTACACTTAAACAATGTGCTCATCAATATTTCTTACAGTAGATCTTACTACAACTTACTATTGCAATCTTGACCAGTAGACAAAAAAAGTCATGATGCATACCACTCTTTTTTTTTTAATCCTTCTCTCCCCGGCTTCATGGAAGAGAAATGCTGCAATCCTGAAGCGACCCTTTAAAAGTGTATTTTTAATGGTCATGCTAGAGCAATAGACAAAAAAATAGATCCTGTCCAGGTTAATCACAGCCAGATGGACGAAACCTCAGAAGCCACCTCAGCTGGGATCAGACAGGGCAAATGGGACCCCCCATGCCCAACACACAGCACCCTTTCTCCCTCTGACACACACTCAGAACACACAAACACACCGAAATATGAACACACAGGGAAAACATGCTGAGACCTGCTTCTAACCTGCCCCTGTTACCAATAAACAGCGTAACAAAAACTGCTTACGTTAAATGAAAAAAGGCTTCCAGAGGTGGGCTCAGCCGTCATACGCCAGATCAAGCTGAGCTTCACAAATTGGCTTCTAAATGTTCTCATAATGTAGGGTTCCTACTTAGAGGAGGAATATAGAACAATCAGAGCAAAAAACAATTCTCTCTGTAAAGATATAGTGTAATAATGTCTGCATGATCAGAGAGTGAAGTTTCTCTCCTTCTGTGTGTGTTGTGAATCAAGCTTCTCCTTGCCATGTTCACATAGCAGGGCCAGCTATACGTACTTTTAGTGCATACTCGTGCATGTCCGTGCATGTGAGCATGGCCCACTGGCTAGCTCATGGCTGCTGGTCTGCACTGCTCTCATATGTCGGTTAGAGCTGATGACGCCGTCCCGACCAACGCGCTCTGGTTGCCCCTCAGGTAAACACTGTGAGCTCTGTCAGCACCTTTGCTGTTGTTAGTTAGTACTGGTAGCTACGAGCCGCTGGCCTTGTTGATCGAGCTGCTCCCGATCTCGTAAGATGCACCTTTTAGGTTAAAGGTTACACATCTGTTCGGATCAATTTTGTTTTTAAACGCCAAGCACTTGCTTTGCTTTGGATTTAAATGTATCAAATGCTGACTTAGCCTTTGACCTTAGGGGTCACAGCTGCAAGTCACATGGACGAGTTCAAGCTTTCGGCCAAAAGGTGAGCGGACACTGTGGGGGCCAGCACTTATCAATGTCATCACCCTTGCTGTTTATCCAATGATGAAATCTCTCTCAGGACGACTTGGCCAATATCCTCAAACATGTCTGTGTCATTTCAACGTAGGTCCCCATGTATGTTTGTCGCAGAGAGCGGGGCCTTTCCCCTTTTACATGTCATCAACTCAACAGCTCTTGGTGACAAGCCAGTTTCCACGTCTTGTTCGCTCCCTCGTGGAGTATCCTGCTTCCTTCAGCCCTGCTCTCACTGGGTCTCCTGTTAATGAAATAACAGTAGAGGATGTTGCATACGGGACACTGAACTGTAGCTGTGGAGTTACATTCAAGTCATAGTAGCCAAAACAACCTTCGCTGAGGATCAGATCAGACATCCGCCTCTTCTATCACTTTGTTCTCTTAACCCACAACGTGTCTTTCTTTCCTCCCAGATGTGGAATTGCTGTCGATGGACAGCACCAAGGCCAGCTGCTGGGTCAACAATAAGCTGCGGACCCACGAGGAGCAGTGGAAAGAGGACGACTGCACCTTCTGCCAGTGTGTTGATGGAGAGCCCCACTGCACGGCCATGGCCTGCAAACAGAGCTGCCAGTACCCTGTCAAGATCCCCGGGGAGTGCTGTCCCTTCTGCGAAGGTATGGAGTTGTGTTTTTTTGATTCCTGGTATCTAACGTAGAGCTCATATCGATACACATTAGCCCACATACCACATGTCGGAGGCTCCTGTGGCCCCGCAGCTTTGCTACAGAGGCCGTGTCGGCATGGGCTCATTAAAGGGGAGGCCACGGAGCATTCTTCAAGCTGCAGGGTTCTTTGTGTTTCTTTATTACCCTTGCCCGCAGAAATGAGACCCACCTGTGTGCGCAAGGCCGTGCCATGCTTTTAACGCAGTAGGCTGCATAATTGAAGTGGATCCCTTTTTTTTTTTTTTTTTTTGTGAGCGTAATTAGTTACAGCTCGTTGGGCTGCTCCTCCCACTGAACGTGGCAAGCGATGACGGGAATCGCTGCGGCGCCATGTATATGTGTCCGAAACGCTTAGCGTGGCTTCACAATAATGCCGGCCTCGCTTCAAGGGGGTCCATGCTGTGAAACTTCAATCCAGGGCGACACGATCGTCTTCACTGGGAGTTCTAGAGCTAAAACACGATCTTTAGAGACGTTCGGGTTATTAATGGGAGACAGTTCCACGCAATACGACGGAGAGGTATAACCCCCCTCACTGTGCGACCCACCCTGGTGTAATTGCTCTACATTTATCTGTAATTACTGTTTTCTCCAAAATAAGAGCGGTGTAAATAGGTAGCTATTATAGTTGGCACAAAAAAGCATCAATGAGGTATAACACCTGAGGGGATCCCAGCACACATATATAAAAAAAAAACTGAAAGAAAGATTATAAAAAAAATAAAACAGTTTGTTCTTTGTTGTATACTGCTCTCTTGCAAAGTTATTACCCTCCATCATCTCTTTTGCCCTCTAGAGCCTTCTTACGAAACAGTTAGCCCCCTGCTATGCCCTCCCCTGGAAAACTGCTCCCTGTCAGGGAACGACTGCCCCTACGGCTTCCAGCAAGACAAAAATGGATGTCTGCTCTGCCAGTGTCTCAACAGTAAGTTCACTGTCCTCTGACCCTTGAACTAAGAAGGTTCAGGTTTCAGACTTCAAGCATTGACATGATAGATTCCTCCTGACATGCTGCTTCTTGCATTATAATGATGGACACACATTGGTTTGTTTGCTCATGCTGATGTCAAAACAATTTGCCAAACCACTTGTTTTTTACAGCAACAAAGACATATTCTATGTCAGCTTATTTGTATCTGTGGCTCCAGTCTGTGTATGGTTCTCTGTCACGAGAACGTTCCCGTGAGCGGCCCCATAGCGATTCATGCCTTTGATGGATGGTTGTGCCCATGATCACATGACCTCTCCCTCAACTCTTTCAGATGACTCCTGCCCTGACCTCGGGAAATACTGCTCCCTCCAATGCCCGATGGGGTACAAGAGAGATGACTTTGACTGTGAGGTGTGCGAGTGCAGCATCCCCGTGCCCAAGTGCCGACCTTTGACCTGCACTAAGACCTGCCCCTATGGATATGTGTAAGTAAACCCAGTGGCCCTGTGGTTTTCTTGTCTCTCAAGTCCAGCCACACTCATTTGTCAACCATGTTTTCAGCCTCTTTAAAGGCATCGGCGGTGTACTCAAGTAAAAGTGCTGGTACTTCAAAGACTTTTTACCCAAGTCAAAATACTGGGGGGGTTACTACACACACGACTACTATTAAATCATATATTTAGGCTACAAAAAAGATTGCATTAAATATTAACGTATACACAAGTGGAACAACAAGTGTCTAGTGACATTAACTGAATATCAGTTATAATATTCATCTGCCTTCCTCTGTGTCGCCTCACAAGAAAAGAGAAGAAACTCTCAACTAAATTAAACGAGCTATAGACACAACAGAGCCTAAAACTTCTTTTAGTATCAACAGTAGAGTAACACATCACCAAAGCAGAGATCGTCGACATGTATAAACAATATCAACTCCAAAGCAGCTACAGCCACTAACTCACATATTACAGCAGAGGAGAGAGGCTTTTTAAGCCTTTTTCTATGGTTTTTACACACCACATGCACATCACAACTTGTCAACGTTGCTAGGCAACGGAGAGTTCAGCAGTGTGTCGTTGTACTCATCTGTCTGACGTCCTCCACTCGTTCACTCATAATATAACGAGTCCACTCTGCCTCCTCAGCCTTAGTTTTCATACATCAACATATTTTATTGTAATCTATACAGTTGGATGAGAAGTTCTATACTTCAGTTTTATAGAGGGATGCTCGTTGCCTGTCTGGTCCTGATCAAAAGGAAGTAGAGCAGGCTATTGCAACAGTAGTTTGGCATGCAAGATCAAAAGGCCTACCTTGGTGGCCAATCCCAGGTCTCTAAATCTCTGTTTGTGCATGTTTGTGATTCACTGTGAGGTCCTCACCAGCCCTTCAGCCTCCCGCAACTCCTCTCCTCCTAATCCCATTTAACCCAATCAAACATCTGGAAGTGCTCTCTACCGGGACTAGCTGGGTCCCCAGGCGCAACTCTCATTTCATAAATCATCGTGCCTTCTTCGAAAACACAGATCGAAAACACATCAGGACAAAAGCAGCCTTTATGAGACATATACAGTTGAGATTCTTTTGCGTATCTCCACCACGCTCTGCGGAGCCAAGGCTTGAAGATGGGCCCGATATGTCTGCGTGGGATGGAGGAGAGAGGATAGGAGAGAGGATGAGGGGGACCCTGTGGGTAAAAGAAGAGCAGGAAGTCCTGGCTTTATCCTTCATAAGCAGCTGTTAAGGTCTAGCCTCAGAAGTCTGAAATCCTCTGAGAGCTTGCCAGCCTTACAATGCAGATCTGTCTTCTCACACAGGACCTCTGCATGCAGCCACCACAAAGACAAAAAAGGCACAAAGGATCTCTGTGTTTATACTGCTTGGATTCACGACATCCTGTGTGTACTGTAATGTACATATCGCAAACCAAAGTCATAAAACAGGATGACTGTAAACCGTATACACTTATGAGTAACCACGTTGTCAACACTCCTCTCCAGGACATTCTCAGGGCCGTTATTACGACTCAAGTCGTGTTTTCCCTCCTTCATAGCTCAAAATCATCACTGTGACCTCACGGGTCATGAATGGCATTCTTCTGGCCATCACAGTCTCTGCACACTGGAAATTGTGCAGAGCCAGCAGTCCCAGGGCCCCGGGGCCCCCAGTGCCTCCCCAAGCCCCCTCTATCCCCCTGGAGCCCAGAGCGCTGCTTGGCATTCCACACATCATCTTTAAACAAAGCCTTGCGCTAAGGTCGCAGCACTCTCTGTCTCTGTATTTGTACAGTGGGGCGCTGGCCAAGGCCTCACAGTGTTGTTTCAATAGCCGTTATTGCTGTTTCAGCATAGATAGGGCCTTCTGTGTGCTGAGCCTGAGATGCTCGTCCTCCCTGTGGGACACAGCACCGGGTTCGAGGGCACCTTTCATTTATGCTGCCCCGGCAGATTACGATTAATAGAGTCATTGGCCTGGGCCAACGAAGCCACTGCGTCATAAAATCATCACTTACCTTTAGGGAGTGGCGCTAAGGAGGGAGGCTAGCTGGGTGAGAGAGGCCTAATGAGACAGGGAGGCATAGAAGGAGAGAAGTTTATACGCAGGTCATTCTTTCATCTGGGGCTTTTTAACAATTTATCAACCTGCAGCCCATCCATGTTTTATGAAGGAAGATAATTGGACCCAAATGGCCCATATCTACCTCTCTGTGCTTCTTACGGCTCCTATCTGAGGATATCCCACATTGCTTTGCCCTCACAAAGTTTTGTATCTGGTCAGTTTAGTTGTTACTTAATGTATAAATCAGCCAACAGCTTATACCTGACCACCATAGGTCCCTCTCTCTCTCTCTTCCTTTCCCCAATCAACATGCCCACATCAGCTCGTATCTGACCGCGGCTCTTTAGGGCTCTTATATGTCCGCCAAAAGCTTTTGGAGCAATAAGGATGGCAACAGAGCAGCGATTGAAAGCATGTGAATCAGCTTTAGATTGCTCCTTCCAAGAGTCCCTGGGTTGGTATGATGTGCAAACCACAGGGATGTCACGTGTCAGCCTTTTATTAGGTCTTCTTCAAAGGCAGCTAATATAGAGAGGGGAAAGCAGCTCCAGATGTTGATTATACCAGACCTGAGCATCTGGGTTTCACTCAATCGCAACACCACGTTGCTCCACAGGCCCCTGCTCATCTTGGAGCTATCCTCGATGTGGAAGCCTTTTTTTTTCAGCCTTCTCACTTCCTCAGTTCTTTCTGTGTGTGCTTCATTACGCGCATGTTTTGTCGCCCTGCAGGAGGAACAAGCACGGCTGTGAGATGTGTCGCTGTGTCAAGTGTCCTCCCTTCACCTGTGACAAGCACTGCAGCGACGGCTACCGACAGAACAGGAAGGGCTGCTCCGTCTGCATGTGTAAAGGTAAGTGACAATATTTCTGTCACCTCAATGGTGGGGGATGATGTCAGAGGATGAAGGATTTTGACCTTCCCTTTGCCACCATTCTCAGGCTAAAGGTCACCCAAACATAACACATCTCAATATCTAATTACCCCTATCCTGATATGATATGTCAATATATTACCACTACATTAACTTGATCATAGCAAAATCTTAAACGTTATAAAACAAGAAGTAGCTCCTGATACATAACTACAGCTCAACTTCTTGACTGTGGCAGTGTTACAGGTTAGAGGATGGAAGGTGTGTACAACTCCAATTTGATTTTAAAGCAATTTTTATCTGATGTGTTTATTTTTGCCAGTTTAGCTGCATTATAAATAGTTCAGCTTCAAATATACATGTGGTTTTCCTGTATGGTCTCCACAAATAGAGGCACGCCACGTAGACTCATACCTATAAACTGCTGTTTACCTGATTCTCTTGTATCAGTGTCTCTGTGGACTCTTTAAATATTGAGGGACAGGAAACTTTTGTGTGTGTGTTTTTAAAGATTGAAATAAAATAGAAGAGAAACATCTGCCTGAACTCTGCAACAGTACAGTGTTTGTTCTCGTGGATCCCTACAAACTTTGAGAGTCATGCAGAGTTTAACACGTGCTGTTGCCAGTTACTGGGCCCTTCACAGCGTCTATGTGTCTCTACAACATTTTAGTTTTTTTGTCAGTTGACCAAAAGTGTGGGAAATTTCTTAAGCTTCGTTTGCGGCTGGATTATATATTGATTAATGGGACATAAATATGTAATAACGGGAGATCAAATATTCTCACTGCTCTCACTTTACTCTCTAATAAAGTTGGACCCTAAGACTAAGTAATACTGCCCCATTTTACTGTAAATCATAAACGTACTTAATGAAATATCCACAGTGGATTTAAAGGCTCTCTTAGCAAAGCAGGCTTTATTGCTTTTTTGAAGTTTTGCACAGCTATTCCACAAGTCCTCAGCCGCCCCAGTAAGTCTGAGCCTTTCCGTGTTTGTGTCTCCAGAAAGTGGCCATGTCCCAAGCACCACTGCCCCCGCCCCGATGCCCAGCTACTGCCTCACCTCCAACGGGCACCGGTACGAGGAAGGAGACGGTTGGCACGACGGTTGCCGTGACTGCTACTGCCACTCCGGGCGGGAGATGTGTGTGCTCATATCCTGCCCCGTGCCCAGCTGTTCTCACCCAGTTGTGAGGCCTGACCAGTGTTGTCCTACATGTGAGGGTACGTCTCTGCGAGTCTTTTATTTTTGACCTTACTTCATTTTGCCAGCTTGAACCCCGTACATTCTGAAGTGGATATGAATCACAGGCCAGATGCCTTGAACCCTGTGTAATTAAAACACAAGCTAGCTTCAACGTGCACACACACACACACACACACACACACACACACACACACACACACACACACACACACACACACACACACACACACACACACACACACACACACACACACACACACACAGCACTATATACACAGTAAACAGTCTCCTAACAGCTCATTGGGTAGAGAGCCTTGGATCATAGGCCAGCTTTTAGGCCTTTAGGCTGACCACTTAAACACACAGTCTCCTTCTGTTTCTCTAAAAATGGAAGGCACACATATCCACACCCACACTTTTTTTTTTATCCAAAACCCTCCGACTCATGCAGGATATTTATGGAGGAGTGACTCAGTTGGCTCTTCAAATATTTAGGAGTAAAAGAATGTCTACAATTTTCAGAAGCTTCTCACACTTTGCAGTCAGGGGACAACAAGCTAACTCTTCGCAGATGTCTGCTACTCTGACAGAAGGACACAACATAGGCAACACCCTAAACTATCTCAGGCTCCTTTTTTTATTGGCTAGCGGTCTCCCATGCATCTTTATTCTAATAACCTATGACTCTGTTTACTCGCTCAAGGCCGTTGCTTCACTTCATGGCGTAGCTTATGATGTGAATGAAAGTTTTTTTGGCACAGAGCAGAATGTGAATCTGACATAGCACACACGTGATTGTTTCCCTTTTTTTCCCCCTCCTCTTTCTTTCCTGCAGATGAGTCAGGCAGCGGTCAGCTTGAGGGGATGGATATGGTGGTGTGCAGAGCACCTGGGGGGGAATTCTATGTGGAGGGGGAGACCTGGAACCTGGACGAGTGCACACGGTGCACTTGCAGGAAGGGACGTGTCCTGTGCGACACTGAAGTGTGTCCCCCGGCTCTCTGCCAGACGCCAACCAGGAACAAGGACACCTGTTGCCACGTGTGTCCAGGTAACAGAAAAAAAAGGCTACAGGAAAGGAGGGGGGGGGGGGGGATTTCTGATAAAACTCAGCAGGCGTCACAAGTTGGGGGAGTGAGTTGGAAAGTATAAATCTGTTTTGGATCAGCATGTGGTGTTGGAAGGCCTTGCATGTTGCACTCTGTCGGGCAGTTTTATGTTAGACACACAGACCCATAAAGAAACCAGCCAAGACCGGTTGGATCTACATAGTGGTCCTCCAGGCAGGCGGCAGCACATGTGGACTACTTTCACCGGAGCTTCACCCAATTCTCTTATAGAGTCTAATTCCTCCGGTTGTGGGAATAAACTTTGACACAAATGTCCAGGTGAAAACAAAACCACACGTATTCTATGTACAACTGTCAAGCCAGACAGACCAAACAGTCAAGCCTCTTTTTATACACTTAGAATCAACATATCCCAAGCACTCCCGAGCATGAGGCCCACAAATCAGCAATGCATGACTGCGCCGGAGAGTTGCTCCTCGAGAATGCCGGCCCGCCTTATCGCTGCATCTCCCTCCACAAAGGAAGATTGTCGGAGGCCAGCCTTTGATATATGTATGGGCCTGGTCACCAGGAATGTGGGAATAATACACATCTCACTGACAGGTCCTGTGATGTATGTGTACAGTAGGAGAGTGCGGCGCGTACACGCAAACTGAAGTCTTTGGTCGTGAGAGGGTCATAGATCTCAGGCCCGCGGGGGTCTGATGAGACAGAGAGATAAGGACATCTGCCATATGGAGTCACTTGTGTTTGTGTTTAACGTACACTAAGGTATCTTATCTCGAATGTACTGCAACCCTAAAGGCCCAATAACTTAAGAGGATTGAGATGTTATATCGCTGGGATAAATGCAGGAGTCATGTAGAAGCAGGCCTCTCGAGAAGCACTTATATATAACTCCAACAAAATTAGGCTTTTGAAAATGGCAATCCTCTACAAGCCAAGGTTAGGCTATAACCCTTACATAGCCAAGTCCAATTAAGCAAGGAAATAGGTTGGAGCACTAGCATGGCCCACGGCACCTTGACCTTTGTGCGTTCTCATTACTAACCCTATTTCTGCTTGTGTGCGGCCACAGAGGAGACGCTGAGCCCCTTGCTGCCAGTGAACAAAAGCCAGCAGGAGTACTGCATCACCAGCGACGGAGACGTGCTGCTGGCCGGCGACTCCTGGAAGGCCAACGCCTGCACCAGCTGCACCTGCAACAACGGCACCATTCAGTGTTTCTCTCAGCGCTGTCCGGCTGCCAACTGCAGGGTGCCTGTCTTGCGCAAGGGCCAGTGCTGCCCACACTGCCTCGGTGAGTATTTAGGTGCGTCTCCTTAGAGAAAGCTGCCTTTATGCGTATCTGTGCCAAGAGGGCTGCTTTGAGTCATTTTCTTACACTGCAAATACACAGTTTATTTCATTCTAGATGTGGTTTACACTTCCACAAACTGAGAACAAGAAGTTGTGCAAAACTGCCATCTTTTTTTTAATATATATATAATAAGTGGAACCTCTGGAACAAGGCACAGCCTGTTGTTGGGAAAGTTGTAATTCATAATGCAGCATGTCAAAAAAAAAAGAGGCGAAAAAGAGGCGTCACCGAGGGAATGCCGGTTTTCCAGACAGAGTGTGTATGCGTTTGTCCGTCAGACACAGCCACTCTGGCGCTACATGGGCAGACACCGTCACTCGCAACAACATTCCACGTGACACACTCACACTCACACACAGGGTCCACTCGGAGCGAAAACATTCCTCGAGCATCCGCACATTCACACGTGTTTCCTGTCCCCGGCTGAATCGGGCCCGCAAACGCTCACTCTGTGGCAGCACAGGAAGGCAAAGCTCCGTGTCAGCTTTTCCTATAGAGGAAAACCTCGGCATAGGCTCCCATTGTTCACGCTGATATGTAGTCGTTTTCTGGCCTTTGTTTTTGTTATTTGCCCAGTGGAAAACAGAGCTATTAACGTAATGCCTTTACAAAGCGGTGCAGTGGATGTTAAAGGGGACAGTTCATGTAAACGCAGCTTTTAGATCCAGATACCGGGTTCACACTCACAGTTAGAAATATTTATGGATGGAAGGTTTTGCATTACATAGTAAAATAATGGCTCTTGTATCCTGTCTGGACAGAAATTACAACGTCAGTCCCGGTAATGGTGTCTACCAACGCCCCCAAGACAACAGCCACTATTACGGAGGAGAGCGCCATGTGGATCACCACTGTCACTGTTCCGCCTGTCATCGCTGATACAGGTAACTGCTCATTAAATCCGCCCACACGCTCCTCTCCCTATTCCCCTTTAATACACGCTTTAGTGATAACACCATCCTAGTTATTGGCATCATTGCGTGTACTCTCCCTGCCAATCCCTGCAAATGTTTGTACTGGTGTTTGGGACATGTGAGAAGACTGATAAGTAAGTTAGGTAATAGTGATGAATGAACATTATCTGCCAAGAAAAAAGCCGTTTCCAATTTAGATTTTGATAAACGGAGTCGGCAAAACCGGATATCTGATTGTTTATCCGTGTCCCACAGACGAACCAGGTTTGGGTGAGGGTTACCCCAGCCAAACAGAGATGGCCCTCATCTACCAGTCGGCAGCTTGGATCCTGGCCGGTCTCCTCCTGGCCATCATCATCTTCCTCGTCGTGGCGTTACTCATCAACAGGAAGAAGAAGTGGGTGCAGATGTCCTGCTACAGCGCCCCAAAGAAGGTGAGAAGCATACGTGTCGGACACATAAATCAGCTGCGTGTTTTTGAAGGCTTAAAATGGGGCTAAATTACACACAGAGCCCATCATATAAATAACGGCGTGGACGGGTCACGGGCATTTTCCCCTTGATCTTTCAGCTTCTGCTACAGCCAGTGCTAAAGCTGTCATGACGTTTAGGATTAATGCAGTTTCCCCTCACACCGCACTTTCAACTGGAACAAGGTCGCGTCCATCATCAGGGTCTACAACACTACCATGAAAGGAGATCTTAGCGTCAGAAAATGTGAATTTGTCAGCGTAGCGTCAGAAGCCCATCTCGTGCAAGCTGACGTCAATTAGTAAGCTTTCACCACCTAGCAGCTGTCAAGACCTGCATTATGGCTCCGCTCTAACGACAAGGGATTATGATTTCTTTCTCCTTCTGCTTAGACGGTGATCCTGAAGAAGCACGTCAACAAGAACTCGGTGGTCTACATGGAGCCCTCCAAGGAAAACAAGTTTCAGAATGTGAAGAACGACTGTGGCATCATCCATTTCTCTCCAGAGATGAACTCCACCTGCGTGGACAAGATGACCATCCCCAGGGCCAAGCTGAGCCTGGGAAACGACTGGACGCCGCGCTAAACGACACAACAGCAAAACAGAAAAAGAAAAACTCTGCTCAAACTCTGCAGATCGGAGCTGTCCGGCACCTCCCACTCTCTCTTACTGCTGTATCCATGGTGATGAGTGCAACAGTGCGCACACACACACCTTGGGTGCCGCCGCCGCCTTCTTCCCACCCTTCTGTCTTTGTGAAACTGAGGACGCTCGACAAGAGACAAAGCAAGCGACCTGTTTCTTTTCATTAGTGTCCGTCTTCTTCTTGGTGGTGGAGGGAGATGCTGGGAGGTGGATGGACGAACGGACACATAAAGAACACCGCCACTCCAGGCTCTACTTTTAAACAGAGGGAGGCAGCCGGAGAGGTTCCTCCGTCAGAATCAGACTTTGACTGTGAGCATTGTATTATTATTGCTTATTTTTGCCTCCTTTGAAACTGGAACTTTGAGGCAATAAGAGGTGCATGAAGAGCTTTAGGAGAGGGGTTTGGGCTGCAGTTAAAAGGCGGTGTGGAGATGCCGCCCCCTCCTTGAGTTCAGCAGTTCTTCGTGGATGTAATCATTTCCATCAGCAGGGAGGCCAAAGGAACTGATAATCCAGTTGGATCATATTGGGTTCAGAAGCCAAATCATAATAAGTCAACAGGCTTTATATAGACCCCCCTGATCCCCAACCCCCTGCTTTAGAATGTGTGGTTTCCATCTTAGTTTTTGTATATTTCTAAAGTATTTGTACTAGTTGTAGTGTTGTACTTGGCCACCTCTCATTTCTATTATGGGTGTTTCTGTGGGGCCAGATTGAAACATTTCGAATATGCCAGTCTAAACATTCCCAATGTTCAGGAAGGACACGCTTCCTAAATAATCGCCTCGTTTCTACCTTCTACCAATTCTACAAAATGAAATATGTGAACTCCCCCTCTCTGAACTTCTGTCCACAATACAGTAGGCGTTAGTCTTCATCTTTCCTCTCCAGCTCATCTGACCTCAGCTCTTCCAGGAGGAATCAGCTTCATTGTTACAGAAATCGCAGAGTCCAAGTGGAGTGATGGCCATCCAGGAAGAAGACGGTCATTTCATTGACTGCAGACGCTTCATCTGGATCTATGAGGAATGTCTTTGATACCATGCCTCACTTCCTACCTTTATTCACAGCTGTGTGTGTGTGTGTGTGTGTGTGTGTTTGTGTGTGTGTGTGTGTCCACACCGAATGTTACCGATAGTATCAATTCCTTTCAAAGCCTTAATTCTATAGCCTTAATGCATATCTCGTTTTCATTTAATAACTGTTCTCCCAGAGCAAGGAATCTGAAGACAGTAATATATTCACCCAATATTAAGGTGAAGCGATATTGTTGTAGAAGCCTCACTGATGGTTCTCGTCAAGTGTTCACAAAAAAAAAAAAGAATGATGCGATGTGGAAGAGTGCAAGGGGGCTCGCTAGTAGCTGTACATAATGATACACCTTACAGAGCATGTTAATGAGACGTAGCACTTTTCTTTGGAGCCAGTGTTTTTTCCTTTTTTTCCCCCCATTAAGCTCCCTGCAAGATTCTTGTAGGGATAAAGTCCCTAATCAGGGATTTGATAGGCATATTAAGCCCGTGGAGATGTTAAACCACTCAAGTGAACATGCTGTTGCAGCCAGAGGCTCCGTACCAATCTGATCAGTACGGGGGGAAAGGACAGAATCTGAGAAGCATTTTGAAACAAACTGGGGTTTCATAGGAAGAGGTTTTGGATCAGCGTTCTCAATCCATTGCCAATGTCTCAATACAAAGAACTTTCCGATGCCAAAATTGGTTGGAGACCAATTTATATTGAAGTGTTTTAGTAACTCTAGGTTTGTGTCTGTTTGAATCATGACCATGTGCTTTAAAATGAAGAGGTGACTGTAAAAGCTTACGCAATTCTTTGTTCTTCTATGTGTAAAAAAAAAAGTAGTTTAAATTAGTAGGACAGAAGAGTACCTTATTTATTTTTTCACATAGCTTTATTTATTAATACTAAACTATAGTTTGAGATTTTTTTTTTTTTTGAAAAATGAACTTTTGGTAGCCAAAGCTGCTGTACATTGTAGACTATTTACCATTTCTATCTGCTATATTCTATACAAACTTATTTATTTCACTGTTGCAAAACCTGTAAATATGTTTCTTAGATGATGAACTGTAACATTTACACTTATTTTAAATAAATGTGTGAAACAATCTGGCCAGCACGGATGATACTTTAACTGGCTCGGAGGAACGAGTGATGTCATTCAAGGTGGTATCCTTTAGTCGGATTTTAACTTCACTCGCAGATTTGCGGGCTCACGCACATCTGGTCTGAAGTTGTGTTTGTCGAAGTTCTCTTAGTTGTTTTAAATCTGATGGTTCTCCCTTGTTCTCTCATCTCCGATAGCACTTGCAGATGTGTTTAGTGGCGGTGGGTTGTTTGTGAGGGGGGTCCCCTTCGCTTGCTAGCAGAGAGCAAATAGACCAATCTATCCAATTATATTAAAACACTGACGACGACACTCAGGCCAGACCTGGATAATCCTTAGTGCAGACTGTGCTGTTGTTTTGACTTGTCCATCAAAGCTTGCTCATAAACTTCAAGGTAAGGAAGCTTCTCTGGAAGGATCAATAAAGTAAACATTAGGGTCAGTTTCCCAGGCAGGGAATACGTCTTACTGCAACACGAAGCCTTCAGACGGTAGTGATATTTGACTTTTCAAAATTCCACAGTCAATATGCAGATTATTAATCACCAAAATGACTGTTGGAATCGGACATACTATTAAAAACACAAAATCCCAGCTCCGTGTAGGAAAAGGAGATTTATTCTTATCATCAATCCTGATTAGAAAGGTAAAATCGTCGCCTCAATGACACATAATCTTCAGTAAAAAGCCCATTCTCTTTCACTTTCTAATAGTTCTATTAAGGCAATGAATCAAGGGAATCTCTTGTCCACAACACATTGGAAGGTTTTGGTGAAAGTTATGGTTTTTGGATTGAAATTACCATTCAACATGGTAAACAAGGAGTCTTTGGGGCTCTCGCTTTTCCAAAAAAAAAAAAAGAAAAGCTACGAGTCAATCTTCATATTCTGTAGGTCCGATAACGAAAATAGTCTGTGGGAGCCCAAAGCAGGCCATTGCTCCCTCTTGGATTTCAGAGGAGGATCTTGTAATAATCGTCCTTGTAGCTGTACAAGACCACCACCGCCACCCTGTGAAAGGAAGACATCTGGCTGTTATAAGAGTCAAACAATAATTTAAAACTTCCCAATAAGACGGCTCATAATCGGGACAATGAAATAAATCGGAAGATGTTAAGATTTCTCTAGATAGAAAGGGGTCACTCTGGTTAGAATAACAGGCTTCAACCCAGCCAAGACTCCCATAACCCATCAGTTATTCCAAAAAACAAAGTAAAAATTACTCCATTTATTTGTATTATGATTTCAAATATTGGTACACTCCAGAAGTTAGCCAAACCTAGCGGCATCGTATTCATCCTGAGGGGACATTGCGGATACTCTCATGCTAGCGACGTCTTTGTGAGTATGTTACCTCACAGAGCTGCTGTAGCATGGCTGTAGACTTGTTAAAGCACCATTGGAGATACAGGTTAGTACAAACAGGTCTTGCCAACAGTAGGTTTGGCTGAAAGGAAAGCTCCGTGGCTGGGAAGCCCTAGGGATGAGTTTAGTTTACGGTCTTACTGCAGCCAGGTGACTGCATCAGCCCACTCATCTGGCCTCGGTTGCCTGTGCCCCACAGTCGATGAAAACAACTAAACAAATACATAAAAACCCATGCTGAATATATCCATTGTTGCCTCTGTGTGCTCATTTATCAGTGGGGACTTTTTCTTCCAGACAGGAAATTAAAACCAACTGCTCTGCAGAGGCGGACGGGAAAGCAGAGAGAGAAGCTTTGATTTTTGGTTTGTTTGTTACCATCTCATTCATGACAGAGAAAATCCACTGAATCCCTCACAGGGTTTCTCTCTACGGGCATTCAAAGGCGTCATTACTCTAGATGCTTAAACGCTGAGGATTTAGCCTGGGCTTTGAAAAAAAAAAAAAAAAAAAAAAACCTTCTGCTGGGAATCTTGGGAATATTAACCGCTCCATCCACAACCACAGCAATGGGTGAATTGTCCCCCTGCCTCCCCCCTCAGCAGCCTCAGAGTCAATCAACTTGGGTGTTAGGAGACCGACAGCAGAAGACCAAACAAGGGCAAATCCTTCTCCAGATTTCACCTCAGGAAATGGGATCAGCTGAGGATTTGATGTTCTGCAAGGCAGTTGTTATCCTTATTACAGCTCCTTTGAAGGGCCGCCTGTCACTGTTACACCTGGAGTGTGTGAGCTCGGCGGGAGCTTTGGAGTGGCAGCTGCCCGTAAATGGAAGTCTGCCCTTTTTTTAGTGGTCTTTTAATGCATCCTACAGTTTGCCTCAGGTTTCATTGTAATACAAAATAGCAAGTCAGCAGTGGATGGAAACGTGTGTTGAGCGGAGAGGCGAGGCAGCGCGGTCTACGGCTCATCTTTCACTAGAGCCCGTGCTGCGACGACGACGACGACAACGGTTTCTTGGGAAATGTCTTTACAGTAGCAAGTTTCTGCAGTTTCTTTTGAGGGGGAAACATTGTGACACTGAAGACAAGGATGTGCTTGTTAAAATGGAGCTCTTTCAAAAAAAGTTCCCACAGTTTTAGAATTGATTGGAATGGATCCTTGCTCTTTGTCGTCGGGATGCACTGACACCAATATCAGATATCTGGCCGATTCCGACTCAAATAGCTGATTCTGGAATCAGTGACAATGGGGCCAATCATTCCAATAAAATTCTGTTTTTATACTATAAATATTACATAATAGAATTTTAACTCCTGTTTAATTTTTGACCAATTTGTTGCTGCTTTAAAAAATATTAAAAATGACTACAGATTCTGCCCTACATTCATTTAAGTGTTATTTACTTAATCAAATAATTAGATAACTCAAGTAATATTGGTGGCATCGGTCCACCACTTTGACTCTGTTTGAAATAAACACCTATTGGATAAACTGCCGTGATTTCCCACCTCACCACTTGTTGATCCCCTGAGTTTTTATCTAGCACAACTATGAGAACAAACTTATCCAGAGAATTATCTCAATATCGACTAGATGGATTAACACAAACGTTTGTAGACATTCAAGGCACCCAACTCACTTTTTCATGATTTTGAAATGGTGGATCTCGTCACAGATGGATTTCAGGTAGCGCTGCTTGGGGAGGCGAGACATCAGAGTCTTCACGCTGCTGTTGAACTGCTCTTCGCTATCGAACTGGAAAGAAAGGGAAAGCGCGGGGGTTAATGCAACAAAATCCGAAAGCGTGACGGCTAGGTGACACGACGTTGCATGCAATACAGAGACGAAGCTCACCGACTTCAAGCCAAACATGTTACAGAATCGTTTCAAGAGACGCCTCGCAAGGTGTGAGTAGACGACACTTTGGAGGAATGATGGGTTTTTCATCTGCAGCCTTGAGTATATTTTTGCATGTCGAGTGTAGCGGCACAGTGAAGGCCCAGTTACAGTGGCTTTCTAGAGTCCCCTGGTTCTTTGTGTGACTCGGGGAATTTGCCGTAGTTAAAAACAGGCCTTTCCTGCACGCCTGGCTTTCACTGTGTATTGTCATGCGTTTTATATACTAAATGTGTTTTCTTTGACACATGCTGGGAGGGTCAACTGTATAGGTGGCCCATTCATTTATGGAGTAGAGGCTTTTGCTTAAAGAACAGTGGTGTTCAGAGAGTTTTCCAACTTTCTTCATGTTTCTTAGCACAATATAATTTAAGTCTTTCTTTTTTAACCTCTGCTCCTAGGAACTGGGGTTTTTATGAGTGCAGCCTTGGTCAGGAGTTTGGAATGTGAATGTTAACACCTCTTAAGTACGCGTTTTGTTAACTGTAGTTTGCGTCTGTCTCATATGTGAGCCTTGTTAAAGGAGCGCAAGACTCTTTTAGCAGATCTCCCTGGCTGGAGAGAAAGGCAAGGGTGTTCCCTCGTTCCACTCCTCAACAGGACTGTAAGGAAGCAGACGGGATCCCCTCTTCCTGTCTAGGATCTTGACCTCTATTGGCTGTTCTTTCCACTTCCCTCCTCCCTCCCACCCTTCATTAAGAATGTAGCCTTTTATTAACTCTGCAACGGCCTTGATGAAGCCAGTAGGGAACCAACCTCCAGAGACAGGAAGTTGATCAGAGTTTCCTTCAGCAGGTCCACCTGTGGAATACAAAACAAGCTGGGTAACACAGGATAGCTTGTGTCATTCTTTCAACAGGGAGATAATGCCGACCACTTCAGTAAATTACTCATAATTCCACTTTCACAATAAGCTTGTCCGGCCTGAAGCAATGTCTCCCTTTTTCCAGGAAGTGTCTAACGGCCTCCTGGGTTTATCACTGGAAAATGAGTTCCAGTCTGACTGACGGACAAGCAGGCTGCTGACAAGCAACGGCCAAGCAACTGCTCACTGGAATTAATGTGATCAGGTTTCAATAACTTGTATTTACTGTTGCATCGCTGATGCAGTCCAGACCCCAACGGGGATGACAAATGTATCTGGAATATGCGGCGACGTGTTGAACGGGACAAGCGGGGATGATTTACTTTGAGAATATCTGGCCATAAATCTTCAACACAACCACAAATAAACTCAGTATGGCAGCCATTTACATCCGCCGAAAATGACACGGTGACTGCCTTCTGTTTAGTGTTCATTGTCCTGTAGCGACTGGAATGGATTCACAGCCATCTGAACGTCCAGCAGGGGATTTTAGCACGAGGCGAATAACTATAAAAGGGCTGCTCCCAGTGATGTTTGCGGTTTTAGCTATCAAAAGCGCTTTCCTCGCCCTGTGATTTCACACATGAATTCGAGAGATAAGGTGGGAGAGCAGCAGAAAAGGGGAGCTGGGATTGGGAGGGATAAGGGGGGTAAACAAACAATTGACTTACTGCCAGAACCTCAATGTCATTGCTCTTGTTCTGCAAATTGCTCCCGAGATTCTGTAATCTGGTTTGGATCTGAAAGAGGGAGTAAGAGAGGAACAAAGTAATGAAGAATGGAAAAGAGTGGAAAGAACATAATAGTGGCTCCCATGATCAAATGAACTGGCAGGAAAATAACCGTCTTCAAACGCAGTCATTTTATAAGCAAACCAGTTACAGGCGCCATATTCTTAATAACAAACACTCCAATAAAGACAGGGAGACCACGACTAATTTCATAGTAAGGACTTGAGGAAAAAAACATGTTTACTGTTGGTTATGGGTGAGTGAGCCAACATAACTCCAGCCCTTTCTTTCATGGGTATGACAATGCTCAGCTTTCTTATCAAAGGGTGAACAGCAGGATGTCCTTATCATGATCCAATTCCTGGAAAATTAGTGTGTGTGTGTGTGTGTGTGTGCGTGTGTGTGACAAACCTGAGTCTCATATCGTCGTCTAGCACTGGAGGAAACTTTTTCCCGGCTGATGATGCTCACATTCATGTTCGTAGTACTGCTGCTCCCGTGCTGTTCCGAAGAGCCTGGAGACAGAAATAATAATAATAAAAAAAAAAGACCATTTCCACATTTCATGCAATTATACGACTTTTTAAATTTCCAATATCCAACCTTTAAATCGCACCTTGTTATTCAATTAAATCAGGTTGCTGGCGACCTGTGCTGATGCCAGAAGCTGGTGTGAATTTTAAGACTTTTCTTCTATTACACTAATCATACATCGCTCTGGGTAACAACCCAGTTAAATGCCAGGAGTGAACATGCAACACTCGGATTAGTCATACTTTGCTGATGCTACGTTGATCACACTATTTCTCATAATTTCATAATTTAACACTTTTATTGCAGCAATTTGGTGGAGTCAAAACAGCTACATAAAAACAGAGGCGTGACTGTTTCAGGCGTCAGACTACATGGTTACAAACACACAGTTTGGAAGCTGTATATGGAGGCTGACGATACAGAGTAAGTGTTAATCAGACCTGTGGTGTTGAGCAGCGATCCTTTAGGGTTCTGACACATGCTTTCAGAGATTTCTCTGCAGGGGCACAAGGACAACATTATATAAGAACAAACCCCTTACATCACTCAGACATCTGAGCAGCACATTAAAAACCACAATGTCTTTACCTTATGTTTCTTTCTTCACAAAATTTGGTCCGACATTTCTGAATGATGTGGTCCACTAAGTCGGTCTCGGGAATCCGTTTCTCCGACTGTCTGTCCTTCTCAAAGGATTTGACCTGAAGGCAGAAAATGACTTCACCATGTGCTGCTGTACAAAACCTTCCCAGAATTCTCTCTTCTGCTTGGAAAACATAATCTGGAATGCTACTACGTAAAAAATAAAGTACCTTCTTTAAACGTAAATGAATACTGCACTGGTTTACCTTCACATAGCTGCCCTCCTTGTCAGAGACGAGGGCCATGCAGCTGATGCCAGCCAGCCTGCAGTGCTCCAGCAACGTCTCCTGAGACTAAACACACAAAATGACAAAAGGCTGAATCACTGGCACACACAGAATGCAAGTGGTGATGCAACTCAGATGAACTAGGAGTGCATTAAAAAAAAAAAAAAAATAATAATAATCTTGCTGCAGTGGCTTTATGATGACATTTCCCCATTTTCACCATTGTGGCTTGAGGATTCCAGCCAGAGGGCCTGTATGGGAGTTTAGAGGGAGGCGTTTACTGAAGCAGACTGAAATCCTGCTGCAGTCATACGAGTGTTCATGTCCATTAATTACTAAAAGAATCATGGGCCAAGTGAGATGTTTAGTTTGGAAAAAACTTTGAAATATAAGGGCTCATTCTGGGGAACACTGGTGGCCGATGGCTTCAAAACTTCTCCTACAGCAGCAGTCACTTTAAGTGGAGTTTTGCTTGGAATGAGAGTGAGAGCACGCTGTGAGTCATGACCAAGTCCAATGTGTATTCAGGTAAAGCATTCAACCATGACACTGTGTGTGTATGTATGTATATATGTGTGTGAGTGAGTGAGTGAGTGAGTGAGTGAGTGAGTGAGTGAGTGAGTGAGTGAGAAAGACTTCGTCTTGCCATCATGTAAAAACTAAAACTTCTTCTTTTCTTACAAATTTCTTATTGACAGATCAAATTAAGTCAATGGTAAACCACTGCCCAGTGGGCAGCTCTGGGCCATATGCCTAAGCCGACAATGTGTGGAAGAGGTTTGCCATATTTGGCTAATAAAAGCTAAAAGAGTGGAACTGTCTGCCGTAGATGAATTAAAGCTGCAGATTCAGGCTCGTTAAGAGGCCGTCATGTGAAAGGTGTTAACAAAAAAGTCTGCCAAGGAGGGAACGATGTGTGAGGAGGTCCGAACAAGGTGTTCTCCCTATCTTGCCACTGGTCAAGGCACCACCTGCATACATAATCACCAAATACACACCAACGCTCGTCTTCAGCCAAACTCAAGATTTTCCTAAACACTTATAAGGACTTGTTTGGGGAAATGAAGGTGGCCAATCACTTGCGTCCTGTTTTAAAAGCAAAACACGCATCTACTGCAGAAGTGGGAAGCTAAAACAATGGGTCACGAAGAGTGAAGGAGGAAGAAATAACACAAGGCGTATTTAAATGTGGGCACAGCACACCCTGTGCCGGGGGGGATGTGAGAATGTGACAAAGGCACGACATCAGGAGTTTACACCACAAGATAAATAACTTCACTGTGAAGGGACTCAACTGTTCAGCTCAACAAGACCTTGACCTTCCTTTATAGGAAGCTTGTATAACAGATGATTAGGTCGATTATAGCCGAGGGGACTCCATGTCGTATTGTCCTAATATGGCTAGTGAGCCGATTTCAAATGAAACCACAAAGTGCATCTCATTCTCTGTTGCCGTCGCGATAAGTAAGTTGCCGACAGCTGAGCTGATCAAGAATGGAAGTCAGGTGTTGCCCTCTCTAGGAGAGATGAAGTTACTACAGTACAAGAAGGCAATCATTCATTTTACACTACGGCTCACGCATTTTCCGCCTCGGCGGCTTGGAGCGTTTACGAAGAACGCCGTATCGACTCGTCTCAGCTCTGATGCAGCACTGAGCTACCTCCATTGCCGTCTTAGAGGCGTAATATTTTACGTTATGCCTTTCTGCCTCGGTGAGCGTTTACACTGACGACAGGGCAGTAGTTGCCACATAGAAGTGTACTTCATCTGAAAGCTGGGAACCTGTGTATAATTAATTGAATGAAATAATTTGTAAAGGGCTTATAATATTATGATAGAAGTATATGATGGCTCGCCCTGTGTTCACTTATGTCTTTTAAGTAGTTGCAACAGTATTTGGGTTGATTCCATTTGTTGCTATATTTTAAAAAGACCCACGAGAATTGATAAAAAAAAAAAAAATGCACTTCTGTTCTGGAAACTGCTCACAAACCCCCTTATTGTCAAAATACCAAGGGAAGCCATACATCCTCTGAATGCCCTGGGTCTCTGGTTTGTGGTTATAACGTTTCATGATACAAGTTACCGTGGAAATGAACATCAATACATACACTACTTTCAAATAGGAAAAAATATGATAAATGTATACTGCATGCCAAAAACTGCCAAAACTGGGGCTTTTGTCCAAAACTGCGTGAAAATGGGTTCTTTAGGTACCCAAGAGTGTCCCATTTAGACATGCCCAACCCTGCATGGGATTAGCAAAAATGGTACCATGTGACGTTTTCGACAACTAGAAGCAATGTGGTGCAATATTTTCATGTAGAAAACGCACACATACACGGTTGACAGGATACACATTTCTGCTAAAGGTTTCAAACTATTCCACTGATCCCAAGATGAGGTGTTACTGATGAAGGTGTTACTGTGCCGGGAAATGCTGCAATGCTCTAGTGGAGGCTTCAAAATGCTACAATAAAAAGAAAACATTCAGAAAATGTTTGCAGGTTTATCTGGTGGGCTTGCTCACCTGTGAGACATCGTAGGCAATGTCTGCAGAGACCCCGGTGCTCCACAGCTTCTGGACCACATTGATGGCCCTGGACATTGAGGAATGCCCCACTGGGACCACAAGCACATCACAGGAGCTAACTGATGTCTGATATAGAGGGAAAATAGAATATGTTAAAAAATGCTATCATATAGTGAATGATTCAGTGATCTGAAGTAAACATAACTCTCCGTCTTGAGAACTAAATGTGGTTTTCTGGGCACGCAAATACAGAATATGATGCACCTTCAAAAATAACTCCATGGCGTCAAAGAGTCAGTGATCATAGTGATTTACGTGTTTCTAAAAGTGGCTGTGTGGCAGCCGACTGCTGTAATGAAGCATCATTAAATATGTAGCTGTCTGCTGCTCCTTCATTACAATAATGAGGAATGTCAGATCCCAGTGTGTGTGTGTGTGTGTGTGTGTGCGTGTCTCTCTCTTACTGGCTCCTCCATGTTAGCCATAGCAGCACAGACTTTGTCCATTGCCACACTGGCCCCGACTGCAGAGGGCACCGGCACAGTGGAAGCTGGCACTCGAAACTCCAGGATCTGGCAGCACAGAGAACAAAGCACATAAAGTTACCACAGAGAAGGCATCACCAACATGGCTTCATATGGAGTTAATGGGACACAGACTGGAGAGCTGTATGGGGGACTGGAATAAATATGGTTCACATATATGCATGTGTGGAATCTGCAGATTTTTGTCGGGACTTGACAGAAAACCCACCAAGTGATCGTAGCGCCCTCCAGCAGCCACTATATCCGGCACAGTTCGCTTGCGTTTCCTGATGAAAGCCACAAACTGGAAGAAGACCCCGGAGTGATGCTGCGCCTTGTAAAGTAAGCCTAAGTTAACCACCACCTATAAGAGATGATACGTCTGTGTTAAAAAAGGGAGAAAAAATACTCTGTAGCTCTTCTTTGAACAGTCATTTACCCAGAATCCAAATCACCTGCAGTTTAACGCCCAGCCTATGCAGCAGCACTGTGAGCTCCTCCAGGTCCTTGAGACCCTGCTTCGCCAGCTGTGCGACGGCGGTCTTCTGTTTGGTGAGTGATGTCAGCAGTGGCGCCAAGTCCTGCAGATTCCCCTTCTGTCCTATGTACTTGTACAGCGTCTGCAACTGGACGCACCAGGAGAGATGTTTACGGCTGAGAACAAGTGTGCCGCGGCAGGACTGATTATTTTCACAGGAGTTTCATGCACCCAGTGGACTCACACTGTTGGTCGACAGTGAAAAGTTGCAGAACTTTGCCTCCACCTGACGTCTGGTCAGCTTTTCACTCTGGGACAAAAACAGGAAAAAAAAAGGGACCAGGAATGTTAACACCGCTATATTTAGAAAGAACACCGTTATATATGCTCATACCAGCGTATCAACAACAGTCACGCAACGTGAACAACATCTGTGATGCACGTGTGACCCGCACTGACCATGGCTTCACACAGGATCGTGGAGGCCTGGCTCAGTTTGTCCTCAGGGACTCCGCTGTGGAGCAGGATGGCTTTCAACAAGCTGGTGTGGTTCAGGTAAATGTTATAGTTCCTTTCCTGCGGTCACAAAACACACGCAAACACACCTTTAACCCTCTCAGCTGCAATTACAGTCAAGGCGCAGAGCACTACTGTACAACGAGAGCCTCAGTGAATAATGACTGTAGTGTCCCGCTGCCCTCTCATTCCCATATTCTTAAAAGCTTTCACACACAGCAGACAGGATCCATGAGAGACGAACCAGTGGCCCAGACCCTGGGTTGACTGGGTTCAGTAACATGCAAGGAGAGCTGTGACTGGGGACTAATGCCGCACTGGGATGTGTGGACAGGAAATGGACTGTACTTGGAAGCAGGGAAGGAAGTGGACAGAGCGGTGCCTAACAGATTGACAATGCAAATTATAAATACAGTGTACATTTGTCAGGCTTCCACGTACTTTGGTATGTAAGGAATTTGAGTGGGAAGTGAAAAGGGGAAAACACAACAACGGGACAGGTTGCGGTGATGGCATCCGTTGGAAAAGAGAGAACAATGACACATCCAGCCCGACAACCTGTCAGCTCGCCAGATCCTTTCAAAAACACAGGTAGCTGGTAACCTGGAGTGCGGGGAATTCCTGGATTATTTCACAGATGGTGTAAATGGTCTCGGCATCCGGGAGCAGGCTGTTGGTGACGGGTGTGATGATGTCAAAGGCACACTCCAGAAGCTCCCTTGGGTGCGCACGATCCGGCTTCCTGTGACGGAATACGCACTCGATGCTGTACCTTGAGAAAGATTGAGAGAAACGGAGACGGCTGGGTTTATTCTCAACGCGAATGTCAGTTTTGAATTCATGCACGGCTGCAAACAGTGCAATTTATAAGTTACTAATAAGTTAGTCACACATAAATGCTGTATAAGACCATTAAAACCTTTTTAGCTAACAAACAACTATTATCATTATAATCAAGGATGGCATATAAAAAAGTGCTATATCATTTAACTTCTACCTCTTCAGGAGTGTTATATTATTGCGAGCGACGAATCTTGAAAACGCCATCTAAAAAGGTAAAAAAGAGAGTTGAGATGTCGGCTGCACTCGTATAATGACAGTGAAGTCAGCACATACCAGGCTGTAATCAATCACAGTGTGGAAACAACCATTTAGTCCTCAGGGTTTCCTGAAGCAGCAGGATCTCCAGGCGGCTGCTGATTGCAGCCTCACACTGTGTGTGTGTGTTTGCATGTGCTGATGCAAATAGTCGTATAATTAGTGTTTGCATGCAAGTGCAGACATGCGCCCCCCCCGGTGCCTGTGTTATGTGCCCACGCGTGTCAAGACTCACTCGGAGGTCATAGGGCAGTGTAACAAGCATTCCGCTGTGGTCCATGAAGCAGGCCAGCTCGCTGCCATCGTACAACTTCCTGTTTCTGGGGAGGAGCAGTGGTGTCTGGAGACGCACCGCACCTGAAAGCAAACATTGTGTATTCCATCAACATCTGCATAAGATAACATCACCCTTGGTGATTCATATGAGCAGATACAAACTGGGCATAACCAAAGAAAGTACAGCTGGATATCATCAGCAGTGTGTACAACCTAGCACCTGCACTGAACAGCGCGCTTATTGTTTAGTTGGGGGGGGGTCAAGAAGAAGGGGCTTACAGCGGGTCAGGAGTCCAAGTGGCTCGCAGTGGAGAGTCAACAAAGACTCACACGCACACCAAACAACCGTAGTGTACTCACCGTGCCTCTTGAAGATCCTGGTGATTGTTTCATACACATGCTGCTGCAATTTAGCACTGTTGAAGTTGAAGCTGCCCTGGAGGGAGACCAAACAAACAGCCTCTGTTAGGGATCAGGAGACATCGATTAAGCACTACCAGGCCTGCTGCTGGTTGCTTATACAGACCAGATGAGTTTAGTAGCACTAAGGTTTTTTTTTGCAGCCATTCATATGTCTGCAGTGACATCTTCAGGTACAGAGGGGAAGAACATGCAACTTTCTGGCCTTGCAAAACGTTTTTTTAAACCGCACATACTTTACATTTACATTTAATTGCATTCAAAGCCATACCTTGTGTAGGTCTATGTCATAGGTGTAATCCATGACCGGAGAGGTGTTCTGGGCGAACAGCTGGCCCACCATGTTGCGGTAGGCCTTGCCGTTGATATTGGCCATGGTGTGCTGCAGCACCTCGTGCAGCTCCGACTCCTCCATCTGTGGTGGAGGCAGCAGTTCACTCTTCAGCAGCTCCTGGGCGGTGGGCCGCAAAGCGGGGTCGTGGTTCAACAGCCACTCAATCACTTTCCTCTAACAAATGTAAAGAAGAGAGACAGTCATTCTATTATTAGACTGAGAACACAGAGAGAAAAAAAGATGATCAAGATCAAAATGCTGCGCTACAGCATCCTCACTTGTGTTCCTTGCTCATACTCGGCAAAGTCCTCTGGGAAGATCATGGGTTCCTGCAACATGAAAAGAGAGGAGGTAAGTAACAGGCCAGTTTCAAAGCTCCATACAGCATAAATTCCTTACATGGACTGCTCCCAGTCCTCAACATGGACGTACTACGCGTAGCTGGCTCAGGACAGAGATGCGCTCGGCCCCGGTGGTCATGGGCCGGTAGGACATCTCAAACAGGATGATGCCCAGGCTAAACAGGTCAACTTTCTGAGGACAGAAAGAATGGATGAATAACAGATACTCAAAAACACAGTGGTAGAGCAAGGACAACATGCAGGCAACTGCACAAACTTAAATCATACATTACAATAGAAATAGGAAATCTTACTTGATTGTAGGTGGCTTTGGTGTTTCCTTGAACCTCCGGACTGACGTAGAGCGCGGTCCCAACCATGCCGGTCATGTTACCTGTTAAATAGTGATGCAAAAGCAGCACAGGAAGTGTCAGGGAAGAACACGCATATCATCAGGGGTGTCCTCAACTAAGAATTTACAAAGTCAAATCAGAGTCTTGCCTATAGCCGACTTATCGTCAAATCGTGTCTTATTTTCTTGCTCAATGATCCCCCTCTGTTTAAGCTTTATGTTTCTATAGAAAAATATAAAAAAAACAACAACATAATTGGCTGAGATAGATGTGACCGCTGTTCTTTTCAGAATAATGGACAGCTGCATTTGTTGTGTGTCTGTTTCCTGTATAGCATCGCTGTCCGTGGTACTGACACAGAGCCGACATCTTTAGAGACGTGGTTGTAAATAGAACTCTCAGTAAAAATGTCATTTTCCACACAGGGACAGTCATTGGGGGTGGGATATTTTTTAATTCTAAAAAATATCTAGTAATCTGACAGTGCTACGTTCTCATGTATAAATATATTAATACATGGAGCCCTATTCTGTGATTTTTAAATTGCCATGTTGTTATTTATGAATGATCCTTTATTAAATTACTGCAATTACTTGATTGTGAGATTGGCAGTGGAATCAGGCATCTTAGATCAATTAGTTGACTCTTCGGGGGTCACCACTACTCATTAGACAAAACAGCGTTATAATGTGTGAACGTTTTCAAACTCTCAGCACCTGTCGGGTCCGGTTTGGGCATCGCTGCCGACGTGTTCTCCTCCACTTCACATATACCTGCAGCCTGGGAGAGATAAACAGTATCTCCAGGAGTTCATACATCACTGGAGTTACAGGCTATAGAAATGCCCAAGCTGCTACAATTAAGGCAAGCACTGAGAACAGTGATGAATCCTTCACATTAATTCCAGACCACAAGCAGTCAGTGCAGCAGTGAAGCGGTTAATTGAATAATGCTTTGGGGCAATGTGTACCACATTAGCAGGATGGTCTGTCGCCAGGCCAAAATCCCCAATCTTCACATGGTCCTGTGAGTCAAGGAAGATGTTGACAGGCTTCAAGTCCCTGTGAATCATGCCCTAAAAGAGAGGAAGATGGATGAAGAGATCTGCTTAGTCATGGATGATTGAAGACACGGTTTTCTTCTGGTTAACATTTATGTTACTGCTCTTACCATGTAAAAAGCAACTGGCACTGAAATATGAAAAACACATGGCTTGGATTTCTAAGTGTGATGTTATGGGACACTTCTGTGGCAAATGGACTTAATAGCTTTATAGGAGGCAGGAAACTCAAACACATTAGAATACACAGATATACACCTGCTCGTGGATGTAAGCAAGGCCGTCC
This sequence comes from Chelidonichthys spinosus, assembly GCA_029853015.1. Taxonomy (NCBI): domain Eukaryota; kingdom Metazoa; phylum Chordata; class Actinopteri; order Perciformes; family Triglidae; genus Chelidonichthys; species Chelidonichthys spinosus. The sequence goes on along the minus strand of CM056833.1, from coordinate 13,100,348 downwards.
AGTATTTCCCTGAAGAGTCTCCATAAACGAGTCTGGTCCAGGTGCAGGCCGTGGTCTATTGTGTCCCTTAAAGTGCTCTTTTCACAGTATTCCATCTGTCAGGAAAAAAATATACATTAGGTGTGAAGCAGAGACCTCTAGTGGTACAAAACAAATGGTGCATGGAGGTAAAGCTTACTTGTATGTACAAGTGGTGCGCTATAAAAGGGATTCGATCCGACTCTGTGCTCTCCCTTGTGTCAATTATGGGCCTTTTGCTTGGCTCCACCTGCAAGAAGAAACAGCAGCTCTTCGTTGCACCGTGCCCGACGCCCACAAACAAACGGCTGAATCAAGTGTTAATATTCAAACCTGTGACATCTCGTCTGGGCTTTCATCGCCGTTGTCAAAGATGATGTCACTACACGAGTCACTATCTGATGGCCTTAAAGCAAAAAAAAGTACATTAAATCAAGCGTTACTGTAGGAGAATGTCTTGCTGGACTTATTGCCACTTACAAAAAAGAAGCACCAAACACATCTTCATCATCATCGTCGTCCTCTTCATCACTCGACTGGTGTCTACTACATTTGGCGCTAGACGATCTGTCGATGGAGGTGGACCACTCCACCGAGCTTGACAGGGCTGGAGGCGGTGCAACAGCCTCCACGTCGTCGGCGAGGCCCAGCTCGTTGATGCGCTGCGGGTGGGTTTTGCACTCAGGAGGCATGTCGGCGGTGCTCCAAGGCTCGGAGCTGTCGGTGCTGCTCGGCACCACGGCCGAGGGCGTCTCGTGCCGCTCGATCCACGCGTTGTAGTAGCGGACAATGTTCTCATGGTTAAGGCGCGAGAGCAGCGTCACCTCCCCTTTGATCCTTCTGAACTGTTTACTAGCCGGGTTGACCTGGATGCGCTTCACAGCGTAGTAACAGCCATCCAGATTATTCTGAACCTGGAGATGCAAGAGAAGGAAAGTAGAAAAGACGCAACAAAGTCCCAGCTGGCTTTCTTTCTGTAAGGGCCCGTTTCCACATGGTGCTTTTTTTCTGGCAGCAAAGCGGCTGCAGGGCACTGGACAACGCTGCATACCAGTGTTTCATAAAAAAACATTTGTTTAATTTTAGATTAGCACATAGACTAGCACCACCCCTTTGCTTTTATTATCTATTTGGGCTACTATCGATTTGTTTGAAATAGCAAAAAAATTACACTGCAAGCACCAACGGAGGATGCTTTTCAAGTTAAAACACAAAAAGTGCACAAAAATGGCAGAGCCACTCAAAAAAGACGAAGACGAAGTGCAGCATTTTTTCTCGAGGCTCTCTGCTCATTGGGAACTGGAAAAAGATGATTGTATTCAGAAAAAGGTGCTTTGTGGACACAGGCCCTGAAGTCATCTCTCAGAAAACCCACCAGTGTGTAAAAATAAGAGCCTACCTTAATGACAGCACCAAAGGCTCCCTTTCCAAGAAGCTGCAGCTCCTCAAACTCATTGAAGTAGCGAGAGAACTGCCTCTGCACTCCGGAGCTGAACGGGGCATTGAGGATGTGGCTCTGTGGGATGACCGATGACGGAAAGTCCGCAGCCAGATCTGAGATGACAGACAAAAACGTGAAGAACTATCGGATTGTCTTGTTGGGACTTGATCTTGCTCATTTATCGTTTGCTTAAACGGTTCATCTTTCCTGTAGAGATCTCTAGTTCAATGATACAATACGTTGGTAGCACATGGTTTTGTCGTAGTGCATTTTGAAAAGGTGTTTCTAACATTTTGCGCACTTTACACATAGTGTAGGAAATGTGCATTTCACCTTCTGGGCTGGCATCCGCGTGCTGTGGCAGGTTTCTAGGCGACGGAGGCTTGAGGAAGGAATGATCTAAAAGCTGCTGGGTTGTCCAGCGTTCAGCATCATTCAGGCACACACACCTGTGACAAAGACAAACGTATCATAAAAGGGGGTTTAACTGTAGAACAGGAACACTCTAGTCTGTGGTGCAAATCCACATTGTGCTGGTGGTCTGCTGGCAACACAAAACAGAGATAAACAAAACTAAAACCACATTACTGGTCCTCAGATTTTCTGTTTTGGATGTGTTTTCCTCCCTTTCAGGCAGTCACTGGTCTCCCTTCATGTCTTTACAACTTGGCAATTATACCTTGCAGTGTTGAGCAACAACAATTAGTCAGTTAATCAATTAAAATGAGTCAGTTGAAAGAAATGTAACCGTTAATTTTCAGTAATTGAGTAATTATTTCATTTGCTTTCTTGGTCTTGGCAAATTAAATAATTAAAAAGGTTTTGAATTAATGGTCAAACAAAACAAAGGATCTAGAATATTGTGATGTTCTGATGTCTTATAGATCAAACAACTAATCAATGAACAATACATCTGCTTTTGTCTTTTTAATTATGTGGTGAGTGAATGGAAACGGTTGTCAAGAAAAACAAAACTTAAATCTAAAACACTGCAGTAAGCTTTGGGAAACGGTCAGCGCTAATGGAAAGTATACAGAAGATGAGCTATAGTGACATAGTATTCGTAATGAAACACTGGTATTCTCAAGAGGCTGGCGATACATACATATGGAGGAAATCCTGGAAGTCAGCGGGGAGGCTGGCTGGCACCGTCACTGGATACTCCTGCACCTCCTTCCCCTGACTCAGGGCCAGCAGCATCAGCCCCAAATTCCACACATCGCCTTTCTTGCCCGTTTTCGTCGGCATCGTCATATCCTCCGAGAAACGCACGTGGGTTTGCTCAAAAATGTCTTCTTTGCAGATATCGGCGAATCTCTTTGACAAGCTGTAATCGGTCAGTCGAACGTTCCCCGCCGAGTCCACCAGCACACTGGAGGCCCCCAACTGTTTGTGGACCACAGAGTTGGAGTGGAGATAGTCGAGAGCAGCCAGCAGCTGGGCGGTGTATTGGCACAGTTGATCCAACGGTACCGGAGTGTTGGTGATGAGGCTTTGGGACAAGTTGACGCCGGCCACGTGCTCCACCAGCAGGTTCACCACAAGGCAGTCCTCCTTCTCCGTGGAGCTCATTGCCATGTAGTGCACCAAGTTTGGGTGATCCAGGCGCAGGAGGGAGTTGAACTCATTTTCCGCCCCGTGGATCTACACAGGAATTCAGAAAAATGGGCATTTCAGAAGTATTTTTTTCTCCTCTTAAAAAGCCAAAATTACTTTTTAACCACAGAATTCTTGATGATAGGATCTGCTTGCCTGCTTTTTGCAGTTCTCAATCCTTCCTTTCTCCTGGCTGGTGAAGAACTTGCCCATCTTCTTGTTCCAGCGTAGCGACCACTCGTAGATAACAGCAAAGTCTCCTGCATTTGCCTCAAATCCATAATAAACGTTACGATGGAGCCTCTCGCTTACACCTGTCAGAATCACAAGCACGGACAGGAATGTTCAAACATGTTACTAGGGTGGATCGAGAGACTTTTGCGCCACCTGCATCATCTCAGACAGTTCTCACCTAAGCTTTTGCCTCTGTGGACAACAAGCTCCCCAAAAGTGCTGCTCCAGAAGTGAAGAAGCTCTTGTGAGCGAGGGGTGTCTTCATTAACCGTGTCACGTCTGGGGAAAACGGAGACGACTTTAAGCATTAGAAGGTTTCTTTAACATGGGGGAGCATCAGGCGGTCTTCTGCATACCTGTGGCGTGTATTTGAGGTAGTCCGCCGGCGATTCCCGGCTGCTTTCTTGGCCTCGATCAGCTCAGGAGGAACTCCACCAGGGCTGGGTGGGCTCCTCCCGAACAGGGACGCGTTGGAGGCTGGCTGCTCCATGCTCTCAAGTTGCTCCTGGGAATAAAAACCACCACAGAAAAGGTCAATTTCAACACCTGATTTTTCCATGGGTGATGTATACAACTCCTTTATTGTGGAGATGGATAGAAATACTGCAGCACATTCAGACACCTGTTTGGCTATCTCCTTTCTTCTCTTTTCCTCTCGCTTCTCATCCTCCCTTCTTTGGATTTCAGCCATGATCTCTTTTTCCTACAAGAATAAAAAATAAAAAATACCAGTCATGCCCTGTAGATCAGTCAACATCCACTTTAACTTCTGTCAGTTGTGACGGGTTCAAATATTTAAGATATTTAAAGGTCCCCTATTATACTGATTTTCATCAATTTCACACAGCTGTCAGAGGTCCAACAACACTGGGTTCAATATGCATTGGCCCAAACCAATCCATGGTCCTTAATTTCAGCTGACTAAAAGTTGCTCAAATGGGCTCCTTTTACGAGGGTCAGTGTCGAGGCAAAGCCAGCTTCGTACTGACCCTCGTCACTGAAGCAGTCAGATGTGAAGTGGTTAGCACACACATACAAGCTAACACAGACCGTAGCCGGCACATTATCATTAAAAATGAAACGTAACCACTGTCTCTTCTGTTCTTCTGTAGCTGCGACAGAATATAAGCACTAATGTCGATTTGTACGACCAACAACAGAGCAATTTGCGTGTCTAGCTCTGAGCGATGACATTCTGAAACACTGCTATCTCACCGCGGGACACACCGAAATTCACCTCGGTGATGAACGCCCCCTCTCAGATATCTCCTATCATCGCGCAGAGGCCTATGCAAATGGCTCCCTTCGTTAAGTAACGACGGGAGGTGAATCTGAACAGCCTGTAGGAGCACCGTTTTACCAGTGGGTGGGCTGCAGAGACCATGAAGGAGTCACTTCTTTCCCTCATTCTGGGAGTTAGCAGGCTCAGGGAGGACCAGTTTATAGGTGTAGAGACCAGAGAAAATGTGTGTTTTTCATAATATGGGACCCTTAAGGCAGCAAGTTTGTCATATGCACTTACAGGTTAGGCAAGAAAAATAAATGTACGGTTTCCCACACGGAAGTCTTTCAGCAAGAGCAATTCAATAGTGTGTGTAGCAGAAGCATCTTATTCTGTATTTCTATGTGTAGTTGGATCAGATGCATTAGAATTTCTGGTGGCTTGGCTATGTATGCATCGATTGTTTATTAATTAGCTAAATTGTTTAGTTTCGACTCCACAGAAATCCAAAATCAGAAACAACATGAAAGTTAATCCTGCATGAATGGCTTGCGTTGCTCTTCCTCACCATCTGCTCCTCCTGCTGGCGCCGCTGAGCCATCTTCTGCTGCTCCTCCTCTGCTCGCTTCTCCTCCTGCCTCCGCTGGTTCGTCAGCATCTGCTCGTGGAAGGACCTCGGCGGGGGCTTGTTGTGCTCGCTCAGGAAGCCCTGGACGAAGTCCGCCAGCTCGTAGATCATCACCTGGACAGGTAGGAAGGTTAATAGTAGTCCGTGTATATACGTATATCTGTGTGGCTGCGTGCCCTCACCTCACCACATCGTTCTGCCGCCAACTTGGTGAGTTCGGCCTGAAGGTTCTGGAGCTTTTCGTTCGACAGACCTTTAGCATTATTCAGCTTCAGCTCCGGAGGCCTGTTGGTGCCACAAGACATATATTACCTAGAGTGAATTATCACGGAGATGACATTTAAAACTCCACACTGGATCTTTGTTCAGATGGTGCCTGGATTACCATCAGGCTAACGGGCAGTTGTCCCTGGAATGTTAAAAGCCACACTTTTCTTTCTCTTTTCTTTCCAGTCATGTGAAACCATGCGGATACATTTTGTTCGAGTTCTTTGAACATCTCAGTCCAGTAAAACATCTCAGTATTCATTGCATAGTGTCAGTGTTTTTGGATCTTGTCCTCATTCCTTCAAGCTACACAGTAAATTATGTTTAACCTTTAATACTTAACATAAGAAAAATAAACTGCCAACATCAGCTCTGCGACTTTAATGCTTCAAAGCTACCATTTTAGAAATAAATAAATGGTTGCCAGAAGTATTTTCTTCCAATACACTCCAACTACTATACATTTAACACACCATAAGTACAGTACATATGCACAAGTATGATGTATTTCTGTTCAAGAGGTCATATGGCATGTGAAAACAAAGATGCGTCCAATATGGCGGCCAAAATCATGAAATGTCAAAAAATATGTTCAACATAGGAAAATGCTCTTATATCACACCACACCATCACCACAAATATCTTCACTATAAATGTACATGTCCAAGTACCATTTAGGTGGTGGTGCTGTAGTATGTTTTAGTTTAAAAGATCCAACCTCATTCTATGCGCCCATCAAGAAGAACAGGGTTGACTTCTTCTCTCAAGAGAAGCCTGCTACAGAGTCATCAAAACAGAAGCAGCTGAAAGAGGAATGTCAGCTTTTCTCCAAACTATTCATTTCTCGTCGGAGCAGGGAATGTGGCCTGCAGGAAGTCTTTCAGCACAAAAATCAGTCGTTCCCTGCGTCTTTGAGTGAGGGTGGAAAACTCCACAGCTGTCAGAAGTCCCAACTCACATCCATACTTACACATGTTGTCTTTGATGTGTATAATCCATCAAGCCTAAAACAACAAACCAGGTCCAAAAGAGGACAAGGTGGAAGATGCAAGGTGACTTCCTCTGACACAAAAGCAACAAGTCAGAGCTGTTTGACTTCCTGCAGACAAGATTGCTGAGATGTCTTTGCCAAACTTGGTAATTGTGACCAAAGGAACCGAAACGCTCAGCAATCACAAAGTGAGTCTGCTTGAGGTAAACTGTTCTCACGAGGAGGCAGACAGCCCCATCTTTGTCCATGCCAGATATGCTGCATCACAGGGGAGCAAATCTATCATGGTCAAAGCCTTTTTAATTAGCCTAAGCATGTTCCCAACTCTGCAGGGCATAGGTCTGGAGAAGCTGGTGCTCGCATTTGGCTAAGGTCAGAGCCTTCGGTGGATTGGCATTCAGAACCTGTACAACAATGTTGGTCAAGACATGGCTAAAGGCATGCTATTGTTCTGTGAAAGCAGAGACCTTATGAAGCCTTCCCTCCAACCAGAGCAGCTCTGCTCCAACACACCAAACGCTCAGCATATCAGGCAGGTGTATGTGCTCAGGCAGTTCTGCAGCAGCCAGAAGCAGAGAGTCCAGCTGACTTGGGTTGGGAAAAGGTTGGTGAGGAATGGAAAGTCTTCTAGACAGCCATCTCTCCCATTGCAAAGAGTTGTGAACAACTCACTAAATGTGGCTGCAAGTCTGCCTGTCGTGGCAGATGCAAAAGCTACAGCGTTATGCAGCTGCAAATGTGAGGTGTAAGTAGCCTCTGGAATGAACACTTGTTCAACACTTTTTTTTTTTCGTCAAGTATTTGTTTTTCAAAATCATGACCACATATAAAAATTGGGCACTAAAAGCCATATCGAAAAATGGCGGCCATATTGAAATTTTGCGTGTCTACCCAAACTTGTTAAAATAGTGGGTTATAGTGAGCACTTGTGCCAATTTTCATGTCTGTATCACAAAGTATTTTTCTACTCTTCTGCTCCTCTACAGGGCATTAGAATACAATTAGACTTTATCAACATTCATTTTCTCTGATGAGTCATTTCAGACTCACTTTCACTTTACAAACGACACGCTGTGATATGAGGAGGGAAGCTGGGGCTCCATCACAGGAGGAGGACAGTAAAGGCGAGGGGTCGCTACTCACGCGTCCGGGTACGTGGCGGGGCATTTGACCTGCAAGTCCACAGTCACGTAGCAACTCTGTCCGTTGTTGAGCCCGTTCGGCCGCAGGCAAAGGTGCACCTCCGAAGGCCTTTTAACCTGAAAACACAGTCAGCAAATCCTCAATGGCGGGGTGAGCACCTCGACAGACGTGTCACCTCTGACCCCTGGTCGATTCACTACGCGGGACGCCTCACGCTACCTTCCAAGGGTCTTTGTCCCGCAGGTCCTGGAAATCGTCTCCAAATATAGACGCGAGTGCTTCCAGCTCATTCTCCTGCTGGACCGCGTAGTCGTCTGTCGCTTCTGCTGGAGTGTGCTGACTGCTCATTCTTCTGCCTCGGCTACATGGCAGTCCTGCTGACCTGTCTCGCTCGCAGCCGTCAGACAGGAAGGAGGACGCTCAGCGCGCCGCCGCCTTCCTCGCTCACTTCGGTGACTTTAGCAGAGAAACAACTCGCTGGTTCAAAACTACCCAGCAGTCGCTAACCGACCACTCGATCGAAAAGCGACAACAACAGTGCTGCCAACTTGCGCATGGCTGTTGCAACTTGCAAAGTTGTGTCGCAGGTGAAACGTCATCATGTTGCTTTGTCAGGAAGTGATCGGTAGGGGGCAGTATTTATACTAAAATTATGCTGGGAAGGGAATGAAGAGTATGGCTGCAGTCGAGTAGTCAAAACATAGGTCCTAACTCCTATTTCTTGACCTCTGTGGAAACGTCACGGGGTTAAGGAAAGGCGATAGGAGAACTCAAAAGGATTTAGGAAAAGACGGCTGCGATGCTCAGAGAATCCGACCGGACTTTCTTCTTCTTCTTCTACGTTTGGATTTCCGGCAGTTTAGACGCTTGTAGGTGTATTACTGCCCTCCTCAGGAAATCACTCTCAGGATAATATTATTGCTTCAAATTTTCACATACAGCCCTGTATCTTGTAATAACTGTAATAATACTTTAGCAATCAAGTTGTGATTCTCATTTTGACCCAATAAAGATGACAGAACTCCCAAATCTGATACTCTCTTATATAAAATGCTCCTTTCTATGGTGTATTTGTTACATTTCAATAAAACATGTTCAACTGTTTCAGACTTTCCACACTCATAAAGCCCATTATGATGCTTTCCAATAACATACAAAGATTGATTCAACCCACAATGCCCAAGTCTCAACCTACAGATTTTAACAGAGTCTCTTCTGGATTCATAACAATGCCTGGCTTTTTAACCTGACTGACTGACAGACTGCAAAGAGTAATAATGTCTCCCCTTGGTTTCTTCTTCCCATAATCTTTGCCATTCCCTTTCAATATTTTGCTTTTTTTTTTCTTTTAGTTCCACTCTTCCCAATAATATATTTATATCTATCTCTGACTTCTTTAAACTCGATTTTGCTAAACAGTCTACTATTTCATTTCCTTTAACTCCAGCATGCCCAGGGACCCAGCAGAACTTGACATTTCCACCAATCTCTGTAATTCTAAATAAAACAGCTAGAATTTCATCTATAATATCAGGACGGGCTTTTGATTTACCTCCTTTCAAGGCCATCAGGGCTGCTGCAGAATCAGAGCAGATTAAGGTTTCACTGATTTTCACATCCTCAACCCACCACAGAGCCCAAAGAATTGCCAGTAGAGCTCTGTTGTAAATACAGAGCTTCCATTTGCAATTCTTTGACTGATCCTAAGGTCAAGATGATTTATATATACCCCAAAACCTGCTTTAACACTCTCTGGTTCCCTATCACCATCTTAAAAATGTTCAGATATGATCCCTTACCACTGTTCAGATTTTGTTCCAATGTTAAAGCAATCTCATGTTTATTCTTCTCTTGTAATAAAGTTAAATCAATCTTCAATTCTTGCATTAACCAATAAGGAATAGGTATTCGGATTGTGTAGAGTGCCGTGTTTTCCTGCTCCATTCTCAATTTCCTTGTCCACTGATTTATAGATTCAAAAAATGATTTATTTCTTATTTTACTATAAGAATCTATTGTCCCTTGCATAAGACACCTTGCTGGGAAAGCTAAATTAGATCCACTCAATTTGGATAAATGAGTGGACCAAATTGAAAAATCTCCCACCCCTTCAACTCAAACTACTCTGTGATTGGCCAGAGTCACTGGAACTTCACACATGCCAATCATATAAAAGAAATTAGTGACACCTCAAAACAAATAATCATTATACACTTCAAAACATATCAGCTTATGAACTTACTATTTGTTTATATGCCATGAAATGAAAAGACATTAACTTATATTTTTAACAAATACTTATTTTACATTTTTAACTTGTTCTGTATCTGTCCATATGTATACATTTTTAAACATTTTAATACACAATGTACTTCTATGACTCACAAATCTGTGGATTATTTATATATACCGTCATCAAATACATCCATTATTTTAGCAAGGGCTACAATTGTAAGGAAAAGAAAAAAAGAAAAGTTCCGCTCTTATATCAATCGGACCACTATTAGCGACGAACCAGATGTTCAAGCTCCAAAAAACCTTAAGTCCTTAAGAGAATGAATGCAGAATGTGTGATCATCCTGAATCTGTGCAACACGTTCTCATGGAATGCAAGGGTTATGATAGAGAGAGGAAAGAACTAAGAGCAGCAATGCATAGGGAAAAAGTGAGCTTCACGGTAGGGAACATGTTGCAAAGATCAGAAAGCATTAGCAGGTATGTGAGCAAGTACTTGAGGGAAACAGGATTAATGGATAGGGTTTAAATATGTATATATAGGTATTTATTATTATTTTTTTTTTTGTCATCTATCCTTACTGCACATCGAATGTACCACACTCCAGTCCGGTAGGTGGCGGCAATGCACCTGTAAACTGGATACCAGCCGCCAATCAAATCCAACAGAAGAAAAAGAAGAAGAAGATGGCGGATGAGCGGAGAAATGCGCCACGGAGGCATCTAGTCACATATTTTACTCCTTTACGCATTCGTTTTGTTGTCAGAAATAAATCGCTCACATGGGCAAGCAGGGTACCGTTGTTTAGCCCCGTAAGAGGAAAAAAACGCATCTTTCTAGCGCAAACCATTACGGAATTATGACGCTCTAAAGACATGATCTTTTGTAGCGTATACGCTACAATGGGTCTCAGAGGGCTAGCTTAAACATGTTCACTTCATGCATAGCGATTTAGCCTGTCGTCTTCAAACTTACAACCTATATTTTTGGAACACAGAGTATGAGTCGGCCTACTTCGCGAGAGGAGGGAGAGAGTAGGACAGAGGATGGCTGCAGGTACGCGATGGCAGGGTCGGGCTGAGCAATGGGCTTAACATCGGCTACCGGTAGGCTACTTTAAATAAGACAACATCCAAAATAATGTAGTCAATGCGATAAACGTGTATTTTCTGTGTCAAATGACGCACACGTTCGCAGGCAGGCTATTAATTAGGCCCGCTCCTCACACCTGCACAACAAAGTGGTGGGACAAAAGAGATAAATACCTCTACATCACAGTTAGAGCATTAGAGCTAGTCAGAGAGCCCCACAGACATGAATGCATGGGGCGGCCGGTGGCGCAGTGGTTTAGGGCGGCCAACCACTGCCAATGAGTAAATCTGCATTAGTGGAGGATGATTTGATGTCCTGTCACAGTGTCGGAAAACACATGATGACAACACAAGAAGATGAAAATACATTATGAGAATATGAGAAAAAACATGAAATGTGTCTGTTTCGGAATGCCCAAGCGCACGCACGCACACGCGCAAGAACGCACGTGCATCACTGATTGTCGTGGAAACAGAACTAAACGGAACGATGACCGCCAGAGCAAGGTATAAAAGAGCTGTCGGCCATTTTGTGTCCTCTTTTCGCACTTGGACTTCACACCACTTGGCAAGACTTTAGAGTTGACCCAAATAGTTGAGATTCCAATCGCTAAAGACCCTAAAACAGTAGAGACTTTCACACCGACGAAGAAAAAGGACCCGAAGGCATCGTTTTAAGACACTAGAGGATCGTCAAAAGCTTCTGCTGGAAGAAGAGGGCGACGGGCTGCGGATCCGGATCAGCCCCGGGGCCCAGATCGGAACCGCGAGGATGCGGGTAAGTCTACTTTTTGGTTTGTTTTTTTTTTTTAAATTTTACTTGTTGATTCATCCCTTATAGACGCAAAAAGCGCCATAAGTCAGAAATCAGTGTCACTTTTGGAGTTTGACGGTAAACAGTTCACATCAGTTCACGAGGACTGGTGGGAAGACCCACATTTGGTGTAAGCAGACACTGGCTCGAAGATGTCTTTATGTAAATGTATTTGTATTTTGTATATTGTATATTGTAATTGTATGTAATTTGTGGGACAGAGTTTGTTAAATATAGCGGAGAGCCGTGGAGTGTTGTCATAAGAAGAGTGGTGGTTGTGTTGTTTTGGTTTGAAGGCGTCGAATCTTCCACGTCTTACATGGAGATTTGTGAACAAAGATGGCGCCGGGGCCATATTTCATAAAATGCCAAACATAGGTTTTAATTGTGCTCCATGGGAACGACTGAACTGTGACGTCGGCCCGGACAGTTACGTAAAGTTGGAAATATATTCACAGATTGGAACTTCCGGGAATCAATATATCTGAAAGTGAAACGGAGTTATTGATTTTGGTTTCAGCGTCTTACTCTTGTCTTGTGCGCATAGAGATTAATGTTCTGATATTATGATGATGAGTTGTGGGGTCAGAAGGTCGCTGTGGCCATTTTGGATGAAAGACGCCAAGTTTCACTGCGCGTCATAACGCACAGCTGACATCGACCGACGACAAACTGAGAAGTATTTCAGCTGACAGACTTTTGACCAACCTGAAGTGTATAACACCCGAATAACTGTCCACAGTGTCCAGCTGCTCTGATTATTAATAATTTCATTCAAACCCTCATTTTTTTTAATTTTCCAGCTGCAAACATAAATAGAAATCCATGACTTCCAGGCTATATCTGTATATGTATGCATTTTCTCCTCTGTTTAATCATCAACAATACGAACCCTAACTCAAACATCAAACATAACATTATGTTTATATGATATAGTCACAAAGATGTACAACCTGTTGCTCATTATAAATCACTGAGCCCGATGATCCAATCAAAGTGTGGCTGGAATCCAGCAGATTCACCTGTTTTTTCATTTTCATGATGATGTTATGATTTTCATTTTTAAATGCAATAAAAGCTTAAAGGTTGGGTTTGTTACTGTCCTTAGACCGTTGGGCGCTTCTCCTGGACGTCCGTCCTCCTGCCAGACTCCAGGGTGATTCTGAGGAGAACACCGCCTCCCGCCTCCTCCACCAGCTCCTTCGGGAGCTCATCACCCAGGTTTTCCCCACCCACACCTCTGTCCACAGGATCCCCTCCTCCCCTCGTCTCTCACCCCTCTTCTTCTCCAAGCGTCCCTGAACCCCCCCCTACTCTCCCCCCCCTGCCCCCCAGCACCTCCTCTCGCTCATCCTCAACTTCCTCCCCCAGCTCTTCCCCTTCTCACTCAGTCTCCCCCTGCAACTTCTCTTCTGGCTCCGTGTACTACCCCAGCAGCCCCTCTTCTTCTTCTTCTTCCTCAAGTTCATTCCCCAGCAACCCCTCTTCTTCTTCAGGCTCCTCCCCCAGCACCCCCCCTTGTTCTTCCCCGACCTCCCCTCTGAGGTTCTTCCCTGAACTCTCCCCCGAGTTCTCCCCCCTCAGGTTCTTCCCTGAACTCTCCCCTGATTCCTCCCCCCTCAGGTTCTTCCCTGAACTCTCCCCTGATTCCTCCCCCACGCCTAAGACCAAGATCAGCCTTAAACCTAGTTCCCCTGGTACAGCCGCAGGACCTAGCTCGTCACCTGTTGCCTCCACCTCACACACGGGAAGTTTAGACACATTTAGGTTGTATTCAACGTCCCCGGAGCAGCAGTGGGTTCAGAACGTCAGGGCCATTTTGCGCGAGAGGAACCGACAGCGTAGCGGTGGGGGGCGTAAGAGAGCTGCTGGACATCTGGGAGGCAGCCCTCCAAGGAAGCGCTGATTAAGCGTTTTTTAACAATCTAGTGTTTTGTAATGCTAGGATGTAGTGTGTGTTTCTGTGTAGTGTAGTTATTTGTTTCGGTGGGGTGTTGTGGTGATTTGTATCGGTGTAGTGATTCGTTTCGGTGTAGTTTTGTGGTGGTTTGTTTCGTGTAGTGTTGTAGTGATTTGATTTGGTGTAATATTGTGGTGATTTGTATCGGTGTAGTTTGGTAGTGTTTTGTTTTGGTGTAATATTGTGGTGATTTGTATCGGTGTAGTTTGGTAGTGTTTTGTTTTGGTGTAATGTTGTGGTCATTTGTATCGGTGTAGTGTTTTGTTTTGGTGTAATGTTGTGGTGATTTGTATCGGTGTAGTTTGGTAGTGTTTTGTTTGGGTGTAATGCTGTGGTGATTTGTTTCGGTGTAGTGAATTGTTTTGGTGTAATGGTGTAGTGTTTGTTTTGTTTTGGTTTCTTGTGATGTCTTGCCCCGTCCTGTAATGCCCCGTCCTGTCTTGTGATGTCCCGTCCTGTCCTCTCATGTCCTGTCTCTGTTTTGATGTCCTGTCCTCTTCTGTCCTGGGATGTCCCGTCCTGTCGTGATATCCTGTCCCGTCCTGTAATGTCCTGTCTTGTTTTGCCCTGTGATGTCCTCTTCTGTCCCGTCCTGTCTTGTCCTGTACTTTCCCGTCACATCCCGTCCTGTAATGTCCCGTCCTGTTCTGTCCCATGATGTCCTGTTGTGTCCCTTCCTGTCCCGTCTTGTGATGTCCTGTTCTGTCGTGTGATGTCCTGTCAAGTCCTGTCCTGTGATGTCCTGTCTTGTGATGTCCTGCCCTGTCTTGTGATGTCCTGTCCTGTGATGTCCTGTTCTGTCTTGTGATGTCCTGCCCTGTCGTGTGATGTCCTGTCCTGTGATGTCCTGCCCTGTCGTGTGACTTCCTGTCCTGTCTTGTGTTGTCCTGCCCTGTCGTGTGATGTCCTGTCCTGTCCTGTGATGTCCTGTTCTGTCTTGTGATGTCTTGCCCTGTCGTGTGACTTCCTGTCCTGTCTTGTGATGTCCTGTCCTGTCGTGTGATGTCCTCCTCTGTTCTGTCCTGTCTTGTGATGTCCTGCTCTGTCCTGTCCTGCCCCTGTCCATTACAGGATAGGGCAGGACACAACTGATCAGATGTCACGTGTGTCCTTTGTTGAGCTGTTATGTCCCGTCCAAACAGGACAAATGAGGTAAGTAAGAATGTTCCTCCTAGTGGATTCTAGTCGAGGTTCATTCAACAGGTAATAGTGTCCTCTGGACCTGATGGTCCACCAGCAACACAACCTCCCTGTGGTGGACTTGAAGGATCAAAAGGTGAGTTGGACAGCTACACAATGTATGATTTGTATTCTTTATGCACCTGGCCTTGAAACTAATTACAGTAATTTTGTATGCAGAATTCCATTTGATTGTCTTTAGCACTGCCTTGGATCCAAATTGGCAAGAAGACCCTCAGGACCCCCAGGACCCTCAGGATCAGACCAGACGAGGGAAGCTATGCCTTGATCCTGAAATGGAAGAACCAGGTAAGGAATAACTGTATTGAGCTGCTATTATTATTATTATTATTATTATTATTATTATTATTATTATTATGCTTGATCTAATACATTTACCTTTGTTTTCTTCATGAAGTCAATTTAAGAAATCAATGAATTTTTTTTTTTTCATTCATAAAGAAGCCAAAGGATGAGAAAGATGAGCAAGCGCCCAGAGATGAAGATGAGGGAAGCGACGTGTCCACAGAGAACATGGACGAGCACAGCGAGGCATCAAAGTATGTGAACTTGATTATGTTGCAGTGACTTTATGTGAGCACACGTCTGTAAAATGTCTCTCTAGATACTGTAAGTTTCCTCCAGAATATTCTAGCGTTGCTCCCCACTGCTGCTCTAAGTGTTTTCTGTTCTTCTTGTCCTTTCTCTTCAGGTCCATCAGCTCCAGGTCTATGAAGTCTGTCTGTCTCCTCACCAGCAGCAAAGCAGCAGAGCGTCTAAGCTCCAGAGAAGATGCTCTCCTCCAGAGACGTGTCCAGACTTCTGCTTATGAGAGCTGAGCAAACAGCTGACCAGTCGGCAGAGAGCATTCTGGGAAGTGCCAGCTGAAAGACATCTCCAGTGTCTACAGTACACCATCAGACCACCCAAACAGTTCCTCCAATAAAAAGACAAAAGTCTGTCAACGTTTATGATTGATCTCTGTCTTTAATGTTGGATGTAAAAAAAGGTAGAAGCTGAAAACATGGAGTGGACTCAAACGTGTAAAATCATTGTTCTCAGTCACTTTGCTGCAGTTATCAAATTCAAATAGTTTCACATCATCATGGAATCAGTCTTGAACCACTTTGAGTAACTTCTATAGAGAAACAACCTTAGAATGTATTCTAAACATATTCTAAACATACATCCTACAGATATCATAAAGCCCTCAGATAACTTCATTGTTGATACTCCCTACTCTGGTAGGGAGTATCAACAATGTGTAGATATATGAGGTATGAATACCAAGCGCAACTGTTACTCCTACAATTCACGATGGAGTTGCTGAGCTGGTCACTGAATGCTATCGACAGAGTGTTCTCAACACGGCGTGCGGGTTCTGGTGAACCTGCGTGCCCGGATGGGACCTTCATGTCCGGCTACATCATGGATGGTTGGGGAAAGTGGAGAGTCATCTGCCTTGCCACTCTGGATGTGGAAGACGTCGAGGACGTGTACGTGTTCGCGTTCATGACAACTGGAATGATCGCCTTGGGATGTGGAATCTTCATGCTACATCGGAAAATGAGAAAGATCGCCACGGAGGTGACCGGCGTGAGGGTGGACAACGCCACCACTCGGTCTACTGTGGTCGGGATGGGCTCTGACATCTCTGCAGTTCGTGACTCCACGGCACTGGTGCGAGTTGAAGTGGCCACTAACCGGGAAGAAATAGTGACCAATCGGTCAGCCATGGTCGGGATGCGCGCTGACCTCTCCGCACTTCGCGAGTTCCCGTCACGGAAGCGAGCTGAAGTTGCCAATAACCGGGAGGAAATGGCTAAGCCCTTGGCTAAGTCAAGGGCAGCGAAAGCTGCAGAGTACAGTGAGGATTCATAAAAAAAAAAAATAATAAAAAAAATAATAATAATAATAAATAAAAAGGGGGGGGGCTCCCTCACCATCTCTCACCATCTCCAAAACTAGTACCTACACTGGACTTTATTTTTTTATCTTTATTTTTACTTTTCTATTTTTAAATTTTTACTTTTCTTTTCCCTCGGACCTTGTCTACATGTTGAGACTGTTGCTCTATTGTGATGAACAATATGGACATGTGTGCAGACACACACGTAATCTGTATGCACTGGACTTCAGCTCTCTGTACCACCTACTGCTGTAACATGTTATGTCAAATGTCACTAGGAAAAGGAAAAGTTATGTCAAATGAAAGATGCAATGAAAAGAAAAGATTCGGATTCTGATTCTATCCTGTGTGTAATGGGGGCGGGACCAGATTAGCCTTGGCTTCTCCCGCTTTCCCTTTCGGCCATGTGTATTTTTTTGTTACTATGTGAAATGATGTGTGATGATGATTTAACTGACATGCCCGAAATAAACAAATAAAAATAAATAAATAGATAGCAGTGAAACAGCACCATCTTGTGGTGGCCGTGTGTTGCTACAAGTCCAACCAGAAGCCTCCGTAAACACTGTTGTCACGGTGTGTTACCTTTCCAGCTTATCGGCCCTGAACCCTAGTTGGGAGCACGCTGTGGATGCTAACGTGACCTTTGCTCGTTCAGCTGGTGACCCGCATTTCTAGTGTCCGGGTGACACGACCAGAAGAATGACAGGAGAGATCCTTCACCGTCCAACCAGAGGCTTTCACTGAGTCGTCTACAAGAGGACAAACGCTGCAGTCTTGTGAGGCTGTAATCTTGAGCTCATCTAATACACTTCTGCTGGCTAACAACACTCATTTGTCTCACTCGTCCAACAGAAGTCCATTGAACACACCGTGTGTCCTTCGTCCACAAAGGGAGCTGAGTGTCCATAACATAACATACTTAACATACAGCGTTTAGCTCTGGCATCGTGTGACATCACCCTGTGGTTTTCTCTTGTTTTCATGTACTTTTCCATTTACACACATATCCCTCTACTGGAATATCACTTAAGGTGCAAATATGGAATCATGTAATGCAGAAAGTATTGAGATTACTCTACAGTTTACCATCTTAGACCGAAACATAGAAAACAATTTCTGGAGCTTTTTTCCCCTCTTCATCCTAGAGGGGCGCTGTATCGGCCAAAACCCCAGCGCAGGCATCTGAGGAGGGCAGCGTTGGGCGTACAGCCAGCCTCAGGTAAAGTGGCGGTCTCACAATGCTCAGTGACCGACAGTCACCAAGCTGGTCTGGTGCTCTGCGGACCCTCCTCCGTCTCAGTAGAGCTCAAAGGTGGGCCAACAGTCTGCTCCCCGACAGGATCCTGGGTCCCAGCCTCATCCAGTTGAGGCTGAGGGAGGATGTCAGGAGGCCGGCGGCCGCTCGGTGAGGACGGTGGCGAAGAGAAGACACCCTGCGGTGATTCAAGTTTAACATCAAAGTCAAAGAAAAGCCACAAACATGGAGAGGAATGCTATCTGTAGTGAGCTCAATCTAAGACCCTCTTGGGTTCTTGGCCTCCTAAACACCGCCTGTGAAGGGTCTCCTCCAAGAAGTTTGTGAACAAAGTCATGGCTGGGATCAACTCGTACACAAAGTGACATCTGAAAAATGGCTCAATGGAGCAATGGACTTCTGATCTTGTCAAGTAGAACGCTGCATTAAGCCAATACACTTTGGGAAACCAGTTCATGCCCGACGACATCATTTTTCAGATGCAGCTACGACTACGGTCCAGTCAGCTAACTAACTAACAAAAGAGGAGAGGTCACCATTCCAAGAATGGAACTGACAGCTGCTATGTTGTCAGTCAAAGTGGACAAAATGCTCAGAGCAGAATTGCAGTTGCTACTGAAAAAAACAGTTTTTTGGACTGATAGTCAAGCAGTAATCAAGTACATTGCAAATGAGTCAACAGTCAGAGATAACACAAATGTATCACGATGGAAGGATGTGGAGACGACGTTAAATCCAGCTGATGATGCATCAAGGACTAAGTGCTGGAAGATTTGTGGATGGAAAAAGACTTTCCTGTTGAGGCCAGCCAGTGAACGGTCAAATGCACCCATGAAATCCCATGCACTTAATCCAGATGACCCTGAGGTCAAAGTCAGGTTGGTTGTTTTGAAGGAAACAGAGACCCTACCACCCAGCTGCTCTCTGATGCCTCCTGTTGGCTGAAGAAAGGCTGTGGCATCATGGGTATTAAAGTTAAAAAGGCTCTTAGAATCTCAAGCAAAACAGAAAAAGGAAAAGGAATCCTGTGTCGACCGCCCGTACACAAGATCACAAAGTAAAGTGAGTAACTCAGGCTTTTTTCAGCTTTTTACTCATGAAGATATTTTTATAATTATCCTCATAATGGAAATTCACCACGATCATCTTATTGTGAGTTCATGATGGAGGATTTTCCCATTCCTAATCTGGGGTATAGTTGCTCTTTAAATTGGCAGTTCACATGTATACGTCTTTATTTCTGGAGTTTGGAGACTCCGTTTGTTACTCCAGCCATCAGATGAAGGGTGATAAATACAATATTTGCCTGTGGAAAAGCAGATATTCAAGTAAAGTACTTGGACCTAAAAACTGTACTTTAAAGTACTTGAGTAACTGTTATTTGCAGCCGCAAAGAAAAACCATATTAAAGTCAGTATAAAGTCAAATCTCATTCTGTGTTGTTACACCAAAGACGACATGATACTCTGATCAAAGACTCCACGTCAGTGTGCAGGTTGTTATCATTCCTGTAACCGCGGTTACCGTGCTTTTGAATCTCATTAAAACTCTTCCTCCTGGTTTCCAAAGCAGCGGCTGGTCTGGCTCCACAGAACATCTCAGACATGAGTGTGAATTGAGTTTTTGTGTCACATGCAACGAGAAGTGGATCACCCGGTGGTTTCATGGACTACCATTCTAAAGCCTCAAGTTCATAATCTGCTTTCTGGTCCATTTGACTCTAAATGGACCATCATTTAACAAATGAACATCATGCTGGAATGTTTTATTTAAATAAAAGTAGCCAGTGATTGGACAATATAGGATTTTATTGCTTAAAAAAAACTAAAAAACACTGACAATCCCACTATCAGGATGACGGGAAATATCATCACGTGAACTGAAAAAGCTGTCGTGAAGAGAAATGAAAAAAAGAGCCGTATTTAAAAAAAAAAACAGGCTTTGGGGAATGATGAGAAAGAACAGACTCATATTGTTTTAAAATGTGTCCAAAGTATTTTATTTAACTGGAAGGACAGATCAAAACTATCAACCCACCATTGGCTTAATCTATGAACCGACCATGCAAATCTGGAACAGTTTACCTCACTGTTGGTACTATTACTTGTTAATACTACCACTACTGCTAGTACTACTATTACTATACTACCACCAACACCAAATACAGTTGGAACCCAAGGGCCCAGATTTCTGCCTGAAAGCCCATTACATATTATTACACTGTGGCTGTAACGCTCCTGGTGATGTTGGGACTTTGAAATTGTATTGACTCTGGAGCGTATTCTAGTCCTGCTCCATGTGTTAAGATGACTTCTGATGTGACACTATAAATAACATTGAATTGAATCATGGATAAAAGACAATATGACAGCATTCAATCAAACTTGGTTTCCTTTTCTCTTTACTTTCTTCTTTGGTGTTTGTTTTGGTTTGTAGCTTTTCTTGTGTATGTATTACTATTTTGTTTGTAGTACTAGTATAGTTGCAAATACTTATATGTCTATGTAAAAAACTCTATTTCGTTCTCTTGTTTGTAAATTCTTGTTTTGTCACCGATAAATAAATAATAATAATAACAATAATGATAAATTGTCATTTATATATTTTATTCTACTTGTGTTCTCTCTATATTAAAAGAAAAACATCAGGCCAAGTATTTTTTTCTAGAAAAGGGGGAATAACACTTATCTTATCTTTTCTATTTTAAGTTACATTAATATCATTTATGGATATTTAATTTACTTGGCTTCCATTTTTTTAACAGTTTTATTATTCCATGCTATTTGAAAACGCACGTGTACATAATCAAATACAAGTGCAATTTAAGGGAGGTTTTCTACGTAAATAAACGTGATACAAATCCATTTAGTTCGGCATATTTCTGTGTTAAAACTTGATGAAGAAACATCAATGTATGCAGTTACCTATTTTGGCTATAGATGACGCTGTTTAATTGTTTATGCCCTCAGGCGTTACGCGATTGGTGCTGTTTGTCCTTTACCGGACACGTGTTTGCAGCTATTTGCTCCGCGGGCCGCCATGTTGGTTCAGTGTTTGGTTATGGTTTGCAAGGTAAGCACTATATATATATCTCCATAAATCGTTACTTCGCTGTTCCATTTAAATGACGTGTTTATTGAGATGTTTGTCTACCACCATGATGAAGTGTTGGGATTGATTGCCGGGTTTTATACGAGTATGTCGGCTGTGATTATGGCTAGCTTTGTTAGCTGTGTGTGTGCTAGCTCCGCGGATACTGTTCGCTATTAATCTTCCTGTGGGTTTTCTCTCATGCTCTGTGTTTTGAGCTGGAACCTTGTTTTAAGGGGTTTAATAGCTGTGAGGGCCCATCGCTTTATTTTGAATACTGTACAATTACTTTATGACTTTATGACGTATGGCTTGACTGACGTCAGTGTTTGTCTATGGTTTGCAAGGTGGAGCCGCCAGCATCGACACTTAATAAACCGCTTGGTCTCAGCCACGATCTTGACCGTCCGTGTGTCCGACTCGTCCCTCGCATTGACCCAACAAAATCACACATCAACACAACGCATAGTCTCCGGGTGTAGAGAGGCGCCATCTCACACGGGCTGGGTTACATCTTTGCTGCCGTGACCCGGATCGTGGCGCTTCGAGACCGAAGAGGAAGTGAAGCTGTCGGCTGTCGGACTGGGCAGCAACCTCCACTACGCTGCTGTATTGAACCGTTATTCTCCCAGTGGATCGTGTGACGAGCTGAGCTACTAGTGTGGAGATGCATTGCCAGGATTTTCATCCTCTCGAACATATCCTTTGAAGGTTGAAGTGCATCTTATTGTGTTGTTATTCATTTGAAAAAAAGGAGAAAATGTTAAGTTACTTGAATAGTGAATGAGTTTATTCTGTGTGGAACATTTCCATAAGGACAATCTGTGATTCATACTAGCAAGTGTTGCTGGTTTTTCTCATCCATATTCTCTGTGCTGAACATAGCTGTGTTATGACGTTTTGAGTTATATTTCAGTTTAACGTGAGTTTTTGGGGTATCAAGTGATAATGGTGCCACACATCATAACGGGCCCGTACGATACACGCCATCACATCCAGAACTGTCTCTCTGTCTGCTGCAGTATTTGTACGCCTTCAACATCATCCCCATGAAGTCCATGGATCCGTCGGAGCTGGTGAAGCAGAAGGACGGGACAGAAAACCCGTACAGAGCCGCGGCCAAAGACAAGACCGACAAACTGAAGGTGGACTTCAGTGCCGCACAGGAGGAAGTACCGAGAGCTTTCATGCCTTTCTTTTGAATATCAGCTGATCAGCCACTGACTGTTATCAGCTGGTAGTCGTTCTAAACCGTCTGATCGGGGAGCCGATCTGATGACTCGTCAAATCTTTGTGGAAATGTTTTCAAAACTCGTTTGTCTGCTTTGAAGCCTGCTCTTTAATTGGCTCTCAGAGGGGCGTGTCCTGTCTGAACCGCTCATTTACATGTATACGGTTTTAAATCTAGTAGCATTTTATTATTTCAACCAGCTCTTATCATGACTGCCAAAGAGATCCTTTAAAAAGAAAATGACACCCCAGGTCACTTAGAGGTGCTGAATGTGGTCATGTGATCCATTTTTATTCTGTCTGTCCTTCCTGTCGTCTGTTCAGGAGCCGGCCCATCAGTTCTTCTTCGACCTGAGCCAGAAGCAGGCGGGGCGTTTCCGGGGCCGCGACAGGAAGAGACATCGGGACGAAGACGGACGAGGACAAGAGCAGCAGCGTGACCGAGGGGACGGGGGTCCTCACGGACAGACCAAGCAGCCCCGCAGGCACCGTGAGTCCAGCCGGTCTGGGAGAACAGCTCTAGTGCTGGGTTTTCTAAATGGGGAGGGTTTCCAGTCTAAACACTGGACCCTCCATCAGATCAGGACAGAGTCTCAAAAACCTCAGAACATGAGGAGGGTCCATCTACCAGGAACCACCGAAGCACCATAAAAGGGTTCAGAATAAGACAATAGCTGTGTTCGAAATCATTCACTCACTCCCTATCCCCTACATCGTGTATATGATATAGTGCACTACATCATTTACACGATGTAGGGTACGACAGGAGGAGAATTCGGACAGTACACGGGTCATTTTCTGAACGTGGTTACGTCAGCAGATGCGCCAGATACTCATGTGACGTGAGTGGGCGCGCCGAGCATCATGTAAACATACCTGACGGTATAAAGATGTGATTCTTCATGGCGGTTGTGTTTCTTGGTCAATAAACTGTTGAAATATCAATGGTGTGTGTGAGTTTGGTTTTGTCAGCTACTGTTTTGTGTCCTCGTCATGAGCTGTAAATGCTCAGGGTTGCGCACAAGCTGTAAGATACTTAGCGCGTGCGAACTAACGCTAGTGGTCGGTAGCTATTTAGCTCGTAGCTAAGTAGCTAGTGGTCAGTAGCTATTTAGCTCGTAACCACGGCAGCATTGCATTGTGGGATACGGGAGCACAATGTAGTGTACATCGCTTGTTCACTCAATTTTGCGGTGCATTGTGGGTATTTTGTCGTCCACTACATAGTGGATGAAATCAGCCACGGAGAATTCGAACAACACTACAAAATGGCGAACACACTATATAGTGCACTACATCCGTGATAGGGGGCGATTTCGAACACAGCTAGTAATTAGAACATTATTCCCCATGGCAGAAATGCACTACGACGTGTCAGAGCAGTGCTGCAGGAAAACGCTCTTTATAGTAAAAAGTCCTTTTGAGTTCTATCGCCTTTCCTTGACCCTTTGACGTTTCCTCCAGAGGTCAAGGAATAGGAGTTAGGAACAGGAGTTAGGACCTTATTTTTTGACTATTGGACTGCATCCAGAGTGAAACTTTACTTTAACTGGACATCCAGAGCAACAGATTGGTTTCTGACCATCACCTCTGATCATGTGACCTCATCATGTGACCTGCTTCTCTCTCTGTCTCAGCTGCTCCTCACATTTTGTCCTTTCAGTGCTGAAATGATGAATCATGGACTGTAGAGTTGATCTGTTGACTTCTATAGTTTGTTAAATTAAAGTCAATTTTTAAGGTAAACATTAACAGTTTCAATAACGCACCACGTTAGAGCATTAGTTCTGTGAAAATCTCTTTCATAACCAAGAAAAATTGGTATTGAATCTGTAATCTTTCTAAATGAATCCAAATCAAATCACTCATTAGGGATTCCCTGCACTAGTAATAAGAAAAGTGAATTTGTTTTCAAATATGATATCCAGTGTGTTATCGCTCTCTTCAAAGAAGCTCATCTGTAATACTTTTTTTTTTTTTTAAAGCAACACTTAAAGTGATGGTTCGGAGTAAAATGCACCCTAGGTCATTTCCACCATGACATCCAGCCAAACACCCCCTCGGAAGCATTTTTAGCGATGGTCAGCATTAGTCAAGATAGCCGCTATCAGCCGAATGGCTTAGTAGCGCTATGGTACAGAAGGTATATCTCGTAAATTACCCCACTAATAATGCATGGAATGTTACCAAACTTCTGCAGTAGTACACATAGGGTCTGTACTCACAAAACAAGGCATTTTAAAGTTTGTAAGTACATCAGGAGTTTATTTAAAAGAACACTTGCCTGATAGGGTCTATCCTCTGCTGCTATGCTACCGCAGCGTAGACGCTACTTCCATGTTTACCCAGCCGATGCCGAGACGCGAGTTTCACACGAGAGTATGAAAATATTTTGCTGAGTTTTTATAAATGCTTGTATTATCAGGTCAACACATTTTTATTAATGCTTGTAATATCAGGTCAACAAGTGTTGACCTTTTTTAAAATGTGTATTTCATTAGGACCATGGTGTGACAGCCAGGGCGTCGTATGGCAAGGTATAGCAGCTGCCTCACCTTGGCTCCAGGGGAAAATGTAAATGCTCGTTTTTTTTAATACATTTATGGAATTACTCTATCAATTTTTATTGGTTATTATATTATTTAATACATATAAATTAACTACAAATGTAAATCAGTAAACCCAATGTTGCCCCAGCAGCGGAGGAAGGAGGACCAGGTAGTGAAGGTGGGATTCAGGCTGTTAACGAGGCTGTTAGCCACTCCAGCACCTGCGCCTGGGATGAAGATGCTAACAGGAAGACGGAGACTACATGCATGGAGGCTGAGAACTCGTCCACACTGACTTCTCGAATTGAATCCTAGTCTGAGTCTCCACCAATTTCTCAGATTGAAAGAGCTGGATCAGACTTGGACAGCGATAACGAAGGTCAAGGCCCGGGTGCCAGTACAACTACAGCAGTAGCAGCCTCTGGGTCAACTGGAGCAGAGAAGAAGGATATTAGTGGATGTAAAACAGATGGACTCAGGCGTCCTCGTTTGACCCACTTCCAACTAGAAGTGGAAGACGCTTTTCACCACGAGTGTTAGTTTATTAACACTAACTGGTGTTCTTGTTAGTGATTGCAGAGTAAATAATGAACACTATGATAGTCATTAAATAACACTGACCTGTTTCATATTGTTCATTATAGTGTTTATAATTAACAATGTAAGAGAAATTCTGACCAATCATTTTATTCCGACTGAATAAACGGATTGGCCGAGGTTCCTGCCTTCATCCGTCGCAGCGTCGCCTACGCGGTCACGGCTTGCTAGTCGCGCCTCTCTAGCAGAGCGGTAGAGCGGTCTGTGAGAGAGAGCACGGGACGGCGAAGAACTGACAATGACGACCAAGCCAAGCCGCCACTTCCACCTCCAGCTGCTCCCGCAGAGAAAACTATCAGCTAAAAGATGACTATTTCGCAAAAAGCTGCGTGAAAGAAAACACTTGATGAGTCGAGAGGCAGGACGCGAGTCAACATCGGCTCTGCTTTCCAGCGATGGCGGAGGCTAATGCAGCTTCATCCGGAGCTCAAAAGAGATGAGATGGTCGCGGAGCTTCTGCTGGACAACTGGTACTTTTAGTTTGCTTAATAGAGCGCAACATTACGCAACATTGCATGTGATAACGTGATGCTATCAGTTACCAGAGTTACTATAGTTCTGTAATACTGTTATTTGTGCAAGGAAGATTAGCTTTAGCACTGGTAGTACTGGTAACGAACCTGAGGGGTATTCCATCAAACTCGCTAAGCGCAAAGCCGGGCTAATTTCGATAAGCCTCGCTACCTTTAGCGAGAGTTGTGTTCCATCAACGTGACTTGAGGGACTCTCCGCTAAGTAACCATGGAAATTTATCCGGCCAAACTAGCCTGCTCCGGGGCAGGCTAAACATCAGGCATACTTTAGCGGGGGTTTCAGAGAAGTCCGTCTGTCGTAAACAACTGTACCAGCAGAAGGTTCCGCCAAGCCTAGTCCTCGTGATTTCGTCACGTGAAAGACCAAAAATTACCAGAATAACATATATGAAGTACAAACAGACTATATTTTCATCAAGCGTCTAAGAATACAAGCTTGCAATTAAAAAAATATGAATAAATCGATTATTTTGTTTAACACCTACTGGCCATTTGATTATCTAAAGTCCCCAGTTGGGTGAGTGGTGACGTACCTGCCCTTAAATGTGGGCATCGCAGGTTCACATCCCGGCAAGGATATCTTGTGTGTGTGTGTGTTTTTTTTCTTCCCTGTATAATTGTCCTTAGATCAGAGAATTAGACCAACATTTTACTTTAACTATGATAATGTCATACAATTTCCTCAGAACCCAAATATAACTTGCAAAAACATGATAGACATAAAGATGTTATTATTAATAGCATGTTTTAGATCCCAATGACAAAGGCATTGCTGCATGCAATTTTCAGGCACATAAATTCCTGTCAGGTGAGTTCATTAATAGGTTCATTGAATGTATTCATTAAATTGTTGAGATAAATAAGTTGGTCAATGTATTGCATTTACTAGGCCTATCTAAAAAAAAAAATAAAAAAAAAGAGAGAGAAAGAGAGAGAGAGACTTCCGGCCAAAGAAAGAAAAACCCACTGCGCAAAGAGACGTCCAAACGACGTCTTTTCCAAGTCATTTTTGGACGTCTAATTTTGGTCACCTCAAGGTGCAGACTGTTACTCCAGACGACGTCTTTCTTTCAACGTATACTTGACGTCCATTTATGACGTCCACAGTACCGCCGTGCAGGAGCTATTTCTAGTCCAAATATGGTCGTTGTGGACGTCTTTTCTACGTCAAATTATAACTCATTAGGGCCCGAGCGCCGACGTCGGGCTGCGAAGCCCTATTGAAATTGAACGGATTTTTATAATTCTTATTATTATTTATTCATATATATATTTTTACTGGTTTAGTTCCTATGCATAACCAAATGACTACAGTAAAATTAGCTGGTACAGGAAAACAGGTTCATACCTTCTGGACACGTTTCTACAGTCACGTTATAATAAATCACAATCAAATCCTGACTGTTTTGTCACCCATTTTTATTTTCCAGACGTCAGTTGACAATACAACAGCAGGCAGTCCTATATACAAACGTGTATATAAAAAATACAAAAAAAGGTAAAATACAAGTACTCCGACTATAAAATTATAAGAATATAAAATATATACTGTATATAAAAGTAATAACCCTATGAACACTGAGAACAGCAACTACAGTGTAGAACATGTAAATCACAAAATTAGTCTTGAGTGGCGGTGAAGCCCCCCCCCTCCACTCCTTTGCGGGGCATGCTTCAGATGTTCTGAAGCATGGCTCCTTATTTTGTCCTCTGTGGCCTGACTGTCGAACTGCATGACTCCATCTGCAAGTAGATAAAGACAAATGATAAGAAATATGTAAAGGCAAACGGCGGTCACCAAGTCTGCATATCTGTAAGCAAAAATATGTTCCAAAATTCCTTCAAATGGAGGACCAAACACCACCTGACAAAAGGATAAGAAAAAAGGATTTAGAAACATCTTACTAAAACTTTACAATACAGTACTCCACTGCACTAAATTGTTTGGCTGCAAACCCCCACGTGGCTGTGTCTGAAGCGCCCCCTCCCCCCGCCTGTATATTGGTCTGTGCTGCTAGCCCCATTAGCTGTCCCGGGTGTTAGCAAGTGCTAATCTCTCTCTATCTCAGCAGCAGCACGTCAAAGAAAAAGAAATAAGCGCTGGAGCCGCGGACCCATAACCGGCTGTCACCGACAAATAAAGCCTCGACCGGTAACAAGAAAGATGGCTGTGTTGTGAGGTAGCTCGATGCCAACTTCGACTAGCGTTAGCGGTTAGCATCCGCTGCTAACACCCGGCCGCTCCCCAGCTCAACACAATGGCCCTCCTGCTCGTTAACACTGGAGGCCTGTTGCCGATAACGGTCGTGTAATGGCCCACGGCTCCAGCGCTTCACTCCATGTATTTATTTTTCGCCGGTTTCGTTGTACGTTAAACTAAATTGGTCGTGTTCAAAAGCTAACGTTAGCAGATGTAATGCTAATTGTAGCAACAACAGGTTTGAGGCATAAAGCTAAAACGGCAAACGCTATAAATGCATAAATGAACATAAAATTAACTTATGGGTCTATGTGCTGACCGAACTTACCTGCAATTTAGTGGACGACGCTTCGGATTGCTGTTGTAGTGGTCGAGAACAGAGCCGAGAGGCCATTCGCTTTCACCGTAGAGAAACACCTGGCCCAATGGGAGTGGCTCTTATGATGTACGTTGATGACGCAATGCCTCAGCCAATCACAATGGCGTTGACTGTAACACCCCCCCCTTCCCCAAAGGCTACACCTTTATTGTTGTAATAAACAGAATAACACTATTTTAAAAGAGAAAAACAAAAATGTAAACAAACAAAAATATGACTTATATTCAAAAATAATGTTTAATCACAAAATATGTCATCATGCCCATACTACTACTACTACTACTACTACTACTACTACTACTATGATGATAATAATAATAATAATAATAATAATAATAATAATAATAATAATAATAATATAAATAAATAAATAAATTACATCATGTCAATTACCTGCACCTGTCTTAGACGTCGAAATAAGTGACCTAGCCCGACGTTCAAATGTTCAACTGCATATTGACGTCCAAGTGGGGTCATGATTAGACGTCCAAATAGCAGACCTAGTTTGCACGTCGTGTAGTGGTCCAGAATTGGTCTTGGACCGACGGACGCAATATAGACATGATCTGGACGTCTATCAGACGTCTAATGTTTGGTGGGAAGAAACGACTACAGTCAGGTATTGAACCGTCGCCTGCCGCGTGTAACGCTGCGTACCCACCAAACGCGATGAAACTTCATCGCGCGACAAGATTACATGTAAAGTCAATGCAAAGACGCGATTAGACGGACGCGATAGCGCGGCGCGATGGACGCGAAAAATCGCTTCATCGCGCCATCGCTTCATCGCGCCATCGCTCGAGTTGAAATAATTGAACTTTTGCGGCGAATTCGCGTGAAGACGCGCCGCGACAGCCTATCAGCTTTGAGATCGTCACCCACGTGCTGACGTACGGACGTCCTGGTGTTCCCTCGCTTTTTGCCACAATATTTATATATTATATTATATTATATATTGCCCATAATCAAAGTTGGGGGGCGCACGCACGCGCGCGCGCACACACACACACACACACACACACACACACACACACACACACACATACATATCAATCCCAGCTCTTTCACACACAGAGATCTTTTTTTTTAGCGCTTGTTTATCACTGGGGCTTATGGCCGGCTATGAAGCACCAGTTCTGGGCAGAGCAGCAGCTAAACCTCCCGGTCCTGTACCCTGGTTAGCAGGTCTTCAAACTGGGCAACAGTCAGCCTGAAGTACCGCTGGAACCGGCCGTCGTCCAGGCGCAGCTCCTGCAGGAGACGGTGGAACTCGCCGAGCTCACGCCGCCTCCGTAGGGTAGCATGCACCCAGAACCGACGTCGGCGCCTAGCCCGCAGACGAAGCTGGGAACTTCTCCAGAGTAGATACAGTGCAGCGATGGTGGTTATCTCAGCCATGATCGACGAGAGAATTAAATGGCGGAAGAAATGTTGTTGTTTGGGCGAGCTCGTCGCGCGACGCGATGCCGCGATGAGGCGTTTTTTGGCATATTGGACCGGCGTCAAAACTGGAGCGTCTAGCGCGACGCGATTTCATTTGTCGCGCGATTAAATCGCGTTCATCGCGTTTGGTGGGTACGCGGCGTAAAGCCGACGCGTTACCTCTACACTATCCTCACGTTAGAGAAATTGTAGTCAGTGTTATATTAGAACATGTTACTCTTAACGGTACTTCCGTATTAAATCGCTCGGCAATTCTTGCCCAAGCAGCCTCGCGATTTTTATTTATCACTACAGTATTCCGTTTTTGGGTTATGATGGGTTTATACTCCTCATACAGTTCCATCAATAATTTTTGCTCTGGTCTTTTCTGCCATTTTCTCGATGATTCGACATTCCTGGTTCTGGTCTGGCTTCATATCCCGTAAACGTGCGTAACAGGGCGTACCCACCAAACGCGATGAAACTTCATCGCGCGACAAGATTACATGTAAAGTCAATGCAAAGACGCGATTAGACGCTTCATCGCGCCGGGCGACGCGATGGACGCGATAGCGCGATGGACGCGAAAAATCGCTTCATCGCACCGCCGCGCCGCGACAGCCTATCAGCGTTGAGATCGTCACCGACGTGCTGACGTACGGACGTCCTGGTCCAGGCGCAGCTCCTGCAGGAGACGGTGGAACTGGCCGAGCTCACGCCGCCTCCGTAGGGTAGCATGCACCCAGAACCGACGTCGGCGCCTAGCCCGCAGACGAAGCTGGGAACTTCTCCAGAGTAGATACAGTGCAGCGATGGTGGTTATCTCAGCCATGATCGACGAGAGAATGAAATGGCGGAAGAAATGTTGTTGTTTGGGCGGGCTCGTCGCGCGACGCCGCGATGAGGCGTTTTTTGGCATATTGGACCGGCGTCAAAACTGGAGCGTCTAGCGTGACGCGATTTCATTTGTCGCGCGATTAAATCGCGTTCATCGCATTTGGTGGGTACGCCCTGTAACACACGACAACGTTAGCCTCGCTTGAATAAGCCTCAACATAGCGCGGCTGAAATGCGTTAATGGAACGTGTTGAGCCGCAAGTGGAAGTTGGCGCTAGTTCTAACCAGGCTTAACCAGGTAAGAGCCGCTTTAATTAGCGAGTTTGGTGGAATACCCCTCTGGCTGTGTCAAGTCTGTTTGTTTACACTACCGGCGACGTTAGCTTCAGCGTTAGCATCAGCGCTAACGTCGTCTCATAGTAGTAGTAGTAGTAGTAGTGTAAACAAACTGTCACAGCCTGGTTTGTTTACACTACCAATGACGTTAGCTTCCGCGTTAGCATCAGCTCGGTGTTTATTGTGAACTTGTCATTAATCCCGTTCTGGTATTAAAACTCCGGGCATGCGTTTGACTTCGTTGGTCGTACAGTAACTAGAGCTAGTTCAGAACATTGCTTCTCCTCTGGACTTCTTCGGCTAATCGTCTGTGTTATTAAGAGCGATCCGTCTTTGCTTGTGACTTTTTCAATTATTGGGCAGAAATACTGTTAACCAGTAGTAGACTTTACATTGTAATAACCCGTCCATGTAGTGTGTGTGTGTGTGTGTGTGTGTGTGTGTGTGTGTGTGTGTGTGAGAGAGAGAGATTTACATTTGTGAGAAAACAACTTCAACTCCAGTAAAGCCTGGATTTACTAGGCCTCCTCCATCACCCTTGTCAACCATATTTATATATATATATATATATATATATATATATATATATATATATATATATATATACAATCTGCTTATACAAAAAGAAAGAAAGAAGTATGAGTACATCCCAGACATCCAGCGTGAAAATGTAATAAATTCCCAATAATGTAATAAGGTATGACATTATCAGTAAACATGTTATTGCAATATCAGTCCTGATATTTTATGACATTATTGGTGAAGTTATTCGATTATTGGATTTTATCACATTTTCAATCGAGTTAAGTGCAAATTGTCTTACATTTTCAGGCATTATTACATTTTCATTCAATTATTACATGATAGGGTGCTACATGCCACTTTCTCAGGAATGCCTTTGGCTGTCTGTCCTCTTTTGGCTTGATGAAACTGACCTGACTCAGGGGTGCTGGCCTGTCTTCTGGACACGTCTTTCTCGATCAAAGCTCCTTGTGAGCTTGCTGTGTCTGTTCTTACCATCCTGACTTATAGCGCAACCGTAGCTGTGCTTCAGTTTGTGTCAATCTCTGTATTTATTAATTTCCATATTCATATCTATCCATTTTAATGTTTTTATTTGTATGTATTTATGTATTTTTTCACCCATATGTAAATGAAGGTGTGCCTTAAAGGCGTCACTTAGCAGCCATTTGATAATCAACATAAGGCCATTTATATGGGTAGGCCTAATTAAAAAAAGGGAAATACAGACAACAGCTGATATAAATATAAAATAATATTATATTGGGAAATATTATATTAATAAATAAATGAACATAAAAAAAATTAAAGATTTTATGTATTTTTCATTTGTGTGCATACATTTTATTTTCACATTAACTTGCACATTTATGTGATAACTGAGACTACAATGGGGCAGCTTGAGTCCTCTACACATCACATGCATCGATAAACTCTCACATAAAAGCAATAAACTTGTTTCTCCAGCCAAAAGTTGTGCTCGCGGTGAGTGTCCGCTGGTCAGGTCTGCGTCTATATGAAATAGACTGTCATCTTCTAGCCAATCAGCAGCCTCGCTTCTCGCTTCAGACCAATCACAGGGCTGTGCGGCTGATGGAGTGAGACAGCAGCGGTTTACCTGCTCTCTCCGTGCTCAGTGCACGTTAACGGGACGGGAGGAGGAGTGCCCGGTTGTTTTCATCTCCGTGAAGTTAAAACCTATGGATGGAAAGTGACACCGGATAACCTGCCTCGCACCAAAGTGGAGGTTAACTTCCCAAAGTGCCGCGATGGCTCGGACCGCCTCCGGTATTCTTTGTACATTTTATTTTTATTATTTTTCTTAATTATTATTACTATTTACTTTAATCATTACAATATTTTTTTTATAGTTTGGCTATTCCTTCCTGTAACATCTAAAAAAGAAAAAGTCAGAAAGTATGGCATTTATTTTTGACTCATTGTCAAGTTGTCATCTCTTTGTATCCACTGTACCATGCTCTCAATAAAAATATTGAAAATATTGTCTGCACTTGAAGAGAACAAAGTCAGGATGGTAGGGGGTGGCTGTGATGATGACGAAGGAGAAACAGATGAGGAAAACGTATCATCTTACCAATATATAATATACACTCAACAAAAATATAAACGCAACACTTTTGTTTTTGCTCCCATTTTTCATGAGATGGACTTAAAGATCTAAAATTCATTCCAGATACACAATATTACCATTTCTCTCAAACATTGTTCACAAATCTGTCTAAATGTGTGATAGTGAGCACTTCTGCTTTGCTGAGATAATCCATCCCACCTCACAGGTGTGCCACATCAAGATGCTGATCTGACATCATGATTAGTGCACAGGTGTGCCTTAGACTGTCCACAATAAAAGGCCACCCTGAAATGTGCATTTTTTTTTTTTTGCTTTATTGGGGGTCTGGGGACTCAGAACCAGTCAGTCCCTGGTGTGACCACCATTTGCCTCATGCAGTGCAACACATCTTCTTCCCATAGAGTTTATCAGATTGTCAATTGTGGCCTGTGGAATGTTGGTCCACTCCTCTTCAATGGCTGTGCAAAGTTGCTGGATATTAGTGGGAACTGGTACACGCTGTCGTATACGCCGGTCAAGCACATCCCAAACATGCTCAATGGGTGACATGTCCGGTGAGTATGCTGGCCATGCAAGAACTGGGACATTTTCAGCTTCCAAGAATTGTGTACAGATCCTTGCAACATGGGGCCGTGCATTATCTTGCTGAAACATGAGTTGATGTTCATGGATGTATGGCACAACAATGGGCCTCAGGATCTCATCACGGTATCTCTGTGCATTCAAAATGCCATCAATAAAATGCACCTGTGTTCTTCGTCCATAACAGATGCCTGCCCATACCATAACCCCACCACCACCATGGGCCACTCGATCCACAACATTGACATCAGCAAAGCGCTCACCCACACGACGCCACACACGCTGTCTGCCATCTGCCCTGAACAATGTCGACTGTGAGCATTTGCTCACTCAAGTCTGTTACGGCGACGATCTGGAGTCAGGTGAAGACCCCGATTAGGACGACGAGCATGCAGTTGAGCTTCCCTGAGACGGTTTCTGACAGTTTGTGCAGAAATTGTTTGGTTATGCAAACCAATTGTTTCAGCAGCTGTCTGAGTGGCTGGTCTCACACGATCTTGGAGGTGAACCTGCTGGATGTGGAGGTCCTGGGCTGGTGTGGTTACACGTGGTCTGCGGTTGGGAGGCCGGTTGGATGTACTGCCATATTCTCTGAAACGCCTTTGGAGACGGCTTATGGTGGAGAAATGAACAATCAATGCACGAGCAACAGATCTGGTTGACATTCCTGCTGTCAGCATGCCAATTGCACGCTCCCTCAATGCTTGTGGCATCTGTGGCATTTTGCTGTGAGACAAAAGTGCACATTTCAGAGTGGCCTTTTATTGTGGGCAGTATAAGGTACACCTGTGCACTAATCATGATGTCAGATCAGCATCTTGATGTGGCACACCTGTGAGGTGGCATGGATTATCTCAGCAAAGCAGAAGTGCTCACTATCACACATTTAGACAGATTTGTGAACAATGTTTGAGAGAAATGGTAATATTGTGTATCTGGAATGAATTTTAGATCTTTAAGTCCATCTCATGAAAAATGGGAGCAAAAACAAAAGTGTTGCGTTTATATTTTTGTTGAGTGTAGTTAGTAAGCATCATATGAGGGGATAATTACCTACTAATTAAGGCGTATTACAAATATCTTCTCGTTTAAATCATCCAAAATATTTTTTTCCAACACTTATATCAATGAGGGTGGACTAATATCAAAAAAGAAATTCTATATGACATCATTCTATTCCACCCATTCCATCCATTCCACCCCCCCCCCCCTTTCAGTGATGAGCATTCTGATGAGTGCCTTTGATTCCGTGATGACATCACAGGATCACAGGCAGTGCCTCTGATCCAAGGCTCTGCAGAATGTATAAATTCCAGAGAAGCACATCCATTTGGTGTTGCAGGAGAGATACTGATCGAGAGATACAATCTATTATAGATACTATCTACTTTGAAACGGTTAATACTTTATAGTATTATATAATTATTATTATATAATTATTATACTATTATAGTAGTATTCGATCCAATTGGTACAACAACAACCAGTGCCATGGATAGAAGAATTCTACAAGGGAACAGCAGAAGTTTTGTTGGTCGTGCTGGGGGCCGTCCAGCACCACGTCAAAACAACAAAACTGACCAGATGTTGAGGAAATTGAGGTTGGTTGATGAGACTCCAATGGAAGTCATAGAGCAGGGCCAGAACCCACTGTTCTACACCCTCACTGGCATCACTTCCAGCATGACATCAGACTGTGATGAACTGATGGAAGTCATAGAGCAGGGCCAGGACCAACCGTCCAGTTTTACCATCAGTAAGACGAGGAAATTGAGCTTGGATGAAGAGATTTCAATGGAAGTTGACTCCAACGAGGCCCAAATGAAATCACAAAGGAAAAGGAAGCGGGAGATGACTGATCAAGACGGAGCTCTTCCGGGCGGCTCACCGGAGAGGAAGAGGAGGAAGAGGAACTTGGATGATGTGAAGGCAATAAGAAGCAAGGCTCCATCCACTGTGGTGGAAATAAAGCCACAAATCGGGGGGAGCCTCTCCTTCTATCCAGACCTCCTTCATCGCCATCACCACCTTCCTCCATCTCCGTCCACTACATTTCGGTCACGTCCATCCACATCACCCTTCATCCATGTACCTCACAACTCCTCCCATCCACTCCTGCTCCCTCCTCCCCCTGCATTCTACGTGGGTTTTTCTCCTGGTCCTCAGGTTTCCCACTAGAAACATTCACATTCGATTTAAGGGTTTTTATCCTAGTACACAGGTTTTCCTTTAAATCAAAATAAGGGTTTTCTCCTGGTGCTCAGGTTTTCCCATTTAAAAAACACATCAAGATACGTCCCCTATCCGGGGACCATATCTTAAATTGATTGGAATAGGGGCCTGCTCCAACTCTTGGAGGGCGAGAGAAAGGAACTTGAGACCAAAGTCCCACAGGCCCAGGATGACAAACTGGACTTGGAGAAGCTCTGTCTGAGCCTGAAGAATAGATGTTCTTTTTGGCGGAGAAGAGGAGTCTCCTCCTCCAAAAAGGACAGAGCTTCAGAAGATGATCGACAAAATGCATGAGGAGGAGAGGAAAAAGAGGAAAGAACGGGAGGAGAAGAGGAGGGTTTGTTTACCTTGACGCGCCGAACAAAAAGGTGCGGCGGTGACACCCCTCCTCCCTCCTCATCTAGGTGTGGATAGGAAGGGGGGGGTAGCCCCTCCTTCTATCCAGACCTCCTTCATCTTTAGCACCACCCTCCTCCATCTCCGTCCACTCCATCTCTGTCACCTCCATCTCCCAAAAAAACAAAACAAAAAAAAACCTTTCCGGGAACCATCACCTTACCGCGGTGGATAGGTTTGTGTGTCCCTATGACCCTGAGGCAGGGCTCCAGAGTGCGACCATTTTGGTCGCATATGCGACCAAAATTTTTATGAGTGCGACTGAAAAAAAATGTAGGTCGCACTGGTGCAACCAACGCTGCTCGGGTGAAATAAAAAAATCATAAGCGCAGCATCTCTTTATGTTCTCCTGACGGTATCGTGGTCTAAACCAATAAGAGACGGAGCTCGGGCGGGTCCTTGCCTCTGATTGGCTGTGGTCCTTTTCACCACTGTAAATTGTGTCAGTTCGAAAATGCGAGCGAGCAGAGCAGGTACTCCTTAGCGCTTCGATTCTCTGAAAATGAAGAGAGGCAGAAAGCCTCGCCCCGAGACTAATTAAAAAGCCCAAAAATATGCCTTCAGACAGGACTGGTTGAAGCAATTTCCCTGGCTGATGTACGATAAAGAAAGGGACTCAATACACTGCATTTACTGTCGGGAGTGCGGTCAGAATTTGTCCGGTAATAGTGCGTTTGTGGAGGAGTCAACAACATTTCGCATCGAGACATTGAAAAAGCGCAATATGTCCAAAAAGCATACTACATGCCGTGATAAGTGTGTTAATAAAGTGGCCCCTCATCCAGCTGCATTTCAGCGTCAGGCTGTATCGATCAGGTCCGCTGAGGAATCTGAAATTATTATAAAATTAAACGTTGCATACAATATTGGAACGGAGGAGTTGCCGTTCACTAAATTTAAGTCCGAAATGATTCTGATGAAAAAAAATGCCGACACTAAAGAACAAGACAGCGGAGGTTGGAAACGCCACGTACACGTCATTCATGACTGACGGCGACACAGACGTCTCTACGAAGGAGTGCGTTATTGTCTACTGCTGCATTTTGCGTAAAGGGAGGCCGGTCAACATGTTAATTGGACATGTCGAGGTGGAGCATGGACACGCACAGTGTTTGAAGGCCCACATTACAGCATGAGAGATGATGAATAGGAAATTGTATAGTAGCCTATTCCTAATATTATTATTAAAAATTAATAGCCTAAGTAAAAATATAAGTAGGCTAGGCTAAGATCACATAAACAGTTTCCATTTGCAATCTATAGGCTAGTGACCTGTATGATCTTTTTATTGTGCCACAAACAGCATCAGTGTGCAGATTGGCTGCAGAAAACGGTTCCTCTGGGTGCTGATGGTGCTGCAGTTAACCTAGGCCATAAGGGGCGTGTCATTATGTAAAAGGAGAGCGATAAAAAGGTGACTTTTTGGCGTTAAAGGCGACGTGATGAAAAATGTGGGTGCACCTAAATTTTGTGCTGGTGCACCTAAAAAAAAAAGTTAGGCGCACCAGTGCAACCAATGCAAAAAGTTAGTCTGGAGCCCTGCCCTGAGGCCTGTGTTGTCTGGAGCTTTGTGCTCCTGGTAGGGCTTCCCATGGCAAATTGGTCTCAGGTGAGGGGCCAGACTAAGAATGGTTCAAAAGACCCCATGAAAAATCTAGGAAGAAGAGGAGTGACCTGGCAAGCCCCCGTCTGGAGCCAGGCCCAGAGGGAGGGCCCGTCAGCGAGCGCCTGGTGGCCGGGCTTGCCACGGACCCCGGCCGGGCACAGCCCGAAGAAGCGATGTGGCAACCGCCATAACAACAGACCATACTCTCGTAGCCTGACAGATTGAGTGAATCTGCTTCCTCGAACCTTAAACCACTGATATTTAAGGAGTGGATTAGACTTCAACAGCATAAATCATCCTTTTAAAATAAAATAATACAATACAATTCATTTTTAATGAAAAGAGTTCATTTTGAAATATTTGACGCATTCATTTTTTTAAAGGAAATTAACGCAGCTGTGTTTTGTTTACTTCCTGTGGTGGCTGACATAACACCTATGACGTGTGCTGCAAAGCCGTTATCCATTAGTTTTTAACGGAGTTCAACATAAGAGTTTGGTTGGGGGGGTGGTCGTGGCGAGCGATCGCTGAGCAGTTT
This sequence comes from Chelidonichthys spinosus, assembly GCA_029853015.1. Taxonomy (NCBI): domain Eukaryota; kingdom Metazoa; phylum Chordata; class Actinopteri; order Perciformes; family Triglidae; genus Chelidonichthys; species Chelidonichthys spinosus. Next base: position 13,061,721 of record CM056833.1, on the reverse strand, counting down.
TTTTTAATTACTCCAGTAATATGTCTGCTTGAGAAACACTAGATGTGGTGTGTGCTGTGAAAAGGATTTATCATTCTGACTTCACAGCAGAATATTTCCTTGTTCTTTTTTCCATATTTGCATGTTCTATTGTGGACCTTTTTGAAATGTTCTGTTGGTGCATATAAGAAATATGCCTTTTTCAAGCTGACAGTTAATTTTGATGGCCTTGATGGTTTCTTTGGAAATCTGTAGTTCACATGAAAGAATCTGTGCTTAAAGTTAAAAAAGCTGCTATTTAACAATAGTATTTGAATTTAAATACTTCCTTTGTGTTGATTCTACATAAATTCCATCATTTTACATTTAAATATCCATTATAACATACTTTATTCTTAAGAAGAAAGAAAGCGATTAATTATGGCAAATTGTGCGATTAATTAGTTCATTTTTTTAATCGATTGACAGCACTAATATTTATATATTCAAAAATTTGGCTTATAAACTAAGATTTTTTTACACGTTCAAGTGTATTCTATAATAAAATACTTTAAAATGCATGTGCTTCTTAGCCTTGACGACTGGTATAGGAGAAAAGGGGGTGAAATAATTTCAAAAGTAAATGTACATGTAGCGCCCTGCTATAAATTATATGTTATTTCATGTGTTTGGGTTTACAAATATTCAGTATATTTTGCAATATTGCCTGTTAAATTAGTTCTATGGTGAAATAACTTGACTATGTTTTCTTTCTGTGTAATAAACACTTCTTCCTGTTGCAACGTGTATTTGCAGTCACAAATGTTTATTTGAATGTGGTGTTATTAGGGCTATGTGTTAAAGGTACATGCATGGGAGTATTAAGGTTCACAATAACAATGTAGCTATAAAATAAGCTAACCAGGCCTAAATATTCTTTAATATAAGATTTTCCCTTTTTTTTTACGATCAGCCATTTTAATATATGTTGAGTTCATGAATCAGAATTACTCATATTCAAGGCAATGGTTCCTATTATATTATTAAGGAATCTTTGTTTCCACAACTTAAGTCACATTTCCATCCATGCACATTATTTAAGGTATGTAGACACGAGAGAACAAGAAACAACAAACATCAGGCTAAACCTGGGGTTAGGAGATTGATTTGCAACAAAAGACAGGAAAACAAACTTTTTTTTTAAAAGTCTGCCCTTAACTCATTTGATAACATCAACAGAAATTTGTTGAACAGAAAATTAAATTGCATGCGATTCTCTGAATTAGCCATGGAATCTGTACTTTTTGTTTTTTAAAAGGGCACGGAAAAGCACAGAAAGCACAAAACTCTAAGGGCTCTAGTTTCGTAGACCAGGCTTAGTCGGCGTGCAGGCACTCCTCCCTGTCACTCCCACCCGCACAAGTGGGAGGAGAAGAAGGCGTGAGTGGGAGACGAGGAGGAGACAAGGCGAATCAAATGAGCTCCTCTCCTCACCTGTAATGCGTTAGGGGAGGTTCGGTGCAAGTTTCATCACTTGACAACCCGATGACAGAAGCAGCGCCGCCGCTCCCACCATGCGTGAGTATAGTCATAATAATTATAATGCCGATATTATATCACTATAGAAATTGTAGGCACATTTTAGGCATGTCTATCACAAAACAGGGTCAGGGCGCACAGCAGTAGACATAATAGTGGGAGAACCCGGTGCCTGCACGAGCCGGCCCGGCCATTCATCATCATCATCACCGTCTTCATCATCTGCGCTCCACAGCTGCACCGGATTCCCCGTCCAACACCAGAACGGCGGGACACCGGGACCTTGCTTGCCGCTCAGACCAGCTGCAGCCCCAACTCTGGTTCCAGCTTGCGGCAAACTTGCGCGTTTCCACGGACACAACAGGCTGCAGAGGCGAGCAGCACGAGCTGCTGTATTTTTTTTGAAAGATTTTATCAGGCATAGACCCATTTCATTAGCAGTGGATAGAATGGTTGAGTCCCCATTCACAAGTTTCTGGAATGCTGTCTGTTTGCTAACACTAAAATGTGGGACGTTGTATCACATCCTGTTAAGGTGTGTATAAACAGCAACTGGGAACACAAGTCACTACCCAAGACTTGTTTCATCTCACTGTTCTACACTTTATTAGCGTTGGACTTGTCTGAGCGAAAATAGAGGCCTCTGTTCATCCCAGCATAGTAGAGGAGAAGAATGAGTAGGTCTGTATCCTCTCCTATCAAGGTTGTTGGCTGATGTTTTGAGGCCTTGACTGCAGCTTTGACAATGTCCACATCTGCATCAGCTAATGCATTGATAACAGTGCAGCCCTTTTTCTTCAGCTCCAGGGTCATAAGATTGATAAGACCTTGTTTGTTGGAAGATCTGGAAAGGAAATCATCCTTTCTTCCCGCAAACTAAGTCTCTGCATTGAATCTAACGATGGGATGAGTGTTTGCACCACGTCTCTGATGTGTATTGTCTTTGATGGAAGGATCTTCACTATAACCATCAAAAACAACTGTTGCTTTACCATTATTGCGTACAGTAAAGGCTGCATATGACATGTATCAGCACATGTATTGAGCTGATAAGGAAGTGCAATACATTGATCACATGTTGATCAAAACTGTGTGTGAGTTTGGATCCCCTCAGATTAGTCTGTAGTCTAATCTTTTTGTTGTTAGCTCACTAGCAGCTAGCTGCCATTACATTGCACATAATCGACTAGTTAGCATTAGTTTATTTAGCATTGCTAGTTATTACTCTTATTATGCATTATTCTACTCATGTTACTCATGTCACCGACCTATCCAGACTCTCCGATGCCCAATCTTTGGTCTGATGTGTGTGATATAAATTCACGTGATGATTCAATTAGTTGCATTAAATGGTGCTTGTTGTGATCATTTATTGCATTTAAATGTCACTCCCTCCGGGACATAAACGACACCAAGGTTCTGAATACTGATGGATTTATTGTTCATTGTGGTCATCTTAATTGCCGTCATCACAATCCACCCTCGAACTACAATTTGACAATGTAAAACAAACGCATTAACATACACAGTACAAAGTAAATACAAATGTATTCGGGAAATACAAACGTTACACATACCTCGCTGGCTGCACATAACCAAGAGGGAATGAGAAAAACACCAGGTTCAAAGTAAAAATGAAAAACATTTCCTTCTTTAACTCCACTCCACGCAGGAAGTAACTTCTTTGTCTAAAACAGCCGAAGAGAAAAAACACCTTGCCTCGTGTGTGGTTTACCCGTCGCACCTTACAGTGTCCGAGTGCAACGCAAAAACGAACTTTAGTTCCTAATTAACTCAATATTCATAAAAATAGATTAAATAAATATACATTATTTAAATTATTAAACAAACATATCAATAATGACAAATATAATTTATGGCAGTTAAACACCGGTCAGCCAAACTGCCACTCCGCCAGCTTTAATTCGCCTTACGCCAAGAGTAGACCAGGTTGGAGCTGGTGGGCTTTCAGCGCAGTCTCGGCGAGGCTTTTTGCCACGAAACTTCCACTGCACTGAGACCTGTCCCCTAGAAGACACATAACAGGAGTCAAGGGGACCGCTGAACCACACCATTCACTCAGGAAGTCAACAACTTCAACCCAGAATGGAGCCACTAATGTACATACAGTGCAAAAAAGTTCCCAGTCCTGTTTTACATTTCCAACACTTATTGTCATTCAACAATTTCATTCTATCTCAGTAATCTCACAGGAGTGTATAATCTTGTACTGTGTGAACTTCACCTGCGTTTCTTTTACTTACTTCCCACAGCCTGCCAACATATCCAACCATTTCTCCTGAGCAGTGGTGGCCTTAGGCATCTGTGACCGTTTTCAATACTATATGACTCGGGTACAGGAGGAGGAGAAGGAGGTGCTGTTGGACTGGGCCCGTCCCACCATTGCATAATTTCATGAAAGATGGACGAAAACTCTTCTCTATAGTCCTTACTCTCCTGCTTATTAATGTAGGATTCTATTTCCTTTGAAACATTCATGTTGTAACCTGTGACAAAGATTGACAAGAAGCTGACGTTGAGACACTTTTATAGGATGTAAAATCAGGATCATGATAAATACTTATTTTGAGCAGTTTTGCTGATGAAACTTTTGACAAATGTGCTCAAAGAGATAACAGTAGCCTAATGATATCAACGTGATGAGATGTTTTAAATCCGACTGTGTGTGAAAGCAGCACACGTATGACCACGTGTCACCTCTGATACGTTAAAAGTGACTGGCGGCTATGTTCGCTAGATCAAGATGTGGTTGATGAACTTTTCGAGGATGAGAAAAACAGTTGTGTTGTCTCGGTCGGGTCTGCTGGCGATCTGATCTCCAATCCTGACCCGCGTTATTGGCTGTGAGGTGTGGCCGACGTCATTCTGTGTTATGGTCGGAATCCACGTGCATTCTATCACGTTAAACAACACGTAGACAACGCGTTGTTATGGACGCCATCCAGTTCAAATAAATCCAGTGAATTCTAACACGTTAACAACACGTAGACAACACATCCATAAGCAGGAACCATTATAAGGCCTATATGATTTATTTATATGGAATTAGTTTATATTATTATTATTATTATTATTATTATTATTATTATTATCATCATCATTATCATTATTATTATGATTAGCAGTAGTAGTAGTAGTAGTAGTATTGTTGGCCTTACACCTTCATTTCATAGAAAAAACAAAAATGAATGAGGTGAATGAAAAAAGTCTAAAAATAGACACTCAGTTTAAAAGCATAGTTCATGATCAATACTTAAGAAAGAACGAGAGCCACGAATCCTGAAATCACTGTCTGACAAAATCTTTCCTCCGGTTGTTGAACTTCATCACATCAAGATTAAACAACCATCATCATCACCAGAATAGAAAGTTTTCTGAAACATTTACTCCCCACATTGTACACATGAATTACTGATCATGCATATATAAACCTTTAATGCAAATCTCCAAAGGCCAAAATAGAGTCATTTTACAAGCACAGGTCTTATACTTTAACAAACCCCAACCCTAACCCCCTAACCCTGGTCAAACAACCCTATCAAACCATCGTTACCAATATTGGATTCACAAGATGTTTGTATCACTATGATCATTTTCTTTAGATATTTAAATATAAAACAGACAAAAAACAAAAACAAATTATTTTTTTCTTTAAACATTTCAAGATATTCCTAATTTTAGGGCTGCACGGTGGTGTGGCCGTTTCTCGAGCTCTTATGATGCATTACTATGGTTGAGGCTGGAAGAATGGAGGTCTATGATTGGAGGACCAGATCTGATGGGGCGGGCCTGTGCAGTTCTCAGTGTCCGACATGGTGCTGCTGTTCCTCCTCCTCCTGCTGTTCCTCCTCCTCCTACTGCTGCTGTCTCCTCCTCCTACTGCTGCTGTTCCTCCTCCTGCTGCTGTTCCTCCTCCTCCTCCTGCTGTTCCTCCTCCTCCTACTGCTGCTGTTCCTCCTCCTCCTGCTGTTCCTCCTCCTCCTACTGCTGCTGTTCCTCCTCCTGCTGCTGTTCCTCCTCCTGCTGCTTCTCCTCCTGCTGCTGTTGCTGCTGTGGTGTTCAGGGAATCATCGAGGTGTGACGTGGAAGGCAGAATGGCACGCAGGTATTGTGGGGTGCAACAGGTGACACGGTGAGAACAGACTGTCAGCTTCCAGCAGAAGATGTAGCACATAAGATGTAGCACATCATCACTTGTGAAGAAGAAGGAGGAGGAGGAGACGTCATCATGAACGGAGGGTTGGCTATATCAGTGGCGATGTTTGTGGGTTGTTTTGCGTTCGGATTCATCCCACTGTTGTTCAGACTCTTCGAGGTCAGTGTTTCTCTTCTTTTTTTTTCTGTGCTCCTCCCTTCCTCAGGTTCGCCCTGCCTGGTTCCCTTCCACCTCGTCAGGGAGATCAGCTCCACCTGTGGCTGCATCTATAAAGATGAGGTCTTTCCAAGATGGCGGTCTCTCTTTCTCCCTAGAAAGAAAACTATAAACCCCAGTGTAGTTTTGTTTGGTTGTGTTCTGTTAGCCCTTTTGTTAGTTTATGATCACACACACACATCCAACACTGTCTACAGGGGGAAACTGCTGGATGAGAGGGGAGCAAGGTCTGATGTCATCATTATCATCGTCTTCAAACGTCCTCTCCTTTCTCACACATGCAGTCATGCAGCATCTTTGCTGACCCCGTCAGACCAGTCGACCCCTTGTGAGTGTTCTAGAATAATAATAGCTATATCAGTATAAATATATAAAGTAAAATATTATTGTTGCCAGCCAAGATGTTTCATATTCATTCATCCATCCATTGTCTACCGCTTATTCTGTATTCAGGGTCGCAGGTGGGGGGGGGGGATACAAGCTGTCATTCGGCGAAGGCAGGGTACACCCTGGACAGGACGCCAGTTGTTTCATATTCATATTTTTCATATTGTTGTATAGTTTAATTGAGTAAAATGCATCATAAATATTGTGTGTCGGAGGTTAGGATAGATAAAGAAGTCATTTTATATCTGGCTATCAAAGTGGACAGACATTGAAATATATACATATATTACTCAATAAACTTCTCTATAATAGATATGCAAAAATTATTGTAGCGCCTATGCTTGATTTATAACTGTGATTTGTTTGATTTAATCAAACCCTTCATGCTATGACGTTTAACAGGGTGGTAACAGGAGAAAGATTTCAAAAGAAGAAGAGATATCCTGACCTTTAAATGCCTCCGGTTTTGCAGGCTCTTTGTGAACATAGTTCCCCAATAATACTGGATGAAGCATTTGCAAAACATATTCTCTTACTTTTTTTAATGTATTGCTTGGTAGAGAAGCCTAATCATGAATCACATCCCCTTTATTAATGTATCAAAACAACATTAACGCAATCTGTGAAAGTCTTTGGCATGCAAGTAACTTTGAGATGCTTCAGCTGCATCCAGCTCCTTGTATCTGAGAGGAAATGCAGCCTTAGTCTGTTCTGTATCTCTCCTCCACATTCCTCACATTTTATATACTTACGACTTACATCAGGGTCATTCCTCCTCAACCTAGAAGAAGGTCTCAAGTGTCTTTTATCATCACAGATACATATATGGTATTCCCTGAGATCTGACCACATATTTTCTTTGGGAATGATGTATTAACACATAGTCTGTCAAACGTTTGTATCATTCCTGCATAGATGAGAGGATTACCTCATAAGGTACACTGTACATCAAGGAAGATATATGGGAAAGTGGGTGGCACAAATATGGACCTCCTCTTTGCAGACTCGCGGCTCAGGAACCTCAGTGGCTGCTCATTAATGACTCTGCTGCTCACCATAACCCTACAAGGAGACAGCTGGGCCAATGAGCTTGGAGCACCGACACCACATGCCACTCAGACGGCCAAATCCCACACAGAGCTCAGCTGGCGTTACCATCAGCTGTTCCACACGTCCAGGAAGCTCAGCGCACATACCAGCCGCGTGGTTCACAGACGTGTGCAATGTTTTCATCTCCTTAACAAGACACCCTGATGCTCTCCTGACTGGGTCATCATAGTGGGCCTCCTGAGTGTATTAAAACCTCTTAGAGATATGACAAGTGTGTTCCTGCCTGTTATAGGCAATATTTGAAAACTCTGATTATGTCATTCACAGTATCTTGCTAATCATTTATGATTACAGGGCTATAAAGAAATTAAACTGAAACACACACATGCAAGTAGACACTGTTTAAAGCATGAAGTGATATATTCAAGATGGAATTATACAATATAATAATATATAATATAGTTCAAGAGAGAATCTTTAATTCTAGAATCAGAACATAAAGAGTAACACAAACAACATAAACTCTTTTATAGTACATAACACAATAATTCTAATAATTCCCCACTAACTATTACATTAACTGCAACACGTTTTATTCTCTGCCACCATTCATTAAAACTCTGCATGTCAAGTGACTTCATTGTAGAGAGCTCCCATCCATGTATGTAAAACACACTTTCCTGTCGCTTGTTGATTTTTGCTGGCAGCTCTTATTTGGACTTGTGTGAACCCCTGGCCACGCCCCTGGTCCCTAGACCCGGTCGGGGTCTTATTTAAGGGGCTCTTCTCACTCTCAGCCTTTGTCCCAGTGGAAGCATCCGCCTAACCAGTGCACCTTGGTGAGTACATTATACAACGTTTTTTCTCTGATTCGCTGTGTAATTTGTGTTTTGTGTCTGAGCTGCTGAGACGCAAATGAATGAATGGCTGATTTAAGTTTAGATAATGCTTTTCATATATTGTAATAACTAACTGAACATGTTGACTACAGTTTAAACTGGAGTTGCTGGTTATGCTTAGGATGTTGAAGTTCACATTATTAGACAGTGTGCTTTTTTTGTGATAAAGTCACTCCATGCTTTGGGAAGTTTGTGTTGTAAAGCATCTAGAGCTGCATCTATAATATCTCAAACATATCCTGGAGTATTGCTCACTTTGCAATAGCTGTGGAGAAGACTGAAGAATGCATGCTCCAATGACTGAAGTTAATAAGTGGCTGTGGCATTGAGCCATGTAGTAAAACGAAAGCGTCCCAGTATGCAGACAGACTTGGCTGCCAGGCTCTCAGGCAAGCTCTCTCCAACCTGAAATAGCAGAAGATCCATGTGTCACTTGTTTCACCCCGTTATGCACAGTGAGGTTTACTGAGCTTAAAATAGATCACAGGTCTCTCTCTCTGTTATGCCCCTTTTTGGTGCTACCTCAGCAGCTCTGAGATGTCCTGGAAACAATCACGGCGGAGGTGATATGCTATCACTAGTTGTACAACGACGTTTAGGACCGAAATAGCACCCAAAGGCATGTCTAATTAGCTTTCTATAGATAGTAGCCATTGAAGTGGGTGGTATTAGTAGTTTCAAAGTGATAATAACTTTAGAGCAGTTATGAGAAAATGTTGGCGGGTCATTAAATGCGCTCTGGATCACAGCTAATACATATCTTAATCATGTGAGTCTATGGTCACTTCATCACATCATCAGTCCAATCCAGTGATAAAGTGTCTGTCATTGTTTCATTAAACAGGCCTTGGTGCTATGTATTAAATGACGGGAAGTTTAGACAGCTGTTTAGACACCCCTCCTAAACCTTCTTGTGTTTCTACCCCGCCCCCTTCAAATATCAGACCACCCAACTAAAGCCTAATAATCATGTGTGACGACGACGAGACCACCGCCCTCGTGTGCGACAATGGCTCTGGCTTGGTCAAGGCTGGATTTGCCGGAGATGACGCTCCCCGTGCTGTCTTCCCTTCCATTGTTGGAAGGCCTCGCCACCAGGTGAGCTGAATGAAAAGTCTGAAAAACCGCTTAAGTATGAGTAAGAGCAGCATCTTCCAATGTCTCACACTTCTCTGGTCTTCTTCTTTCAGGGTGTGATGGTGGGTATGGGTCAGAAGGACAGCTACGTGGGTGATGAGGCCCAGAGCAAGAGGGGTATCCTGACTCTGAAGTACCCCATCGAGCACGGCATCATCACCAACTGGGATGATATGGAGAAGGTGTGTGTCGACAGTGAGACTCATTTACAACATTCGTGGCAGCTGACCCTCCACATGCTCAGGGATTCACAGCCATCGTAAAAAGCTGGAGGACCTGTTGTTTATTTAGTCGTGTCGTCCTGGCCCTGACATCAGCTGTCCTTTACTCCTCTGTCAGATCTGGCACCACACCTTTTACAATGAGCTGCGCGTGGCCCCCGAGGAGCACCCCACCCTGCTCACTGAAGCCCCCCTGAACCCCAAAGCCAACAGGGAGAAGATGACCCAGGTACTTTACAGTAACCGCTCTCTGCCCCGCCTTCACATATTTGTTCCTGTGTTGAGACAACCCTTTCACATTCTGCTTGCTCCTTCTTGCAGATCATGTTCGAGACCTTCAATGTTCCCGCCATGTATGTGGCCATCCAGGCTGTCCTGTCCCTGTACGCCTCTGGCCGTACCACCGGTCAGTATGCTGCAGCTTTTTCATACGTACCCAATGTAGCCTGTTGTCAGTTTGTCACGCTATGAGCTAAAATAAGGAAATTGTGCTGCGAGGGAGAAACTGTTGAGCATTACACTCTGAGGGTGTCTGTCATCTGGTCAGATTCCTGTCTCATTGTCAGGGGGAGGTGTTAATCTGGTATGTGCCATGCGGTGTCAGCAGCATTGTAGAGTTGACGATGTGACACATACTTGAAGAGGGCAGAGACAGCTGACTCACTGTGGTCCTTTTCTGCATGCTAAAGGTATCGTGCTGGACTCTGGTGATGGCGTCACCCACAATGTTCCCATCTATGAGGGCTACGCTCTGCCACATGCCATCATGCGTCTGGATCTGGCCGGTCGCGACCTGACTGACTACCTGATGAAGATCCTGACTGAGCGTGGCTACTCCTTTGTCACAACCGGTAGGTCTATGTGGTCATGGTTGATTTGTGTATCGAGAGAGGTGTACGTTAGTTTTGTTTCTCAAGACGTGAACTTTCTGCCCCTTAGCTGAGCGTGAGATTGTGCGTGACATCAAGGAGAAGCTGTGCTATGTGGCTCTTGACTTTGAGAATGAGATGGCCACCGCTGCCTCCTCCTCCTCCCTGGAAAAGAGCTATGAGCTTCCCGACGGTCAGGTCATCACCATTGGCAACGAGCGTTTCCGTTGTCCAGAGACCCTCTTCCAGCCTTCTTTCATTGGTGAGTAGTTGGTTACATTTGTTGTTTTATATGAGACAGGTTACTGCTATCCATCTTATTCTCTGCACTCCTGTGATTAAGCAAAGAAAAAGAAAAACAGCACTATAATTTATGCATGACGACAAAAGAACAAAGACAGATTAAAACATATTTAATGCTAGATGGATGTTTGCAATAATCCAGAGGGGGGGAAAGATGGTAAAAGTAACAAAGCAATCCATGTGAAAAAAAAAATTCTGAAACCGGTATTTTGTCTCAAAACTCGTTGTTTTCGCTTGTCATCTACCAGGTATGGAGTCTGCCGGTATCCATGAGACCGCCTACAACAGCATCATGAAATGTGACATTGACATCCGTAAGGACCTGTACGCCAACAATGTGCTGTCTGGCGGTACCACCATGTACCCTGGTATTGCTGACCGTATGCAGAAGGAGATTACAGCTCTGGCCCCAAGCACCATGAAGATTAAGGTGAGAGAAATGCAAAGGTTTTAAGTGACGTGTTCAAATGACAAAAGCACATTAGCATATAATAAAACTGAAATGGCCTTTACTCCTTTGCTTAGATCATCGCTCCACCTGAGAGGAAGTACTCCGTCTGGATCGGTGGCTCCATCCTTGCTTCCCTGTCCACCTTCCAGCAGATGTGGATCAGCAAACAGGAGTACGATGAGGCAGGCCCCTCCATTGTCCACAGGAAATGCTTCTAAACACACAACCAACCTCCTTCCGACCATGCATTTGTACGTTGTTGTCCCCTGTATATAACATATGTGTGTATGTACTGTTGTAATAAAGATAAGCCCTTGTGAGAGAATATCCTGTACTGGTCTTGCTTACATCAATACAAAAAAAACAAGGAAATGAGTGATACTGACATTATGAATATACTGTGACATTTCTCTAAACACCATAGATTGTGACCACGGTATGTTTTATCAGTCTGTTTTCTGGGAGTAATTAAGCAGAAACCAGAAACAAGCCGTTTTTTCGTTTTTTTTTTTACTTACAAAACGAATGTACCACTCATTATTTTGTTTCGGTCGGTGGGCGGGTCCTCTGATTGACTAGTGTGCTTCCTTGCCCTGTGCTCTTCAAAATAAAAGTTCTTCCGTTTGATAATGTCGACCAAAATATTACTTTATTGTAGACACTAGCAGACACAGAGGTCCCTAACACCCACAGTCAAGACTGACCCGGCTTCAAATAAAAATAATACTATTCATAATCATTTGAAAATGAGAACTTATGAAGTTATGATGACTTCAGTGCAGTTGATGTTTAGCCACAAGGTGGCGCAGTTGTTACATGAAGAGTAGACCTCCTACGAAGGAGGCTCAACATCTCCAGGCTCTGTGTTCATAATCCGGCTCAACAAAACCTTAAGTCCCGGTCAGAGTTAACTGTATCACGACGGTGGTCATTGTCCGGCTCTGAGCTTTGTGCTCTGTGCGCGTTCACAGCTGCTGAGAGCTGTGAGAGCCGAGGAATAGGAGTGATCACAACCAAATATGAAAAGAGATGAGGCTAGTTTTTAATTTCTGACAGCTGAACATTGCGCATCTGTTAACCTTTATCCATTTACAGTAAACAAATCTTTTTTTCTTGTTGAAAGATATTTTATATTGTTTTCACAAGAAACCCATTCTCCACAGCTGAAAGAACAGCTGAACATGAATTTGCACAGCAGTACGGCGACATTTCTGAACTCTTTGACAATACTGTCAACTATGAACCAACCCGGTTCCAAAATGGAATTAAGGATCTCATTGACATTGTGAGAGGACATGTGTAGCCTGATCTGTCGGATCGCAGAAGCTAAGCAGGGTCTGGCCTGGAGCTTCCTGTATGAGAAGTTTGTTTGACATGACATGACATGACATTAAATTTGACATGTTTTTATGATGTTATAATGTTGCCTTGTCAATGTGTTGTTTTGACAGCTTAGTATCACTTTGTAAAGTACCTGTAGATGTTAGACAGGAGTGTCACTTAGGTCTCAAGTGACGAACCCAGTTCAGAATGTGAAAGTAAAAGTGTGCTACTGCTGCAAAATCTCTTTGCTTTTTTTACCGTACGACTATATGACTTGAAGAATCTCCTCTGTGTAACTATTCATGTGTCAATGATCAAACTAGTAGCATGAATATGAATTACAGTCCAAGCGTGTTAGACAAGGCAAGGCAAGGCAAGGCCATTTTATTTGTATAGCCTGTTTTTGCAAACAGTTTGTCTCAAAGGGCTTTACATAGCATGAGCATCATAACAACATCCTCTTCCCTCAAACCCTCACATCCACTGAGTAAAAACTCCCAGGAAAACCCTTTTAACTGGGCAAAAAGTGGAGAAACATCAGGGTGAGCAACAGAGGAGGGATCCCTCACCCAGGACAGGCAGACGTGCAATAGATTTTGTATACGGACAAGAAAACAGTTTATAACAGAGAATATGGAAACACATGGAAATGGTTGACAGGAGCTGACGAAGGCAACTTCTGGTGGGCAGGAAAGGCAGGGAGAGCAGGCCAGCTTAATGGGAGTAGTGGGTGGCAGACTGGGTCGTGAACAGGGAGGGCAGGCCAGTTTAACAGCAGGGGGAAGGGGGGCGATGCAGGCGGCGGTTGGTGCAGAGGGATGAAGCTGTGGAGAATCTGTGGAAACAGAGAGAGTGCGAGACGCCAAGGCCAAACTACAAGGTGCGAGAGGTAAGGAGAGGAGAGGGGGGGTCTCTCTAATTAAATGTAGTTAGAGTGTCTGCCTCTCTGACCCATGGAGAGAGCTGGTTCCACAGTTAGGGTTGCCAACTCCCTGAAAATTAAATAAGGGACACCTCATTGGCAGGGCCGGCCGGCCCGATTGCCTTCACCCTTCCTGGAGTAGTGAATCTTTTTAGCCCTTTTTTGTATGTGTGAAGCAATTTTTTAACTATTTGACTCAAACCTGAATTGAATTAGATGCATATTTGAGTTATCAGCAATTTATTTTTAATACCAAATAACAAAATTAACAAAATAAAATAAATATATGTCCTGCTTAACTTAAAACTGTATACATTAATATACAACAATACAAAGCAGAACATAGTGCACAATTAATGCGAAGTTTGTGTGTAGTATATCCACTGCCTGTACAGTACAAATGATGCATGTTATATCTAACTATCGCTCTATCTGAACTTGTAAGAAATGTGTAAGGTTATACAGTATACTGTGTATTCTTTATTATTCATCTATGTATTAGTTTTATGTATTATTTAACTATTTAATGTACTCATCTAGCAATTGTACTTGTTTATTACACAGAAAATAATATATATATATATATATATATTTTTTTTTTATCCATACAATTCAGACATTCATTGTACTTCCCATATTAACCTTAACCCGAGGGCTAAAAATAATTCTTTACATACCATATCTGCCTCTGGCGTTGCCTGGTGGACAATAAATTGGTCTAGGGTTCCCCTAGTTTTGGTGTCCCTTATGTTTCTTGCGTGCCCACCACTGGAAGCATGTTGCTTTAGGTCAGTTAGTCCACCATGGTCTATGGAAAAGGTCCGCCGGCACACAGTGCAGCACGCTTTATAGACGTTATCGCGCACTTTTTCCACCCACGTGTTTCCTTCTTCCCATTCCTCTCGGTATATTTCCATTCTTTTCTTTTTTTTCTCGGAGGCATTGCTGCTTGAAGGTGTACCGCCCGAAACCTGTAAAGCACTGTCGTCCATGCTGCTTTGTTGTCTTCCGGTATCTTCTCCGCAAGCAACAGTACCTCGACCAATGAGATGAGCGGGATTCTAGATTGTCATACTATTTTGTGACGGTGCTGTCAGCTCATTGGTCACAGAGCAGGAGAGGCTGAGAATAGGTTTACCGTAAATTTTCTTAAAAAGCGCCATGTATTAATTCATTCCATTGACATTACACACTATTTTTTGAAAGTGCGTCCCTTTTCAGCTCAATACGGGACGCGTACTTTTGTTTCTGAATACGGGACGATTCCGTTTTTCAAGGGACGGTTGGCAACCCTAACTTGCTCCCCAAAAACAGCCGCCCGCGAAATCCACACAAAGGGGACTATATATAAGGTGAGGTGAAGCTTGATTGCTGACTCGGAACAGGTGGGGTGAATGATGATGAGCCCAGGAGTAGATCTATGAAAAGTGACAGGAGGGAGACAAAAACACCACAGAACAGAACCAAACAAGACATGTCTGCAAAAGATACATCATACTTAACCCCAGACGTAACATTCTGTTTTTTATTTTCCTTTCTATATCTGGTCATATGACTTTTGCTGTATTCATATGACACCACCACAGCATGAATATTCTGAAAGCCCAGGCTGTTCTGAAAAAAAGGAAGCAAAATACTTGATCTCACAGGGCTGAGGTTTAACCACTACTCTTACATCACCCCCCCCCCCCAATGTTCAACTCAAAGTTACGCTTCCTGGTGTAAGATATCTGCTACACATCGTCCTGTCGTCTCTCCTGCATGTGAACAGTTTGGTAAGTGACAGTTTCTGATATTTGGAACATACAAGAATGAGACAATGTTCAGTCTTTACTGCAGTAAATGTACTGAAGCTGTAAAATACAGCTTCCACCTGAATGCATCAGTAAGAATAATCTAAGCTTATCATGTATTATAGTACAACACTGTGTACTTTTACTGTGGATACTTTAAGTACAATTACAGAATTACATGTCTCTTTATAAAACGTGAAGACAAAAAGATTGTAAAAAATAACTATAACCATACAAATTCAACGAATGTGATTCAAATTCAGTTTTTAATGCAATAACAGAAGTTGAGGAATTCTAATTCAACTATAAATTATTCAAACTCGTTTCTATGTCGCATACTTCGGCCCAAACAAAGTCCACCACCAACTTGACATAATAAACGGAGTAGCTAATCATCAGCGTTGATGAATGACCAATGAAGATAATAGTTGCATGGTAGTCCTCGAGAAGGTCCTCGGCTCTCGTCCCCATGGTGCTCGTAGTCCACCTCTCTTCATGTTGATTGGGTGACATGGATCTGTTAGTTCAAAGACAAAGTAAAAAATGTCTTCTTGTCAACAACGGTGAAAGGACAGTAACTACCCACATTCATTGTGAATGCGTTCATTAGGAGTATATGTTTATTTAATGTGCGTGACTGTGACTGACCAATCACTGCATGAATGTTGCCTCCAGATGTTCAGCGTTGCATCTCAGAAACTTCTCATTTATCTGTTAAACACAACAAGGAGAAAAAACGGACAACTAAATCCTTTACCTCCGACATTTGCAATTAAATTAAAAGGTTCCCTATGTCTAAAAAGCCAGTCTGATTTGGAGAAAACACAGTCATTTCAATACGTCTAAAGGGCATTGCCTCAAATGTTTTGTTTTTTTGAGCTATTGTAAGTGTTTATTAGCAATGCTAGTTGAAGTCAACGTGGTCAGTTAGCATGTATCTGAATAAAATGTCCCTGAAAAAACCCATCTAACCATTAAATTTGTCCAACCATTGTCTACTACACTGAACAAAAATTTAAACAACACTTTTGTTTTTTGCTCCCATTTTTCATGAACTCAAAGATCTAAAACATTTTCTATATTCACAAAATAACCATTTCTCTCAAATATTGTTCACAAATCTGTCTAAATCTGTGATAGTGAGCCCTTCTCTTTTGCCAAGATAATCCATCCCACCTCACAGGTGTGGCATATCAAGATGCTGAGTAGACAGCATGAATATTGCACAGGTGTGCCTTAGACTGGCCACAATAAAAGACCACTCTAAAATGTTCAGTTGTATCAAACAGCAGAATGCCACAGATGTTGCAAGTTTTGAGGGAGCGTGCAATTGGTATGCTGACAGCAGGGATGTCCACCAGAGCTGTCGCTGTGAATTGAATGTTCATTTCTTGACCATAAGCCGTCTCCAAAGGCATTTCAGAGAATCTGGCAGTACATCCAACCAGCCTCACAACCGAAGACCACGTGTAACCACACCAGCCCAGGACCTCCACATCCAGCAGGTTCACCTCCAAGATCGTCTGAGACCAGCCAGCTGCTGAAACAATCGGTTTGCATAACCAAAGGATTTCTGCACAAACTGTCAGAAACCATCTCAGGGAAGCTCATCTGCATGCTCGTCGTCCTCATTGGGGTCTCGACCTGACTCCAGTTTGTTGTTGTAACAAACGGATGAATCCCGGTTTTCACTGTTCAGGGCAGATGGCAGACAGTGTGTGTGGCGTTGTGTGGGTGAGCGGTGTTCTGATGTCAATGTTGTGGATGGAGTGGCCCATGGTGGCGGTGGGGTTATGGTATGGGCAGGCGTATGTTATGGACGACGAACACAGGTGCATTTTATTGATGGCATTGTGAATATACAGAGATACCGTGACGAGATGAGGCTGAGGCCCATTGTTGTGCCATACATCCACGGCCATCACCTCATGTTGTAGCTTGATAATGCACGGCCCCATGTTGCAAGCATCTGTACACAATTCTTGGAAGCTGAAAACATCCCAGTTCTTGCATGGCCAGCAAACTCACAGGACATGTCACCCATTGAGCATGTTTGGGATGCTCTGGATCGGCATATACGACAGTATGTTCCAGTTCCTGCCAATATCCAGCAACTTCGCACAGCCATTGAAGAGGAGTGGACCAACATTCCACAGGCCACCATCGACAACCTGATCAACTCTATGAGAAGGAGATGTGTTGGACTGCGTGAGGTAAATGATGGTCCCACCAGATACTGACTGGTTTTCTGACCCCCTCAATAAAACAAAACTGCACGTTTCAGAGTGGTCTTTTATTGTGGCCAGTCTAAGGCACACCTGTGCAATATTGCTGTGTCTACTCAGCATGTTGATATGCCACACCTGTGAGGTGGGATGGATTGTCTCGGCAAAGGAGAAGGGCTCACTATCACAAATTAGAGAGATTTGTGAACAATATTTGAGAGAAATGGTTATTTTGTGTATTGTGGAAGAAACTCTTCAGGTCCAATTCTGTGGCTGGTTCAAATGAGGTTTAATCACTGACTGGAGAAAAGAAATTCACAGTGTATCTATGAAGATCTAGTCTGTTGAATGGCTTGGCCGAATTGAATTTATTCAGAACAGTCGAGAGAACAAAAGGGAAGGCGTCATGAGTGGATTTGCATTGAATCAACACATGTCTCTCTGCAGAGGAAGAGACATCTGTTGATATCTACAAGGTGTGACCGTTCTCGGGAGAGCTAGACGATGTCACTACAGGGGTCACTCATCGGGCCTTGATCAATGTATGAGAGATGAAGGTGTTTCGGAGACGGTCCAGGTCCACATTCAAAGGGTCTTCTCATCAACATGACAAGGGTTACATACAATGAATGCAGCTCAGCAAGACATTTGATGTTCCCGAGAGAAAGTAACATTAAAACAAAACAAATAAGAAAAATTAAGGTAACACATTTTCTTCTACAATTCCCCATTTTGTCCTATAGGACAACAGTAAATACACAAGAAAATGTAATCAAGGGAAGTAAGAAAATTACAATACATCAATTCTACACAATTCATCGAAAACATCAGGAAATAATTCTTTAGGTACGTTGTGAGTAGTTCGTTGAATCATCATTTTAGTAGTCACCTTAGCTGTAATAATTTTACACATTGCTCTGATACAAGAAAAAATAACAACAAAAAATATAAAACAGATTAAACCAACGAAAACATATTGAACTATATTTGTACCCTAATGACCAATGAGTGTTTCCAACCATTCAAAAGGGCTACTAATATCCCTGGTGTGCACTTCATCAGCAATGTGTTTAACATGTGCAATGACATCAAAAAGGCTAGCATTATAATCTGACACATAAGTACAACATTCAACACCAATCACTGCACAAGTACCACCCTGGGATGCTAAAAGATAGTCTAAAGCTGCTCTATTCTGTAAGGCAACTAGACGGGTTTCAGCCAGCTCTTTTGATAAGGGAGACAAACCTAGGGAAGTGGTATTAGCTAAATCCTCTATACGTTTGGAAAGATCTCTTATCTGATTCAGGGAAGACAATACACCATAACTGGGAATAAGCATGCCGAATAGACGGCTCCAATATGTCTGTGAGTGGGTGATTAACACATCTCGTTTTGTAGGCAATTTATCCGCAACTCTGGGACTACGTAGCCCAGGCCACACACTCCACTCCAACCCTTAGGAAGATATTCATATGCTTTTTGTCCACATATCCAGTACATCCCTTTTCCAGCTGGGACAGAACAAAAAGAAGCCGCTGTGGCTAATCTAGAAAAGTTAATGTCAAGTGTTGAACAAGCTGTAGGTGAAGGGCTGTAGTCCGAAGTCCATATTCTGGGAGAACTTCTTGGTATTGGATAAAACAGCGAGTCACAGTTCGAATGTCCCATGTCATGACCAACTCCGGTACCTTTAATACACCACTTTAATGGTCGTGGAACTACCCCAAGAGGAATGGCAGCAGGGACATCAGTGCATGTCTGACACTTGCTTGTGGATGTTTTGCAAGGTAAAGGTCTCAGTTCAGGTGTAACTGGGCACAGTTCATGGGTGTAAGATGTGTGTGTATTTAGGTGAAGTAAATGGCACGTGTCACAGTCAGAAATGGGCAGAGCCATCAGGGGGAGGCCTTCATTTGTGCTATGTGGGATGAATCCACATACGTAACAATTGGTAGAATTTGAGTTGTGATAAGCTACCATCCTAGTCAGGTTGAAATAGGTGTTTGTGGAAATCATTTGGTCGTGTGTGGAGATTGTATTTGGTCCAGTTTCCCGTTTCTGACGAAAGCTGGAGACTGCATTCGAGGGGGGATGAGCTATCCCTGATATGCTTCTTTCTGGTGGCTCCATAGCTGCAGAATTAAGAAGGAGATCTTCCAAAGCAACATCCTGTCCCCATTGCTTAATACTGGTACTGCAAAGGAGCCACAGAAGTGATAATCCGGTCACAAGCAGCAGCCATGTTGGTGTCGTTCATCAGCATCTGGTCAGAACAGCACCTTCCGGGTTGTTCTCCTGCTGGGCTGTTGATCTTCACTGGTGTGAAGAGTGGATCCATGTGGGGTGTCACACAGTGACGACAGTGTTGTTGGTCAGCAGTATTTGAGATGGGCCGGTCCACCTGGACTGGAGAGCGTTCCTTCGCTTGAACTGCTTCAGGGTTGAAATCACTAGGCTGAAGGTTGTGATAGTTCCTGTCAGTGGGAGGCGTGTGGGCTGCGATCACCTGTTAGTGTAGAGCTTAGACAGAAGAACAAAGTTCCTTGCAGAGTTCTCGTGTGATAGAGGAGTTGAAATGGGTGCCGTCGTCGCTGTTAATGCAGTGTGGGATCCCAAACAGGCAGACAATGTCTCTGAGGAGCAGAGTAGTCACTTTTGTGGTGTCTGCTTTTCTGTTTGCAAAAACTTCAGTCTATGTTGAAAACATATGATTAAAAAACAAAACAATAACAATAACGTGAACATATGACTTTGTACAAAGTCAATCAGCATATTTACAAAAGAGTCCCCACGGGGGGAATGCTCTTCTTGGTTTAGGGACGTAACAGGAGCAACGTAAATCTGCTTATTGCAGCAACCATTCCCCATTTGCTCCTGTGAGTCACACCATGTGTCACACAAACAAGGAAGTAGGAGCTCCACAATTCGTAAAACAACACAACCAGGCAGAGCGCTCAGAGGTGTCGGGGGCAGCTTGTAACGTAGCCACGTTAAAGCAAAGAGCTCAGCTTGTGGGGCTGAGCATGGGGGGTGGGAGGGGGTGGGTGAGATTCTAAACTTTGTGTAATCAACGGGAACAATGCCTCATCCAGCATGTCTGAAAAGTGAAACATAAATAGCAGTGAGTGGACTGACAGATACGCAGATTTTAGACACAGCGAAAGTCAGGGGCAGGGGGCTGCTAGATAATACTAGAAGGATAAGGTACAGTATTAGTTATGAGAAACAAGAAATCATAAAATTGAAAAGATGAAATATTTACAAAAAAAAATACTAAAATAATAGAATGTAGGTAGGGTGAAGTGAATTTAAAAAAAATAAACAAATCAACAGGCTAAAGAGAAGCCAGAATACTAAAAGAACCAACAATTTAACTATAGTAAAGAATAAAAGAGTAAATAACAAAGGCCAGGGTGGGGGAAACTAATTAAAACAGACCGACAACCCAATTAGCTACAGAAGTGATTCTACACAGTGAAGAAAAATTTGTATTTACATGAAAATAAAGTTATCTTAGCCACGTGGTTTATCGCAAGACAGCAGTCGTGAATCACAGTGATCAAAAGGTTATTAACTAACGGATAAGGAACTAGAGCTGGACTGTTGTGTTCAATTGTAACCTCCTGAACAACTACTCAATTCTAGCAACAATTTCTTATAGTAAGAAAACAACATATTTATGGCCGCAGCGGGCCTTAAATCGCAGCAAAACACAAACACACAACATTGACAAACAAAATGTTACAATGAGCTCATACAACTTTCAAACCGGTTAAACACATGTCATTCATTCAATATAACAATCTTTTACAAAGAGAACCACTGAAATCCATAAGATTACAGAGAGTTTCACCATGCAAATCGTCATTACATTTCCAAGTAGGGATTACGATGACATGAGCGGCGGTCTGGCTACCCCTACTTCAATGGCATCCACCTCACATAACAAGCTCTCACATAGAGAAACACTCAGACCCATAAGGTCACGGAGAATTCCACCATGCAAACTGTCATTATGCTACCAATAGGATTTAAAACAATATGAGTGGCGGACTGGCTACCCCACTTAAATATCGTCGACCTCACATAACAATCTCTCACATAGAGAAACACTCAGACCCATAAGGTCACGGAGAATTCCACCATGCAAACTGTCATTATGCTACCAATAGGATTTAGGATAATATGAGCGGCGGTCTGGTTACCCCTACTTGAATATCATAAACCTCATATAATAATCCCTCACACAGAAAAATCCTCATTTACAGAGAATTCTACTATGCAGACTGTCATTACACTACCAATAGGATTTACGATGACATGAATGGCGGTCTGGCTACCCCTACTATGAATCTGGAAGATCCAGTCTGTTGAATGGCTTGGCCGAGTTGAATTTATACAGAACAGTCGAGAGAACAAAAGGGAAGGCGTCATGAGTGGATTTGCATTGAATCAACACATGTCTCTCTGCAGAGGAAGAGAAAAAATCCAATATACACAACAAAAAAGTGCACAATAACTAAATCCAACATACTTAAAAACACACACACAGCACACATCAGTTTAAACTCTGGGCTGTGCAGGATATCAGCTATAATTATAGAGCTTTTGGTACCTTGCTGAAACGTCAGCACTGAGAAGTGATGCATCTGTCGAGTAGGAGGCCATGGCACCACTGGATCGACTCTCTTCCTCTTGAATGGAGGATGAAGTTGATGGTTTAGCTGGGAAAATAATTTAAAAAAATCTGAAACTACCTGAAACGTTTGACCACCTTCATCAGTGGAGGGTTGAGGGGTGAGAAATTTAAGCAAAGCACCTTGAGGGAGGAAGAAAAGATCTGTTAGGATTTCCATATTTTGATATTTAGAAGGGATGCAGCTACTTTCACAACTACAAATTCTTAAAAACATCCCAAGCTAATGTTATACATTGACCTACTTGTAGCTTAACATAGCATTTAAGCATTCTGCTGTTTGAGAATTAGACAGACGCACCTGGTGCTTTAAAGACAGTAAACAGCTGGCGTGCATGAACACTACTAGACATGAATGTTCCGATCTGCTTTGATGCACGGAATTTATTGTGTGGTTTTCCTAACCCCCATTTGGTAAATAGATTATCACGGTGGAATAGTTAGCATAGCAGAGAAGCTATGCCACTTTCATCAAAACCTGTTACAAAGCTATAGCAATGTCATTAAATACGATAAGCAGTGATTCTGGAACAGATCTGCGTCTTCCTTATCCCATTAATAAACATATTACAGTATGTAACCATATTCTGTCCGTTCAAAAAAAAAGTTAACTAACTGTTACAAGCAGCATTGGCCGTCACGCAGGTAGCTAACAAACATTTTTTGCTAGCCTACCTGCTGCGAAATTACACCAATTGTACAAGACACGTAGAGCTATTTTATCCAGTGTAATGTATCACTTACCACTATCTTGTTTTTTCTTATCCTCCTCTTCCTTTCTCTTCTTTCTTTTCTGGCTTCCCGAGGCATAATTCCGCTTCATGATGACTGCCGAGGTTTCGTATTTTGCCGGCAGCAGAGGTCACGAACCTGGCCGGCTAGCTGCTGTCAGCGGCTACTGGAGGGGCCCCCTTGAGGGGGATCCCGATAACAGTGTCATTGCACTTTACTGCATTGACTATTAAAGGGGCGCTCACACAGTTTGTCGTTGCATTTTATTCATAACCAGACCAGTCGTTGTCTTGGGGCCCTAGGCCAGCTCGGGGCCCCAAGCAATTGCTTGGTTTGCTTGCCTTCTCGCGACGGGCCTTTTCTCGGGAGAGCTAGACGATGTCACTACAGGGGTCACTCATCGGGCCTTGATCAATGTATGAGAGATGAAGGTGTTTCGGAGACGGTCCAGGAAGGGGGACACATTCAAAGGGTCTTCTCATCAACATGACAAGGGTAACATACAATGAATGCAGCTCAGCAAGACATTTGATGTTCCCGAGAGAAAGTAACATTAAAAAAAAACAAATAAGAAAAATTAAGGTCACACATTTTCTTCTACAGTATATAGAAAATGTTTTAGATCTTTGAGTTCATCTCATGAGCCCTGTGAAAGACTGGTTACCTGTCCAGGTGAACCCTGCCTTCGCCCAATGACAGCTGGGATCGGCTCCAGCCCCCCCGCGAACCTGAATACAGGATAAGAGGTAGACGATGGATGGATGGAGTTGATCTCATGAAAAATGGGAGCAAAAACAAAATTGTTGCATTTATATTTTTGTTCAGTGTATGTCTATGTAGTATTTCATTCTTTCTATGTAGTATTTGTGTCTAAATTTAACGTTGGTTTTGTTGTTGGTTCTGTTTTCTAAAGCTAACATTGGTTTTGTGGCATAATGTCGACCAACTGAATGTACCAATGTAACAGTTTGCTGAATGCCAGGAAAAAAAGGTAAAATTCATGTCCATGTATACAAATGACTAGATTAAAATTCCATGACTGTTTCACTAATTGCTGTGAGACTTTGTTGGAAGTTCATGTCGAACAAAAGGCCAAAGCAATAAACGTAACAATGTAACTTCCTGACCGGAGTTCGAGCTAATCCAATAACAAAAGAAACCAACAAAAACACATGGACAAGGTCTAACTCCCTACGACAGGACGACAACGGTGCTTAACGACAACAGGGATTCATCCCTACTGCTTCATGTTGGACATTAAAGTCTGAGCTATTTACAATGTGAATAAAATGTTAGCATTGAAGCTAAAGTTATCTATTAAGAAAAGCTCAAAGATTAACACAAGGACTAAATGCGTATTTGAGTCAGTTGAAATATTTTAACTGGAGCGGTAACTTTGTGTGTCGCTGTGTCCTGAAAGCCTTTGAGATTCTCCTGCTGTCGTCTGGACGCTGTTCAACTCAAACGGGACCAAAACATTATTGGTCTCACCGTTAACTACCGTTCATAGTTACTAATTAAGAAATTAGGTCCCATTGGAGACACAGGAAGGGGCGGGACTTTGCCTCTCTGTTGGCAGTGTTGCCGTAGTGACAGTGTGCGTCTCTGCCAACAGGTGGAGACTCTGCTATGAATCAGTGTGAGGACCGAGAGGACGGAGTCCTTCCCTCCAAAACCACCCAGGATGGGGGACATGACAGCCAGACCAAAGCTCAGAGGTGAGACGAGGATCTCGAAGTGTCCAGGACTCAGATCACTCCACCATCATGGTTCTCACTCAACAACATAAATATACATAATATTAACTGGATCGCTTTATTGAGGTTAAAACTGAACCTTTTTTATTATCTGACTGTACTGAGTTGAAGAATCAGGTCCTGGTCCAGACCTTTGTAGTCCATGTCGGGGATTATCGGAATGTGTCGACTCTCCTGTTGAATCCATTTGTTTTCACTTTGGTGAACAATCACTGAGACCAGAAGCTTTAATTTGCCTTCAATACTGTTCGTTGTCTGAGAAGAAGAAGCAGTAAAGTTTGATGAGTCAAATAAAAAGACATTTGGATTAAATATTAACCTGACACTAGGGGTGTGAATCGTTGGCTTCACAACGATTCGCTTCTAGGACATTTTTTTTTTTGGAACGATTCGATTCTGCAAACCACGATTCGAGTCAGTAATCTGTATTCTTCTGAAAGGTGAAAAAATAAACAGACCACAGAATTATTTATTAAACATATTTATTCTATAAAAAAGTCATCCTGCATAATATTTTATGCTGATTACAAAAATGAAATCAAACATTGCTACATGCTGGCAGGGGGAGAGAGTGTCTTAAAAGTCTTAAAACATTAATCATTATTAAGAATCGTGATTCATAAGATTGAACTCATTTATATCGATTATTGGTGAATCCAAAACGATTAATTGTATTTATTTATTTTAGCAGATTGATTTAGTTGAATAGATAGGACTGACCATCTATTCATCGATACATCTCATGAGTTGTTACACTACTACCTGACATACACCTGGACCAACACTGTAACCTGCTGACACTTCAGCTGATCAGCTTCAATTATTGAATGAAAGGAATGAAAGTTTAATTGGGAAATTCAGATTCTCTGTTGGTCTGTTGAACCACAAAAACACACGTCCATCAACATTAAGTCAAGTCTGCTGAATGAATAATGTGATGGTCTGAACTGCCAAAAATATTGTGATAATAACGTTTTTTGATAATTTCGTGTTGCGGCTTATATTGTGATGAATGAAGCTTAACTAGTGAGAATCTTGGGAAAGTATTTGCTTAAATTGTATTTATTGTATCAGGATGCAGCAGCAGAGACCAGACTCCCTTGGACCTGGTCCCAGCTGTGTATCCAGAAAGAGTCACCACTCTGTGGATCGCTCTATTGTTTTTAAAGCTGAACAAGCTGCTGATGGAAGGTAAGAACTGAACCTGAACTCTCAATGAATCAGGTCTAGACCAGCACCTTAATCAGTAACTCAGAGTCCACCAGCCCTGAATCCTGCAGCCCGTTCTGTCTTCTGAACCACGATGAGTGACAGACAGTCTCTTGTTTCCCTGAAGCTCGAACAGAAAGGACCAATTAAATCCTTTTTAACTGGGATTAAACTACAGAATATGAAATAAACAATCCAACCTTAAAGAGACAATGAGGATAAAACCTCTTGAAAGAAAAGACTCATAGACGGGAAAAGTAAAGAGTAGACTCCAAACTAACAACAAACTCGAGCACCGTCTTCCTCTCACTCAAGGGAGGTTGTAGAGTATTAAGTAAGACACTTTATATCCACCAGACTCTAATTATAGGTTTTAACATAACTGATAATGCATGAGGAGGTGTCTATTATCAGGAGGTAATGGACTACGTGAAGGACAGAACCATCAGACGCCCAGTGGAGATTTTGCAACTAAAATGTAAAGTTGTTTCATGAGTCATAACTCCGTTTCCCCATCATTGTCACCCCATAACGTTCTCATGCAACGGAAACATTGTCTACTGCTCCCGTTAATAGGACGGACCTTAGATACGACTTGGCAACGGAGATATTTCTAGTCCGCTCATGGAACCCTTAGGCTCAGCTACAAACCACAAAGCTAACATTATGCTAGCAAAACGCTGACTCCAGCACTAAGGCTGGTGTTCACGGGTCCACAACATGGTCTAATGTGACCCAGATCCATTTATAGTATTGATTCTTACACTAGCATCAACTCTTAGAGCAAGACTCAATATAAATCAATATAAAGATAAACAGGGCAAACTGATTCATGAAGCTCAACTAGTTAGAATCTGAAATTGTATTTAATGTATCAGGATGCAGCAGCAGAGACCAGACTCCCCTGGACCTGGACCTGGACCTGGACCCAGCTGTGTGTCCATGAAGAGTGACTGGTCTATGCCTCGCAATATTAGATTTAAAGCTGACCAAGCTGATGATGGAAGGTAAGAACTGAACCTGAAGCCTCCTTAGAGGATGAATCAGGTCTAGACCAGCCAGAGAAAAGTTAAGAGTCAGTGAGAAGCTAAATTGGCTAACGTGACAGCTACTGCAAGCTATGCTATGCTAATCTGGGTTTACAGGAGCTGCTGGAAAACCCAGCATCAGACTCCAAAGGGCTCTGACCAAACTGGGTACTTGATGCATTTGGAGTGAGACCGCTTTGGTCCAAACAGGTAAAGAAATCCAGAGGAATCAGGAACAGGCAACAGATCAAAGTCCAGGAACAGGTACAAAGGGAGAAATGGATACATGTCAGGTACTGGATCAGGCCAGGATTCAGGTTTTCATGGGAACAACTTTGATCTTTTCTGACTTTAATCCCTTAAGAGGCCGTTCAAGGCAAGCAAGCAGCAACCAGAGAGACAATCTGTCAATAGTATATCTAGTACAGTTCACCAGCTACACCATCTGGGCCAAGACCTGAATGAGTTTTACTGCAGGTTTGAGAAGCCAACATTCACATAACCAACCAGATTTTGACATTGACTTGCAAAGTATTTAAATATAAAATATGCATATACAAATATGCCCTCTACTGGTTGAAAGTAGATGAAAACTCCAGTTCTGTAAAGTGAAGCCAAGCTGAAGTGCCTTAAACTGTCATTCTCTCTGGTTGTATAGAAGTCTATGAGAAAATGGTCCTACTTCTCTCTGCTGGCCACCAGGGGACGACTCCTCTCTGGTTGTATAGAAGTCTATGAGAAAATGGTCCTACTTCTCTCGGCTGGCCACCAGGGGGCGACTCCTCTCTGGTTGTATAGAAGTCTATGAGAAAATGGTCCTACTTCTCTCTGCTGGCCACCAGGGGGTGACTCCTCTCCGGTTGTATAGAAGTCTATGAGAAAATGGTCCTACTTCTCTCTGCTGGCCACCAGGGAGTGACTCCTCCTACTTCTCTCTGCTGGCCACCAGGGGGTGCCTCCTCTCTGGTTGTATAGAAGTCCTACTGGTCTGGTAAAAATGGTCCTACTTCTCTCTTAATGTATTATCTCAGTAAACATTGTAAACATGAGTTTATGGTCTCAATCTCTAGTTTCAAGTCTTCTTCAATCCAGCATGATGTTCATTTAGTACATTATGATTCATTTAGAGTCAAATAGACCAGAAAGCAGGGGATGCTTTAGGGGGCGGGGCTACCTGCTGATTGACAGGTTGCTTCCAATGCTACTAAGATGACTTTAACAGTTAGCTGTAAAGTTGACCTTGAATTATGAAGCTAACTTTGTTAGCAGCTTCACACCAGAATCCACATGGATCCAGATCCAGTTAGGTTGCTGCTCTGGGTTCCGCTCTGATGCTTATGTTTGTGCAGAATCCGAGGCTTCAAAACCGTAGTCCACAAACCAACAGGTGATGTCGCCATGACAACGTCCACTTCTGATCTACAGTCTGTGGTTTAGTGACTCTTTAAACTTGGTTTTCTCCACAGAGTTCAGCAGATCTCAGAGGTTCCGTTGACCCAGCAGCATCAAACAGACCTGGACTCCATATTTATGGTGGGTACATGTACAAGCTCACCTTTCACTATTAACCACATCAACTACAGATTCAATGCTGAACAGGTTCTAGTGGTCTCCATGCTGCTCAGACCCACACATGAATCCCCTGTTGGGTTCTTTAGAGTTCATGTTCAGTTTATCCTTCTGTTCCAGCTGCTGGAGGAGAACATCATCACTTTTGTGAAGAACGAGCTGAAGAAGATCCAGAAGGTCCTGAGTCCAGATTACCCAGAATGCTTGGAGAGTGAGGACGAGGAGTTGTTGGACGGTGAGGATGAAGAGCAGAGGAGGAGCAGAGAGGCGTTTCAGAAGATCACAGTGCACTTCCTGAGGAGAATGAAGCAGGAGGAGCTGGCTGACTGTCTGCAGATCAGTAAGAGGATTTTAACAGATTTAACATGGAGGATTCAACATGAAGAACTTCATATTCCTCCTAATAAGCTGCACACAACTTCAATGTTTAGGTCCTCTGGTTGTCTACAGACCCGATTACAGCTGACATAAATAAACAAACACATAAATATGCGTACACATGATGTCAACCTTTATGTTGTTTTGCTTCAACCATCCAGACGAGTTAGAAGCTTTAAACAGTGAATTTAAACTGTTAGTAACATCTAAATGTCTGGTTGTTACGTGTTCGGTTGTCAGAATCGATATTCCAACAGACTCAAGTTCTACAGAGTTCAGACAGGATCACGACCATTTCAGAGGAACAGGTGTTTCACTTCACCCATTGACCGTGTTAACTGGTGACTTTCAGCTAGGAACTAAATAGTTGGTAGATGAAAACAAAAATGTATTTAAAACAGGATTCTACGAGGACAACTCCATGTTTTCAATGGTGGCGTCTCAGCGTGGAGGATTACAGTATACCAGGATATTTAAAAATCCCAACGGTACTATTTTCATTAATACCGTCTCTTTCTATGATGCTGTATTGTGATGTGTTGTAGTGACCAGCAGCAAATTCAGGCGATACAAGAGCCTATTTATTTCTAGACTGACTCACTGAGCTTTACAGCTGCAGTTCAAAGGGTTATATCCTTCCAGTTCTGTTTGTCTTGTAAATGTCTTTTATTTTACTTCTGTTGGCTTCATCAGGTGCACTTGATTGATTTTGTGTCCAATAGTTTGATTTAATCATGAAAGAAGCTCATGAAGTCACTACTACTGAGGACTATAGGAATACATGGCTTTAACACATGGCTTGTTCATAGACTGTAAAAGGGTCTGTAGGATCCACTAACTGGGTTCCTTTGTTGTTTATCCAGGAACCGCTGGTGCAGTGAACCAACGTAAACTCAAGTCTAACCTCAGGAAGAAGTTCCAGTGTTTGTTTGAGGGCATCACTAAAGCAGGAAACCCAACCTTCCTGAATCAGGTCTACACGGAGCTCCACGTCACAGAGGGAGGGACTGCAGAGGTCAATGACCAACATGAGGTCAGACAGATTGAAACGGCATCCAGGAAACCAGACAGACCAGAAACAACCATCAGACAAGAAGACATCTTTAAAGGCTCACCTGGAAGGGATGAACCAATCAGAACAGTGATGACAAAGGGAGTGGCTGGCATCGGGAAAACAGTGTTAACAAGGAAGTTTGCTCTGGACTGGGCCGAAGACAAAGCCAACCAGGACATTCAGTTCATATTTCCATTCACTTTCAGAGAGCTGAACCTGCTGAAAGAGAAGAAGTTCAGCTTGGTGGAACTCCTTCATCACTTCTTCACTGAAACCAAAGAAGCAGGAATCTGCAGGTTTGAAAGGTTCCAGGTTTCGTTCATCTTTGACGGTGTGGACGAGTGTCGACTTCCTCTGGACTTCCACAACAACAAGATCCTGACTGATGTTACAGAGTCCACCTCGGTGGATGTGCTGCTGACAAACCTCATCAGGGGGAAACTGCTTCCCTCTGCTCGCCTCTGGATCACCACAAGACCTGCAGCAGCCAATCAGATCCCTCCTCGGTGTGTTGACATGGTGACAGAGGTCAGAGGGTTCACCGACCCACAGAAAGAGGAGTACTTCAGGAAGAGGTTCAGAGATGAGGAGCAGGCCAACAAGATCATCGCCCACATCAAGACCTCACGAAGCCTCCACATCATGTGCCACATCCCGGTCTTCTGCTGGATCACTGCTACAGTTCTGGAGGATGTGTTGAAGACCAGGGAGGGAGGGGAGCTGCCCAAGACCCTGACCAACATGTACATACACTTCCTGGTGGTTCAGTCCAAACTGAAGAACGTCAAGTATGATGGAGGAGCTGAGACGGATCCACACTGGAGTCCACAGAGCAGCAAGATGATTAAGTCTCTAGGAAAACTGGCTTTTGAGCAGCTGCAGAAAGGAAACCTGATCTTCTATGAATCCGACCTGAAAGAGTGTGGCATCGATATCAAAGAGGCGTCAGTGTACTCAGGAGTGTTCACACAGGTCTTCAGAGAGGAGAGAGGACTGTACCAGGACCAGGTGTTCTGCTTCGTTCACCTGAGTGTTCAGGAGTTTCTGGCTGCTCTTCATGTCCATCTGACCTTCGTCAACTCTGGTGTCAATCTGATGGCAGAAGAACAAACAACCTCCTGGTGGTCTAAAGTCTCCAGAGACAAACCTAAACTAACACATCTGCACCAGAGAGCTGTGGACAAGGCTTTACAGAGTCCAAACGGACACCTGGACATGTTCCTCCGCTTCCTTCTGGGTCTGTCACTAGAGACCAATCAGAAACACCTACGAGGTCTGCTGACACAGACAGGAAGTGGCTCACAGACAACTCAGAAACACCTACGAGGTCTGCTGACAGAGACAGGAAGTAGCTCACAGACCAATCAGGAAGCAGTCCAGTACATCAAGGGGAAAGTTGATGAGGATCTGTCTCCAGAGAGAAGCATCAATCTGTTCCACTGTCTGAATGAACTGAATGATCGTTCGCTGGTGGAGGAGATCCAACAGTATTTGACTTCAGGACATCTCTCCTCCAATGAACTGTCTCCTGGTCAGTGGTCAGCTCTGGTCTTCATCTTACTGTCATCAGAAAAACATCTGGACGTGTTTGACCTGAAGGAATACTCTGCTTCAGAGGAGGCTCTTCTGAGGCTGCTGCCGGTGGTCCAAGCCTCCAGCAAAGCTCTGTAAATATAGTTTTTCATTCAGAAATCAACAACAAACCATCTTGGAATTACAAGGTTCTATCTGCATTCTTTTGGTTTTCCCAACTGGTAAAGTTATATGTGG
Source organism: Chelidonichthys spinosus (assembly GCA_029853015.1). NCBI lineage: Eukaryota > Metazoa > Chordata > Actinopteri > Perciformes > Triglidae > Chelidonichthys > Chelidonichthys spinosus. The sequence continues at coordinate 13,030,055 of CM056833.1, read as the reverse complement.
AACAAGTCCTTTTCATACATAAGATTCAAATATGTTCTTCTTCTTGGGAATGGGTTTAATGCAAACAGGACATTCTAACCCCAATGCTGCTCACACAAGAAACAAAGTGAATTTTTCAGTCAATCAAAGACGTGAATAGAAGCCATTTCACAATGGGCAGTGCAAATGACACAAATAACACAACACATACAAGACAAATTCACGGAAGTCCCACAAACCAAGAACTTGTGTGACACTTTGTGTGTCAGTGTTGAGATTCTCATTCTGTGGAGACGAGGCTATAATCTCAGACAGGACGGCGTTTGGATTCCCTGCTTTATATGCTAATGCTAGCCAGATAATGCTAACTTCCTATTTATTCCTAATGTTGCCATACTAATCATAGGAAGCCAGTGTTAGCTGGCTAGCATGGTAGCTAACAATGAAAATAAACTTATTAGCAAGACTGAACTAGTCTGTTGTTTGTCCTGCTGTCTTTCACAAGGCTTGATCTTGATGTTTCTTCTAAGCGTTGGCATGACATTTCCTCTGCTCCTTGTTGCTGCTGCCACTGAGCAACCACAGCAACATGACAAAGAAGCAGAACCCGATTGGTCTTCCTGTGTGCATTTGACCTGCTGATTGGCTCACAAGTAGAACCTTAGAGAACCAAGGTGGTTTGATTTTGGAAATAGAACCTTTTTGTTTCCTAAATAAAACACCTCACATAATGTTACAAAGTTGTCATAGAATAAGAATATGTGAATAACTTAATTATGATAATAATGTCAGTTAGAACCTGAGGTGATGAACAGTTGTTTGTAATTGTTTCATCACTAATTTCTGATTCCTCTTCAGACTCAGTGGCTGTAACCTCTCAGGGAGAAGCTGTGAAGGTCTGTCCTCAGTTCTCAGCTCCCAGTCCTCCAGTCTAAGAGACCTGGACCTGAGTAACAACGACCTGCATGATTCAGGAGTGAAGCTGCTGTCTGCTGGCCTGGAGAGTCCACACTGTCGACTGGAAACTCTCAGGTCAGATTCAACTACTTTGAGAAGTTTAGTTTAAAGCTTCTAACTCGTCTACACGGTGGAGACAAAACACCATTTTAACACTAACATGTGCACACATTTATGATGACAATGACTGTAAAAGGCTCTATAGCAAAGGTCACTAAGAGGTGGAGCTTGGCCCAGATCAAGGCCCAGACCCCGTCCTATCTGGACCCAGAGCCATAACTGATAGATCATTGAGAATTATGAAATGATGATCCATTTTACTGCTGCAGCGTTAGCATCACTACACTGGTTCAGATGGTTGGAGGCTAAATCATCTCACTGGTTGCTACCAACAAACACTAAATTACCCAGTAATGCAACGGGGTGAAACGTTAACTCCAAACTTAATCAAATCTGTGCAAATCGGAGTTTCTGTGAGTGACGTTTCTATGGTGACAACTGACGAGACTCACTTACAGCTGACAGATCGATCAGAGAGTGGAGGTGAGAAAATCTAGAGCCGATAGATAAGTTCACACGGCTGCTCTCAAAGAGGAACGCTGACAGTGAGAACAGAGCTTTGAATCAAGACAGACTCTTTTCTTCCAACTGGCAGTTGAACACCTGAATGCCTCATATGTTCTGAGACTCTTAAGAAGCACATTTTAAAAGCTGTGTTTTGTATTTTACTGTTATTATCAGAGTACTTGTTATTCATAATTCCTCCAGTTCAATATGAAAACTATAACATTGTTGAAATTTTATTTTTTCTTTGGTTGATGGTTTAAAATCAATACCAGATCTTTGTTGGCACACCAGGTCTGAAGACAGACCACATAGACTGTTTCAACTGTTGTTTCTTCTCTTTTCTAACGCTTCAATTTCTCTCTCAATCATTTCAGCTCGTCTCTTTTCTTTCTTTTAACTTCCTCCTCTGTCCATCTCTGTCCATCACTCAGCCACGCTTATCCCACCCAGTACAACATCAACACAACAAAAGACAAATATCACTTTTTCTCATTTTAAAAAGTGGACAAATGGACATACGTCTATGTAAAGTCCCCAGAAGTGACAGTAGTGTGTGTCTTCAGTCTGTCAGGTTGTCTGATCACAGAGGACGGCTGTTCTTCTCTGGCCTCAGCTCTGGACTCCAACCCCTCCTATCTGAGACAGCTGGACCTGAGCTACAATCATCCAGGAGACTCAGGAGTCAAGCTGCTGTCTGCTGGACTGGAGGGTCCAGACTGGAGACTGGACACTCTCAGGTGAGGACAGGTGGACAGACATCAGACTGGACACTCTCAGGTGAGGACAGATGGACAGACATCAAACTGGACACTCTCAGGTGAGGACAGATGGACAGACATCAGACTGGACACTCTCAGGTGAGGACAGATGGACAGACTTCAGACTGGACACTCTCAGGTGAGGACAGATGGACAGACTTCAGACTGGACACTCAGGTGAGGACAGATGGACACACTTCAAACTGGACACTCAGGTGAGGACAGATGGACAGACATCAGACTGGACACTCTCAGGTGAGGACAGATGGACAGACATCAGACTGGACACTCAGGTGAGGACAGATGGACAGACATCAGACTGGACACTCTCAGGTGAGGACAGGTGGACAGACATCAGACTGGACACTCAGGTGAGGACAGATGGACAGACATCAGACTGGACACTCAGGTGAGGACAGATGGACAGACATCAGACTGGACACTCAGTTGAGGACAGATGGACAACAGCTCCAGACTTTGTCTCCATCTCTGACTGAGGAACTGGGGTTCATATTTAATGGTGGACCTGATTGAGGTCTTTGAATGTCTTCCTGCAGGGTGGACCATGAGGGACAGCAGAGACTGAGACCTGGTCTGAGGAAGTGTGAGTATGTTTTCAGTAACTCAGCTGCTCCAGATTTGAACGTGTTCATGACTGAAATCCGATGATCACGTTTCTATCAGGATGCAGCGTTTGTTTCTTCGTGGCTGTAAAGATGTCGTGTTGTGTTCACACCAAACGCCACTTTTTCACACTCAATTACAAACAAAGTCAACGCAGAGACGCAAACGGACGGCAATTCCTGCCGGATGGCAACGGAGACCAACAATGTAAAATTCACATAGTCGTGTTTGTGTGAGTTTAAATATTTCAACTCATGAGATAAATTCCTCTGTGTCTCTAAAGCGTGTCAGCGTTGAGATCGTCCTCCTGTCATCCTGACGGTCCCTGAATCCTAAATGGAGGAACCAGATGTTGTCTCCTGGGTCTGTGGTCCCCCAGAGGTCTAGATAGTAGCTCATATTAGTCCAGAGACCAGACCAGAGGAACCAGAGACTGTCTGTGGTCCCCCAGAGGTCTAGATAGTAGCTCACATTAGTCCAGAGACCAGACCAGACTATGTGGAGGAAGCAGAGACTGTCTGTGGTCCCCCAGAGGTCTAGATAGTAGCTCACATTAGTCCAGAGACCAGACCACAGGTTGGTCTGGTTTCAATCTTTAGTAATTTAAGGCCAAATTGTGATATTTTTATGACCAAGGATGTAATTTTGTCGTGTTTTTGTTTAGTCTGTTGATCGTCAGTGATCCAGAACAGACAGTTTGCGTTCTCACTAATCCAACTTTCCTAACAGCTCTACATATATTACAGTAATTATACACTAATTTTACACATATATAGAAACCTGTTCTCCAGGCAGGACCACACGGCCTCCCACAAAGAACACTCCCACTCCACACTGGTCGACACCCACAGCTGCCATCTTGTAACACACACACACACACACACACACACACACTTGTATATATTTAGTTAGATAGGCCACTTCGACTTAGTGTATGTTTCTTGTGTATTGTTAATAAACCCCTTTTGAACATTCTGCTGTGTTTATTAATGTTGTATAAGAATGAATGATATCAACCTCTTCTCTGTGAAGAATTCACAAATCCTTCAACTGTTTGTACTCATGTTCTAATAGTTATTAATTATTGGCATTTGAGTACAAACTCCTTAATATTGACACTGAGTATTGATATGAATAATTATCTATTAATAACTGAATCTGCTCCTGCTAGTTCCCCAACACTGTGTTTTTCTCTGCGATGGCACAAAACACACACCACTACACACCGGTGTCCTATTTATCAATGAAATGTATGACGTGACCCATCACCATCAAGTTACCGCCCCCTTGTGATACTAATACCCAAAGTATATTTATTAAGCTTTCAAAACACCCACCAAAAAACACCCAATTGTCTCCAACAATAACCTTTAGCTGCATTGTGTTTGTTCTCTCCATCAGATGTCTGTGAACTGGAACTGGACACAAACACAGTCAGCAGATACCTCAAACTGGACGACACCAACAGGAAGGTGACACATGTGTCAGACGACCAGTCATATCCAGATCATCCAGACAGATTTGTCTCAAAGCCTCAGCTGCTGTGTAGAGACGGTCTGACTGGTCGCTGTTACTGGGAGGTCGAGTGGAGAGGAGATGTTGATGTATCAGTGAGTTACAGAGGAATCAAGAGGAGAGGAAACGACTCTGTGTTTGGATGGAATGATCAGTCCTGGATTCTGTGTTGTTATGATGGTCGTTACTCTGTCTGGCACAAAAACAAGCAAACAGACATCTCCTCCTCCTCCTCCTCTGGTGTGGTAGCAGTGTATTTGGACTGTCCTGCTGGCACTTTGACCTTCTACAGAGTCTCCTCTGACAAACTGATCCACCTCCATACCTTCAACACCACATTCACTGAACCTCTTTATCCTGGGTTTAGAGTCTGGTATGGATCATCAGTGTCTCTCCGTCTCTGAAACTGTTTGAAACAACAAACACAAAGCGGTGTGATTACATTCAGAGTCAATGCAAAGATGTGAATGAAAACATTGCAGTTTGTAATCAGTAAGGTTCATCCCTCCTTGTACTTGTTTTAAATGTATTAATGTTTGTGTAAATGTACTTAAATGAATGGAGTATATCGGGATGGCTTTGTCTTTAGACTGAACCTTGTCAGAGAGATTTAGTAGGTACTTTCTGTCAAAATGTGATGACGTCACATAAATTTAATCATGAAAAATAATTAAAAAAAATACGTCATCCTTTGATTACATAAGTAATTAGCACTAACAATGCTGTATTGAATTGAATGACGTAGTGTCTGAATAAAAAATTACGTAATCCTTTTGAGGGTGTAAAATTAGATGATTATGGAAACATGGTTATGGGGTTAGAGGGGTCATGTCAAAGTGTTTTCCTAGGAAGGCGTGGTTTACAGTGTTTTATTCTATATAAGTGTGTGATGCGAAGTCGTGCTGGATGAAACAGGCCATACCGAGCGCCGTCAATGCCCCGAAGTTGCCGCCTGACCTCGTTGAATGCAGCCCGAGCCCGGGCTACCTGGGCCGTGTGGTCAGGGAAGACTGAAATGGTCAGGTCTCTGACTTTAATTTGTCGGAGCTCTCTAGCGCAGCGTTAAATGTCAACACAGTCACTGTGATAATGAAGTCTGCATACAATGGCTCGTGGACACTCACCGGGCTTGGGCTTGGGTTGGAGGGTCCGGTGGGACCGGTCCAAAAGCGGCTCCTTTGTCAGCCCAAAAGCTTCCATTAGCAAGGCGGCTACAGCGGCCGTGGTGCAGGTGTCAGGACCCTCCGGTACTCCCACTATCCTAACGTTGTTCCGCCGTGACCTGGATTCCAAATCTTCACATTTATTTTCCAGCTTGGCTACGTTAGCAGTGAGGGCCTTGACAGTAGTTTTCAACTCGGCGATGTCATCTGAGCACTCAGTGAGCGCGTACTCCATCTCCCCCACCGTACCTTTTAGATCGGACACGGTAGCATCGGTAGCTGCTTTATCATTCGCCAGCTGTGTTTTCACCGCTTGCAGGTCGAGCTGGATAGTAGACAGAACATCGCCGAGGGAATCTTGGAGTTCCTTCTTAAAAATAGCAGCAATGTCTTTACGTAGCAAAGTCAAACTCGAGCTTGAGGGCAGCAATATCAGGATTAGCTTGCGTTGGGGCGACACCTGTAGGAGTCGGCGGCCTACTCGAGGGTGGGGTCGCGGTTTGCAGACCAGGCCTCAGTTGTGTCTGGATAGTATTGCGAGTATTTCGAGACATTTTACGCAGTCCAAAGTAAAACTTTTCAACAAAAAAATACAGCGGTGTAAGACGGGACGAAAAAAGTAACCTAAAAGCGCAGAAGAATAACAATTTTTATCGAAATCGGCAGGAGCTCCCAAACTCACGTCCTACTCCATTTAGGCTCAGCAGCGCCCCCCGTTTAAATCATACTTGACAGAGACTACATTGTATCTATTGTTAACCATGCATCTGAGTGAACAAAAATGACATGTGGAGCTCCCCAGGGGTCGATCCTTGGGCCTTGTTCAATCACTACATGCTGCCAATAGATCAAATTATGCAGAAGCACAATATTACGCTGATGATACACATACCTCTATAGCTTTATTAAAGGGATAGTTCTGAATTTTGGACATAAGACCTATTTTCCAACTCAGCCGATGTGTTCAAGACGTCTGGAGACATTTTCAAGAAAATGTATTCAGTTCTTCTAGTTGCCGAGTTCGCTTGTGCTATGGCTAGCGCAAGTCAATGGTTCTAGCTAGCATGACATTAAACACTCATACCGACTCCACAGTGCACCCGAGGCAAATTAATTAAAACACTAGACTGGCGATGTACATATCTGTGTTGATAGAATAATATTTGAAACAAAACTAACCTCGCATCGCATGAATCATCCATTTTTTGAGGGACTAGTTTCTCAGCAGCAGCGGAATTTTACTTTGCGAGTCCACACCGGACCGAAAATCGGCGTCTTTGAGAGAGTCGGCGTCCGTGACATGAGTCTGCTTGGTGTGGTCGCTCGAATCGGCCCACGTCGGCGTTCATTTCAGCCGATTCAAATGTGTAATCCGCCGTTCGAGTCGGTCACTCTTTTACCATTCTGATTGGTGGAGGCTAGCAGCTTGACTAGCGAATCAGTGAAGCCCGGAAGTGACGATAGTAAACATACCAGATAACCAGTGGAATCGAAGAAGTGGTCTAGAGAGGACCGCCTACTTCCGGTTTTCGTGTTTTTTGGCCCACAATACAGATTAGCGCTGCCTGTTGTTTTGTAGAGTAGAGAGAGTGGCGACAACGGAAGTTCAAAACGCCGGCCGATCACGTGGTCCATGTAGCCTCCAAAAGTTCCCGGAAGTGCTTGGCGGGCAATTGAAAAACACTAGGAAAACCACGACGATCGGTAAATAATGGTCAATAAATGCTTTGCGTTGCAACATGTATATTCTTGTGTTAATTGATTTGAACTCCGTTAAATTTATCAACTTAACTTTACTGTACAGTCGTTGAAAAGTCGTAATATTTTCTCTTTTTCTTAACTTTCAGATTTGAGTGAGGAGAAAGGTGACTAACAAAGATTTGCCCATTGACTGCACATTAGGTCTGGACTCGTAACAACATTATGATAACTGTATTCTAATATGAAATCCATGGCAAATAAATTACACTTTGATTTGAATTCACTATAAATCACTATTTCTATCACTATGTGTTAACTATTCTTCCTCATCTCAAACTTACTCTACTCAGTGATGCACAATAAATCAGTAGCACAATAAATCAGTCTTGTTTTTCCCAAAAGCACTTAATACCACAATAAATTCCTTAAAACAGTATGTAAAGAAGTGAAACAGATCAGCATGTTAAGCTGTTTGTGTCTTTTTCACTATGTAGTCCTTTACAGTCTTCACGATGGTGTGCTGTACTGCGTGGGGATGCGCCAATCGCTCTGAGAGGGGTGTCTGCATGTATGGCTTCCCCAAAGACAGGGACAGGCGAAAAGCATGGGTGGTTAAAGTTGGAAGGAGCCATTTAACCACCTACAAAGACACTACTAACAAAAAAATATGCGAGGTAATCATATTCAAACAATGCATTTGCACTTTCGCACACTTTCAAATACCACACCACTGGGAAGTTTAAGATGTTTTTAATTAAAAACAGAACAGAGAACAGGAAAAACAATTCAAAAACCAAGGGAAGTTACGTTGTAAATATAGTAGCTTCTTGGCAGACTTCCTGGACCAAGTGGAGCAAAAGGTCACTCCGTCAGTTAGAGTGGAACAACTGACAGTGGTGGACAGAGCAGCACCTTACAAAGAGTGAAAAAGGTATAATCTTCCATCTTACAGGCTACACTGTCCACAAGATCATCAAGTTTGCCAGCATCTGTGTGTTGGAGAAGGAAGCTCTGGCATTCTCCAGCAGGCTTCCATCATGCTGTGAAATAAAAGAAAAGATCAGGAGTCAACATAATACAGTCTCCACAATATTCACAAGGATAATTAGTAACATGATACATATGCATGAAAAATATAACCATGCCGGTATAAACCCAGTTTGTGTTCTCACCGTCCAAAATCACAACAGTAGACACACCAGCTTTATAATATACACTATACTCCTATCAGCTTTTTGAAAAAGAAAAAAAAAAAAAAATCAAGTTGCCCAATACACACACGGTAATTATATTAACACAACCAGAATCAGCCCGGTTTTTTATTTATTATTATTTGCAAGAAAGTTTACCACCATCAGGATGGAGGCGGTGTGTGTGTAGCGAGCGCCGAGCAGAGAGGGAGAGTCGAGGCTTCGACTAGTACTGTAAACCATGGACCCTAACCCCCCTGGTAAAAAGGGAGAGAGGGAAGAGAGAGAACAAAAGAAAGGCGCTGGAGGAGGATGCGGCCAAATGCCGTAAACTGACACATTTATTCAGACCCCCCCCCCACAGCCAAGATACCTCTGCAAGTAAGTTATGTAAAAAAACAACAACAACAAAAACACTGGTTCTTGAGGTCCAGGGACCTGGGTCCTTGAGGCTGTACACTTTTACACAGTAGGCTATAGGTCCTGGCCATGAAATTAAACAAGCCACTTTTTTATTTACTGTTATCATTCCATTATTATGTATATGAATACAAGGGCACATTAAGTGAGACATAGGCTACACTATCTTACTGTATGAACTATAGTGTATGGAAAAACACTGTAAGCATATGTTTGCTATTCAAAGGTGGTGATGGTGATGACACAAGTCCTGCTGGTCCTTCAGGAGAAGCCAGTGCAGAGCAGTTGGCAGAAGGTACAGAATCATTTCTAGAGCAACAACATGCAAGTTGCAGACATAACACCAACAGGCACTGCCATTTGACATAAATGGCTCTCATTTGTAATATGGTAATAGCTGCCATTCTATTAAGCACTAGTGGTGTTGAATTTTGCTGTCTGTTGCTGACTTGCTGTTATGTATCCCAGCCCTATATTAGAATATGAGTCAATATTATGTGATTGCTTATTAGGAACTATACTCTCAGACTGTATTATACATTGCGTCTATCAGTGTGTGCATGTTCTGTGAACATGTATTCAAAGGCTGTCCCCTCATAGCTAATTAATTGTTTGATTTGGACTTTGTTGTCTTTGTTTATTAGGTTATATTGTAGGCTACACATAAAAATTATGCCAAAGAGGCAGTTGACATTCCACATGATATGATGTTTAAGTAACCTTGGCACTGCGTTAAACCTTTATTCTCTTCTAGTAAGTGTGTTAGTGGATTTTGCTGAGGATTGTTGTGTTACTGTATTTTACCAGCCCGGCCCCAAACACAAAAGTTACTGTATATTCCTAACTTAGTTTGTACATAGGTCCCATATTTGAACTTCTATTTGGAATGCAGTGTGTGTGTGTGTGTGTGTGTGTGTGTGTTCGTGCGTGCGTGCATGTGCGTGTACATGCGTGCCAATGCGTGTGGGCGTGAACGTGCGCGTGTGGGCAAGGCCAGGGTGGCCTGGTTACATGACTGACTCCTGGCCTGAAAAAGTCTCCCAGTCCGGCCCTGATTGTGTGTCATGGCAATCTATCTTGTCACATACATTAATGCCCACACCTGAATGATCAAGTTTTGACTGGAAACAAACAGGCGATGAAATACGATAATCTATCAAAAACAGAGCCTACATCATAAAACACAAAAACGGAGAGAGGAAAGACTCATCAGCTAAATTAAAACGGGGAAATTAATCAAAAACGGGCATTTTCTGTTGCAATCATGGATGTGTTTACTATATGATATGCAGCATTTATGCATTTAACATTGTAAAGGTGCGCCTAGTTTGAATTACAAAATGTCAACAAAAAGCGTCCACTTGAATGAATGTTTCGCCCCGCCCGCTGATGCTGCACCGGGTAGAAAAACAAACGCCCCATAGAGTCTTATTCGAACCGCTAACCAGCCAATCACAGCGCAGAGCGTAAGCAGCGCCGCTGTTTGAATGCTCTGTGCGGAAACAGTCAACAGCCTGGCAAGAGATTTGACGAGCCAGCAACACAATGCAGCTAGCTAGCTAGCGAATAGCATCAAAGTAATCCACACATTTGGCCGTTTGAGAGGAGGTAAATACCAATTATAAGTCGTGTGACACCGATAAGCTATTTTGTTTTATTTCCGTGTGGGGTTTGTTAATGCGCTAAGGCGACTTGCTAACCTATTCGGTTAACGTTAGCTAGACAACTGCACTGCAGCGGAAGCTCGAAGCTAGCCATTAGGTATGCGCTCCATGATGTTACGGCATTCAAGTCGTTAACAACTCCGTGAGACTGCGTAGCTTTGTGGTTCTTACTGTCGGGCTTACAGTTGGTAAACGGTCGCGAGAGTAAAGCGTCTTGTGAGCAGTTACGGTCCACGTGAAGATGACTTAGCGTCAGATGTTTGGAGAAAGTGACACGTTAAAAAACAGTAGGGTGAGGTCAGAGCCGATACAACTGTGAATGTCGGTTAGCTTTGGTCCTGAGCGACGTTCGTTCGAGAGTACAAGATAGGAGTTAAAAATGAAAGTCTTGGAGAAAAACGTGATGCGCCTTGTGGCTGTGCAACACATCCGCGCAGCGTACGGGATAAAGACAAAGAACTGGAACAAAAACAAGGCAGCCAGCTGTAAGTCGACAGGCAGCAACACGGTAAGTCTCAAGAAAACTAGTTACCAATATGCAGCAACATACACCTGAGTGTCTGAAACGTTGACAACTCACGAGTCAACAAGTTCACAGTATCACCCACGGGCATACTATTGTTGAGGCAATTGAATCAATTAGCATATTGCTCAAAGCTTCCCCCACTGATGAGGGCCATTTGTTCTCAGGCGTCGTCGCCCATGTCACTCACTGCAGATGCTTTGTCTGGCTGTTTTTAGCCACACATAAAGTTATAGAAAGCCAAGTCTCACACGACCTAAAAGAGCAATGTTTTCTCATCAATCTGTATGGCACATTGTTATGATAGATTACACAATAGAAAGGTGTAAATTAGGTAGGATAATTAAACCTCTACAGGGTATGCCATACTGCATTTAATGGCAGTTAATTTAATTTCTTCTTGTGAACTTTACTCGTAATTGGCTCACAGGAGTCACAAGGTTTGTTGCAAGAGAAGTGACTTTGCAAAAATGAACACACAACTTCTGCATTTGCAGGGAATGTCCTAAAATGTGGTTATAGAATACAAATGCCACAAACTTGCTCAGAATGTGTAAAGCAGGACTGAAATGAAGTAATTCTTTTCTCCTGATAAACCATATCCAGATAAATATTTAACATAAATTGTTAGTTTTCATCATCATTTTCTCAAACCTATTAATGTGTGGTGCAGGCAAATTCCTGTCAGAACTCTTTAAGCATTTAATAAATATGTTGTAAACACGCTCATTGCGCCTGCTAAATTGTTAAAGATGAATAAATGAAGGATGTGTTGCTGCTGGTGGGTTATTGCAGTGACAACTTGGCTGATTGGGCCTTTTCTCATTTTGTTTAGCCTTTCTCTTTAAATCTAAAACAGAGGAGGTAATGTCTTTTTTTTAATTGTTTGATCGTTTCCTCAGCCAAAGGTTTTTGGAGTGTCTCTGGAGAACTTGCCATACTATAATATGGAATGTGGGAGCGTGCCAAGGCAAGTGGATATGTTTATTACTTTTTTTTCCCAGCCTGCAGTTAGCAAGTTATTTTTTGTCCAGTCTTGTACATTTATGCTCATATTTCACTGCCTTCTCAGCTTCCTGGTTGACGCATGTATGATGTTGCTGGCACATGTCGACACAGAGGGCCTCTTCAGAAAATCTGGCTCTGTCATTCGCCTGAAAGCACTCAGGGTGAGTGATGGCTGAAGTTGACCTTGCATTCAGTGAGGGGACCTTGACCCAGAGAAAGGCTTAACAAAGCAGTGTTTTTCAGAGTGTGTTTTGTCTGTCCAGGCAAAACTAGATGCGGGTGAGGAGTGCCTGTCTACTGCACTGCCATGTGATGTGGCCGGTCTGGTGAAGCAGTTCTTCAGGGAGCTGCCTGAGCCTGTGCTACCCATAGAGCTACAGGAGGCCTTTCTCAAGGCCCAGCAGCTCCCCACTGAGGAGGATAGGAGCTCTGCCACCATGCTGCTGTCCTGTGTGCTACCGGACAGAAACCTAAGCGTCCTGCGTCACTTCTTTGACTTCCTCCAGAACGTGTCTAAGAGGTTTCAGAATTATTGTTTCCCCCTCTGGCTTATTACAAACATCCATCTACCATTACATTTGTTTTTTTCTGTCTTTTTACCTTCATGTATGCTTTATAGTGCTATTTGTCTTTGCTTAATCACAGGAGTGCAGAGAATAAGATGGATAGCAGTAACTTGTCTGTAATCTTGGCACCCAACATCCTCCATGCTGGAGACGGTACAGAGAAGATGAACGCCAACACAGAGAAACGCCTCAAGTTACAGGCTGCTACAATGCACTGCTTCATAGAGAATGCTCACACGTTTGGTATGGTTTGAGGCATCTTCCCTGTGGTTCATCTTTGGGACGGTCCCCAGCTTTCTTATCACTAAATATCTGTCTGTGTGTCACAGGTGTGTTACCACAGTTTCTTCAAGAGAAAGTTCCAGCCATGATGGGCTGTGAAGCGAGGGTTCTGTCCCCTACTCGAGATGGACTTGAGGAGTTGGACTTAAACTCGGGGAGGAAGAAGAGAAACAGGCGCAGCTTCGGAGGTAAGAGCGTATGGAAAATGGCAGTATGCAAAGATTTAAATCCAATGTCAGATTGTCCAGATAGATTCCATTTGTACTGAATCAACCACCCTGGAAATACAACACTTAGCATTAAACAGGCATATTCAATTAAAATGGAGCCAATTATCTCAGTAACTATAAACTAATCATGTCATTTTGAAGCAACTTTGGTCAGTAAATACTATTTATATGGTTGGATTTGTCTCATATTTCAGATATGGTCAGTGGTGCCCTGAATAAGATAAAAACTAATAGAACACCCACAAATACCACCCTGTCAGACAGTCTTGGTAGGTACTCTGGTTGGAAAAAACAATGTTGCCTGTTGCATAGCTTGATTATACTTAAGTGCGATCTATCTGCTATGCACATGAAACGGCGTTCTGCAAACTGATTCACATTTGCATTGATAATGAATAATAAGTCACGTGATTAATGTGAAATTCTGCTTCTGTTTCAAATTGGCTTCTGTTTTCTTTGCACGTTTGCCTGCTAGTTCCAAGTGCCTTGCCTCAGAATCATCTTTTCAATGTCTTTCATCAAATAAATAAATACATATATATTCTTTAATAACAAATATTTAAAACAATTTTTAAACATATTCATTTCTTTTAATTTTGTTTTGCCAGTCTTTTCTTCTGCCACTCCTGTGATTGCAACACCAACCTCAAAGCGAAAACTTCCTTTGGAATCTGGTCAATCTTTTGGATTCTCCAGCAAGAGACGTAGATCTGTGAAAAAGACCCTTGGGATAGAATTACTTCCCAATACTTTGTTCAGCGGGGCCTCTACCCCTGGATCAGGTATTGATTAACGATTTGATCGTTGTCTTCACACAGACATCAACTATTCAGCTGTCTCTAAAGCTTGTGGTTGAGTGTAAATATGTTTCTCCTTTTTTTAATCTATCTAGCTTACAGTGCTTCGGGGGTCTTGGACTCTTCCACATACCTTTCGCCAGCAGGGAAGTCTAAAAGGCAGTCAGCCATGTCTGCGAGGAGGAAGAGCCGACGAGTTAGCACCAGGAATGCTCTCAACAGGTACAAACTCCCCCTAAGCATCAAAATTCAGCATTTTGTCATTTGTCTGTAAGAGATGACAGACTATGCTACCACATAGAAATAACACTTTACTATATTATGTAATAATATGGTGCCGTAAAAGACATTCACAATGCATTTACTGAAAAAACAAGACAAAGGGATGCCATGAAATGCATTGACGCACATCCACGTATTTCCCACTTGCCTTGCAATTGTCTTGAAAAGATTAATTCAAAGTGAGTTAAGAGTTTGTGAAACATTAACATAAGAGATGCTTGAATTATTGGCTTATGCTGATAATTGTTTGAATGTTTATCCCTTTCAGAGTTGAATCTGGAAAAGCTGGCTGCTTTTCTCCTAAAGTTGGCAAAAAAGAAGCTCCACGCAAATCTCTGCGCCAGCGTTTTAGCCTGGGGAAGAGCAGCAAGGAGGCTGTAAGTGTGGTTCAACGACAGACTTCACAATCCACCTATCTGGTTCACAGACTGACAGGGAAAGATGCTGTTGATTAACTGCATCCGTGCATATGCGGCAATTAACTGTATTAAAATCAAGTAACATTTGCACATGGGGTGTTTTTAATGGGGCAAAGCGTTTGCACATTAGCACTTTTTGATGTGTGATGTTCTCAGTTTACTTTAAGAAGCTAACACATTTAATCTCATGCATGCACAACTTTGAAAAGAATATGGATTGTTTTCTTTTTCACATTTTGAAATGTTGCAACGACAAATTGTGTTCATATTTGTATGGTACACTGCCATAGGATATGTCCTATGACTTTTATGTTAAGCACTCAGGTGAAATACTGTTATACATAAAATATAGGGTGGGCTGTTAAGGTTTAAGGAGCATAGCTTTCTAATGTTCTACGTGTATTTTTGACTTAATAAAAATGTTGATTACCAACAAATCCAATATCTTGTTTCTTCTGAGTGACTTTTATCATCCTCTGAAGAACTAACCACAACCACCATTGAATTAACATATTAATATGACATTTTGGGTGATGCCTATGGGGTCCTTTTTAAACAACAAACTAATACACTAAAACTTCCTCCCCCCTGAAATTTCTTTCATTTCTCATTTCATGCTGGTGATAAAGGGTTCTGAGTCCATTGGTTGGCGACTTGCCACTCAGGAGAGCACCACCAGTTTTCGTTTCACCGCCGAGACAGAGTTCAGTCCGTCAGTTCTGCCTAGAAAAGCAGAAACCAAAAGTGAGTACCGAATGAAGAAATCTAACATTGTAGTTTAATCTTCCAAATGTAGTCTGGTAGTTGTAATATCCCACATTGTTTTTACAGGCTCCAAGTACATCAGCAAGTCTGAAGACAACCTGCTGACCCCTCAATGTGACTCCATAGTCCACCAGACCTCGTGGAGTGGAGAGACTCCTGTAGGAGGTGGATCTTTCACAGACACCCCAATGAACAAGTGCTTGAAGAGCAACTACATGTCTGAGCCGACCATCGTCGTATCAAAACCCCCAGCGGGGTCCACTTTCCCCCACAAACTGTGCTGTGCTTCCAGCGCTGAGAGCCTGGAGAGGGACAGGCTCCGTCACCGAAGCCTCGTGCCAAAGCAGCCCGACCCTGCTGAAAATAAAGAAGGCCTTCACAGAGTCGGGGAGTGACCTCCAGGCTGTCACACAGGGTCCCTGCAACTCTACAGAGACAAACTCAACAAAAGCACCAGACAGTATCTTCGTCCCTCCACTAGGGGCTCCCACAGTCGATGTTCTGTGTGTGGACCCAGAGGCCTCCAGCTTCCAGACTCAGCAGAGGCTTCTGGCTGAAGATCAGAACATTACCTTTGGCCAGATTGAAATCGCTGCTTTATCTCCTTTGCATATTGACAGTGTAGTGTTTGAGCCTGGCGCGTACTACACTCCAGCAGTACAGGCTGATCAAGGCTCTGGCTGTGCTGCCCCCTTCAGTAGCCATCACAGCTCCGCGGTGGGGGAGAGTGAGACGGAGGTGGAGCAGGTGAACTGCAGCAGGTTGATTGACGCTCTGGACATCCAGAGTCCCGCTCTCTTCAAACTGGGCGTCTCCTCCGGGCTGCAGTCCACTCCATACAAGCGGGGCCTTGAATTCAGAGATGTGCTCAGTACGACTCCTGATACGGGTACTATAGTCCGTGCTGTATATGAAGAAATCGGATCCTCTCTGGAGAGTGCTACCAAAGTCCAAAAGCAACAACCCCTTTCACCGCAAAGCCTTGAGGCTGAAAAACGTCGCGTGGCAGATCACATTCATCACTTCAACAAGCTCACCCTTCATTCTCCCAGAGGCTCCAGGGTCAAACACATCAAATCCCCGCTCAAGTTCCAGCGCACCCCGGTGCGTCAGACTGTCCGAAGGATAAACTCTCTCCTGGGAGACAGCAGGAGACCCACTAGAAATGCAGAGCTCGCCGTCAGCCAGAGCAGTCAGGTGGTGAAGGCGGTGAGCCTGGAGAGCGGCCTCTCCCCTCACCCACCTTTTCAGCCTCACCAGGGAGACACGCAAGTGGGACGGTCCAACAGCAGTTGTCCCACAAAGAAACCTCCTCCAGTTCCACCCAAAAAGCCGAGCACTTTGACGCGTAAACTCAAAGTCTGTGCTCTGGCCGACATGACCAACAAGGTCCAACCAAAGACCAAAGTGGACTGTTCTGTCCCCGATCCATCAGGAGCTCAGAAGCCTCTTGGACAACAGCTGTTAGAGAAGGACATGAACCATTACAGAGGTTCACCTAGAAACCCCCTCAACCAAGTAAGACTGATGTCTGCCACCAAGCCTGTAGATTTGTAGCTTCAAGTCTTTTGCCTTCTTCCTCCTCGCTATGCAGGACTCTGTCTGGTAGGACGACATGACATTAAACGTTCCCTCTTATATATTAACCATATCTTCAGGGGTTTTAATTTATTTTTTTGCTATGCTAGGTGCTGTTTGTGTTGCGTTAGGGTCTTAATGGGAGATGTTCATATGCCTTATGTTTGTTTGACTCTAGCAAAACAAGTTTAGTATTGACATCAGCGTATAGCGTTATGATGCGTAGTGTGTAAACAGTAGTGTGCAGGCCAAATTATGTCGGATGTGATCGATGGTATGACTGGAAATGTTTAGATCAAGACTTGTGCTTTTATTTATGCCTTTTTTTTATATCTCTAATCCTTTAGTCAGATGTCTTAAAAAAACTGTTTACTGAGGTTTAGGCTGTTTGTCAATGGCCCTCAAACTCGACAGAAAAGAAAAAAAGCACCTTTTGTTGGATTGTATAAGAGGGGAAAAGCCAAGCAGTATTCATGAAATGATCGTCTATTGCAGTGCATTTCAAAACCAACAACCAGTAAAATGCTTTTCCATGTGAACTGTTTGAGACGAATAAAGTCGAACGGAATATAGCTCAACTTTTCTCCTCCGTTGAATTCTTTAGTCATTCACACTCCCGCCACAAGGGGGCGTCGTACAACCACCGTTTATAACAATACAGCTGACATGTTCAGTGAAACATGTTCATCCTTAAATAAGACTCAGGAATTAATTACGTCAAAACCCCACACTGATCTGTGGTGCATGTCCTCTGATTATAGCAGCATTTCTCTCATACATTTGCAGAGATATCTTGTGCGTCTGGAGATTCCATCATAAAACATTTCTGCTCAGTGTAACATGTGAAACTGCTAAAACGCTCAGTGACTTATGTTGACGCGAGAGAGGTGAGTGGCCTCGTTCATTTCTTTCCTCCTGTAAAGAATCTAAAGAGTAGACAGTGAGAGGGTGAAGGTCAGAATGATTGCTGAAGATTTATTCTCCACAGACCACTGGGAGGCTCGAATGCGTTCACGTGCAGTAGGATAGATTGGACTTGGATACAATGCCGTTAAAAGTAAAATATCACTGGCGGTAGCGCATCTGATGTAGGTGTGATTCTGCACCTTCGGGCGCTGCGTTATGATGCAAACTAGACGCTTGGGCCAAGGCCATGTGTTCAGCAGATGGATTAACACCTTTTCTAAAACAACATGACGCGTATTAGAAACGCCGGTAACAGACGAACCGCGAATCAGTGGTTATAAAGACACGTGAAGGTTCCCCTTAGAATATTCTCATCCCAAACCAACAACAGTGTGGGTGCGAGTTTATTTTCCAGAATATAGGATGAACATGTGATTATTAGATTATTTAATTACTAATCTACTATAATTAATGAGTGGCATATTAGAGCAAACATATTCGAACAGATCACCTACATTCATAACAGCATTTTACTAAACACAAAGGATACAACACAACAACAGCCAGCGGACATTTCACAATCTGGCAACCCAGCAGATGGCCTAATGGCTGAAACTGATTTATGAAGTGTGAGTAAAATTATTTAATTACAACACACTTTTTAATTAATTTGACCATCGGTTCAATAGCAGATATTCGCTTTGATGGTCACTGCTTAATCGTTTACAGGCCTAACTGATAAATAAACATGTTTTGCAAATGTGCAACGGCTATGGTTATCTAATGGAGAAAGGACAACTTTAGACTAATGTAAATACCATACCGCGTTCCCGAAATTCCGAGTCTTCTGTTTCCAAACAAACGTCCACTTTTATTTATCTGGTAGGAAAAATCATATTTTTTTGGCCCGGCTCTGGTATTCGGCGGTCTCTAATGAGTTTACAGACAACAGAATGCTGTCTGTGTTGAGGATTCACAGGTGTGATGATCCACCGAGTGGATTTAATCCTTGGCTTGCATGCATTTACATAGTTTACGGGAGGACTGTGAACGCCTCGTTTTGGTCTAAAAATTGGAACATATTGCATGCTGTTATCATCATGTTCCTTTTGATAAAAAAAAAAAAAGAGAAAAAAACTCAACTGTTGTGCTTTTTTCCATGTGCGCATAAACTTCAGGCCTGTCCGCACTCGGCTCGTCTCGCCCCCCTCCTCCCCCCTACCTCCCATCCCCTCGCTGTTCCTCGGTTGTCTGTTTTCTTGAAGTGGGTTCAGGGAAGTGTTGAGGGGGCGGATAGTTTTGATTTTCTCTACACCGTGCTTAGCCAATAATGTGGAGAGGACTGTTGTGCACATCTCAGCTGGCAGACATTTAAAAGGGAGACAGTCCGGCGCTGGAGCAATTTGTATTAAACCCCCTGGCCCCTGTCTATGTCTATGGAGCAGTTAGTCTCCCACCCATCCACAGTGTACAGTCAACAGCAGTAGGTGCCTTCGAGGACCGACGGGATCACATCAACGGACTTGGAGCAAGCAGAGGCTCGTACAGGTGAGTGGATTTGGACTCATAACTCCACACGGATCGTCTTCTACCACTTACATTGGAGCTTTATTTGGTTTATGGCTAATATCAATAACAAAACGGCATGCTGATGTGCACGTGTGGATACTTAGATTGTTTATTATATAATACATTTGCATGCTTTTGCTTTGGTCACATCTCGTGACATTTTGTTATATAACGCATGTCACCTTATAACCTGTGGGACCCAAAAGTACATTATATTTCTAAGACTGATGTAATTTAAATATAATAATTACTTTTTGAAAGTTCAGTCTCGCCTTTAAAAAAATAGACTAAACAAAAAACCTCTTAAAAGCAAGCTCTATCTGTGCGTTTTTACGCAGCGTAAAAGTTTGGACAACTGCGCGTAAAGCGTCCAGAGTTGAAATGTCATGTTGAATTATGTTCTTCTTCTCCCTAAGGATGGCCAACTCAACGCGTATATTCTGCGGTGTGGTTTTCATCATGGGGTTGCTATGCTCCACCGTGGACTCCAAAAGGAACCGAGGTTCACAAGGCGCCATCCCTCACCCTGACAAAAACAACCCAAACGAATCGGAGCAGCAACCGCAGACTGCGCAGGCGGGCTCCGGCTCCCGACAAAGGCAGGGCCCGTCCTCACCGGCCGACGAGGTGCTGGAGTCCAGCCAGGAAGCTCTGCATGTGACGGAGCGCCAGTATTTGAAACGGGACTGGTGCAAGACGCAGCCCCTCAAGCAGACCATCCACGAGGAGGGCTGCGTCAGCCGCACCATCATCAACCGCTTCTGTTACGGACAGTGCAACTCCTTCTACATCCCCCGGCACATCCGCAGGGAGGAGGGCGCCTTCCAGTCCTGTTCGTTCTGCAAGCCGAAGCGTTTCACCACCATGACGTTTACGTTGAACTGCCCGGACCAGCAGCCACCCACCAAGAAGAAGCGCATCCAGCGCGTCAAACAGTGCCGCTGTATATCCATCGACCTGGACTAAAGAAACGTGTTGCGCGCGCGTCTTTTTCATATTCCTCGCGGACAGGCTTGTCACACAGCCAAGAACACGTGCCTGTCTCCATCTGAGAGGAACTTCTTTACATGTAGACTACAGCGATTCTCGTCTTGCACAACGTGTGAACAAATATGGACATGCAACTAAACAGATGATGAACTGCAAAGAACATTTTTTTTTAACTTCTCACCGGTTTTTGCCAAGTTTGAAAACAAACCTCACTGCACGGGAACGCTTACTTGGAATGGGCACGTTTTTACGCACGGCTTCCTCCGCCTGAGAGGACTTCATAACCCCGGTTTATTTAATACGTCAAAACGCTTATCGCGACAGGAACACCTTCCTGTCCAACGTAGTATTTTCGTGTGCATATATGTTTGGTTTAACTGGATGTTTCCACTGTGTGGAATTTGATGGACGTGTGGTCATGTTTTAAAAAACTAATGGAAAATGTGATTTTGTTTCAGTAATCTTTCACGGTTAATTGATTTCTATGATTTTCGAAGTAAGTTTTTTCCTTTTTTTTTCCTTTTTTGTAAATTGGGCCCCTCTGTTAGTTAAAACGGGCAATGTACATCGGTGGTTTGAGTATCTGGATTAAATAGTTGTCAAATGTAAAGCCATCTTTGATGTAATCAGTTTGTTTATCCTTTAGATTAAATAATCCATGAAAACATCAAATAAACGGATGTTGGAATATTGTGCATAATCGTCTTTGACTTTACACCTGATGGAAATTAGGGAGGCTCTCCTCCGAATCCGCTCTCCTCCTGCACGGAGCCAACTTCTTCAGGAGACATTCAGACCTCGGAATAAATGTCATCGTAAAGTAGTCCGTTTTATGAGAAAAGATGCGGTTACCGGTTCCAATTATCCCTCGAAATGATCTCGTTAAACTTGACTATATTTTCTTACATGGCTCGCAAATCCATCGGAGGACCGAGAAGAAGGGCACGCATGTTCAAAGTGCAAATTAGGAGGCATTTTCTCTCTAAATGCTTCCAATCCAACGCTAATAAATAAATCGCACATGTTGACGATTAGAGAAGAAAAGAGAACAGGCATTATTTATCTGTGATTCTTCAGACATCTTTATGGAAGAGCACGTTTAGAATATATTCTCTTAAACACGGGGTTAGGATGAGTTGATGAGCAGGAACACAGAGCTGTAAAGTCACAGAACAATGAAAAAGGAACATTTCAGCAGATGAAATGTGAACATAAACGTCCTAAATGTCCAAATACTAGGCACCAAATGACTGGTGGGATTATGGTGAAGCAACTAAACACTGAAATGTCTCATTCTTAAAACAAAGTTCAAGGAACAGACTAATTCCTCTGTTAACGCTGCTAATCACTGTATTTTAGAAGTCTTCCAGGAACAAGTTTGAACGGCTACTTGATGAGTTGATTCTGACTCAGTCTGGCTGATTTATGTATCGTCAAATCCTCTTTGATGACTGAGGTTTTCTAATATAAATATGACATTTGCTCGGTGCACTGCTGGGCTGCTAAAAGCCGGCCTAATGGAAGTGTTGACAGAAGAGCATTTGGAGACATTTATCCAGTTTGTTCAGCATCCAGTAGTTTATTCTTGAAATTTAAAACAATTCCATAAAATTACAAAGCACCTATATGAGAGCTACTCAAGGTTACATTAGCTGACATACATACAGTCGAGGCTACAGCAGTTCCTTGGTCAGTATCAGCTCTTTTTTTTTTGCTTTTCAAATCCTCAAAATAAAACATTGTTTATGAAATATCTCAATTTCTTTGTTTTACAAAATAAATGGCACATGTGAAAGAATTGGAAGGGTTAAAAAAAGTAATTCAAGGTGCAGTTCTACGGATACTCTGATAATGGAAGTCGGTCTGAGGTATAACACTCATGGCTTTAGGCGATATGCTTATATGTGCGCAACACCCAACATACAACCATTCTCTCTCCAAAATTAACATAAAAAGGCAATCTTCATTCTAAGCAAATCCCATATATTATAGAGTGCACCACTGTAAATCAATGTGCACAGCATTTCCATGTGAAAATAGATCTTTCATCTGACTGACCCACCAGGCAGCTTCTCAGTCAATTCCAACGTATCCCTCAATTGGAACGAAGCTGACCCTTCTTCCTCATAGAAAATAAATCTTTCCTTACATAAATAGACTTTAAATGCTACAGGAGTGTGGTTACATCTTATATTTGCAAAAATAAAAACACAATAGACTTTCTCAGGGAAAAACAAAAGAATTGGAACAGGATTACGTTATGAAGCATTCATTAATCTTCTAACAACCGTAACCTTGCATAGGAAAAGAGGTGCAAAGAAGGGGTGCAAGACATCTGAGAAAAAGCACGCAGATAGCACAAGGGGGAGCGTGGCTTATAGCGAGCTACGACATACAGCTACTGCAAGCGGTAAAGTGCTTAAAAGGTGTGCCGGACACGTGATGAGGGATTAACAATTTTGCATAATGTGTATTTCATAGTTTGGGTGAGAGTGGGTGTACGGCCAAACATGTGTTGTGTACTTCGGATGTTTTTCATTTTTCATGTGGGGGGGGGGGGGCAGATTCTGCTCTTTTCTGGCCGTCACCCAGGAGAGGTCAGTCTGGTGCAGAGCTGCACAATAAAGTGGAACCTCCATGTACCGGTGTGTGTGTGTGTGTGCGTGTGTGTGTGTACGCGCTTTATACATAGCGTGTCTTCATTTGCAAGTTGGCGCAGATCATTTATCATACTCCTCAACGCTGCACGGTCCCTGCCGGTTCTACAGCATGACATATTTACAAGAATTTAATGAGCCGTGGTGAATGAAAAGCTATTCGCTACAGCAAAGAGCACTAGCGGCTGCTTTTATTTTACCACTTCCAGAGAGAGAGAGAGAGAGAGAGAGAGAGAGAGAGAGATCGGTTTTGTCAACAGGGATTCCCCGCTGCAGGCAGCCACATCTGTTCACATAACGGTGACAATGTTGAATCTGTAGGACTGTTATCACTCTGCCGTCTAACAGCTACAGAAGAGAAATGGCTTCTCAGCTCTCGTAGGACCAGAAGGAACCCCTTGGATGTGTCAGCTGTTGGGAAACCCACTGACCCCTTGAGACCTTTCACAAGCTGGGCACTCAGAGGTCGCGCCCTCCCGGATGAATGACATCAACCTTTGGCCTTTAAGACTCTCATCCCTTCGGCTGTGTCAGCCATGCATCCTTCGCTGCAGGCCCAGGGAGGGTGCTGGAGGGCAGGGTGGGGATGGGCGGGTGTTAGTAGGGCAGCGATACGGCAGTGGGAGTAGGAAGAGTCCGGGGAGGTTTTATTGCGAGTCCATATGGGGAGAAGCGGGCAGAGCGCTGTTGTTGAGGCAGGTGGGGAAAGTAGGAGAGTTGAGGCCTGCACACTCGCTGATCTCTCTCTTCTGCCGTTACGTCATTCCACTCAGCTGGAAGACACGCCGGCTTCCTTCTGTCGCAGCCTCTCTTTCTGTTGGCATCAACCACACAAAAAATAGAAGAAGAAAAAAAAGTAGTGAGAGTAGTGTATCGATTTCAGTGCGGACACAAGAAAGAAATTCCATCTCTCTGCTCTACGTAGACGAGTTCTTACCAGACTGTTGGCATTGATCTTCTTGGTTTCGACTCGCTTCTCCGCAGTAATCTTCTTGATGTTTTCTTGAGCTTCCTTCAACCTATCGGGGGGGAAAATCCACAAGGACTTGTTATGTGCAGACCAGTTTAAATTAGAAGCACGCACTGAAAACTTTGGAACTACTGTAAATCATGAAACTTGTGAAAACAATATAGTCGGAAGCCTGTCATCACCGTCTGTAAGGACGAGTCATTTACTGTAAGTATCTCCCTAGGGCACCCGGTGTCATGGAGCCATGTAAGCACACACAAAGACACACACTCACACACACACACACACACACACACACACACACACACACACACACACACACACACAGTTTGCGGTCAGTGAAAGCCCTATAAGTGAGAAGTGGTAGAGACTGACAGTGGGTTGATGAGATAACGAGGCAGCCTTTAAAAAAAAAAACATGGCTGCAGTCCCGATGTTGTCTCCCTGCATGCAGCACTCTTGCCCTTTGGGCTGCATGTCCAGCATCATTACGGTGTTTATCAGTTCCCCCGTAATGCTCGCTAGTAAAGCCAGGCGGCTGCCAGGGGGGTCTCCTGTCCTCCCCCCGACATGACGCCTCAGGTCACAGGAAACATCATAAATTCAGGCCCCACTGCTTCAGACAGAGGGCAGAGGCCTCAGTCACTGTTTGCATCCACTCCGATGGCCTCCCTCCCTCTCTGCTTTCATTTAGCATCTGCACATCGCCCTTATACAATTAGCGCCTATTTGACATGATGTCTAGAGGTCGTTAAGCACCTATCCGAAGGTGACCCGATACAAGCAGCCTGACCCGAGGATGAGATGGTTTAGTTTCAGTTTGGTAGGTAAGGCTGTGCAGAGCGGCACATCGACTGGCTCAGAAACCACATATTTTACATCCGGCTTTATGACCATCACTTTAAGGGGAGCTCCAACAATTAAGCATTTTAGGAAATTGTGCAGATTTTAAAAAAGGGGTGGTCAGATTTTACGCCGAAGATCTTTTATTTCCCATACTGCTACTTAACTCTTTTGTTCAACCCTTTCTGTAATATTGACATTAAAGATAAATAGCTTGACATGACAAGTAATAAGAGCCTAAACGTGTAGTAAAGCATCGTGAATGCAGCATGGCTGCACTACACCACCACGCCACTATGCATGCAAACTATCAATTTGAGAGCTTTTCAACATTAAATAAAAAGATCAGTTTGTGTGCAGACAATGTGTGTGTGACACGTAGTGTCATACATAGCCTAATGTAGCCGTCACTACAGGCACACCTATTTAATTACAGCCTATATTTATTTGTGCATCCATGTTTTTGGAGACCTCCACAGAGATGAAATCAGAACTCAAACCCCGTCTACAATTGTTAAAAAAAAAAAAAAAAGTTTTTCTGGGAGCTCACAGGTTGAGGAGGACTCCTCCTGATTAGTTGACTAATCCGATTGTGCGTCTTTGACAGATAAACTAAGACATGGAACAACCACAAGAATCCAACCCACCTCTCCTTGGAGATATTCTTGTTCTGTCTTATCCAAGTGTTCTTGAAATCGTTGCAAAACTCGTACCAAAGCATAAACACGAAGCTCGGGGCCACGTCTTTCTCCCCGGACTTTGGCTTCACCCCAAAGTAGCTCACCGTGTCCTGGAAACTGGATCGGAAAACAGAACAGAGGCACAAATAGTTTCTTGTCTTATCACACATGGACGTACTCACATCACGCATGCTCTCGACTTAAACGTCAAAGTTATGAAAAGCTGGGTCAAAAAGATCGAGGAAGCAACGGTACAGACACAGTGTAAAGGAAAAAGATGGATGCAGAGTCAGGGAGGTGAGAAACGGAGCTGGAAGGAGAGTGTCCACCCTGCTGGGCACGGGGGAGAGCCAGTAGCGGCGGCTCCATTATCACATTGACCTCCGAGCCTGCAGGGGAAAGACTGCCAGAGGAGACGCAGACGGCCAAGAAAACGGACTGCTGCTCCTCCAGGAACAGGAACACACAGCTTCGGGAATATATTTACTGGCAGGCAATCAAAGGCGTGAATATGATATATGAGGGCTGCAGTATAACTTTTTACATTGGTCGCACTGGTGCGCCTCACTTATACATTTAGATGCACTAGCACAAAATTTAGGTGCTAAAATATATAATAGATGCGCAATAATACATATAGTTCCCATATACACTGGTCATTTCTTAACACATTCGGTCATAACTATAAACAGGAATAAAGATAAGACAAAAAGAAAGAAGAAAAACCTAAAGATATTTTTTTCTTTATTTAAAGCTATGGTCTATGATTTGGAATTAAAAAAAATCCATTCAGTCTATCAGCCGTAGGCCTGCATAGAAATTGACCAATGGGAGCCATTGCTCCGGAAGGCTTTAGGGGGGGGGGGAGGAGGGGGGGCTGCTGCTTGGCCCACCAGCACCTGTCCCGTACCGGTTGTGTTTCTGGTGCTTTTTTTTTTTTTAAACGATTCTGAACGATGATGCGTTCCCAGCCTGGCCCTGGCCGTACTCTTTGTAGTAAATGTATTATGTATTATGAAGAGACCCGCCCCTACTCGGCCTCTGATTGGCTCAGACCGTGGTATTTCTTCTTCGCTATTTGCTGGGGAAAAACATTTTGCTGCACACAAAAACAAACCAGCTAAATGTTAGGCGTAGCTGTGCAACCAAGATATTTAGTTACACGTCACTGATTTTTGGTCGCATGTGCCCGAAAATGGTTGCACTCAGGCAGACAGGTGTGCATGCAACTAAAGCATACAGTATCAGATCTCTGTGGATAAACAGATTCTGCATTCTGTTCACTGGGACTGCAGCACTGTTGTAGGCCAGCTCCTCCGCCTAATTCAATTGTAACCAAATCTGAACTCTCCCAGCAGCACACACGAGGCATGAAAAGCTGCCTGCTGCTTCAGATTCCCGCCGTAACCCAAACATGAAAGACATTTCCAAGCCAGGCCTGTCAGACGGCTGATAAAAGGGGGCCATGATTCAAGGGATGTTCCCCTGTCCCATTGACACCCAGATAGGCTCTGACCTCCAGATGCTAGGTGGCTTTTTCGCGACGCTAATCTAAGACACGCGGAGTGAATGGTCCAATATGCTGCGCAGGCGGGCGGCTAAAAGCTGAAGAAAAAAGTGTGTGTGTGTGTTTTGCGTGAGCCTGCTTTCCATTTCCCAGTTATGTGTCGTTTTGCTGGGATGCTGAAAAATGTTGTAGCTCATCCTGTACACTACGAAGGTTTGACCAAACAGGCCGGTAGCTTTGTGGCAGCCAGGCCTGGTCTGGCATGAAGAACTCTTCTCCACCAGCTCTTCTGCTGACCTCGGGTCATCACGTCAGAGCGTGCACAAATCACACAACAGTGCTCTTCCTTTTAGCCTCCCGAGCTTATGCAACAAGCAGACGCACAAACGCTTCACTCAAAACAGATGCAAAACACAGACACACACGCGAGTATATCTATGAAACATAAACAAAATCAAGCAGACTTTTTGCTCATTTGCGAGCTCCGAACAATTACACCTGTACACAACTACACAAACACACACACAAAACTACACACACACACACACACACACACAAACAAAAACACACACAGTCTAAATCCATGCTATGATGCCGTTGCCGTGAGAGGGTTTACTGCAGCATCCCAAACTCGGCATTCCTCACTGACAGCAATAAAAATAAAAAAAAAAGACCCATTACAGAACCATGAGCAGCCGTGAGAATCAGGGGAAATATATTTGGACCGTCAACTCTGCATTCCTTTGTTTCCCCAGAAAAAAAAAAAAAAAAGATTACAGGAGTAAACTCCGTGATGTTGGCGGATTCAGCCGAGGCACTAAGCCGCTTTGTGCCATTGCCGTCCCACAATACCAGAGCAGAATAACTTACGAGCTCGCATCTCTGAAACCATGACTGCATGGTGACTGTAGAGGAGGCGGTTGGGCCAAATGAAATTGAGCGTGATGTGGGCGAAGGGAACTTAATGAGACGGAACCGCGGACAGAACCAGAAAAACCTCAGTGAACCCAAACACAAAGCAGACAAATTAGAACTGCATGTCGAGGGAAAAGGCATCGGCACTCGCCATGGAATTACTTTTTCTATGTTCTGCCCAAAAATGTCTCATTAGAATGACGTCTCAATTAATTACCTTTAAGCTCAATCACTGTGTGTCACAAAGTACCTTCTCAACAAAAATAATGTGATTAAAAATGAACAAAATCTTTTGAGCGGTTTGTCTTACGTGTGTGAAAGGTCAGCATAATGCATCAACTTGGTTAAACGTGACATTTGCTATGGATCAATATTGCCAACCCTAACATGGCAAAGTGCAATTCAATTGGGCTTTATTACCATGAAGGTTTCAGTAACAATGTTGCCAAAGCTTCAAAATATATACAATTTGTCCAAATATGTCAACTATGACAAAGCTAAAATGCTGATCTTTACCTGCTACATTCCCCTAGTGTGAACAGTTGTATGTAGAAAATTAATTTATTATTAAAAATTAAACATTTTCACTATTTTCTCACAATTAACAGCGCAAACCATTAAATGAAAAATAAAAAAATCGTTCGATGCCGCCCTGTTTGACGGACACATCCCAGTTGGAACCCGCCCTCGTTGTTGTCAAGATCTGGCCGGCCCTTCTTATTGGTGGTTGACTTTGAATCGCAGGCGCCTAAACTCACTGACTCCTCATGAGGCAGAGGTGTTAGGTAGCACTGAGGATGTGTTGTCTCTCTCCTTTATTACCACCACAACGTTACGACCGTTGCTGCTGTTGTGTGTGTTTGTCCGTGGATCCTTCATCCAGCGCAGATGTGAGAGCCCACCCAGGGCCCAGTGAGCCCGCTGACGCCCATATTCATCAACAGCGTGTCACTTTTACGAGGTGGCTCTGTGGGAACGTGAGAAAGAGCCCCCCCCCCCCTGCTCTACCTAGCCCCTGTCAGCCAGCCCCCTCTTTAGCTGAAATTAAAAGGAAAACTTCATTAAAAGGCAAAATGTGCCGTCAGCCGCGGGGCTCTTTTGATCAATAATTGCTCCAAGTTCAACACCTTCATTACAGTGGTGTCAGTCACACATGCACGTGCATGTGCACGAGTCCAGTCCGGCGGGTGGAGATATCACTATATGGCGAAGGTGGGGGTGAGAACAGAGAACATGAGGTGCAGCTTCTTGGCTTAAAAACGGCAACATGAAACAGAACAGTTTGGAAACCGTCCGCTGAGTTATAGTAATTGTCCAAAGCAATCAACTTCCTAATTGTTTATAGTTCCATTTTCCGGCGTCTTTCACTTCGTGCTTTGGTGATTTATTTTGGAAGAGGAAGAGTTGCGATATAAAGCAAACAATTCTGCTCTCTATCCAAACAAGGCAAAAATAATCTATTTGCTTTGTTTGTCTGCCCCACCATCTTTTTCCAATATGAAATGTTCCAGATATGATTTTCACTCGGCGGCTGCCAGTGTGTCTTACACCTATAAATCTCTCAGAAAACTCTCGGGAGTCTTCTACTCAAAACATGGCAGATAAGAATGAAAGGAACTGAAGGGGAGGCAGCACAGGGCGTTAAGGCTCAACATACGTAGTATGCAGTAATGCTAGTATAAAAGTCCTAGAGGTTAGTGTATAAACAGTTAAAATATACATAAAATACATACTTGAAACCAGAAATGGTATCAGCTGCTGCAAATAACTACATAAGCCTTAGAGCTATGTTACCTATGTGTAGCACACTAATACCTGCCAACACTTGTTGAAAAAAATATAAATATTTTCTATCCAAATCTTTCATTCATGATTTTAAATGGAATTATTAAAGTTGGTCTCTTACCTTCTCTGCGCTGCATTGAGTCGATCCTCTTCAGCTGAATGCTCCTTTTGAGCTGTAAAAAAAAAGAAAGACAAAATATTGGATCAAGATGTTTATGTGGACAGATTATGGGGGTTTTCATTGACATAGATAGCCCAATATTTCCACCGAATCCATCCCAGGAACACTGGCGGGTCCAGTGGTGGGCGCTGTGGTCATTAGCAGTCCTTAGAGTTGGAGGAAGAAGAAGAAGAACAAGAAGAAGAAGATTCTGTGTGTTGTCACAGTGTGGTCCTGTGACGCCTGGGCTCGGGGCGGGGGGCGCTGCTCTGCTGGTGGAGGTGTGTGTGTTTGTGTGTGTTGACGTACATGTGCGTGTTCTAAAGGTGAGCCGAAGCCGGGGCGCAGGGCTGAGCAGGGAGGCTTGGGAACTGGAGGCTCCTGTGGACTCCTGCCATGTAAAAGTGTCTAAATGCAAGGCAGATGTGTGCGGCGGGCCAGGCCGAGGTGCAAGAATTTATCTAGGGCCAGAGAGTGCCTGTGATCTCAGATTTATTGCATTTTTCCAGATTCATCCTTTTTACAATGATGGGGGACCTTTCCTACTTGAAGATTTAAGAGGGGGAAGTCTCCAAAAAATTGTTCAAAGGCAGGTTTGGGGGTCTTTTGGGAGAAGGTGAGCTTAAGCCACCGACCAACCACCCCTTTTTACTTTCCTTTTTTTTTTTTTACATGTATGTGGGCAAGGGGGCTGAGGTAAACCTAATGAATGAAGGTTGTGGCCATGTCTGGGATAGACGGAGGGGAGGGGGGAGGGAGAGTAGAGGGGCCGTGACCAATGGCGTTAGTCTCAGTGGGGGTCAGGCTGGCGCCTGAGGTACCCCTCTGGTACGACTGTGTGGAGGTGGCACTGGAGCCGAGAGGCTGAGGGAGAGAAAGAGCGGCCCGGAGAGGGAGGATGTGTGAAGTTTCTCTTCCTCCGCACCCTGTGTAAACATGAAACCAGTAGTCGCTAACTAGAAAGTTATGAGACGTGCATGCTGAGAGGGACAATAAATTAGGGCTTTAAAACTCTGACACACTTTTCCAAACCGCCGCTATACCTAGCAGCTAGATGACAAAGAGATGGAAAGCAGCCTATGAGGGATGCTGAGGACCTGGAGCGTTTCCACAAAGCATCCCCTCTGCATCTCCCGACACCGACCTCGATCTGAACACAGATGCATCTCGGAGACTTCATGAAAAACAGCTTCCTCGGACAGTCGTTATCTGCGAATTCTCCTCAGCCTACGTAATTCACAGTCCTCTGAACAAGTGGAATTTTGATTGTTGGGGTCTGACTCACAAAAGGAAAAGTGCAAGGACGTGATGATGCACATGTATTCCCTAAGAGAGCCAGCGGAATGAGACGAACACGAGCAGAGATTAAAAAGCAGGAATTTGTTTTCAATTAGTCACGGCTTGTATTCAACGTGAAAAGTATGCACATGAGAGTATCCCCAGAGGTTTCAAAGGGCTCCGATGAAGAAAAAAAAAGGGGGGAAAAAGGTGCTTGATTAGATGTTTGAACCGCCACGGGCTGTTATTCTTTTCATTTCACCTCGGAGAATAGTTCTGAAGACAGAGAGAGGAATAAATTGTTGGCGGGCGGAGGGAGCAGAAGCAGTGACGGGGGCGAGCGCAGGAACAGCCTTGCAAAAGGACGGATCACTGAATCGCTGAGCTATCCCCCGTTTGGATCTGGGAGAGATCACACAGGCGAGTTTAAGAGGCAGAGCGTGGGGCGTTTGGGTTCACCTGCAGGCCCTGCTGAGAGCTTCTCCACAGGCGGGGTTATGGGTCAGCGCTACTCGGAAACACAAGTCTATCTGTTGATTCACCGGGACACTTTGATCCTCTTGTGTAAAGGAATAAGTTTGACTCATTTCTACATGTAAAAAAAAACCCTCATGTTTCGAACACGTGCATCTGTGGTCAGCCTCCCGAGCTTTTACCTGGGTGAGAAATTCATCCGTTCACCAATGAGTCAGAGTTTAAGAGCCTCCGCCGCTCTTTGAAGTGCGGAGCTGTTGCTTTGTTTTGGCCTTTTGAAGTCATGGAATCATCACGAAAGATGATTATGCAGCACTCCTCCCATAGCATGTGCAACGGCTCAAGGAATTATGTTTATGAAAGTGAGGTTTACAAGTATCCCACTGGAAAGTTTATGTTCAAGATGTGCCTGCACAAATCAATGCCGCTCTGTAGTCAGTGGCAACCAAGCTTTCAAATGTTCTGCGGTGCCGGCCAAAGCTCCGGGGAGGCTTTCGCCCCAATAGTAAAGGTAGATAAACTAACTAGAACAATGTCATGGCACATTTCCATTACAAGAATGGTTCGTAATCCCAGCATGGGCTCGGTATGCAACAAACAACGTTTCAGGAGTTGTACTACAAACATGCGCTCCCCACAAATTTTCACTCCGCACCGCAAACATCTGGCTACAATCTCCCTGTGAGATACCTCATTTGACTCTTTTATGATGGAGTGAGTCTGTTGTTTCACCACTCTGCCCGGCTGAAAGTAATGCATGCTATTAGCCCTCTAACGAAGTCTGGTCTTTGTGCGAGAGGAACACTTTCCTTTCGCACACACTCACGTTGTGACTCGATGCTGATTAACACAATGAAACGCATCGGAACTTAGTCATTGTACTTAAAAACACTTTCCCCACCCAAATTGCAAAAAAAGCACATTTTGTCACTTGATATCTAACCACGCAGAGAGTTTGGGGTCTTTTCAGATAACCGCCTCTTAGATTTCTGCCTCCAGGCCAATACAATAGAGGTGAACCGAATTTAATTTCACAGTAAAAAACTTTTTCCATTCACAATTTTCAAGGCGTCCCAGTTGCCTAGCGGTGGAAGTGGCGTACCATATAACTGACATTTCCCCGGTTCAATTCCAGCAATCATGTAAATAAATCTAGAAACGAACAAATGCAAAATCCCAGCAGTGTCTAAATATTTTTCTTAACAGCAACATCTCATCCAGAAGATCCAGAAACAAATAACCACTCACTCTCTATTTCTTTAACTGAAATGGTGTCCCTATACTCATTAAGACTTTTATTCTACTAGTTTGTGCAAACCAACTCAGTTTCCTTCTGGCCTCTCGTGTGGATCTGTTGATCTCATTGGTCCACAGGCTGATAATGGCAACTTCATCAAGCTTATATGGTGTTTGCACAAGACAGGTCGTTCTCTTTAAATGTCTGTACACCAATATCAAACCAGCCCCTAGAGGCTAACCGGATTTTATCAACAGCTTCTGCTCAAAATGCTGGAGGATTCTTGCCCGGAGGCATCGATGCAGAGCCTCGGGACAGATAATCTAAGCAGTTGGACTCCTAACCGTCCAACTGAGCGGTTTCTGGCGCCACATTTCCAGTTTCTCCGTGCACAACTAAATCAAGCGGTGTGACAGCAGGAGAAAGATGGAGACATCTGTGGCAACCTAAGATGCCTTAATGGCATTCACTCAGATGCAGTGGAAGGTTTGTGTAAAGCTTTGGTGAAACAAAACGTAGAGCAGCATATGAGTCTAATGGACCATCACTTTAATGAAAAGTGAGCCACAACTCATGGGAATGTGTACACAGTCATCTTCATTGATGAACCAACCAAATATAGTACAAGTGTTTAAATTCTTACACGCTAATGGTAAGTATGGCAGGTTGTAAGGAACACATGTGTGGAGGGATTCTGGGTAACTTTTCCAGGAAAACTCATAATCACAATGTGCAGTTTGTAGATTTGATTATTTCTGCGATAGAAGGCACAAAGTTCAGTTAATATAAGAGTATGTTACCAGCCACTACAACTGTAATAGAGAAGACCGGTGTCTAGGTCAGAAGGGGGACAGACAGCGAGATGATCAGGATGTATTGGGGGAGGCTCCGCTCCTGTCCCGGTGGTCCCCAGACCTGGTCCACTGAGGCCAGCCAGTCTTTACAATGCCGCAGCCAGAGGTGTCCTGCCAGCTTTATGGCAGCTGAGAGTACATGAGTACCATGTTAGAGGCAATGTGATCCCTTCTACAGGCCTGTAGACTCCGGGCATCAGGCTTTCTTACTGTGCACCGTGACGCCCTCTCCCATCACGAACACACGTACACACAGATGCACTAAGAGGCTGTCTGACATGGCAAAAAAACATGATGATACCTTCCTTTTTTTAAAAAGGTCCCATGCTGGGCTTTTCTTGCTGTGTTTCACAACTATCTCCTCAGCTGTAAATCCTCTGCCCAAACGAATGTTTCATCTTTGAAGACACTGAGAATCAATTTTACATGTGACATGCTCGCTTATGAGGAAACATCTATCATCACTATGTGGTGGTGAGAACTTGAGTGCGTCATTGTGGGTCATTTGGTGGTTGTGGGAGAAGATGCCTCCCCCCTTGACAGACAAAACATGGCCTCCATCCCCTAATGAGTGATTGAATACATTGTGTTAAAGTGCTGATTATGATTTCCTTCTTTTTCCTGATGTTTCCACCATGTTTCTGTGTCTACAGTTAAAAAGCCACAGATAAAAAAGTCCCGTCTCACCAGCAGAGATGAATCCTTCCATCTTCTCCTTGAAGGGCTGGAGGTTTTCCTCTGAGGAGTTGGCGCACACCTTCTTCACGTTATTCTCGCAAGCTGGTAGAGAGAGCAAAGAAAGAAAAAGGAGGGAAATTATGAGTGCTTAATAAAAAGGGAATGGACAAAAAGCAAGCACTAAATTGTAAGTAGTGAGTCATTCAGGGATATAAGCCAATTGAAACAAAACTAATTAATAAATCCTCACAGTGAGGAGAAAAACGCTGTTTTAAGATCACTTAAAACAGGCTGGGTCTTTAAAGGGCGGTACAAATAAATTATCCTTATTTATTTTTTCTTTCTATAACTTTCTTCTTTATTTTGAGTGTAAATCACATTTACTAAATGATAAACATCGACTGGCCACAGACGCACTCCAACAAAAAAGGCAGACAGTCATGAAGGCGGGGGACAAAGCTGGGTTCAACAGTGAGTTTAAGCAAACAGTGAGAGCATTTCATTCAAACATGAAAATATACTTTGATTTTAGTTCATTAGTTGTTCTTTGCTTCCCCTGATACTGCTGGTGGAGAGCATTCTATGGTTGAATCGGTAATATGTGTCACATGTTCCTGATGTCTTAATATGGGCTTCTGGAAAGGTGCAGTCAAAGGCAAGCTTCCACTCCGTGTTCTGCTCAGCCCAGAGCTGCCTGTCCATGTGAGTGAAGCAGATGTGTTTTGTTGTTTGCGGACGGGCTTCGTTCCAAATGGCCCAACTCACACCAGCTCAGAGGAAGCAGCCGCTTCTGAGCGCGTTCCAGCCAAGCGGCCTACTTCCTCTCCACTGTAAGCCCGACTTAGACACAGACACCTTGGCCAAAAAGAACTTTGGCACATTCCTCCAACCTGTAAGTCATTAATGGACGCAATAAATACCTTTACTTGCTTATGACTGCATAGTGCAATAGTTTCGCAACACAACAAGAACATTAACAGGTCTGGCCATGGTCTCTCTTCACTGCGTCGCTGCTTTTTGATGCAAGCTCTCGTATGTTTGCATGTGGAGCTGCTGCACCTGCAGTTCGGTGAACCCATCCTTTAATTATTGGCCGTCTCAATAAATCAGATGGGAAAGGTGACACACAAGCATTAACTTTGAGGAGGAACTACGTCTAGTCTCACAGAGTGGACATTTCATGGATCGTGAAAGCCCACAGTGCTCAGAATAAATAAAAAAACAGATCAGCAACCATACAAACATGACCAAAATATCCAGTTTGGACAAACAACATTTCTTCCAACCAGAAATCCCCCAACTCAAAAGGACCCATTAAATCCGTGTTCAAAACAGCAAGTCTACAATTTAGAGGCGGCTCTCGTCCAAATGTGGTCCAGACAGTGAAGGCCACAAGGAGGAAGCCCACAAAAACACAGCAGCTGTAAAGAATAAAAACTTAAAGCTGCAGTTTGAGTCATTGTCTTGGACTGATGATACATATTTTAGAGGAGGGCATTCAAACGGAGGATTCTCCCACAAGTACAAGACTCAAACCAAGTATCAGATCAGACAGAAGGACAGAAGTGCATAGGCTATGCCTGAAATATTTATAATTCTTTATCGGCCAACAAGACAGCCAACAAGTGCACTGATGGAACAATGAATGATAATATGTTGCTCTTTTGCAGAAACATTCCCAAAAAACGTTGATGGGACAAAACAAAAGAAAATCAGATTTAGCAAAAGAGAAAGTTGTGAAGATGCTGGTATGTTTTTTATGTCTGAAACTTCTATAAAAGAGTATTCAAATTTTAAAAAGTCATATTTTATTTAATTTAGATAAATCTCAAGAAAAGAAAATGACAAAAACGAAATTGTTCATGTGGGTTTATTATTCTGTAAAATTTTTTATTTTGTGATTTCTAAATTTAAAGCATGTTTAACCTACTGCTACTAATTCTATCTATTAACTAAAGCAGCATTTGCTTTTAAAGTTTAAGTGGAATTTCACTTTGTTTTTATATTAAAAGTAAAAATTACAAAGTAAAATTAAAGGCTGAAAATTAAAAAAACAATAATATATTGAATTATTATAATTAATTATTAACTATTATTGTAGATACAGTATACAGTACCAGATAAATGTTGTATCAATATGTAATAATATATAATCAATATAATTATTGACATGCTGACTTCCATTTATTTTTCTTTTGCAGAATATTAAGTAATAATACCAAAACATCCGGGATCTTTTTGGCTCAATTCTTATAATTAAGCTGAAATATATATTAATACCATGTATATTTCTGCTAATCAAAGCCGAATAACACATATCTAGAATTTATAGTTTTGATGACCTAATGACCGTGACCAATCAATCTACTATTCAAAAAACAAAATATAATAAATATATGTACACTTATTTCCATATCCACAATGTGTTATCAGCACATCATTGATTGTCTTAGTTAATGTCATTAAAAAATGTAAGACAAAAATCAGTTTCTAATAGTAAGTATCTAATACAACATACTGGATCTCTCCTAGCTTTCCCTCTCTGCTCGTGACCTCTGAGGAAACACAAAGCCGATCTTTTTTCCGTTTTACGATGTCTACGCTACAGGGTCGCCCGTCGGCTGCTGGTGGCACAGTTTGTCTCATCAGGCTCTCGGTCCAGTCACGTAGCCACAGAGGACTAGTCTCCCACCGCAGGCAGACAGACAGGATCATGAAGGGAGCCACAGCGCCGATCCTTAAAGCCCTTCCACCGTTACTACAAGAGGAAAACAGATGAGCTCACAGGCAGTGAACTCAGCATCTTTGGAAATGGGGTGCTAAATGTGTTCACCATCAAGACGTCACTGAACAGAGGTCTGTCATTTGTAAAACCAGTGTTCTGATGGACATTAACAGATGGTTGAACAAATTGTTTCGTGCGTTAAACCAGCAAAAGTGGAGGAGATGAAAACGGCTTGTGATCAAACTAGAGCCACACGTGAAGTATATCACATGGTGGTGAATCAAACATGGTATCCTGAGGCACCCCAGCATCATCGCTGACTCCATCATATCCGAATAGAATACAGTCGACCAACCATTGTTTTGTGTATTATGAAGTAACATAACAACAGCCGTGGGTAAGTGGGAAGAAACACAAACAAGAAAGCCAGTAAACTTCTTTACCCGAGTGGTTTGCAAAAAAGAGGTGACTTTGATGTCAATATGTGTTCATGATTTAAACCGCAGTAAGCAAGAGCCCCCGTTGCAGCTACCGGGAAATCACAGCACACCAAGACAATGCAACACTGTGTGTGTGTGTGTGTGTGTGTGTGTGTGTGGATGAGAGAAAACAGCTTAAACAGTGGACGGGGAGCCTGTGGAACACCACAAGACGAGGGAAGTGGCTGTGTGATGAATGTTGCCGTCTCTGAAACGCCCCGCCACCTCTCATCTATGTGGCTCCGCATCACGATGACGAGCAAACTAACAGGCAGAGGAGCACATGGTAATATACAGGTGATTCTTTTTTTTAATGGCACATTGTTGTTCAAAAAGATGAACTAATGTTCCAATGTTTCAAATTTGACAAAATAGAATCAGATGGCAAACAAAATAGAATCAGATGGCAAACCTAAAGCCCTGTTAAAAAGAAAGAATTAGAAGAAGAAGAAGTATTTTGGAGAATGTTTTTATCAGAGGTTAAACCAGTACACCGCTCCAGTCCTGGCATTTTCTTGTAATTTATACCTGGAGAGTGAAATTCTCTCCACTGATCCCCAATGATCTCCAATCCCAGTGGACTATCCGACTTCCAGCTCCTCTTTCTACAGGATGGAGCCTGCTATTCCCCCTCAGTGAGGCCAGCCAGAGAGTGTCTCCGTGGGGAAAGGTAAGACACTCCACGCCTCATAAATCAACCCTTATCCATCAAACTAAACCCGTCTCCTAAATTTTAGCCGGAGATTACTGTGCTACGTAGACAGACGAAACACAAGGCAGGACCTAGAATATGAGATGGAACATTAACTCTTGTTAATATTTGGATGTTGGGAGCATCAAAATCGCTCCCCGGTGCCTAATGATGAGAGAATAATATGAGTCATGCAGTAACATATTTAACCATAATAATCACGAGCCTCGTTTGGTAAAATAAATCTCTTTATCCTGGAAAGGTTGGCTCTTAACTAAAGGTTCACATGCCAATTTCAAACAATATTTTACAAACATCCCAACATTTAGTGTTGCTTTTGCGTTACTTGGTCAGACGAGCAGCAACCGCAGCACACCAACTTCACACATGTAGTTCCGAGTGCAGCCTCTGTCGTAAAAACCTCTGTAAAAGCCTCCGTCAGGGTAAAGGCCCTGCCTGAACCTGACATTAAAGGCCATTTAAAATCAGAACACTGTCTGATTCGCCACAGTGATGAATGCCTAACCTGGGCCAGGCCTTCTATGAAACACTAAACTCCCCTGAGCAGCAAATGAGCTCTGACTGTTTCTTTTTATTTGATCCTATTTCATTCGGTAGCGTCCTTGCCTCCCTGTCCAGTCCAATTACGCAGCAGTTAAAAGGGATCTTTATGCAAGCACTCAATGGCTCGAAAATACAACTTCTTCAAGTTTTGGTCAGCAACTCCTTGAATCCTTAACAACTTCAGCTCAAGTTGTTTAGGATTACGACGAAAGATAAAGGTCATCTTTGGTTTGGGTGCTGCATTTCCAAAGCCAATTGCACTGCAATACATGATTTGAGACAAAAGCAGAGTGGAAGATATTTCTCTGTATAGCCTAGAGTCCTACAGTAGGTTTGGGGTCCTCTGGCCTCCCACTCATCCCTCCACCCCTGAGAGGAGCACAGAGAGAGGTCATCACCCTCTCCCAAACAGGAAGCCCCATCAAAAGAGGATCATGTTTCTGCACAAGCCAGTGAAGGAGAGGGCAGCCGAGCAGACGGAGACCGGCTCCTGGGCATCACTGATGACTACACACACACACAGACACACACGCACACACACACTAACACACACACTAAAGCATCATTACATCTGCAAACACACTCCTGTTTGCCGACAATTTAAAGACAGTGCTGAAGATTTGTATGAGAGAGGCACCCATTGATGCTGTCTGAGGAGGAGAGTGCAAGCACCGAGTCTCCCGACCTTTGACCCAAGCCTGGAGGGCGAGACACCACCGACCACTGCAGTCGCCACCTCGTGACCAGGTGAGGGGGCAGGCGGCCTCGCTCGCCAGTTAACCAGAGTGTGATTCAGTGTTGGTGTCAGACAATGTGGATGGAAGTGATCCGTGTTAGCGTTATAATTAAGACCACTTGCTTTCTTTAGGCTGGTTTATAATGGCCAGGCATAAATATTTATTCCTGGCGGCTGGGGAGGATAACAAATGGTGGTCGTCAGAGGTAGAGCTCACCAAAGATCCAGAACCCAACACTCGGCCTGTGATGCCAATACCCCCGAGGACTACTGGGCGAGACTGTGCTGCGGCAGAGATCAAATACGAGGGCCCTTATGTTGCATTTATTGTCTTCAGGTCTTCCATTTTTCCTAATAAATGAGTGACAGCTTGAGGTGGGTCTGGGTACTTTAGTAGGCTCTTTGTATTTTTCCCCCGGGTCAGAGAGGAGAGGGCTTTAACAGCGATCTAAAAAATGTAGGGGAGAGCTGCGGCGCATATCTAATTGCTTTCATATGCCGTATTATTGGTTGATTTAAATAACCACAGACACCAGGGGCACTGGGGGGCATCGCCTTTAACCTCCGCATGGCCCTGGCTAAGACTGACTGGCTGGGTTACTGAGTGGCTCGGCGCCCGTGACACTTTGAGCACAGAACAACAAAATTGTGTTCACTTATTTATTTGCCGGTTGTCACTCTGATGCTTTGCCAATGAGCTGGAATGTGCTTTTTGGATGATTTAGAACAGAAAAATCTAGGCGTTCTGTCACCGGTCCAGAAAACAGGAGGGGTTGTGATGTCATGGTGACGCGGCTGTTAAGAGACGCAATGCCTGGAAACGGGAAAAACCTACCTCAGGCCATCCGAGGTCCTGAATGCACCCACAAACCTCTGTGCACAGGGCAGTTACATTCACACTGCACTGCTGAAAGATGCTATTGTATGCAATTACAAGGACTGATTTATCAATTAATGTGCCCCAAGCACTAAAATGTAGTGTGGTATGCGGTTTTAGCCTCAACATCTGCAGTGAAAATCGATTTAATTCATACAACAGGACGTGTCCTACCAGTCAGATCTTTCTTCAGCTTCCTCATGTCCTTCGTGAGGTCTTCAAACTTAACCTGGCCAGCCTGGAAGAACTCCTGAGGCTCCGGCAAAGGGAAAACACTCTTTTCTGTGCCGGCGTGCTGGAACAGTGGATCAAAAAGCATATATGAGTGGTGGATGTTTTAAGAGTGGAAAATTGTGTGAACTTGATCGACGTCTCCCTTACCTTGTCAAAATTACGCAGGTAATACAAAACCACGTAATCCACCAGGTTGCTACGATTGTCCTGAGAAGAAATGCAAACGTACATTACATGGACCAACTGAGCTAACACTGATCAGGGAATTATGGATTTTCAGTGTAAAATGGGAAGTGATACGTTACCCTGCTCTTAACGTCCTTGAGTTTGGGGAGGATTTCCAGTCCGAAGCCATCGGCCTGACCTCTTGTCCTGTTCCCTCCGTTCATATAGTTCCCAAAGGCCAGAACAAGACCCATTACATCCCGCAAGCTATTACACTCCAACAGCTCCTGACACAGACACACACACAGTCTTTGGGTTAGTAAACCATCATGCAGCTTAATGACACTTTTCGTGTTGGCGTGACCGTCTTACTTTGCTGACATTGGAGATGATCTCCACCTTGCGACGGATGGAGGAGATGGTATCGAGGAACACTGACTGGAAAATGATGCAGTGGGCTCGGCCGGCGAAGTCGGGAATCTGGGAGAGCTCATAGAGGAACCTGGAAAAGAAAAGGGGGAGGAGGTGGTTGAGGAGAATGGGGTGTGATGTGTTATGACAGAATTAAACAAAATGTCTAACAGGAAGAACTATTTTGGGTGCTTGGCAGGCTGCGCTTCCCCACGCAGGCCGACTGAGTTACTGTTCACAGGCAGCCGATAGCCGTGAGCGGTGCTGC
This sequence comes from Chelidonichthys spinosus, assembly GCA_029853015.1. Taxonomy (NCBI): domain Eukaryota; kingdom Metazoa; phylum Chordata; class Actinopteri; order Perciformes; family Triglidae; genus Chelidonichthys; species Chelidonichthys spinosus. The sequence continues at coordinate 12,988,414 of CM056833.1, read as the reverse complement.
TCGGCTGGGTTCGAAAGGTCCGCAGGGTCGGACGGAGGGAGCGCAATGAGGGGATTGATCAAAGGTAGCTCCGGCCTGATGCAGGGCGACTTATGTAAACAGTGCAGTGTCAGAGGGGAGCGGAGCGGTTACATCCTGTGTGATTAGGCCCTGCTGATGGAGGCAGACACTGAGTAGGGATGACTCGGGCAGCCGTCGTGACAGCTCCGGTCAAACATGGCCAGGCCGAGCGGCACTGCTGGGTCCAGGCCTCGTTAACTGGCCTGGACTACTTAACCCTGACAGGAACTACTGAAGCAATGTCCATTAATGCATATGTTTGCACACACGGTTGGAGAAGGCTATTAAAATTATTTTTTTTAAAGTTATTTGCAATAATTGATGGGTCATGAGAAATCAGAAACCCTTATAAATTAATTATATTTAAATCTAAATTACTGAACTCAATACCTGAGGAGGAGGAAAAATGGGTTCATCATTATTTATGAAAATATGACTCCCTTAAAGAAGACATTTAACAAAACATTAGGTGATCATACTGTTCAGGTTTGTCAAGCAGTTTGACTTCATCTTCTTTGGAATTCTCATAATGTTTGGTTATCTTGAGCATCTCGTCGCTGGTGGCCCTCTATGAAGAAACAAAACACAAAGTCCAAAATCAAGATAACTATCCACACACCTAAATATGCTCAGAATGACATCCAGTAGAAACCTGCATCAAGGTACCGCAACAAACAGATAACACATACATGTGCAACATATTTGCACTGATAACAGGATGCATACCTTACTGAAATGTTCTCTTTAGCGCTGTCAATTTTTTATTTTATTTTATTACCTTAGACAGACCGCTCCTTCATACTTACATTTTCATATAAAGCCTCAATGGTCTCCAAATCCACCACAGAGTTGTCCACAGTAAGAACAGCTGGAACAGTAAAGATAGTCATTATAAGCAGTCAGTCTAATAAATGGATAACATCTTGGCCAAGCACGCTGCCTTTAAAGTGCTGCCAGTGCTTGAAGAACAAACTTGTTTTTCCGACTAGTGACGCAAACTCATGATAACCCCGAAATTCTGCTCAACTTTGGTCAATAGCACAATGTATGTGTGGCTATGCATACAAGTAAGACGTCCTATATATATTGTATGATAACGAAAAAAGACAAGAGTGCAATATTTGACTAAAACCAGCATTCCCGTCGTGTCTACTGCACCACACTTGCTCCAGCAACCGCAACACATCATTCAATTACTATGTAGTTGATGTATACACCTAATTTGGAATATTAGCTTGAGGTGGTGAAACTGGGAGTGTGGCCAGGCTTGGTCTGAGAGCACGGATGCTGAGCCAACACTGGCTCCAAACAGAAAGCCTGAAAGTGCTTCGCCTCTGGGCCCACAGCGCGAATCACCACGGCTGACTAATGGGTTTTAGAGTGAGGCAGGAGAAGGTGAGCCATGTGAGAGACTGAGGATGCAGGGGGGGGGAGAGAGAGAAAGAGAGAGAGAGAAGGGTAAATAAAAGCTGGAAAAGATTATGATTTAGACACAACAGGACTGAGAGCCGATATGGAAAAAGAAGAACGTTTCTTCGGCCAACAGGCTGCATGTTGGTCTAGCTTGAATCAAACGGTAACGGCGACAGTGTGCAGGGAAGTCGGAGGGTAGAGGACAGCACAAAAAGAGAAAGCAATTCCTGGTCTGTGTCTGAGAGGTGTCACAGGTTTATGACTGCTTATGAGTGCGGGAGAAGGGGAGGAGGACTCAACGGGAGGGACGGCTCCAGCGCTGACGGATCAGCTGAGAGTTGTCTGGGTGGGAAGCGTGGCACACCGCCTACTGCTTTTAAATCAGTCGCTCAATCTGACGAAACATCACCATCACCAAGACTGAGAACTGAAGCAGGAACAACTGCACAAATAAATAATACATAGGCTAAATGTGTTCAGGGTTATAAAGACTCAAGTATTGTGATTTCAGGTATCGGAAATGGTCAAAAACTAAAGATTCGCAAAATGTGTTAAAATGGAAACGTACATTTAACTTTTCAATAACAGCCACCATGGCCACAAGTGACGATTAATCAATGATAGTAAATGTAATGTAATTATAGCAGAATGCCAGTCAAACAGCAAAAGACAGCACAAGTTGTTCTATACCGTTAACATTCATATGTGGTACTTTAAACACTAAGGCATTTGGGTTTCCAAAGGTTTCAGGTAAAAATCAAGTTTCTAGGAGTGTAAAACAGCGTAAAGCAGTTCTCGATATCAGTGGCCCTCCATTTTTCATCTATCGTACTGGCACAGGTAAAACTGTTTTAAGTGGACAGCCCGAGTCTTTTCAAACACACTGCTTCCAGCTAGCACGGTAATACTTTGCATTCTGGTTCCCAGCTGTTCCTGTAGCATAGAAGCTGTCAATGTGGTCCCAATGTCTGGATCAGAGAGAACGCTGGAGGTCCATTTCCTACATCTTATTAGAGTGGATTATTCAGTCCCTCAGCCATGCAGCCGTCAATCACACACCAAAGGGGGGCCTGCTCCAGTGTGCACAGGAGCACTCTGATCCGAGGGGAGCCGGATATCTCTCCACACCGACAGATCAAAGCCTGCCTGCCAACCGCCTCACACCCTCTCCTTCCACTTTTCACTCATCGGCTTTGGTGTGGAAGGGCATGTGTGGTGTGTGAACATGTGTATGCGTGCGTGTGGTGAGGTGGTGTGTTGGTGTGTGTATGTGTGTGTGTGTGGGGGGGGCTCCCTTTGCCCTTGAACCATGGTGGCCCTTGAGGTCCCCCAGTCACTCCGGCGGGTGCAGTTGACCCCCTCTCTCCCTCAACCAGAGTGCTACCTTCTCTCCACTCCTCCCTCCCTCCCTAGTAGCTCTAATTACATTACATGTCCCATGTCCTTTTAATTTGGCAACAAAGGGAAGGCAAGCAGGCGAGTCCAGGCACTGGAGCCCTTAGAAGTGCTTATTAAGGTGCTGTCCTTCATTGTCAGATTCAAATTGTCCATTTCACATACAACCCCCATTAAAAAGGCACAAGGAAGCAGCCTCATGCTGGGTGTTTTACCAAACCACCTCTGCACGCTGACACTGGAGCAGAGACAGAGAAAAAAAGAAAAAAAAAATACCCAAACAAAATGGGCGTCCTGGTGCTATGTGCTGTTTGGCTTGTGTTTGAGGTGGTTTTATGTGGTAGCACAGTGTCTGCTAACTGTGGAAGGTGGTTTTGTACATGCTTAGATCATTAGTGGGGTGTCAGTCCCATTAGGCTTGTGGAAACCGTCACTGGCTACAATAAACAGATCTGCTGGCCGCATGCTCAGACTAGCAGGCGGCAGGCACTCTCCGCCACAGTCGCGGGACAGGACCCATTCTTGGCCCATCTACGCTGTCCCTAACACACATATTATGTGTTTACACACACATACAGCCACTTTAACACGCCCGCACACACACACACACACACACACACACACACACACACACACACACTTGCATTTTCCACAGAACCACCAAGCATGCAATCAATCCACACAGCTCCTCAAATGAAGGAGACGGTAATTTGATTTTAACCAGCGCAGGGGAGATTTCAAGCAACGACACAAAAATATAAAAGCCCCTTTTATCCCAGTGTTGCCCAGTCACATTTTGACAAATAGAGGCATTTTTCTTTGCCACTGTGGTAAATGGAAAAATTCTCCATGTTCCACTTGAAACCCAAATTTAGCCCAAAAAATTGTTTCTAGTTACAAATTAGTAGCTGTCAAGAGGTTGGAAATGATTCCCCCGCCGCAGGGCTCAGTATCCCATCTCTAAAAATAACATCCATCTGCATAACATCAGGAGTCGTCCTCAATTTATTGTTACACAGAACTGTAAATTCAGTTTATTACTGCTGAATCTAAGTGAGAGCTCCATTCTAAAAGAAGACTGAGATGACATCAGAAAGCATCTTTTCACCTTGCTGAATGTCCTTCATCTCCAGATGCAGGCTTGATATGAGGATGCCGACCGCTTGTGAACGTTTCCCATCCAGCAGCTTGATAATCTGGAAAAACAGAAAACAGAAAACAAATGAATTCACAGTATTAAACTGTAAGTATGAGTGGGATTCAGCATAAAACCCACACGATGCATTTCAGTTAACAAGGGTAAATTAATTCTATATTTTTTAAGCTCATTATTTTGAAGAGAACATTATTGATGTACATTAATTAACATTTTATGATGGTTGGTTGGTTTCCTTGGTGTTTTTTCCTTTCAAATTGAATACCGCGTCTTATCTTTACTTCAAATTATAGCTCAGATTCCGTCACGCCTACACTTATCGTTCATTCTATTAATCAAACACTGACCCAAACCAACCCGCGGCACAGATGGCAAATAGAAAGTTAATTTCTGCGATGAGAGGCTGGGTGAAAATCACTTAGTCACTTCCCTTGGCTGTGGAAGCAGATGATAGATGATGAGAGAGAGGACAGAGCGCCTGAAGCCCCAGTTAGTCTAAGCGGCCTGGGAATCATCTGGATTGACCCAAACGACCAGACTAATCAACACAGATTGTCATAACACATCACGGTGATGCAAACGACGGGGGGAAATGCGACGCACGCACACACATAGCCGGGACACACTTTGTCAAATTACATCAATGAGTCCAACAGAAAAGTACCTCCTCCAGTTTACCGAAGAACATGTGTGAGATATAATCAAAAAATATCAAGTCGCAGTGAAAGTACAAAGGCAAAAGTGGCACCATAAAAGGACAGTCTAGAAGAGCAAGCTTTTATAACAAACTATAAATTCACAGGATTTTTATTTGTGCCTACACATGGTCACAATTACTTATGACTGAATTAGCCGTAAAGCCAGAGAGAGTTTTGGCAAGGTAAAGCCCCGCTCTAAAAGTTAATGTGTCAGGCTTCTTCATTAGGTATTATGGCGTTGTCGGCTACTGGGCTGTCCAGTGGGAGCTGGAGAGCAGAAGCCTTAGAAGTGGGTATTGCATTACAGGGCGTTAGTGGGTGCCATGCTGCTTCCAGCTCTATTACCTGGATCGCTGGGGATCTCCCACTCTGGGGACGTGAGACGGCTGAGTACCAGGCTTTCCCAACACCTCTAATTAACCACTTCGGACGGGCCACACTAAAAGCAGCCCAGGAACCCTTCCCGCTCACTGTGGCTGCAGAACCTCGCCAATTAGCCTAAACAGTTACGTTAATGAGAAAAGACAACTGATGCTGGATGCTTGGTTTCAGACACGCAAACGGCTCGGGTAGGTGAGAGGCTGCCGCGTGATGCTGATGCTGAGACAGGTTGACACCGATAGTTAACGGCTCCCTCCTGTGGACAAAACGATCTCTGAGGCTTTCATTTGAAACTGCTGTGGGACGCTTGAGTAACACAGACGGGGCCAAAAAGGAAAGAGGAGAAAGAAGGGAGAAAAGGCGGCTTATGGAAATAAACAAAATGATGCGAGGGAGACGCTGGGAGTGTCAGCCGTTTGAGCTGATGCAGGTGGCTGATGTTAGACGAGGTGGGCAGGGTGATGCCGGTTCAGAGCCGAGCGGATAGTTTACACAACCACGGCTGAGTGGCCAGCCTGCTCCGTGGTGACTGTCTGTCTGACTATCTGCTCTCGAATCACCCAGGCAGATGTTACAATAACAACTGGATCGAGACTTCCCATCAATAACCACCTACGTTCTTGCTCGGCAATCCCCGGTCTCACCCAGCGGTGTTAATCTTAACACCCACTCTCCCGCATCATAGCCAGCGCTTCAAGTATGTCTTTAATAAACGCACCAGGATTGCTCATAAGTCATTCCTATAAACCGGTTAAAGCTGCTGTTTGTTTAAGGAGATCCGCCATGTACAAACTTGATACAGGTTTGATTTATGTGAGGAGAGGAAATTGCTGTTTTTTGTGTTTACTTATGTGCATATTTGCTCACAAACACAACTCAACAGCACATTCGGCTTGATTGATTTCCTCATCCTCGTCCACTTCACCCCCAATCATGAATGCACCAACATGACCCCCCTCGCCCCCACCACCACCACTCCTATGGGTGCCCTGTCTTCATTGCCTCCTCTAGCCAGTGGAGCGGAGCCACATGCCTGCAATTACACCCCTGGTCCAGTCTGGTCCGGTCTGCTCGGGTGGGAGAGCTCTCTTCCATGTCATCTCCCCGGCTTTGATATGCTAATCAGCAGCGAGAGAAGGGCTCCAGAGTAAACAAGAGCTTTGATTTTTCTATGGCACACATGATAAAGATTAACTTACTCATGTAGGCATCGGCTGCATCCCCCGAGTTTCAACTTCTGCCGTGTGGAGTTGTTGGAAAGCGGGGAAGTGGCTCATATGCATAATGTACACACACATTCCATTCCTTCCCACTCATCTCCTCTCACCGCACACGGCCCCGGGCCGTGGTGTTAGCATGATCTGGCAACACTTTCTAAGCAAGTGCATAACGACTCACAAGGACGTGCCGTCATCACACACACACAAACACACGTGGACTTAAGCACACGGACGCACACACACCGAGGCACATGCACGCCGCCGCAAACACAAACACGCGCAGAAACAAACAAACAAGGTCATTGAAATACACTTTCTCTCACACAGATTAGACTGCAACATTATAGGTGGTGACAGAGACAGGTAGTCCTAACATGAGTGTCCTGGTGTTAGTTGCCCCACAGAGGGACAGAGGCCGCTGTCTGCTCAGATTCTGCAGAGTAAGGCAGAACTCGAGCCTGGGCAGGAATCCAAACTTGGGAGACTGACCCGAAGGAACAATCCAACGAGCCAAATAGTGGAAAAAAAGATTTAGATTCATCATAGACTATCTACTTCCAGCAAAGTGTACAAACAGCCATCAAGTATCCATATGAATGCTTAGAGAGTGCATATTCAATTAAAAATAAGTTTTTTTTTTAAGGAAGTTAATCCACAAAATTTGATTGTATTTTTTTTGTTAATTTTATTTGATTTATTAACTCATCAATATTTCCAGTGACAATTAACGCTAATAAACTTGATTTACAACAAATAACGCAGTAGTCCACTGTCACAAAACTTGGTGGCTATTTTGATTATTGTTATTATACAATCGTTTTTGTAAGCAATGGAAAAATGAATACAATTATTTTATTTACTGTCTCCTATAATAGTAAATTGAAAAACCTTTGTTTTTGGACTGTTGGCATGACAAAGCTATGAATGTCAAGATGTCACCATGGGCCCTGGGAACCTGTGGGCATGAACAATTGTAAAAAAAAAATAAATAAATAATAAATAAAGGAAAAGAGAAAAAGAAAAGCCAGCCAATTTGTCCTCATTCACTTTTTTTCATCCCCCCGTCTAATTATGTTCCATTCCTCCTCATCTCTCTTTCCCAGCTTTCAAGCAGCTGAACTTCTTGGAAGTGATCATCAGCTGATGAATCAGAGGTTCTCTCTCTCTCTCAAATTATTTCTCTCCCTTTAAGTATAAACTTTCAAAAGGATAAAAAATTATTACATAAACAAGTTTTGTTATTTTGACGACCTTTCCAGGGAGATGGACTCGTAGGCGGGATAATACAGCCATGCCTTTCACGTATTCACTTCCCCTCTTTAATCGTAAAAGTTGGACTCCGAATGCTCTTGCTGGCTCTAAACACAGACCTTTATATTACGTATAAGACTCCGCTCTAATCACAGTGCTGGGGACAAAATGTCTAAACACAGATATCAACCACAATGAGTGTATAATATCTGAACTAGAAACCATACGTGTGTGTGTGTGTGTGTGTGTGTGTGTGTGTGCGCACACATCTCTCTCTCTTTCTTATGTTACATTGGATATGGAGTTTCTTAGATTGATATGAATTTTCTCAACAGTGTTTCCATTACTGGGGTCAAACCTCTTCCAGGCTGACGTAATCCCAGACAGGAGACAGTTGGCAAGATTTGTGTCTGGATGTGGCTGTCTGTCTTGGATCAAATGTTGGACAGTTTGCCGCTTTAGAGTGACCAGAGAGACCCAAGGATGGAGACCAAGGACAGACGAACACACACACATACACACATGTGACCCTCTGGAGCAGAGTGGAGCCTTAAAAGATTGATCAGAATAGGGGATGTGTATGGATTTAGAGGGGAGAGTCTGGGGCAGTGGCCGATTTTTAACTGCTTGGACGCCACAGTGAGGACCACGAGGAAGCCAGGATGCTGACACGGCACCGGCTGCAGCAGAGGTGCAGAGTTGCAGCATTTGACATCAACAAGTGTGTCTTTGGTGGGTAGAGGGAAGGCTAGATCAATCTGCATCGCACAAAAGCACACCTTTGCTGACTCTTCTAAACTCCTTTCATCTATAAAAACCACACTTTTGCTTTTGCAAAGAACAAAAAAAAAAAACAAAAAAAAACAAGCAAGTGAAATCATAAACCAATAACCGGTGTTGGCCCAGTACAAGGGCTGGGTAATGCATGCAACATTCTGGAGTCACAATCAATCTCTTATGATTTCTTTCATTGATTAACGAGTGAATATATGAGCACACAAAAAAGTATGCTAACAACAATCTCAGTTGGCGAGAGACTATATGCACAAATAACCATCAAATCAAATGCAAAAAAAAAAAAAGGAACAAAAGTGATTAATTGTGCTTTCTACACAATCAAAGTTAACTGAAGGAGTGAGTGGAGCGACTGGAACTACCTTCTTAGTTTTGGCTTTCTTCTCATACGTGTCTGACAGGGGCTTCTTTTTGGGCTGCAGCGTGGCCTTGGAGAAAAGATCCTCAAACTCGGCGCTGACGATTTTTGGCTCCTCCAGAGAGCCCCAGAGCGTGTTGTTGCTGGAAAATAAAGCGAAGATTTGAAGTTGCGATTTATGTTCTGTTGTTTTAACTTAAATCCAATGCATCTGAACTGAAACTCTACAAATTGCGTGCTCTATTTGTGGAAGCTTATTAGATGTTTATTCAACCTGCCCGCTGCTGTTCATTTTCCATTTCACTGTCCGACAAAAAAAAAAACTTGGCAGGAATAGCTGCAATCTCGACTTTTAAAAGCACTGTTTATGAGCTAGATGATAAAAAATAACAAAGGTTTAAGACAAGCGTGTTTCTGTAATAAAGGGCCGTTTCCAGCAAATGGACGTGAATACGGGAGGCGATGTTGTGTTTCAGAAGTTGCTGAGTAACATGGAAAAAACAAACAGAGGCACAAACGGGAACAAGAGGTGTCTAAAGTCAAGAGGATGTTCAGGATTTAAGCACTCTGTTGCTATTACCATCACATCTGTCTCTGCTTTCGTTCCCTAAGTCTATTAATAAAACAGACATCAAGAGACAAACTAAACAGCTTATTAACAAATAAAGGAATGACGACAACTTTAATATACTGCACATGCCTAACTTTCCTGTTATCTTTTCACATGTCATAGGTCATTTTTTGTTGTTGTTGTTGTTAAATGGCATTACATCGCATCTGTGAGCTCATGAGACTGGCAGGTCGATCCTCCTGAGTCGAGGCCCATTCACAATGAGAAAGAGAACCCGACGCAGCACGCTAACACTGGCAGACCTATCATGGCTCCAATACCAGAACAATCAACTGCATTGCCAGTGACTCAATTAGGGGGTCAAGCGAGTCCAATTGTTTCTGCACGCAGTTGGCCTCCTATTGCAGTGGTGAGAGCATTCCTCTGGGGCAGCCTAGAGGTTTTCTGTGGAAGACATAATGATACTGTCCCCAAATCCGCCTTTGATTTTGCACTCATTTCTGTGAGACTGAGGAAAATAATACCAACGAGGAGCCTCTGATTCTGAACCCAACCGTGCAGGAAACTAGCTCGGAAAAGAAAATTGCATCCAAACCCCAAGAATTATTTCCATGCAAGACAACTTTCTAATTGACCCAATTATGACTAGAATTGAGCTTGAATCCCCCTTAACGCTCTGTTCCCTTTTCTTTATGCAGATCCCCGAGAATGTTGGTCCTGCATGCAACTGTAGTTTTTGTTTCAGCTTATAATCAGACACCTGGCGTAATTTCAAACCTTACACTGCCCCCCTCATAACTCAGAACCTCACACCATTAACAGAGATCACACAGCTGATCCAGCTATAGTTAAACATCTGACCCATTTAATGCCCCTTAACTTAGCCCTTTACAGTTAAATTTATAGCTGACATGAAACTGCTGTAAGTGTAGTCAGTCGGTCCTTCGGCGCTGGCCAGGACCAGAGAGCGAGAGTGCGAACCACAACTCAGTTTCCCCCCACTAATCCAGCCATGGAAATACAAGGCCATAAAGCTGGAAGCCTGGCACTCAGAGGCACCCACCACCACCACCACTGTAAATGGACTGGATAATCCACTTACAATTACAGACTATCTCAATAGGGAGCGTGCACCAACCCTATATTTAATATCTCTATTAACAGGGGTGTTCAAGGATAAACTAAGACCCCATTAGACAAGAACCAATAAAGCCTGGAGCGTCATTGGCCCGGGATAACAACTTCTCTCAGGGCTTTCTAAACCTCACTCTGATTACATTCTGCAATAATCCAAACAATCAATAATGAAAATCAAGTTATTCAATCAATCAATTACAGTAATGTACAATAAATACAAACATGCCTTGGAATTATACTAGTTCATGAGGGGAAAATGCAAGTGAATCCGTTTGTGAATTCTGTGTGCTTCTAATGATTTAGAAGCTTCTAATGATTTAGAAGAATACCATAACCTAAAGGTTAATTCCCGTTTACTAAAATGTGGTTATTTGTATTTTTCTAACTTATAATAACGTAGCATTCACAAAAGTAGTTTCTGAAACCTGGAAACAGCAACGTTGCTACAACAAGTTCAATTGGGTGAAAAATTATTGGTCAGATGATTAGAGGCTGATTATCTGAACCACTTTATTTGTTGATAAATAATAAAGTGAGAACTTCCGAAATGTAGACAATCCCTCATTGCAAAGGAAAATTGTGCGACTATGGTAGGTGTGGTAGGTCGAAGTTCAACTTCCTGAGGATAAATTTAAAATTAAAAACTTAATGGCCAAAGACTTAATATATGACCCAATATCCTTTAATATATGAATGAATTTAAAACAATGTTCCACATACTTATTGTCGTGTATCTGTATCCTGGTCCAGTACAGAGGCTTCATGGGACAGGCCGGCTCAATGGCAACTTTTCTTGGGGCCTTCTCCACGTTCTTGCTGAAACTGAAGCCCCCCATGGGGGGAGGAGGTGGCATGCCAGAGCCTGGAGGAGGAGGAGGGGGAGGTGGACCAGCTCCAGGTAGGCCAGGAGGGGGAGGAGGTGGTGGGGGTGGTGGACCACCTCCAGGGAATGGAGGTGGTGGAGGGGGTGGTGGTGCTCCTATGTTGCCGGGCAAAGGGGGGAGGAGGAGGTGGTGGTGGTGCTCCAGTGTGACCAGGCAAAGGGGGAGGAGGAGGAGGTGGAGGGGGTCCTGAGAGGCCTGGTGGAAGAGGGGGAGGGGGGGGAGGTGGTGGGGGTGGTCCAGAAGTCCCTGAGGCTGCTTCAGCTTTGAGATTTTGCCCGATAGCATCCAAGTGGAGTTTTTTGGGGAGGTTCTGGTTGGGGCTTGGAGCCATCCCGCCACCATCACCCTCAGGGCTCTTGATGAAGGTCTCCCTGTCTGTCTGGATGCTCACGGTGCGGAAGGTCTTGGGTGTCAGGTCATCTGCAGTCGACACAGCAACGTCACGGACTTCGCTCCGCTCCTGGCCTGCACTATACCCCTTGTCTCTTTGCAACTTAGCAATGACTCCGTCCAGGTGCGATATGGAGACGGCCTGCTCACCTCGCAGTTGGAAGATTTGCAGCTCAAAGTCGGACTGTAAGGAACAAAAGCAGATTGCCAGAGACGAACAGAAACCTCTGTCACTTCCCATCATATAAGTAAAAAGGGCTCAGATTGTGAAATCATATCAGGTGACTCAGAATACGTCTCCTTGCATGAATTTTGAGTGACGTGTTTAATTATACATGCAAAGAGTCTACATGAACATGATTCTTGGTCAAAAAATAACAATTACATTATTATTCACATTCAATTACCCCCCAATCGGAGGTTAATATCTTACTCCTAAAGGACCAATTTGGTCCAGTTTTTCAGTTGACATTTCAAACGATGAAAAACAATCCCAGCAAAGCGAAGTATTGATTTGATACAGAAAGGAAATTGTTTTGCAATAAATCTTACACATGTTCCTTATTAACTCGTGTCAGTTTAGGAATAGCATTAGGCACGTTCCCACACTCTCTTGTGGGCCGACTGCGGTGCATGTTTCTCAATGTCAGCATCAGTCCTTTAAAAGGTCGACGTCAAATTAAAGGCTTCAAGCAGACGGGCTGAGAAACCAATTCTGAGGTCAGACTTTTCAAGGAAACAGCCCATAAAGCAATTCATCAGTGGTACAAATGATGCAACATGGGCCACAGTTATGTTCGTTTAGTTTTCCACGGGTATACGATAAATTGGACTCTGGATTAAGCTGAGGAACGAAAGAAAAACACCTGTGAGACACAGTCCTCTGCTTTTGATGATTGGACACCTTGAAAATGGATTTGAACCGAGCAATCATGTTGGAGAAAAAAGAACCTAACGTGTTTGGAAGACACTTGGAAGTAATGTTATGTAAGATTTTGCCTCTATTTTTATTTTTTTGTCGCTGAAACAAACTTCAGTTTATTTGATTGTATAAAATAGCTTTAGGTCACATTAAAGGTCATAGATCAGGGCATGAAGCAAATTTAAAAAAAAAAAGGTTTATTTATTTGTTTTAAAATATCTGAATACAGGAAAGGTGCAAACAAATTCCATATCTCTATATTATGAAGGCATATAACATTTAACAGAAATTTGAGCCTGCTTTTGTTGTCCCAACCCATTTTAACCTATTTATAGTATCTCTAGAAATGTAGATAATAAAACTAAAATTACAATAATATAAAAATAAAATAACCTAATGCACAGGTTGATTCAGAACTTTACATCAAAATTTGTTTTTGACACATTACTGGGTCAATTCCAAACCCATCTTAAAGCTTCCCCTGCTGTAAGTAAATATTCAGCACCAGTCCAGTCTTATGCTACACTTGGATATTTCATGCATACTTAGTGCCATCTTGTGTTCAGAAGAGTCACCTACTACATCAGACTAGGTATTCCAAAATATTAAGTGCCTTATACATGAACAGCACATTTATTTAGAGTTATGTGTCACATATATGAATTATTGACACAAATGTATCACTAAAAATTATTTTACATATCCCAAATAATAGTTTTCTTCCGTTTCCCATTTGTCAGACCTTCCTCACAGTACATTTCTTTAACTAATCTGCCCTCACAGAGAAGTCCGGGTTAATTCTCTCCAGTGTGTGTTTTTTCATGTGTCAGTGTGTTATTAACATGTCGGCTAATGTGATTTCAACTTACATGCATCCTCTCCAGATCTTCCTTGCACTGTCTCTTTAGCTGCAAGAGGGCAGCCTGGTGCTCTGAAAGAACAACGACACTTGTATGACGACACAATCTCGTTCTGATCAAAGGGTTATGTTCTCTTGATCTGAGAGCTGAAAGATTAAAATCATTATCAAGCCAGAGACAACAAGATGCACTGCTGGTTAGCGTTAAGATTCTACAGAAGGGTGGGTCACATTCAATGTAAAAGGGCCATATTTACAACCCAACCAACCAGTTTTTAAATTACGCTGCTGGCTCAAACGAAAGCCCAAACAAAAGCTCAGGTCAAAACGCATCAAATATGCTGATCTGTTGGTTCTAATGAGACGATGGCCCAGACGTGAAAACAGCCACAACAGAATTCACACAACAGAACAGAACAACAGAATTCACCTAATGGCCATAAAGTTACTGCAAAATTTGGAAACATATACAACAAACAATAGAGATCAACTTTGACAGTCAAATTTCTTTTTTAACTTAAGCATATTTTTGCACTACAAAGTTGGCATCCTTCACTACCAAGTATCACAGTGTACACCACAGTGTCTGGTCTCTGATAACATGTAGGTCACCTGCTGTGAAACTGTTTAAATAATTTAAGGACTGACTGTTGAGTTTAGGACTAATTTTTATATTATTTTTTTATTGTCTTTTTTTTAAATAGTCTTTATTCCGATTTACAATTAAGACTAAAAACAAGATCACATGAGGAAGACAATCCTGTTTGGGACTGATTCACTAGCATAGACCATCTATAGACCCACACATTAGATGTTTGCTGTAATGAGTAACATTGTACTGCGCTGCGGTAAAGGTTCATCTGAGATCTCAGTACTCTTCTCTAAGGCCATAAGTGTGTGGCGAAATAACAGACACGTGTTTGAAAAAAATGCATACGATATGAATGTGTTGGTTTATCTATCTGGCTTACAGTCTGGACTTTTGCTCAGCTTCTGAAGTCCCACAGACTCTTATACAAGAGCAAAGCTCGAGCGTGGAGCACCAATCACCAGAATAATCCAGTAGTCTTAATCTATTCTCTGGGATGAGGCTGCACCACACAGAACACCCAACAGCTGTTTCACTGCTGCTAGTGCAACACAAGTTTGCTATACCCAGAACAGGACAGGGAGGCTTCATACTTTGTAATTTAATCAGCACATCGACAGCTGTGTGTGTTTTTAACCTGTCTGTGTGTCATTCCACCTTGTGTGACAGAGGCCAAACGTGGCGAGCTGCCTGGAGTGTATTCCGTTTTTACCTTTAACAAGCACAGGTGTGATCTTGTGGTGCCATGGAACAGAGAGCAAATAAAACAGCAACATATGAGGAGACACAACCCCAGTGCCGAAATGTGGCAACAGTGCTTTTGTTTGAGTGTTCCCAAGAGATCCAGTCAAAAATACTATGACATAACTGCTATATCCGCCACGGCCCTCATCCACGAAGCCAATCCGTGTGAGGAGTGTCAGTGTAAGCTTGAGGTTCTCACCTGCCTCCGTGTATTTGAGCCCAACCTTCTCTTCCTCATCTTTAGCTTTGGGTGGGGGCCACACAGCCTGAAGACGCCCTGGGGTGCGGTCTTCGCTGTCTGCGGGGGACGTGAGCTCCGTCTGTGGGAAGAATAAAACATAAGCGTGGACCCTGGCAATGCATTGATGCAGCACCCCCGTGCCTCATCATTTTCCTTCATCTGTATACAAACCACATGCAACTTCATGTTCCAAATAATAAAAGAATGATTAAAATGATTTAGATTTCATACATTAGCCTCTGGGGTGCTGTTAAGTTCCTTGCCAGGGGATTTGGAGGCTCTCTCAAAAATAGACCTCAGACTCTCCTTGTCATTCTTGATTTTCTTTTTCACTGCCTCCAGATCCACATCATCCGATTTTTCCTTTTTGACAGTTTTGGGGCCAAAGATGTTCCTGAAGGTTTCATAGGCCAGGTCTGAGGTCTTTTTTCTCTCCGGTAGGGTTTTGGGGCTTTCTGGGACTTGTGGAGCCTCTTCTCCATTCCCTTCTGCCTCTTTTCTGCTGTGTTTAGGATCAGTATCCTGCCCGATGTCTGACTTTTTGGTCTCATCCTGGTCGTCTAGGTTGAGCAGCTGACTGAGGTTACCCAAGACGGCGCTTTTAGATTCCGCAACAGGTTTAGGCTCTGCATGTTTTTTGGCCGGCGAAGGCGTCTTCTGCTCAGGTAAGAGCTTGGCTTTGTTTACCGTCTTCTTCAGGATGAGCAGGGCCAGGTCAGCATCCTTCTCGCTCTGCTTGATTTCTGACACCATCTCCCTGTCTTCCCCTACTGCCCCTTTCTTCAGCACCCGCAACCCACTGAAGAGCGCTGGCATCTGGAAGGAAGGGGGTGAAGAGAGTGCCGTGCCTCTGGGTGGGGATGAGATGGAGGAGGATGCGATGGATGAAGCTGCTGGTGTGTTTTTTTCTGGTGTTTTTGGAGCAGTTGTGTGCTGAGGCTTGATGTCACCTTTGGACTCTTCAGGAGCAGATGGCAGCGACGTGGGTTTTTTGAACCATGCAGGGGGATTTGTGATACCAGCAGGGTTCGAGTTCTCCTCTGGACTCGATGATGATTGGAGTGAAACTTCAGGAGCAATAGAGCTGGAGGGAACAGAGGAGGACACCTCAGTCCTCTCCTCAGCAACCCTTTGTTCATGCGTTTCCTCCTTCTGCGTGCTGTCCAAGTCCACCTTTAAACTAGAGACTGTGGAAGCATTATGACCGGAGTCCTCCAAAGTCCGATTTCCTGAGATGATGGAAGGAACCGGCAGAGAACAATCTATGCCAGCAAACTCTTCACTTGTCCCCACAATGTCTCTGCTATTCTCTCCAGCACCAGACGTTTCTACAACCAGAGATGTTGTAGTGGTGCTCTCCTCAGGACTGAGGCCAGTTGCCTGTTTGGAAACTGAAGGAAGTGACCTAGAGTTAGTTCTGCTGAGAAACTTGTCTGAATATAGAATAGCTTCTATGCGGGATCTCTCCTTAAATCTGTGTGTCCTAAACACAGGCACTTGGTACACAACCTCATCTTTTAGCTCATCTCCTTCACCAGGCTCCACTGTATTATTATCCTCGTCATGCAGGGTGGGCTCCCTGGGCCCAGCAAGCTTCTTCGACAGACTGGTACTGCCCTCTGCCTCATTTTCCTCATTGTCACTATACGTTTCCACCCTAGTGACCTGGACCAGATCTAAGTCAACCATGGCTCCATCTGCAGTTTTAACTTGGTCGCCAGATTTAATGCGGGTTTCTAGTGTTTCAGCACTCTGCCCTGGATCAAAGGAAGCAGTAGCATTATCCTGATGCATAGCTTCCCTCCCTTGGAGACTGTTCTCACTGTAATCAGTTGGACCGCCTCCAGAAAGACGTTTCTCATCATCTGACAGCTCCTTGAAAGACGTCAGCACGGCCGACTCCGCATCCGAGGCATGCCTCTCTCGGCCGAAGAAAGTGCTGAACACATCCAGGAGGGAACTGGCGGGCTGCTTCCCCGGTCCATCCAAGTTATTAACATCACTGTCCATTTTTGCTCAAAATGTCACACCGAGTGAGAGAGAGAGGCAAATCAAAAACAGGTAGCAGCTCCGGCAAAGTGTCCATTCAAAATGTAACAAAGTTCCCACCTCCAGTTATCCGAGCTGCTGCTATTGCACGTCTACCGCTGGCTGGGGACAAAAAGGCCTTTGTATGGACAAATCTCCCCAGCTCCCCTTACCACTATCCCGTATTCCTGTAATCCTAGGGAAAAGCAAACAGGTTCCACATAGTAGACTTTCACAGTATCACATATGGTCTACTACTGGCTGTATGTTGTCAGCAGTGCAGTTCAGCCTCTTCTGGGTGAGCGAGATTCCCATGACGCTGCAAGTGAAGCCGTTCAGGAGCTGGAAGCATGTCCTGCTGTAATCTCCCTGGGAGAGCAGAGTTCACCTGCCTTTCACAAAGGCATTCCCGCCTGCTCTGACACGTTCACCGGTAGAATCCATAAACTTGTGCGCTACCCTTCTCTATGTGCCGGTACACACACTAGAGCCCATGACTCAGCTGTACTTTAAGTTTATCTCTGTTTTCTTTAACTTCCCTTCACAGGAAAGCCCGGTGTGCTGTTGTCTCACTGGTCTACCCAGTTTGGTAGACCAGCCTCCTTCAAGTTCCTCCCTCCCTGGGAGGGGACCTGCAGAGCCCGGTACTGCAGGTGTCCTATTACCTCTGCTCACTTCCGTAAAATGGCTGCCGAGGTAACAGAGTAAACACAGACGGGGGAGTTGGTCTGCGGTCAGGTGGAGAGCTGCTGAGGTCCATTAGCCCAGCATTGCACCATTAAGCAGTGAGCTTCTGCAATACAGGGCTTAGGAGGTGATTAGTTAGCCAGGCGTGAGCTAGCCCTAGCTAACATGCTCAGAGGCTAATGTTTGTGATTAGCAGCTCATGAAAAACAAGACAGAACAGTTAGGGGGGAAATAAATGTAGATTCACTTACCTTTAAGTCTCCATCTACTGCACACTGACAGTTTTGATTCAAACTGCAAATTTAGTGTTGAGAAAACTCTTTCTACGGAGAAACCGTTGCAAGTATGCAAGCCAACGTTAGCTAAAGTTTACAAGCTAACAACAGGTAAAACAATCTGTGTGGTGGGGGGGAAAACTAAAAAGGTTTGTATCAGAAAATAAAACAACAGAGAAAGACAACTTTCATGGTGTCTGTTTTAGCTTATCCCTGCTCTAACAATTTTAAAATAAATGTCAAAAAAGGAAAACACTTATTCTACAGAATGCGGTTGCCCTCAGCAACCAAAAGGACACCCTCCATGAATGTAATTGTTCAGGCTGATTGAGCATGGTTTAAGCACGGATGTTGGTCTAAACTGGACTAAAAGGGCCCATGTCCACAGGCTGCTTTTCATGTTTTTAATCCAGTTTTATGACTGGCCTAAATTAAACATTTTTCAAATACTTCCCAGACACAGGACCAATAACTATTTATGAACCTACAAGAAAAACAAACTGACATTTTCCCAAGATACAACATCGTGAAAAATGGATCTAATGAGCAACAGAACTGCATGAATAGTGAAAAAAGTATTTCCCAAACAAGTATTTCTTTGTCACTGGTATAATTTAACATTGGAATATCTTATCATATGAACCTAGTTAAAAAATACCATTTGTAATTGCATTTTCCTAGGATTGGTGTTTATTTCCCCCCCCCCCTCATCTGAGGGAAATGACAGATAGAAAAGGGCTTCTGTGGCCGAGGAATTAGGTTATGTAAGAGCAGAGGTTGCAATAGAGAGAGGGAACACTGATCAACAGGGTTGTTATGTGAACGCAGATCTCACGCATATGAGCTCAAAATAGAAGTGAAATCATTAATTTGCAAGTTGCAGATCATGCCAACTCTCTAGAGCTAAAAAACAATCAATCATATAGAGTTGACAGGTGTGCCTTTTCTCAGGACATGAAAATGGATGGTGGCGACATTGAAGTATGTGAAACAGCTGTCTTTCACAACAATTACAGAGTGGCCAACTCTGTACAGCATGGCCTTCATACTGGTATGTTAACTGATTATGCTCTCAGGGTTAAAGCTACTGTAAAACAATGCTTGACTTGCGTTGACTCACTACCCGCCTCAAACCACACCCAGGTAATCTGCCTCATCTGCTACAGGAATGAACGCCTTTGTCAGACAGCATGATGGAATCGGGATAGACTTCGAGATAGAAATAGTTGTAGACATCATGCCATCATTGATATAATTAAAGCGCAGCATAGGAGTTATTTAGTACAACTGCATGTTAGCATAATTAAAGAATGCAAGCTCTTTTTAGAAGGAGGCGTGCACATACAGTACAGTAGGATTACATCACTTGCATGCTCTGTAGTAAAACAATAGCAAAATAGCTGGTTTTGCAACATCTTGAAAACAAATGATGAATCACACTAATTCCTCCTGATAGCCTAAAAGTTAAAAGATGCTACAAAAGGAAGGAGGGCTTTTTATGTGAAAAATGAAAGAGGGTGTTAGTGGAGTGCTCTCAGTCAGTTTTGGCTTAAAACCCCAGTGAACAGATTAGAATCCATGACCTGTTAATCCATTCCTAAGAATTCATGATCAGGTGGTTAAATGCCTGAGTGGAGAGAAATCCCTGAGTCTCATGAGGGGGGGAGGGGGGTGCTATGGTACAGTGCTCTGTGTGAGAAAATACAGCTCATTCTGATCTGTGATGTTTGGCCCTCACCGTGCACTCCAGCTTGGGACAGTAGGGCGAGTCCCCGAATATGTCATCCTCTGGTGGCGTGATACGTAGGAAATCCAGGTGATCGGGGCGTGGGACGCGGGACAGAGGCTCCTGAGGGTCGTCCCCATCCAGCATCCAAATGTCATCCTGACGCAAGAGGGAATCCTCTACACAAACAAACACACCAGCACCACAGGGGAATTAACGCTCTATTTTGTGCAAGGAAGCATTGCATGGAAAAACACAACAGCATCACAGGTGTGCTCATGTGTGACAAAGCTAAATAAGCAGCACTGATTGAGGTTGTGTAAAGGTGCACGGGTTGCAAAAGTGGAACAAGTTAGAACACGGGCTTGAGGTTCTTTAGGCATCAAGCGAGAGAGACCACGTCTTGCTGCAAGCTTGAGGGCACACAGCTATTTTTATGTGCACTTAGCCGGCCCGGCCCTGTTCCCATCGTCAACACCGGCAGGAAGACAAGCTGATCCAATAAGGAAAAATGGCTGCTAGCTTCCACAAGAGACCACTATTGATTTGCATTCATGACATGCAGAGGTGGGAAGTACAAATTCTTTGTTACTCTACTTAGGTAGAATGTTCTTTTTCCGGCAACTTTTACTTTACTTTTTCTCCCTACCTTTTAAAAACACGTATCCATACTTTCTACTCCTTGCAGTTTCAAAACAGGCTTGTTACTTTACTTTTAATGCAGGTGTGGGATTCACTTTGCAAAATAACAGTCAGTAGAAAAGTCCTTCATGGGAATACTTGAGTCCTTTTGAGCACAATAATGTGTACTTCTACTTGAGAATGTCTGTACTTTTGACTGAAGACATGTTCACTGTAACAGAGCTACGGTGTTGCTCAGCTCTATGTGTGTACTAGTCAGTCGAAGATGCCTGAAGGAATGAAAACACAGGAATTCAGATTGGGAAAGACTGCCCTCTCCTGACCAGGCAGTCAAAGAAGGTGATGAGTGTACTTAAGATATTTTAGACATTTTCCTCCCTCTTTCCCGTTTATGCCACTAGGGTACTTGGATTTATCATGTGCTTTTCAGAGCAACTGGCCTTTCATATTTACTGCTCAGTGGCACTCTGCAGCCTCAACCTGCAGAACATCCCTCGTGCGCTATGCCCCAAACAAGTCGCATGGTATTAACTTCAGGAACCCGGCTGGTACCTCACACAGGTAGCACTTGAGGCGCATGAGCACCATTCTTCTCACGTGTAGGAAAACGCAATCTCACTGTCTCAAGAGAGTCGATGTGCGTTCCTATAACCACACTACCATACTATTTAGTAAGCCAGAAAAAAAACATTTAGTATTTAGTATGTAAAATGATGTATGCCAAACAATACCAGGATGTTGTACTGCATCTGATCACATTTTGCAGTCTGCTTTTCTGACCCACAATCCTCAGCTGCGGCTATATAAGCAAAAGTTTAAGGTGCAATATTGAATGCATGGGGGGCAGCTGGAGTATATATTAAAAAGAAAAAAGGGAAAAAAAGAGTGTGATTTGGAACACAGAAAAAGTGCAAGGTAAGGGATAGTGGAGGTGAAACATTGAGGAGGAAAAAAAGGAGGCAGACAGAGAGGAGGGGAGGAGGGGGGGTACAGCTTGTTGACCTCAATTTCCTTCGGCTGTAAGACAACACCTTGACTTGTTGGGTGCAGAATTATGAGCTGGAAAAAAACGTCTTCCCGTTCAATAAACTGCTAACATATTCCATATTCTCCCTTTGTAATACGTATCCTTGAAGGGAACATATAGTATTACCGCTGCCCAGCAGACACTTGGCAAGCCTTGGAAGTCCACTTGTGTAGCTGTATCGCTCCCCAGAGTCTGAGTCTCAGCTCCCCCCCTTCAAAAAAAATGGAAGCATTGATATTCAGCTTCAGTTCTCTACCACAAACAGTCATTATGATTCCATTAATAACTTTTCATTATCATAATGCTGCGCTGCATGGTCCCGCAGTGGGAACTGCTGACGGTAGGTTGGGACACTTCCAAATGCAGAGTTAAGCCCAGTCAGGGCCAAGGAATGAAACTACAGACCAGAAACAGCTCTCTTCATAATTCGACTAAAATATTAAAAATACGATAAAGGAAAACAATGCACACCTAGTGATTTATGTTTGTTATGTAATGTATGACTCGGTTAAACAACCTCCATGTTCTGCATGCATGCCTATTCTTCCCCAAATTACCAATCACTTCATTAAAAGTGGCCCACACTGCCACCATCTGGACAGAGAGGAAAAGGCACGCATTTCACCCTGTGGTCAAGGCATGGCACTCCTGTATGCTCAAAATAATCACAGTAAACAGTAAACACAGTAAACATATGCAGAAACAATTCTTTGATACATTAGGTAATGATGACACTGCACTATTACATGTACTAACAGAGCTTAAGCTCACTACCCTGGGGAAAACTGTGTGCTTATTGCCATTTAATCTCCCTCCACGCTGCTCTAATAGCCCATAGACTTGGTTCCTTCAAGCGACAGCGTGGGGGTTTCTGTGTTACGATGTGCGTTATGATTTTAACTGCAAAGCGTCTGTTTGGCCCAGCTCAGAAGCTGCGTAACTGACAGGAGGGTGTCGTCAGTGGCCATTAATCAGCCTTTCACTGAGTCGGCTGGCCAGCGCTCATCCAGTGGTCGGAGAAAGCTTTGCGGAAGCTGTATTGAACACAGCAAAGGAGACATGAAATCAATAAAAGCAAAGCTCTTCTTCAGAATATAGGCAGCGATGATAATAAGTGAACCCGATCGTTTCTTTGATAGCAATTAGGGCCGATATTGCAGGCCGGACAAAAATATCTACATGCATATCTACAAATAGAAAGCTTTTACAAATTAAAACCGTAGTCTACCTCCGTCTCATGCTGCGGTCTCATTCTTATTACAGAAACGCAAACAGCTTTGCCCAGGCTGCCCTATTTTATCCACTAAAAATCTATAACCTCATCATTCAAAGTAAAAGAACTGGGCCATGTGGCAAGCTGAGTGCATCTGGCTGCCTCCACCCCCCTCCATCACTTGTAGCCAGGAAGACGGATCATAGTCTTTTGTATAAATCATGAAATATGCAGGCTTTATAAACCACCTAGTTTCTTTTCTGCCAGGCTGTCGGCCCGTGTGTGGCTCTCAGGCTGGCTGATTGACTGGCTGCTGTGGCTGGCAGTGCTAAAGGGTCGCTCCAAGTGGAGACTCAGGGATGAGTGCTGTGGCAGTCTGATGGCTGGAGCTGCAATGTTGCATGACACGATGCTCATAGAGTCAGAGTCTGGACGCCAATGGGATTACGAGGAAGAAGGAAGGGCGCTTTCATTCGGCCTGGCAGGCCATTTACTGAGAAGCAGGAAGCTCTTTTAAAAAGCTTCTCATACTGGAAAGCATGATATGGAAGATAGCTAACATCTGCCACGGTGGTAGTGAAGCTGTTATTTATTAAAGAATACAAGTTACGCGTTACATGAGAAGGACCTTTGTGCCCCGTTTCCCTGCATGTAGTATGCAGCTCAGAGCAACACTGACGCAGACTGAGAAACGCTCTTAGCCTGTTCAGAAGAATCCACTTCATTATGTGAATAGAGCTGGCCCTTGTCTCCACTGGGTACAACAATGTTGCATGGCAGGGCAATTTGTGTTTAACGATAGTGAGCGGTAAGAGAGTGGGCCGATCTACTCTTGTTTTGCACTGATCAGTTTCATATGACCTTGCAGGAACGTATTGGGTAATCTGATTATGGTATTGCCTGCCATATGTCAGACAATAAAATAAGTAGGGAACGGAGGGGGGATGAAGTGAGAGAGAGACTGGCTGATTGGGCTGAAAAGTGATGTTTTAAAGCAGCTAGAATCAATATTTTGTGGATCAGTGTAATGTGATAAAAGGTGTCTCTACAGAGATTTCTAGTATCATTTAGCCAGTTGTTTTGGCTTTCTGGCCCACAAAACTTTACCGTTTTGGTTTAGCCGTCATTATTTTCAGCCACAGGCCAACGTCAAAGCTCTAAAAACCCACTGTGCATTACCTTCTCAACACCAAACGGCTCACAAACAACGTTAATGTCTAATTGGTGCACATAGCAAACAACTAGCTGCTAACAAGCAAGATATTTCTCTCAGGACCACAAACGGAGCTAAAAAGGAGAGAGAATGCTGGATTTACATTTACCAGCTGGTTAGAATGCTAACATTCATCTTCTAGATGTGAAAATTAGAAAAAAGTTTCCCCGTTTGAACTTAAAAAGGTGATTAAAAAGTCAGCGTATTTGTAGCTTGTTCCACCGATCGATTACTGCAGGATATTAAATTCCTTGTGCAGCTTCAACATGTCAAAGTGCTGATAAGAAGAGAACAAGCTACACAAATGAAGAGAGAGAGAGAAACTAATGGACAACACAAACGCATCTTTAGTAAATGTATATAGCTCTGCTTAGGCATTAGCAAATGGAGCAAAGAGAAGACCTTAAAATAACCTTTCCCGTCTGCATAATCATGCTCATTAACAGGCACTCAGCTTCAATTAGGAAGCAGAGATTAAAGAGCCCGGATCATAATTAGATTGCCATTTGCCAAACGCAAAGCGCCGGGTTCACAGAGACCCATTTAGCCCTTTTGGCTGGACCCTGTGATGTTCGTTTATCCCCGTTAACATCTGAAGCGTGTTCAATTATCAAGCAACATCAAGTAAACTGATAAAATGCGGCAAAATCGACAGGATCTCTTCTAAGATTAAAGGTTTGAGCGTCCACTTTGCAGCATGAAGCATTCGGTTAGTATGATGTAATCAACAATGTAAGCTCGGTCGGACATCTGATGCAGACCTGGGATATTTGCCCGGGCCCGTTCTCAGGATATTAAAAACAATGCTCATAATGTCGCTTGCATTAAATAAAAACAAAAAAAGAATAAAAAAAGGAGGTGTGGACTGATACCAGACAATGTAAAATTATGTGTGTGGTCTCTCTGAATGCATCGGTGAGGACACACAAGGACAGTGTCATTTCAGTGGGAATGGATCTAAATCATCTCCACGTGAGTAAAGCTGGGCTATTCCCCTATATACAGCCCTCCTCCTCCTCCTCCTCCTCCTCTTCGTCCTCCTCTGACTGCTGCTGCTGCTGAGCTGAGCATCGCTGGCTGTAGTGCTTGAGCTAGTGCGGGTCTGTGATGTAACAACTTAAAATAAATGCAGCACTCTACTTGATTTAGAGGGAAAACGGTCTACATTAACCATTATCCACAGTCTATTAGTAAATGACATTATCGATGGAAGGCCATCCGTTTGCCCTAAGTTAAAGCAAAGATTGTGTTACTCTGACTGTTAGGTAGATAATGTAATAATACTAGCAACGTTGCACATATGCTGCTAGTATATAAAACCTTCCACTCATACGATAGATACAATGGTAGAGATTATAGAAAGAGGTAACCCTTGTGCCGGCTGGGTCCCTGATCCTTTGTCGGCTTCCTGTGAACTGGAGGAGGATGTGGGTTTAGGGGTGAGACAGAAGATCCCTCAAAGTCCTAATTGTCAATGCTTCAGTTAACACTGCG
Source organism: Chelidonichthys spinosus (assembly GCA_029853015.1). Taxonomy (NCBI): domain Eukaryota; kingdom Metazoa; phylum Chordata; class Actinopteri; order Perciformes; family Triglidae; genus Chelidonichthys; species Chelidonichthys spinosus. The sequence continues at coordinate 12,963,045 of CM056833.1, read as the reverse complement.
CTCACGAGAAACCCCGGCCAGGTCGAACCCCGTGTCAACTTGGAGCCTTTGATCTGGGACACTAATCTCTGCCTTGCCAGCGGCGCTGAGAGAGTTAAAGTGGATCATCGGCAAAAGCATTCTCAGGCCCCGTTTGCCCCTTGTACAACTCTGCTGGATAGTTTTTAATTTGTGTTCACACATCTGAGCCAAGACGAGAACACAGCAAATCAAAAACTAACAGGACGGGGACTAGCGGAGACAATTTGGGAAGCGATGCTTATTTAATAGACTAACTGGTTTATTGGATAACCGCCGGAGTGAAAAAGTAAAAGAAGATGTTTGTCAGTTACAGTGCTGCAGAGTTATTGCTGACACGGAGCCACTCTTTCAAGGATTCTTTGTTGTTCTGTTCTTTGTAATCCAGCAACAGCGCTGCCAGATGAAGGCTGCATTGTGACACTTCATGCAACTAAGATGATAAAAGCCCTCGTGTCATTTACATCAAGACGGGGAGTTCCAACATGAGTCGAGTGTGTTCAAAGTCGCAGCATTTCTAACAACTCACCTGTTGTCGTGGAGTTGCTGGAGGAGTTCCACTTGAAGTTGCTGGGCCTCCTGCTGAGGTTCAGATCCAGACGGGTGACGGTCCGCTTGTTGCCGTTCTTGTCGATGACCTCGCTGAAGATTCTGGGCTCGTCGGTGTTACTGGAGCTGTCTTGGTCGTTGTCCACGTCCTTGTCGGAGAGCAGAACGATGCGGTGGTTGAGCGGTGGGCTTTCCTGCTTGGAGGACAGAGGGGACGGGGCTGGGGACATGCTCTGGAGACTGTTGGAGGCAGGGAAGGACGTGTTGAAGACCCCGGCGAGAGATGGCGAAGAGGGGCTCTTCCTGTGGGATTTGGCTGGGGGGCGAGGTTCGGTGGTATGGGATAAGGGCAGCTGTAGCCCCTCAGAAAGCTTGCTAACTGCCTTTTCTCTATCAACTCCCAACTCCTGCTGGCAGCAGCTATTCCCTGGATGTAGCGAGGCTCCCCCTGCACCGTCTGGGCTCGTATGGCTGACATGTTGCACCCTCCCTTTCAGATCCTGCACCTTGGCCACCACCCTGACCCCCGTATCACTCTGGTTGATTTCACCACGCAGCTGCTGAGCGGACTTGGCTGCTGATCCGTTCCCAGGAAACATCTCACCCGAGGAATCGGCCCTCTTCACCGGGCGCAGGTTGCTCCCGCTTTCCCGTCGAGTCAGACCCTCCATGAGGCTGCAGAAGGACGACTCGTAGCCCAGCTCGCCGTCGTACTCCGAGAAGTCGTTGCAGAAATCAATGTCCGGGTCAAATGCACGGTTGTCCTCCATGAAGTCCCAACCCTCTGGAGCGATCTGGAAGGGTTCCTCCATGGGAAGGATGGGATCGCTGACGCCGCCAACGTTGGCGTGGCCAGAGGCCGGGGCGCCTGGGATCTTGGACGCACCGTTGGGAGCAACAGCAGGAAGCTTACTAGATGAAGTTCCACTCGTTACTTTCTTCTTCATCTTACTGTGCAGGAAATCCTCGGCGCTGTCAAGCTTTTTGCCTCCCTTCTTCAGCTTTTTGCTCTTGGATGTGGCTCTCTTGTGCTCTGGAGACACAGTGAGAGGAGAGCTGCTGCTGCTGCTGAGAACCTGTCCCCCAAGGTGAACTTCCTGACCCTCCATGTAATCCTGGAGTTTCCCATTCTGGTTACCCATCCTGACTTTGATGGAACAATCCCTACACAGCGATAAGAGGTTCGCCAGCAACTGGTGGTGCTCCGCCGCCAGCCAGCAGAGCTCTGCAACCGCCTCCTTTGTTGCCTGCTGGGCGATGAGGAGTTCGCCCGAGGAGCCGGAAGACTGGCCCCTTTGTCCGGACACGACGGGACCCTCCTTCGCCCGGTCATGGTCATTACCGGTTCTTTCTGAATGAGGGGCGTGGCTCTTGTACTTGAAGCTCGGGGCCCGCCTCTTTGGGAAGTACAGGCTGATGCTACTTAGCTCACGGATGGGTGCGTATAGGAGCAACACGGTGTGTCTGCCCTCCATTGTGGGTGACATGTCAATCACAAGAGCACACTCCGGAAGCGGTCGGCCCCGAGAAAGAGTGACCGGGCTCGGACTTCAGGGGAGGGTCTCTGGATATTCATCACCTGGCTGTCCGGATACTGTCTGAGGAAAAGTAGCAAATGTCATATCCTTTTATGAGTTGAAGCTTCAGATGAAATATTAATCAATATATATAATACAGCAATAGCTATCCCATCACAGCTGGAGCTCTACAGACTATTTGGATGCAAATGCAGTGATATTTTTGAAGCATAACAACCTCCACATTTCACTGTCAAACCCATTTGTTTATTAAAAACTTATTAAACCCAACACTGCAAGGATTAAACAAGACAGTGACTCCATTACACACTGATCTTACTAACAACATCTCACCCTCAACCCCCTCCTCTCCCGGGGTTGTTACATGAGTGGATGAAACATTTCTGAAGCGCTTAATTTCATCAACATTTCACGAGCTGCTGCCGCATAAAAAACCCGAGCGTGTCACACAAGGTGACGACACAAGCGACGCCATGGCCGCCGCTCGAGACGTTCCAAAACCAAACAAGCGCACATTTTTGCACGCGCTTCAGTGGATTCACTCCTCGTTTGACAGCATCTCCGAAGTGTTTACATCATAACATAATCCCGCGGGCTGCAGTCACCTTGCAACGAGCGCCGGTCAGCGTTAAAATGGCAGCAGTTATACACTATCCTACGGGCTTACTGCTGCAACTCACATCGAGAAATATCCCCTTTAACGTTGCGTGCGTTACATTACACGAAACACGCATAAAACTCCGCATTAGCATCATATCAGATTCACGTCAACGTCCGACATTCAATTAGAAGCCGGAAGTGCGTTACAGTCAGCTGCACTTGCAGCAGGTAAAAGCAGAGCAGCACTTCGCAAAGCACAAACACTTACCGGATTTAGTAGCAAATAATTCTTCCCATCTCTGAGTCTGTACCGCAGCCAGCCACCGCTCACCGCTGCTTCACTGGGCTCGTCCGTAGTGACCGACAGGCGATTGGTCCAATAAATAAACTCAGCGCCGGCTCGACCCCATTTGATTGGTGCCTTGGTGTGTATGAACGTCCCACAGTTTGAGTCAGTGCAGCTGCAGCGCGCAGGTAGGCCGTGTGATGGGTTTCCGTCTGTGCACCGGCGAGCGAGGGAGCGAACTTTGGCCGGAACTCATTTAATGTAACAGTCGTTAGAAGTTTCCAGCAAATATCGGGCTAGCATTAGCACTTTGTCGTACACGCAGAGAGATAAATGTATGTGAAAGTACCTGCTCATTACACGTCCGAGGTGGTGCAGTTTCTTACCAAACAGCGACGCCTAGTGCCCAACGTGTGCACTGTTGCAGTTCATAACAGGATTTTCTTGAATTATCTATTAATCTCCGCCAAGGACGTTATGTTTTCGTTTCAGTTAATACACGTGTCTTTGCCTCTTCAGCAGCGTAAGAAAAATACATCGATCTACCTAGGCATGGGACGATGTCACGATAATCCTGTGTAGGCCAAAATAATAATAATAATAATAATAATAATAATAATAATAATAATAATAATTCCGATAATCACCAAAATATGCTAAAATTTCCTAAAACTCCAATAGAACATACTGGAAGCACATACATTTAGGTACGAAACAAATATTTGTAGATTGAAGACCATTTTTGTGGAAAAACTACTTAAGTTACTTTACAAATGAATGCTTTTAACAGCATTTTGGTTCGATAAATATGTATGTTGTATTTTAGTAGGAATAATTTCACATTGTTATTTTAGACTTACAAATTCGTTGTTTATAATTACATACAAATATTGTCCCATTATCATTTATATCACTTACCCATGGTTCTATTGATTTATTTACATGTGTAACATTTAGGCTGCTATTTCATGTCACCTTCGCCTATAAGAGCTCATTTTTAATTTTCTACCTGTCATTGTTTCGCCGGGGACAGATGCGAGTGTAGCAATGGTTGCTTGGGTGTTCAAACGGCTGCTAATTGGGCAATGATGACGGTAACTGGGGGGGGGGGGGGGATAATTTGTAATCATAAATGGAAGAAGGACGAGCGATTAAATTGCGGCGGGTCCAGGAGGGAGCAGGTGTTATGTCGCAGCGTTGACACTAGAGGGAGGCATCGCATTATGATCAGGGAGTGTATGTGTTAATTTAACGGAGTTGTAGAGATGAGCAGGCGTCATTATGGCGAGCCTGAGGCTCCACTTAGATTCAACAGTGACACCGGACTGATCACCATTGTCACTCTATTTAGTTTACAGAAAAAAAGTTAATGAACTTCCATTACATTCAGCACATTTGATTGAGTTGAATCTCATTCCCTGGTAAATCATTTAATGGCTATTCATCCAATCATAATGTTTTTGGGTGTTTTGTGTGTTTTCTCGCATAATGTAGCAGTTTATGTAAATAATAATTATAAATAATGTTATATGTATGTTGATATTGGAGGGTGTTCGCCGGTCTGCTCCCCCCTCCAGCAACACATTGTGTAGAGACATGTGGACAGAGAGATACACTTTCACACCGAAGCTGTACACTTCCGTGTGTAGTAGATGGGCGCTGACCGTGGTGCTGATCTGAACCAGCACGGGAAATAGCGGCTACCGTGAATGTCCTGCATACTGTAGAAGTCCCCTTTCACACACTAGCATGTTTTCTGTGAATCCGTAGCTAGGAGCTAAGGCGGAGGGGACAGAAACTAACGAGATGGCTGTTCGACGTTGGTTATTTCAACGCGTTTAATGCTCTTTGTTTGAATCTTCGCGCTTTTCGCGGCTGTATTAACGAGGTCTGCCGGTGACGTCGAAGATAAAGACCCCGCTGCTGCGTCTACGCGACTTCTCCCCGTTTCCCCGCCACACCGTCTCCAGTCGCTCCAGCCCACCGATGCTGACACACACTCCTCCTCCTCCCGGCGGTGTGCGGGGCTTCAGCACAGTGGCTTGATAGACAGATGCTGCGCTAGTCTCCCCGCTGTATGGCTGTGGATTAGCTATATGCTAATATCGACAGGAGTGAGGAGCCAGCGGAGGCTTCCCGAGTCTGAACAGGCTCCTTTGCAGCCATGGCTGAAGGTGGAGAAGGAGAGGATGAAATCCAGTTCCTCCGGACTGTAAGTACATTTCCTGCCGCTCGTACTTGATGCGCTACTCTGGGTGACTGGAAATATGTGCAGCTCTTTTTTTCACGGGGTTCATTACTGTCGAGAGCTCGGTCACTTGGCTCTCCTCCCTCACGTTATCGTGTCCCGTAGCCTTTGATAACCCTCTGCCTCCTTGCAGATGTTAGAGGCGGTCACAGTGCTCTATTGTTTTGCGCATCGCTCACTGACAGCTATTGTCTTATCTGCAGCCTCTCCGTCTCAAGAAGTTGACAGCACTGTACGTCCCATGCAAAACTTACGTATGCACCTTGCTGCACCGCTGTAGTCGCGATTGCCTACAATTGGGCAGGTTGACAGCAGTGCAAACACTGTGATTGAACTCACAGAATGAAAAGGCATCGCTTGAATCTCTTCGGTGAGGGATGCATGCAGTTCTGACCCGGTGTGCATGCTGTATTATAATATATTCAAACGTGGCAGCGTAGACTGCCTGTACAGACAGTCACCCCCGGGTTCCTATGCAGCAGCAAAGGTCTATGCAAATGAGCTGAGGACAACATTTTATAATAAATATAGTATTGCTGCACCAAAGCCTACTAATGCTGTCTTACTTGTTGGACATCAGGCCAGCCACTGTATTATCGGCTCATAATAATAGGTTATAATTTAGTTTTAAACATACTGCAGACTATATGTAGTTTTTGGCTCGATATAGAGTGAAAATATTTGCCATTTATTAAAAATGTGTTTCTTGAGATGTAAATGATAATGTTTTAAGATGGGAGAATGCTTGGCAGTAGTTGTACAGAAAGGAACACTTTCCACTGTTGATAAAGATAGATGATGGCATGATCTGCTCAGCTATGGTGAAATGCATTGAGAGGCATATCATGTCTGAAAATACACACTCGTCTCGGACAGATGAAGGAGCAGAAACGCTGGAGGTCTTCCAGGAAGAACCCTAGACAGAAGGAGGTGTTTGGTTGCACAGATCCCTGGCATTGCTGCTCATGGTTTCCCTTTTTCTTTTTAGCTGCTCACAGATGGGCTACCTGCTGTTCTTTGAGGTTAATGGAGCATTAATTGGTGAAATGTCTCGTTGATGTCAAGTTTAAAAAAACATTTTTTCAAGGTAACGTGTCGTAGTAATTCAACACAATTTTACCCAACAAATGACTGTCAAGAGAGATCTAAGCAGACACAATAAAGCTCCATAACACCACCTTTAATCAGGCAAACATCATGCAGTAAGTGATGGATTCCTGACACAAAGGCCAGGGCTGGCAGTAATCTTTTAGAAGTACCTACCTTTTACAAAAGCTGATCCCTCATTCATATTTGTTCTGCAGTCCCCCAACATTTTAATCATAACACATAGAGGTCACCCCATCAGCAAGCCTGTCACTGCAAAAAAAAGAGCTGATATTTCAGCACCACGTCTCCTTTTTTATGAGCCAGAACTTAAATGCCACCAATCTACAATCAGGATTCTTTCCAGATCAAGCTTCATCAGAATTGTGGGTTTAATTGTTTTTTGCTTGGCTGTTTTAGTCACATTTGTTAGGGAGCATTTCCCCCCCCAGATGTAACCTGCGGAGAAGAATACAGATGACGTTGCCTAAAGGAAACTGCTGTTGCTTTAAAAAGGACTTAGCAGCAGCTTGTTGCATCCGTCCACACAGGGAAGCAACTGACAGGCTGGATGGTGCTGGGATGGGGGGGGGGGGGGGGGGGGTGCAATGAGCAAGCTTGGTGTTCATGAGTGTAACAGCGTGTATGTGTGGGTGTGTGTATGCGCGTGTGTGTGTTTTGAATGCAAATGTGGAGCTGTAGCTGTGTGGTGCAGTCAGGCTGCACCAGACGTGCCACAGCAGAGCACAGTGCAGAAATTATTCATCAGTCAGAGCAAGGCACAGCTGAACTACTCGGTGTAGAGGAACGGAGCAGATACACCAGTATGTAGACGCACACACGTACATAGACACACATTGATCTACAGTGCACGACTACAGAAAGTCCTGCAGAAAACACATTTGGATGCACGTATGCCTACAACATGCATACACACTCGATGCTTGCTTTTACATCGGTGGCACTTAGTGGTGAACAGCCTGTGAGGATGTGTCAAGGCTATATATTTCTCGCCGGCATCCAAATGTTGCTTGTTATTGGAGTCAAGGAGCTTGATAAAGCAGTTCACAAACTGCCTTTTCTCCAACAGCACAAAGTAATTTCCCTAGAGTGGTAGCAGAAATTACCCCTGCCGGACTGCTGCCTATAAAGCCAACTCAGTGGGAGGAGAGGAGGAGAAGAGACGGGAAGAGCGAGGGTATCTCACCCTTGGGTAATTTGATGTTACAGGAAGAGGAACGGTGCTGATTGTGAGCCAGGAGAGTCAGAGGAAAGCTTCCCCCAAACAGCTGTTTAATGTCAGAGGGGGTCAAGGGGGCCACGCCAACACTTTAATAAGGCTGCATATTCTACAGGAACTTTGTTCGTCTTGTGTGGAAGTTGGATGTGTCCTCAGATGCACAAGCCGGCATCGTTATTAGCAGTAGAGTGCATCAAATATCAACGTATGGTTATATGCAGCAACTCAGTGTGCTCATTAGTACTTTTCTAAATGAATTGCTAAAGCCTACTGTGCGTTATGTCGTTAGATTGGAGGGCGATTAGAGAAAGAGGGAACGGTCACAAACTTTGTTCTCTTCGCAAGCTGCATTTTTCCTTTACTCTCGTATAACAATGCTGAGAGAAGGCCACTTATTAGTAAAACCATGGTGCAGCGTGCGGTGTCACCAACCATGGACAGGCAGGAGCACACAGCTTCTCTGTTGTGAGGATCCCTGCTAGGCAAATATCAGATTCTGGTGATCTATTAGCAGTCGGAGTGGGAGTGGAGACTTTGAAAAGGCCAGACTAGGGCTGTGACTAATGCACTGTGGCAGCGTTTGGCTTGTTTATGAAGGCACCGGTCTCACTTTGCATCCAGGCGATGACTGTCAATGCGGCAGCACAGAAATAATGCAACGAGCCAAGCCGGCAAAAACCAAAACATTAACCACATCAGAGGGAAAAAAAGCACTAAGAGCATAAAGCAGTAAAGTTCTAATTTTGGCTCTGCAGTGTGCCGTGACACCAGCTCCAGAGCTCACTGCCTTCTCACCCACTTATGTCGCTGGGAACCCCCTGCTGGGTGCCTCTGTCGTTATTTTGTTGCCGTTGCTCTTTTTTTGCTCTTCTTTCCCTTTCAGTATTTTGCATTTCACTGTTTCACTTTTCCCTGCTTTTCACTTTTTACCTTTGGTCTCCCTCTCTTCTAATATTTGCGATATATAGTTTCTTTGTACGTTTTGTATGTGTCTGTATGCTGTGTTGTTTTCTGGAGGATGTTACCTCCAGCTTGTGACTTGAGAGGAAGGTAGAGAAGCTAATAGCTCCATGCTGGCACAGAGGCAACCAAATGTGCCCTTGATCAGCATTTTTCAAAAGATATACTTACAAACTGTGTGAAAGTATCTTTAGGTAGGCCACATCGCTGAACCAGAAACTGTGAAGTTAGATTTCCAGGTTATTACTGACCTCAGATCACAATCCTTAAAAAAAGGGTTGAAATACATTTTTCCTATAGTGTGTCCTATATCTGAGCGATCTCCATGATTTCTGGGTACGCCCGACTTGCTTCATATTTGGCGCCTCCCGTTACTCCGTCACTTGCCCTCTGCATAATTATTAGAGATCACCATGAAATTATTCCCACTGATGGGAATTCAGTTGGGCACATCATCACATTCTACTTGACATTAAGGAGGGCGGCTTTAATGTTATTATGATGAGGTCTGCTGTCATTTCATGGTTGAATTAAAAAAAGTAATGGCTAACTTACGTTAGCAACCAAAGGGCTTTTTGAGCAGAATGGTGCATATCTGAGTGCAGAGATTCACTCCGAAATAACTTTGGAAAGAAGTGATTTCATGAAACCTCCGGAAAAAAAGGCTTCTTTTTTTATGCAAATTGTCAGAGGGAATATTGTCTTGCCTTGTGTTTTTGGCTCATGTTTTTTACCAGCTGTTACTGTATGTTTTTGAGTTGCAGAAAAATGGTGCTGCATGAGAATGCTTTACTTTCCTTATTTCTATGAAATTATTTATTACTGTCTTGGGAAAGTTTGAGCTCTAATTCATTTTTAGTGGTTCATTTCCTGGAACAGATGCATATAAAACTACCCACAATTCAAAGTTAGATCATGTCGAAGGCATGCATGGCATTGATTAAATACATACCCTTTTTTCTGCACTGCACATATAAGTCCATATCCCTACCACAGTATTGATTTCCCTCATATCTCCCATTAACATCATCGGAGACTCGTTAAAATCTCAACAGAAAAAGTCAGTTGGTGTAAGGTTTAGTGTGGAAGTGTTGTTCAGCAGAAGGCTGTTTCTCTGTGTTGCGTGATGAAGATGGACAGATAAGATTGGCCTGTGATGTAGAGGGAATTAAGCCAGCGGGCCTGCCCAGAGACGACCCAGTGTAAAGCTGCTGTAATGAGCTATTGATCGTGCCACCAAATGAAGAAATTTCCTCAGTAATGTCAGTGGCATGCAGTGAGCAGGCCTGATTGATCTGGTGTTTCAGAGCATGAATATTTAATAAGGCAGAGTAGGAAGCTTCCTCCCAAGGAAGACCCTGTTCTTTTCTTATTGGTTGTAGACCTCCAACATGTCTGCCATTAATGTTTGTAACTACAGAATCAGATGGTGCAAGCCTTGGTAAGACCGTGCTGAGGAATGTGGACTCAAAATCAAGATTATCCATAGATTATCCATATTGGCATTGAATACGTTCACTAGATAAGTAAGCAAATCACAAAAACAAAATATATGATCAAATAAGTCATGTTTTTCATGTATCATAATGATTTAATTATTAAAATGTTTTAAACACTAACCATTTAATATTTGAGTTTGCCCCTCACACTAGTGTGTATCTACAGTAGTTTCAACCTGCATAAAAACAATAGACACATATACTGAAGTGAATGATATTAACAGTTCGTGTCTGCTTGTAATCAGAAATATCGTTAAAATAAGACACATTTAATTAATACTTAATGTCATTTCACAATTTGTTTCAAAATCATACGCATATCTATGCTAGACAAACTTACACACCTCATCACATCTCATGAAAGTTTTATGATTGCATGTGAGCGGCTTACTGACGAGTCGAACATGTTGTCAAACACGTTTCCTATTACATTCAAATAACACCCACCTATTCATTCCCCCTTTGTGAGTCGCGAGTTAATTGTTATTCACACCAGGGACCAAATAGTTATTGTACCCAGACCGATCCTTCCCTGCACAGTTCACTTTATTCACAGGCAAAATGATTTTTCTCCGTTATCTTTACAAGGAGCGCTGTTGTCGATGAGTCATAGCCCCTTTGGTACTCGGCGACTTGTTTTGTGCTTGGGCCACCTCCTGACATCCACGGTCGGCTTGCTTTGCACCAACAACAATGTGGTGTAATTAATCCTGCAAGCTCCAATGACAGCATGCAGAAAACATGCAAACATAACATCCCTGCACACCACTTTAAACAAGGCTGCTCTTCCAACAGAGGATGTAGTAGCGAGTTCTTGCTCTGTGCAACGTCACATCAGTCTGATTGAAATCATGTGTTGAAAACATGTGTGAGCACAATATCTACACATCTGCTTAGTGTTAGCCAGTTAGCTCTACACATCCTGCAGTCCAATCGGCGCTCCCGCTGTGGGGTTCACTGCTTTAGTGCTGTTCTCCAGTTGCTTCCACCTTGTCATATTGTTTAACCCCCAAAATACCATAAGGCTAGGTGTGCACTTGCCACATAGGCTCCACTAGCAGCAGACACAGTTAGCCTGCCGTTAGCTGCCACCTCCTCCGTAGCTAGCCGGGCTATCTCTGCATTCTCTGCTTCCCACTGCCATTTCTTCTTGGCAGTGAATGTTGGCTCACACATTTAAGGCTGTATTTCTGAATATGCTGCACTCCAAAAGGCTGTGGCTATCTATTAGTCACTATGAGTACAACATATGTGCCCTCTACAAATTTGTACTGGTGCATTGCTTTCTCACCTTTCCCTCTAAAATAATCAATTTTTGCCGTATCTCAGAGCAGATGCACACGGGTGCATTCGTAAAACCTTGCACTGCCCTGGCTGTTTAAGTTTTAGTTTCAAAAATAGAGACATCACATCCTACCGTAGCCTCAAAGGACACATTGATGTGTAGCTGGTTAGCTTGGGTTAGCATAAATATTGTAATCAAGGGGAAACTGCTAGCCTCTGTCGAGACAAAATATATAACATGTTGGAGCCATAATATAGGTTTGTCTGCTTTATTTATACAAGCAGTTCATGAGTTGGACACTGGGTGGAGCATGGCTCCGAAGTGCATATAGTTAACCTCCAAGGTGATGGAAGCCAGGTGTGTTGATTGGAGGAGGCAAACAGTTTTTGACCGTGTCATCATGTCACTGTGTTACACACATGCAGAAACATAAATCAGCCTTAAAAGACCATTCGAAGTTCTGTGTCGAGGGAACGCGTCACTCTGCAATTCATCGCGATGCCGCTAGGGGTGTAGCTGTGTGTGTGGTTTCACAGGGCTCAAATCTGAATAGTGGACCAATCACAGCCCTTGCGGTCCACGTAGCCATGTCGCAGAGGGCTACGCGTAGCTACGGCGTGACGCAGAACCATAAACCAGGCTTTACCGTGTTAATGTGTCGGCGTGCTGTGTTCGGCTGTTTACGCTAAAAGGACAATTATAATTGGAATTTTGATACGAGTGTAAAATAAACGGTTCACTGCATCCAAAGTAATTGGATCATTTTGGCTCACGCGTCCGCAACAAGTTCATCCGTTCGTCCCTCAGTGGCTTATTTAAACAGATTCAAAAGTCCATACATACCATGTAAATAAGTGAAGGGTGCTGCTAAGTGCATTTTCTCATACAACTCTTGGCAAGAAAGCAAATAAGCGTTTTTCCCAAAAAGTCACCAATGTGTACATCCTTTAAGTTTTTAAACATGAATTTGATATGCCAGAAGTTACTACAATAAGACAAAAACACAGATGCTACATGTAGGAATGTTTGCTTTTAGTTGTTGTTCTTCTTAATGATGGGACTGTAAGAAAACATGGAGGGTTGATATAGTTTTAACCAAACCAAGAGGAAGTATCGGCTCTATTAAATTAACTTCCTGAAATATTTCTTCAGGGACAGTAAATGCTGTGCAATTGAACTATATAACGATTTCCCTACATGTTAAACCGACAGCCCTGTTACTACAGAAACCATGTCAGTGTTTCAAACATTTTACTATGGATAAGAACCACTAAAACTCTCACTACTTTGGCCGTGCTTGTGAATCATCCTCCTACATAAAGCAGCTCTGGTATCTGCCGTAATTATGTCCAATGTTCTGTGTCCCTACTGTGCCCATAATAGGCCATTTAGAGGAGTGTTTACTGCCGCAATCTGCTGCTGTAGAGGCTCACTTTGTAGGAGAAAGTTAAGTGTTGAGTCAAGTTTTCTGAGTTTTTAAGCAAAACCTTGATAATCTTTTTGAAACTGCGATCCCTGCACTGACTTAGCCAGTCGTCCTCTCTGGAGCTCGGCTTCCAGCTAGTCTGCCAGGTGCATAGAGGTCGGCTTATATGGTCCCATTTGTCAATGTTAACTTTCCTAAGTAACATTGCCATTCTGGAGCGTGAGTGATACGTGTACATATTGAGAGAAACTCCTATTTTCTTCAGCCATTCTAAATTATTCTGCCTCAACCGACGCTACGCTCTCAAATCATGTTTACTTACAGAAAAGGGGTCTATTGGGTTATTTGCAGGATCTTCATACATAGGTGCATCCCTCGCTGCAGAAATTGCTGTGTTGAGAAAATCCAGTCATGTTCCCCCTCTAGGCGGATGCCAAAGTCTTTTCATCTGATATTGACAACGGTGGCGTTTCCCACCTCATAAAAGATTCATACCTCTTTAACAACCTCTGTGTTGCACCACGCTAGCACAGACAAGAAGATATCACCCTCTTTATTGGGTCTTGTTGCTGCAGAGTCAACGAGGTGTGTTATAAAGGAGTGCACTCTCCTGCCCTGCCAGGGAGCAGGGCTGAAGATTCATGGGGGGACAGCGGAGATACTCTGTGACATACACATGAATGCTAGCACATATTGAACTCTGGCAGCATCAGTGCCCAACATACTTGCACTTTGCGATAGTATTCCTTGCTAATATGGCACCGTAGCTTAGGTCTAGCCCTGTAGAGAGATAGCTGAGCTTTTTTTATTATTATTCCCCCACTGAGTAGCTCTGCAGCATTGCTCGGTTTCCCTCCCAGTAGCACTCCCTCCCAAACTTACAGAAGTGTTTCTGTGGCAGTATAGCTGAGGAGCTGACACTTCAAAAGCACCACGCCGAGCTCCTAATGGCCTCTTCCTGAAATATATGACAAATCAAAGTGCTGCAGGTTGATATTTTTTTGCAGTAAAAATTGCACCTACAAGATGCTGCCCTCTAACTCTGAGCCTGGATCAGGGCAGATGTCTGTTCTGCCACCTGCTTTTTCTTGACATGTCGCTCAGGGTGACGTGTCCCTGGATTTGGCATTCGTCACCAATTCAAACTGTTTCAGCACTTTCTCTTTCTCTCTGCCTCTTCTCTTGTGTGATCCTTTTCTCTTGAGTCTCAGCTGTGCTTTAGCTCTGACACCAGAACTCTTCACCTGGGCTTCACCACATCCCTGAACAAATAGAGTTTGACACAGTCCAGTTCAATCTCAGCTCTCCTCTGTGCAAGCATGTGGTTGAGTGCTCTGAAGAATTTAAGTCAGGTCAGGCCTTAAAGGACAATGGGTATTTTTATCCAGTGGAATCTGACACTGTTTTTGCATATATAGTGAATATGAGTGATAGTGATAAAGGTCTCTACAGAACAGGTTAAAATCAACTTATATCTAACATATATTTCTCCAGTTTGTCAACAGATAATGATGGTATATAAAACCATGTCTTACTTGGCAAGAGCCAGGTGGTGAGCGCAATAAAGTGCGGTGTAAATGAGACCTATACCTTGGAAATTAGTAAGCATTTTTGCAGTAGATGTCTGGAATAAGGTCTGTGGTTAACACAAGGGAAAAGCAATAATCTTATAATGTATACAGGGGGACCTATGATTTATGATGACCTTATTTAAGATTCACTAGAAACGATGTCTGCTAGATTTATGTCCTATTAGTGATGCATAAAAAAAAACAATAATGTGTTTCTTCAATACAAGGTAAAGTGATGCCAGTATGTTAAAAGCATATCATGATGATTAGCTGGATAATATCACAAATCGCAATTATTTTGGTCAGGATAATGGTGCCCTAAAATGTCCATATTGTCCCATGCCTCGTACATACCTCCCTGGAAATGTATCGTTTTTACACTTTGGGTTTGTGTAATGGTTTAAATCCATTTTTAAATCTTTGGAAAGAGACAGGAAGGCACACATGAAAAACAAGGTAACGCTGGAAAGCTTTCTCACTGGGAACAAAGACAATCTGACAGGGAAGTGAGGGGGAGACACAGAATCAATAGAGCAGGAGGCGGGGAGATGACGAGGCACAGGTGAGACACATTAGGGCAGGTAGGTTATAAATCAGCAGGGAACACACGTGAGGGCAGGGAAGTCATTTGCATTTCCACACCCCTTCACTCTCTTCTGTCTCACAATTACAGTTCAGGCTTCGGTTCCTGGACGCGGGGTGATTACAAATGCACCTGTTAGAGGCGCTCTCCCTTTGGAGAAAGGCTCTTCCTCTAAGAATACCACACGCTGCTTGTCAGAAAGGAAGAGCGGCCTGTTTTCCTCTCTCTGTGCTCTGCCACAAAAAGTCTCAATTCCCTCGGTAACTGAGGCTACTTTGTGGAGAGGAAGTGGAGGGAGTGAGAAGTGGTTTGTTCAATTTGTTCCTCTGGTGCGAACCCCAGCTATAGCACACTGTCACATTTTGCCCCTGAGCATCCCCAATGCCATCATGTAGTCAGAGGATAAATGCAACAAAAGACAAATCTTCATTGCCTCGTGTAAAAGCACTTGAAAACATTACAGTTTCCATTGCCGTGTCCTTTTCCTTCTTTTTTGTTTTTGTTCGGTAGTATGGACAGTGGAAGCCTAAAGCGAGGAAGTGATGAAAACGCTTACTTAGCCTTTCACATTAAAGTCACCACCGGGGAGGAGAAGCAATGCTGCAAGGTGCAATGAAACACTTTACAGCTTGCCTCCTCTGCTCCTTCACTACTCAAGCTTGCAGACAGGCTGAATGCCTCTAGTCCTGGGAGGGGTTTGATCTGCCTGCTGGGCTCACTTAGTAACACTTTTTAAAAAATTAAATTTTCTCACCGCGTGGCCTGTATCCCTTTTTCATAATGGACCGATACTGTAAGTTTTTCTATACGTCTGCACTCTAATATACCCTTACACTGCAAAGCTAACAGCAGCTGCAAACATTCTGTGCCATTTAAGATGTAGACATCTTTCACCCGGAGCTATTTCGCTCACAGTGATCGCCATACCCGTCCAATCTCCAAGATGGATTGCCTCTGTCCATATGGCCGCTGCTGTTCACAGCTGCATCGTGTGAGTGTATGGTGATTGTGTAATTACATTGCCTACGGTGATTAGGGAATGCAGGTCTGCAGTGCAATATACACCAGATGACTGTTACACACACACAAACAACCTGAGAGGATCAAACATGGATGGGGCTATTGATCGCACCGCGGATTAGATTATTTTGCAGTGCCTTGGTGGTATTTTCTCGTTTATTTATTTTTAGAAACTCGACTCCATTTGCATCAATGGACTTTTCATCAAATTACATATTCAAACCAAGTTGAAATAGAGGGATAAAGAGTAGTTTAGCTATTTTTCAGAAGGTAGTGTATGCTTAATTGCTTCAGACATAGGAGTAGAGAGATTGGGCTGGTACAGGAAATGGAGCTAATTGTATAAATAAACTAGACTTACTTAACCCAGGATTTGCAGGATTTAAGTTTTGATCTACAGGTAGAGCACGCTGTGAACAAATGGGAAATGTGTTCAATGATTCTTCCAGATCAGTCCACAATACAGCTGCATGCACTTTGTGCCAGGGACTGACCACTGATGCTGTTCAATAACAAGCTGTAAGGCCGTCAGTACCCTAACCAAAGCCTTTAATTGAGGCTGAAATTTGAGCAGATGTGGAGATGAATTTGTAGTGCCACTCTGGCCTGTGGATTTTAATGATGTGTCTGTGTTTGTGGGCTCTCGGTGCTCTCTATAGCTCTGTTTGCCTTTCTTTCTTTCTTTCTTTCTTTCTTTCTCTCTATCACTCAGTCTGTTCTCTGGGGGCAGCATGTTCAGCAGTGTGCTCTCCCATTTACACAGCAACACTGAGTCACGAGAACAAAGCTTCGCTCCTAGTCCAACTCTTTTTCTCTCGCTCTTTCCAGCTCTTACACTGGGAAAATAGTGTTAAGATAAGTCTATGAATCACTTCACCAGTAAGCCAACAGAAACCATGGTAATCTCCACTAGCATATTCCAAAACAAATATTTCTTGTTTTACTGTGCTTCCTCTGATACTGTTGGACCATTATAATTAGATGGGGGAAAAAATGATTGCCATGCAGATAGTTTCAGTTCAAGCGTTAATGGTAATAAAGTGACCTTGATCCTCATGAGAGACAAGCTATTTATGAATTCATTAATTTCCATTTGAGTGTAATGTCCTTAAATTCACTTTTCACTTTTCAAAGGGTTTTCCAAAATCAGGTTGTACCATTAAAATCTACGTCATATCTTATCTACTGAAGACTTAATGTATAAATGAGTTGCACAATTTGTAGCATAACAACAGCTGAGTGACGTATTCAACTTCGACAAATTAATTGTAAATGCAGGCATTACTGAGTTTCCTGCCTGGGTTCAAACTTACTTGCCATTATTAGCAACGGTTTGTAATTTCAGGCGTCTTGTGCAAAGTTTATTTAATGTAATTTGAAATCAGCATTTGTGAAAGTGTTCGGTCAGATGTGTCTATTTCCCTCAACGCTTAATCGGTCATATATTAGCAATGTAATCAATAGTCTTTTCAGTTAGCAACAAGTTGATGTGTAAATCTCATTTATTAAAATCTTATTATAACAAGACTAAATTTGAACTGATGAGGAACTTTCGACCAACTCTATATAGTAGTGCAGTCTAAGGGCGCTTGATCCAAGACTAAAGGATTATGATAGCGTAGAAAATTATGACAAACATGGTCTGTGGTACTCATGTGAATACTTTGAATCTGGTTACTGGAGCTGATAACAACATTAAGCCATCTTGATTGATTTGAACCAAGTGACAAATACAGTGTGACCAGGTCCTTTGGATTCTAGTGATTCAGAGGTAGATGATGCCCATCCTAAAGGGAATATAAATGTAATGTATGACGTTACATCATATTGAACATATATGGCATGACAAGGAGGCATTGACAGATGGATAGTCCAGTATTCCCCTATGTTTAGACTCAGTTCTCTCACAGTTCTCTCCTCTATTGTTACTGCTGTGAATAACCTTCAAATATTATATCTTGAATACACCTGGCCTTTTCTGTATCAACTCAGTATTAGTGGGTGGGAAGAAAGACAAGGCGGGAGTGAAAGCTCGTAGGGGGTGCAACCACTGCCCAGCTGTATTTTGTTTGGCGGTGCCCAACTAGCTGTAACAATCTGTCCGGAACAAAGTCTCGGTGCGTGAGCCAGCCTCCGTACAGTGTTGACTGGCAGCAGGCCCCTGGTGGTGATGGAGACGTATTAGCCCGTGCACAGTAGAGCGGTGTCACATGGGGACACAAGGCAGGTAGAGGCAAGTGCAGTGGACCGCTCATGTGTGAGTATGAGTGTGGTGCGTTGGATTTGCTTGCAGGATCTTTTCCGTCACTCTACGTGCTTCTTTCCTTTCCTTGTTCCTCTCCTCTCGCCTGTATGCCCTTCAACCTCCTCCCAGAGGGCCGCTCAATGCCACCCTCAGATCAGTTTGCTGTTGAGTCTGTGGCACAGGATAGAGCTGAAGAAGACGCACCAAATCTGATCTCAAAAAGTGAAGCAGCTGCAGGATTGGAGTCTGGATTTTATCGCTGCAAGCCTTTACTTTGATGGGGAATACATAGTACCAGAAACTCACTCTTAAGGGATCGGTGTAATTGTCTTTTTACTTCATAAACTCCTTCATATTTACAGACCCTTTTGCACCGGTGCATTTTTGTGAGACTCAGGCATGCACACAGAAGATTGGTGATTTAGGTTGATGCAGTTTTTGCTATTAAGCTTCATGTGCAATAACCTTTATTTAGTCATAAAAGGAGACAGAACATGTTTCTGACATGGCTGCATGGCTTGTGACTTTGTTGTTTGGGTGTTGAGGCATCTTAGAAGCCAGCATCTGATTAACGGATCTAAACAGGAGAAGCATTAATGATGACACGACTTGCCATGTTGTTCCTGTCTTATGGGAGTTGTAACACTCCACGACAAGTGTTACAAGCAGAATATCTCAAACGAAAGAACAGAGTGCTTGGTTTAACATACTGGAGCAATTCTGTTTCCATCTCATCCACACATAGTGCACAAAAACAGGAAAAACACTCCTGTTTTTCTCCGTTGTTCTCCAGCTTGTTTGTGTCTGTAAGATATGTTGCGACTCCAACTTTACAGTAGTTATTGTAGTGCCTCCAGGATGTAGTTGAGAATACATTGCCAAAGCACTGCAGCCCTGCGCAGTGCACAAAAAGGTGGTAAGAGTCTCTCTTCATCAGCTGACGGCACACACTGCACTACCTGCTGAAATGCTGTAGACAGCTCTTCAAACCAAAGGCTTGCATACTCCAGACTCCTGGGAGTGTTTTGGTTCAGAGTGCTTCTACTTATTCCAGCACTTAAGAGGAAACCTTCACAGAATAAGTTACACTTCACAAACCCTGGACTCCACCTCTTTGTTGTCTGGAGGGCTGGAATCAAAAACGAGATATATGCAGGCGTACATAAAAAACAAACAAAAAAAAAACTGGGGATGGTCTTTGAATAATTGCACTCTTAAAAGAGGCCTGATGCCAGGATTATTTTTTCACAGCCATAACAACCCATTACGTGCCTGTAATGCTGTAATCACTCCTTACTATCATCAATAATGATAATTTATTTAGAAGCTGTATTGTCAGTTAATACGTCCATGCCTGCAGCACTACAAGGTCAGGTTCATAGAAATAGAGTCGTAGTAATAGACGCGGTTATTTTGGCGATTTTCTTCTTACGTTGACAACTCACGTCAGTGGGGACGTAAAGTGTTGTCGCAGGTCCCCGGGAAGAGAACAGACGCAGCTCCAGAGAGAGATGGCGGGCTCGTTAGCTTGGTAGCTCATCCTTAGCATGAGTGGCGGGAAATGAGGTGAATGGACCGTTAAACAATGTAGGATTAAAGCATGGTGGGATTAGCAAACCAGCTAACTAGCCAGCTGTCTGCTATTTAGCTAGCTAGCTTGGTTGCTCATCCTTATCCTGAGTGTTGAGAAGTGAGGTGAAAGGACCGTAACCAGTGTAGGATTAAAGCATGATGGGGTTAGCAAACTAGCTAACTAGCCAGCTGTCTGATATTTAGCCAGCTTGTTTACTAATTACACAATGCCTAAATCCTACGATGGAGGTAATAGAAAGAAAATAAGTTGCCACTCATCTGTCATTAGCAATGCGCTTTCCTATGTGTGTGGGGATGAAGCATTAAGTTGTAAAAATTATACTTATTTACTCTGGCTCTCTACTCTTGTTTATGCTTTAGTCTTTACTGCAAAACCTCACTTCAACCTCACTCGGTTTAGTTTATACAGACGTTAGTCTGCTACAAGAGTTGTGAGACATAAAAATGGCCGCTGTTCAACCATCCTGCTATGTTGATTTGAATGGGGATGTACATTCCACTCATATTCTATTTCTATGGCCTGTAGGGCAGCACTGGGAGGTTTACACTGGAGGGACTTTGGTGGCTTACAGGAGATGGCGTCTTCCATATCAGCCAGTTCATTGGTTGATTGGCTCACTGCAGCCGTGTGGAGGAGACCTTTGGTATGCCGACCTGTCACTATGCAGAAAGCTCCACCAATGTCATTAGGCCCCACCAAGAGAGTGTGATTGGTTGAATCCTAGAAAATAAGCTGAGCTGTCACCACGGCCCGCTCATTGATATGCTCCAGCATTACTCACACAGGTCTCATAGGAGTTTTATGCAATTGTAGCTGTGCACACACACACATGCATGCACACGGACACGCACGCACACACACACGCTCACACATTTAGAGAGTGGAGATGACAAATGCATGAGATACACAGAACAAAGGAATAAGAGTGAGAGAGTACATTATGAGAGGGGGAGTATTATGATAGAGTGCAATTCAATCACAAGGTGCCCTTGGAGAATCCTCTCACTTCTCACATTGTTTAAGAATAAGTGAGTGAATTATTGTTTCTTTGATCTATAGAGAGTTGAAGCCCTGACGTCACATGGTCGTTGTTCCAATAACTTTTTTTTAGGCCATGGAGTCGTAGATGAAATGGAATCATTTTGGTAAAGATCATCTTACGTAAGCTAAAAGCACCTCTGGGCCTATATACAACCTCACAGGTGCTAGCTTGGTTGTACTCTCGGTCTTGCATTCTAGAGGCAAAAGTGAACAACACAAAATTGGTTATAATGAAGGATTGTATTTCAGGTAATTTGCATTATTACAAAAGTCAAGGTGATGATTTGAATTAGGTTTACCTCTGATAGAACCAGCACATTCCTGTTTCTCTTTGGCTCTCTATACAGTACTCTGATCCTCCTTGACCTTTCTCACTGTCGCTATAGACATCTTTGCATTCAGCTAGCCAAAGCAACGGGATTCCCGAATGTCAGATGTTTTTGTCAGATTGTGTAAAGTGACCCATCTCCAAATTCCTTCCTTTCTGAGTGAGATCAATTGGTGCCTCACATTATGAGTGATTGATAACAGTGAGCAACCTACCTACCATAGCAGCCAGGTGCAATAGGGGATGAGTTAGTAAGAGGGGGTTGGTGACGGAGGGACTTTGCTCCTCTACTGGTTCACCACAGGGATGTGTGCTGTCACCCTTACTTTTCATCCTGTACACCAACATGTGTCAAAGTAAATATGCAAACAGGACCATAATCAAGTATGCAGATGACTCTGTTATTGTTAGTCTCCTCCAGAAAAATGAGACTGGTCATGGCCCAATAATAGAGGATTTTGTGAAGTGGTGTGAGGAGTCACATCTTCAACTAAACATACTCAAAACAAAAGATATGATCGTTGATTTTAGAAAACATGCTTCCCCTAACGATGTCACAACAATAAAAACACAACCGGTGCAATATGTGGATTCATACAAATACCTTGGAACAATAATTGATTTTAAACTGAATTTTGAAGAAAACTGTATTGCTGTGTGTAAAAAGGGACACCAGCGTCTTCACTGTCTGAGGAAACTGTTCTTTTTCCAGGTGGATAAAACCATAATGACCTTGTTTTATCGTGCTTTTATCGAATCTATTGTATCCTTTTCTTTGGTTTCATGGTTTGGAAGTCTCTCTATTAAGAACAGGAACTCACTCAATCAGGTGGTGAAATGGTCCAGTAAGTTAATGGGTGAATCTCAGCCGAACCCGGCCTCCCTGTACACTAGACAGGTACAGCGGATAACCGAGTCTATTTTAAATCACCGTTTGCACCCTTTGCACAAAGAGTTTCAGCTACTCCCTTCTGGAAAAAGGTTTTTAGTTCCAAGGTTTAAAACCAAGCGTTTTAAAAACAGCTTTGTTCCAGCTGCAATCACGCTGAAGAACAAGCTGTAGAAACTGCTATATTTGCACAACATTAATTTTGTATGTGTTATTTATTTATTTGTTGATTTTTTAGATCAATTTATCAGGGTTTTTGTCATGATCTGTGTTTCTGTTATGATCTGTGTTCTGTTTCCTTGGTTTTGATTTCCTGTTTTATTTTGTCCTCGTTGTGATTCCCTGTCTCGTACTTCCTGGTCCTTGTTGTTTCCGCTGTCTTGACTCCCCCTCCCTCTCGTGTTGATTACCATGCCTGCCCTGATGTGTTTCACCTGTCCCTCGTCAGCTCCCTGCCTCCCTGTGTATATAGTCTGTGTGTTTCCCCTGTCTCTTGTCGGATCATTGTTGCTGTCGATGTTGATGTCTCTTGTCGCTGTCATGCACCACGTCTCGTCCCTGGATTTGTCTTTGTCCCTGCGTCCTGCCTTCCGTGTCCCTTTGAGTTCTGGTTCCTGTTTTCGTAAGTGTTTCTTTCATGACCGTTTTTGCCCTTGTGGTTTCCTTTGTTGATACTTTGTTTTAGTCTTAGTTTTTTGGTTTTGTATTTAGTTTATTATTAAATAAATCCTCCTTTTAACTGCACTTGGGTCCTCACCTGTTTTTCGAGTCCACGCCTGTTTCCAAGCCCCCTCATTCGTGACAGAATGATCCGACCACATTAAGGACCCAGCAGCTAACCATGGACTCAGCAGCCTTTTTTTTATGTGGCTCGACACACAAGCTCCGGGAGGTTACCTACCGACTCCAGTGTCTCCAGGCCGAGCACCGGCATGCTGAGGGAGAGGAGGAGAGGCAGTCGGCCCTGGCGAGGGCCAGGGAGCTGGTTTCCGCCAGCCCGTGGCTCAGGGGCTCATTGCCTGCCTGGGTCAGGGGCTTCCTCCTAACCCCTGAGCTCCAGCCACAGCCGAGCTTCCAGCCCAGGCCTCAGCCACAGCCAAGCCTGCCAGTGGCCTCCAGTCGGCGGCCCGGTCGACACCCGCCAGTGGTCTTCAGTCGGCGGTCCGGTGGACACCCGCCAGTGGTCTTCAGTCGGCGGTCCGGTCGACACCCGCCAGTGGTCTTCAATCGGCGGTCCGGTCGACACCTGCCATTGGCCTTCAGTCGGCGGTCCGGTCGACACCTGCCATTGGCCTTCAGTCGGCGGTCCGGTCGACACCTGCCATTGGCCTTCAGTCGGCGGTCCGGTCGACACCTGCCATTGGCCTTCAGTCGGCGGTCCGGTCGACACCTGCCAGTGGCCTTCAGTCGGCGGTCCGGTCGACACCTGCCAGTGGTCTTCAGTCGGCGATCCGGTCGACACTCTCCAGTGGTCTTCAGTCGGCGGGCCGTCCGTCACCAGTCCCGGCGGAGGATCGTCCGGCACCAGCCCAGACAGGGGACCGTTCCACACCTGCTCCTCGCAGCCTATTGGGGGTTCGCCTGTCACCAGTTCCTGTTCCGACAGGGGACCGTCCCGCGCCTGCTCCACGCAGCCTTCGGGAGGTCCGCTCGTCACCAGTTCCTGTTCCGACGGGGGACCGTCCTACGCCTGCTCCACGCAGCCTTCGGGAGGTCCGCTCGTCACCCGTTCCAGATCCGACGGGGGGCCGTCCTACGCCTGCTCCACGCAGCCTTCGGGAGGTCCGCTCGTCACCCGTTCCAGTTCCGACGGGGGGCCGTCCTACGCCTGCTCCACGCAGCCTTCGGGAGGTCCGCTCGTCACCCGTTCCTGTCCAGACGGGGGGCCGTCCTACGCCTGCTCCACGCAGCCTTCGGGAGGTCCGCTCGTCGCCCGTTCCTGTCCCGACGGGGGGCCGTCCTACGCCTGCTCCACGCAGCCTTCGGGAGGTCCGCTCGTCGCCCGTTCCTGTTCCAACGGGGGGCCGTCCTACGCCTGCTCCATGCAGTCTTCGGGAGGTCCGCTCGTCACCCGTTCCTGTCCAGACGGGGGGCCGTCCTACGCCTGCTCCACGCAGCCTTCGGGAGGTCCGCTCGTCACCCGTTCCTGTTCTGACGGGGGTCCGTCCGACGCCTGCTCCACGCAGCCTTCGGGAGGTCCGCTCGTCACCCGTTCCTGTCCAGACGGGGGGCCGTCCTACGCCTGCTCCACGCAGCTTTCGGGAGGTCCGCTCGTCACCCGTTCCTGTCCACACGGGGGGCCGTCCTACGCCTGCTCCACGCAGCCTTCGGGAGGTCCGCTCGTCGCCCCGCCCGCTAGGTCGCCCTCATGCCCGGCCTCCTGAGCGGTCCCGCCCGCTACGTCGCCCTCATGCCTGGCCTCCTGAGCCCTGCCCCCAGACCCCCTCCACCCACCCTACGTATCCTGAACCACACCTCCTGGCCCCCTCCACCCGCCCTACGTATCATGGACCTTGGGGACGTCTGGGATCCGTCCCTTAAGGGGGGGGTACTGTCATGATCTGTGTTTCTGTTATGATCTGTGTTCTGTTTCCTTGGTTTTGATTTCCTGTTTTATTTTGTCCTCGTTGTGATTCCCTGTCTCGTACTTCCTGGTCCTTGTTGTTTCCGCTGTCTTGACTCCCCCTCCCTCTCGTGTTGATTACCATGCCTGCCCTGATGTGTTTCACCTGTCCCTCGTCAGCTCCCTGCCTCCCTGTGTATATAGTCTGTGTGTTTCCCCTGTCTCTTGTCGGATCATTGTTGCTGTCGATGTTGTTGTCTCTTGTCGCTGTCATGCACCACGTCTCGTCCCTGGATTTGTCTTTGTCCCTGCGTCCTGCCTTCCGTGTCCCTTTGAGTTCTGGTTCCTGTTTTCGTAAGTGTTTCTTTCATGACCGTTTTTGCCCTTGTGGTTTCCTTTGTTGATACTTTGTTTTAGTCTTAGTTTTTTGGTTTTGTATTTAGTTTATTATTAAATAAATCCTCCTTTTAACTGCACTTGGGTCCTCACCTGTTTTTCGAGTCCACGCCTGTTTCCAAGCCCCCTCATTCGTGACAGTTTTATTATATTTTAATTATGTTGGTCAGTTTTAAGTGTCCAAATTTGGATTAGCACTGGAGCACTTTAATTGTTTTATCCACTGTACGTAACTGTCCCATTTTTTTTTTTTTTTTGTGTGTGTGCATGTGTTGTCCTAACTGTGTGACGGAAGCCCACTTTTAAACTGCAACACAAGTTTACCTACGGGTACGAATAAAGTAACCTGAACCTGAACCTGAACCTGAGGGAGAGACAGAGAGAGAGACAATGTCAGAGACGTTATTGTAATTGGGGAAAGGGCCAGCAGTGGGCTGGACACAGCCAGAGACACCAGTAGCCTCTCTGATCTGTGTGTGTGCGTGTGTGTGTGTGTGTGCGTGCGTGGGTGCGTGTGTTTTGGCACTCAGACAGGCTGGAATGCGATGCGTGGATCGATACTGCCCTTATATTGCCCAAATCAACCCTCTGCCCGCTCCCTCAACAGGGAGACTTATTGCATGTTCCAGCCCAGCCAAGTATAGAGAGCTATTCATTTCAATCTGCATCTGCAGTGAATAACATTTTTATATTGATCCAGGACTGTTAGCATCATCCAAAGTCTTTCCCATAACAGTCCCTTGAATGGCACAATCAATTCCAGCAGTCAGTATTACCTCAATTATATCTGCTTCCTGTTGTACATACTGTATAGTACACGTGTCCCAAACAATGATGTTGATATCAAAGTAGTTTTTCAATAATAATCATGAACATATGATTAAATACTGAAACTGCTTCTATTACTGAAAATAATTCTAATTGTATTATTTATTTATCGTCCATTTTTTGTAAGGAATTCCTAAAATTTGTTTCCCCATAATTTGTGATTCCCCTTATCTGAGCCCTACCTTATCCCTAATGCTGTGTTCATGTCATATGGAATGAACGCAATGTTAATGAGTTTTTCGTGTTCACGTCATCATGACTATTGCATGCTTACAGAGTTGGTCGTGTGAGGATTAAAATACCGTGCATTGACGATAAATCACCATATTTTTGTTTCCCAGTAGTAAATACGACTTGGAAATTGTATGACAGAAACACTTATGATGACCCTGATATGATATTGCAAATAATTGCGGTATAATCTTGAATGATGAAACCCCTGCACACATTACTTTGTCTTCAGAAGTAAAGGCTCACAATGTGCTTTGAATTAGACTCTCCCTGGACCACATTTGAGACACACTCCAAAAAAGTGGCATGCAAGCCTTTTGAGAGCCCTGAGGCTTGTCTTATTAATTCCCATGCCATGCTTTTGAATACACAAATGTAAAAAAAAAGAAAGAAGCTGTACACACATGCACTCAACATAGATGCTAGTCATCTTTATTCCTCTCTCGTGCAGCATGCTACACCGTACCGGAGTGCTTTGCTGTTACTGTTACTACTGCTGCACTCTGCTCTCAGCACAATCCCCCTTACATTAAATAATGCAGCTGGCCATTGTGCAGAAGCACCCCCCGCTCCCCGACAGCAGCCCGTATCAGCAGATTTCCACTTGCCCTGCTGGTGTGAAGAGTAACTACGTCCAATTCAGCGTTGACAGGGCCAACAATATAAACATCAAGCCATTTACACAAGAGCAGCATCAAATGTTTGTTTTGCAGTGGTCATTCCCCCAAAAGAAGGCATATTCAGGGGAATTTCTCTTCTCTTGCCTTTGCTGACGTATATATGGAAATTGTTGCAATTGCAACACCCTTCACAAAGACAGAATACTTGGCTTAATACCAACATGACTTTTCCTACAACCTTTGTTATTTATTTTATGATGTTTATGCCTAGGGCTGCACGGTGGTGTAGTGGGTAGCACTTTCGCCTCACAGCAAGAGGGTCCTGGGTTCGATTCCCGGGTCTGTGTGGAGTTTGCATGTTCTCCCCGTGTAAGCGTGGGTTCTCTCTGGGTTCTCCAGCTTCCTCCCACAGTCCAAAGACATGCAGGATGGGGATAGGTTAATTGGTGACTCTAAATTGCCCGTAGGTGTGAATGTGAGTGTGAATGGTTGTTTGTCTCTACATGTCGGCCCTGCGATAGACTGGCGGCCTGTCCAGGGTGTACCCTGCCTTCGCCCAATGACAGCTGGGATCGGCTCCAGCCCCCCCCCGTGACCCTAGATACAGGATAAGCGGTAGAAAATGGATGGATGGATGGATGGATGTTTATGCCTAACATTAACAGACAATTAACAAAAGCTACAGATGATTTTCTTGTTACTATTTTTACTTTTACAAAGTCCTTTATTTTGCCCAATGACAGCTGGGATCGGCTCCAGCCCCCCCGCAACCCTGAATACAGGATAAGCGGTAGACAATGGATGGATGGATGGACAAAATCCTTTAGTATCCCTATGCCAAGGGCAGGTTGTTGGTTCTTAACTTTCTTTTACCTTTTTTCATCCAGTGGACTTAAATGAGTGTTTCAGCACTCATAACTTCAGATAAATGTGAAAATGACCAGAATAAACGTGATGAATGCCATCTGTGCTTAAATCAGCACGCATTCACAAGAACTCTCATCTAGCCTGTTAATGCTGCATCACTAGGGAGTCATACTGTTGCTGAAATAAAGAAGGAATGGTTCGATATGAATAACATCTCACCACAGCAAGGCGATCGATGACTGCAAGGAGAGGGGGGCAAATGATTCATGTCGTTTTAAAGATTGATATCGTAGTAGGCATGGGGCGATATGAGAGCTCATTCATGTCACGATTATCCTGGCCAAAATAATTGCGATTCACAATATTATCAAAATATGCTTAAAATTCACTTAAAATATTGTATACCAATATTGATATTGCGTCACAGATAAGACAAATATTTTACAGTGAAAAATAATCAAATAATCTTCAATAAGATTGTCTATTTTTCAGCTTTTTCTCGTTATTTTAGACGATGAATTTATTGTCCGTTGATCAATTTCATACATGATTACTAACGCAGCATCAAAGCCACACAATGTATTTGTGTCTTTTACATGCATAAATGAATTATTTTACTCCAACCATTATTTTTTAATGTGTAACGCTCCAATCAATTGACTCATTTACCATAAACTGAATAAACAGCTTAAAGGGTCGACTCAAAGGGATCAACCCTGGTTGGTCTTTGTCTGTTCATCACAGTTAAACGAGGACATTCACCCAATTAGTTAAGCAGAGGCAGAGATAAAAGGATAACTTGGGAGAAGGAGGGGGAATATATGTATTAGTAATTAAAATTAACTCTTTGTGGTGAAGTTTTGTATAGTTTATGTATTGTATGATATGCTACTTAAATATAACATGTGATAGTTTATTGATACTCATATAAAATATGTGTAAGGCCTTGGTGGCACAAGAGTCTCCCCTCAATGAACTAGGGTGGGCAGGTGTGTGGCATTCTCTCGGGACGTGACACACACACACACCAGCAGCGTCTACGTGCACAGACACATAGACTGAAGTGCGTTTTGTCTTGACAGGATGATGAAGTGGTGCTCCAGTGCGTGGCCTGCATCCAGAAGGAGAATCGCAAGTTCTGCCTGGCTGCTGAAGGACTGGGCAATCGGCTGTGTTACCTGGAGCCCACATCTGAGGCAAAGGTAGGCACGGTGACTACACTGTTGCTCCGTCTGACTCTCTCTGATCTGAGAAGCATTCAGCGAAACACAGAGATGCATGTGATTGTGTGTATTCCTGACGCTTACTCTAACCTAAACTCATCCTTCACAGTAAAATGCAATGATTAATATGTGGAGATGTGCAATTGTCTCCATTTGGTCTAAAAAGAAGTGAGTCCCCACAATGTGAGTGTTTTATCAGACAAACTGTTTGTCCCCACATGACTGGTAAAACACACCTACACACAGAATATAATCAACAAACGTCACATGAATCAGTTTGCAGAACAGTGAACTGCATGAAAGGATAGGTTAACGCAGGGCGAGAGCTCCATGGAAACCTGACATCCTTTTAGTTCCATCCTTGTTTAGGTCCCGCAAAGATTCAGTGAAGCCAAGCGGAGATGCACTGAAACATGCAGCTCAGCATGGCGCCCGTGCTGGAACAGAAGCCCACACGCTGCAGTGTTTTTGATGAGCTTCTCTTCCAAGGGTTCGGGGAACGACGCGGCGTCTCCGTGGGCCTGCCGTCAGATGATAATACCCAGAAATGACGCCCCTGGATGTGTTTGATTGAGTGTTTCATAAACAGTGCTGTTTGTTGGCTCGAATTGCCTACAGCTTTATTGCAGCTGAGAAGCAGCTGTAATTGCTGACGCATTTGCTGACGCCTAATTGCAAAGTTTTAAGTTGAGCTCAATTTAATTATTTGCCTTTTGGAATCGGCAGGTTGCCACCTTATTGCAATCTTTGCCGAACAAATTATGTTATGTGATAGTAGGCGGAAATATCTGAACGATGAGGCTGCTGGAGAGGATTGTAACAATCCCTAGACACTGCCATCTTTTGCCTCCCCCTGTTGCGCTGCTTCTTAATTAGCATGAATGAATGCAATTTTTTCCCACAGCAAAGCCTGTTGACAGCAGGCCTAATAGGTTTTTTACACATTTTACGTTGACTGTTAATCATAATTTATAAGTATTGTCTGAGATTCCCTCAAGCCATGACCCCTGGCGTGTAGTGTGTAAACATATGAGAGAGGCTGCTTTTCAGGGGGAAAGGAGGCTGAAAGGAGAAGGAATGTAAGACCCGTGTACTCCTGGCATTTAGTATCTTGTCTCCTTTTAACAACCATCTCCTGCCCTCCAACAGCTTGCACAAAGAGTGTGTGTGTGTATGCAGGGGGAATATTGTGCGCAGAGGGAGGTGAGGCTTTCACCCCATATTGGATGGTAATTACACCTGACAGGCGTGATGGATGTTCTCACTATCTGGCACTTTGTCTTCATTGCCTGCATTTTTATTTTTCTTCTTCTGAAAATTGCATCACCCCACCTTTTGGGATCAACGACGGAGAAGCAGGCCTGGACGACTAAATATGATGCCACCTTTCTTTGGTTAACTAGTCTAATAATGGGGCACAGAACTAGGACCACAGGATGAGGTTGATTTAGAAGGCCCACAGTATAAATGGCAACATCAATCAGCCTGTGAGACGCTGGTTGATTGTGATATACGACCCTCAGCTCTCACCCGTCAGCGACTCAATATTATGACCACTGCAGGGTAGATGCCCACATACTATAATGGCAGTGATGCTGTGTCTTTCCTTTCCACAATTTATATTTTCAAATCTGTTGTTTTGCCTCCTGTCGTTTTAGAAGCTCCTCCAATTAAGCCGGGAAAAGTGAGCGTACGAGGTCACTTCCTGAGGGCAATCAGCTCTGACCCCTTTTGACCCTCTTTGTGGAGACAAATGAAGATGCCATATATCCCTACACTCTTTCCCTCATTACACTATTGCTCAGAAACCAAACGTCAGGGCATGGCTCTGCCTTGTAAGAGGACATCCTGACAGGGCTGGATACTCATCAATCCCACCAGTTCTTCTAGAGCTTGTTCTCTCCAGGCAGCCCCCTCCCCACCACCACCCTGGAGAGAGCAAAGGTCAAATGTTAGTCACCCAGAGACACGAGAGCGGGGTTGAATTGCTTGAGACTGCTTGAGGGAAAGCTAGTCAGCGTAGATGCATCCTTAACCCAGAGAACATGCTGAAAATAGGCTGTATTGCATACAGACTGTACAGGAAGGATGTGCAGGTGATGTTTATTAAATTGTTAATAGATTGGCATTTTGGGAAATACACTTATTTGATTTCTTGATGAGATTGATACCCCTCTCTCTCTGTTCAATGTGAAACTCAATATTACGGAGACAGTGAGCTTAACATAAAGAGTAGATTCAGCTAGCCTGTCCAGTCCGAAGCATAACAAAATCTGCATAAAAGCATCTCTAAACTCACAAATTAATAAGTAGCCCGTTTTTGTAATCCACGCAAAAGTAGGTAATACCATATAATATAGGTATAAGTTGTGGTTTTATGAGGGGACTATTCCTTAGCCTTGCCAGTTACCTCCAGGAGACTTTTTGTCATTGTGAGGTAGCCACACAAACAGTGGTTACTCCAGACATAACCAACGAAATATAATGTACAAAATATGATGTGTTAGTGAGCTTTAGAGATGCTTGTAGTGTTAGGGTGAGATAAGCTCACCGTCTCCTAAATAGTCCTCATTTATATAGCGCTTTTATCCAAAGCGCTTTACAGGAATGACTGACATTCACCCATTCACCCATTCACACACACATTCACTCACTGACTCATCCACGCAGGGCCACAGCCAGCTCGTCAGGAGCAATTAGGGTGAGGTTTCTTGCTCAGGGACACCAGGCACTCAGCTACGAGGAGCCGGGGATCGAACCGGCAATCTTGCAGTTGCCAGCCAACCCGCTCTACCTCCTGAGCTAAACCCCCCCTCATGGCTGTAGCTTTATATTTAACGGTGCAAAACAGCTTCTTCTTCTTTCTTTTTTTTTACCATTACCACTATTGTTGGATTCCAACACTGGCATGTGTCGCCATGAATCAAGTCTTCTCTGTTTGTTTTCACTGAAGCGTTTCCACAGTCCCACCTGGAGCATCTTTCTCACTCGACTTTAATGGTCAAAATGCTACGGCTGTGTGAACGGTCGTGGTCATTTAAGTCCTGTCTTGACTGTAAATCTATTGTTAGTGCTTCACCCTGAAACTGGGTTGTGTGAAGTTTGCAAATGAGGTTAGATTTACCTGAACCAGTTTGGGAGAAGTTGAGCCTCTCGTAGGGAGGCCAGGACGGGTGTTTAGGGTGATATAATTTATCTTGCAGCCGCTCTCCACAATGCCTTCATGCCTGCCTCCCTCATTCTGTCAGTGCATCGCCCCCTATCCTCCTGTCCCAGTTTGGCATCTCCTTCGTTTGTTTAATAGCGCTCTGTCCGAGATCTGGCTTATTTGAGTACCGACTGACCTGAGAGCACCTAATCTGCTTTTAAAGTACCTTTTAATGAATAACACCCTCTTGATTAAGACTAACCTGGTTCAAGTGCGGTTAAAAAAAAAAGCAGCAGTCAGCACAGAGTTTTTATGAGTGGGCATCTAATGAAAATATCCCTGTGGATTTGGGCAGCACTTTTCTGGCTTTATGTGGATATTTTTCTTATGCAGCACAGATGTCTTTACATACGAAATCAAGATCAGTATTAGGAGGCAGGACCGCTGGCGATGGTATTTCCTTAAGTCAATATATGTTGGTGTTTTCTTTTTGGGCTCACACTGTAAATGAGGACATGCTGTACTGTACATACTGTCGCCTACTGTAAATGTCTTTCCTTTCCCCCTGTAGTCTTTGCATAGCATGACTATAGACCAGGTCTAGTCAGTCACCAGATATTTCTCTGAGGAGGGAGAATAAAACATGACCCCAAACAAATTCTGATGTTTTCACTAAAAAAATTTAGCTATAGTGATGCATTTGAATGAGAAATGAATAAGTTCCACACTTCTTGGATGTAAATGTCTTTTTTTGTATGGTTTCTGTTTTTTGCCACATGTGACACATCAGGAATGAACCGTGTCTTCTGAGGTACTCTTGTCCTCTCTAGCTCATTTTGATTGAATCTGAGAGTAAAATCAGCTTGATGATGCTTGAAGCTATACTACGATGAGAACACAAGTATGAACACTGTGCGGAAAAGTTGATCAAATTGGCCTGAAAAACAATGTTAATTTCTAACCTTAGACCCACTTGTGTGTTGTTGCAGTATGTTCCTCCAGACCTGTGCATCTGCACCTTTGTGCTGGAACAGTCTCTGTCAGTACGGGCCCTCCAGGAGATGCTGGCTAAGAGTGGGCAGAACAGTGAAGGGGTGAGTGATACCAAACACACACACACGCTAACACACACACACTGACAGTCCATGCTTCCACTCCTCATAAGTCATCCATGAGTCATGTACGTCCCACCCTGTTCAGACAAAACAGTTTATTGCAATGAATGTAGTCCGCTCACTTGAATACTCTTAACTTGTTTAGGCCCCTACTGTGTAGATGAATTCATATTCATAAGGGCCTGGAGATGAACGGGATGCCGTGGCAATTCTGCAGCTTTTCCTCAAGTGCCGTTTGCACTTTTAGCCCGTTTGATTAACACCAAGGCTTGAAGAAATACAGCATCATTTAGTACATAGCCTCTATATCTCCCTTTGTAAACTAAGCCTTTTACAAGTTAAGATTGCAGCTGACAATAGATTGGACTTTTTTTTAAATGAATACTACGCGGCTAAATTTGTAATCAACCCTCATCACTGTAATCTCTGCACCTGTTGTTGTTGTTGTTGTTGTCTTCTTGCAAGATGTGTTTGCTTCTCTTTCCCATTGCTGTGACAGATGTGTAATTCTCCCGTCTATATCTTCTATTTTCTGTGTATAATCCCATCTTCCACATGATAGACACGTGGCCCGGACCGATGGGTATGTTCCCCACTCATACCATTCCCCTCTCCCCCCCCAATGCATGACACAGTAGATTAGTCGCACTACACAGCCGTCTACTCTAACGAGTCACCACCGAACATTTGTCTTTACGCATCAGAAATCATTAGAAATCATGCTTTATGCTAACGCGGGAGCTCACTCTTTGAAATAACTGATGGTCATATGGATTCCTGGTGTAACGCCGGGTGAGAGCATTGTGCCGGAGCTCCTGCCGAGCTGACAGAGACAAATAGAGGTTTGTATAGATTTCCCAATTTGTTCCCCGCAAACATCTGCTCTCAGACGACGCACTCTCCACTGCTGGGGAACTAGAGCGGCAACCGTGCTGGATTAGCGTCAGATTAACATTAGTCATGCCCTCAGGGGCATTCAGAGGGTTGTTCATTTTTCAAAATCATTAGTTTTAGTCAAACCCCACCGCATAGGATGAGCTTAAACTTGCCACCGTCCCCTGTTTTACTCACTCACTCTTGGACGTGTGTTGTGAGAGATGCTTTAATAAGATGATGCAAACAGCTGAGATCAAGATTTCTGCAACAAGGCATGAGAGATTAAGTCAACAATCTCCCTTCTGACACTGAGTCAGCTTTAGCCACTTCAGACTTTAATGCCACATGGCTAATGATGGTGAGAATGTCCATAAGGCTCATAGTCATTGACTCAACTTCTGAAATAAATGGATTTTCCGGACTAGAGCTTTGTGGCCACAGTGGACCGTCTGCATAGCAGAATGACAGAAGTCAAGACCATTGGTTCTGCCGCTGCTGTGGGGAGTTTAAGAGCTAGCTGGCAGGGAATTATTATTATCAGCCACAGCAGAGAAAAGAGAGTGCTCAAAATATTAAACACTACATTAAAGCTGAAATGGACATCTTTAACTGTGAGTCCAACCTCATTCCTCACGCATCAGCCACCGTTTCAAGCCCCTTAAAGTGGCAGTCTGTAACATTTGAGATGCGTTGCTTCTAGCGGCCTCTTTGGTGGTAGATGGAACTGCAGACTGTCTCTCATCTGTGTGATGCCTTCAGATGCTCCACACTGAAAGGTGGTCCGTCGTTTTCCCTCGTTCGCAGTCACTTTGCTTCTTGATGACTTTCCTACTTCCATTAGTTTTTTGTACTTTTTCTTCGGACTAGAAGTTGAATGGTCTTTTTTCTCTGGCTGTTGATCCTCTATTGTGAGTCAGCAGTAATGAAATGTATCTGGCTGCGCTGGTCAAACATTTTAGACTAGAGGGAGCCTGACTCAGCAGTTGGTAGTTACCGATTTCTGATTACAATGAAACGCAGCATACTTCCATGAGTAGCTCCACCTGCAGACCAACCACTGCTGACTGACGTAAAAACCCTCACTAATTTGGTACAAGCACTTTCATTAGTGGATCACATGATCAATCACCATTGTTTTAACCCACTCTTTCATAGTAACTTAAAAGACAATTAAATAGATGAAAATGTAACAAACTGCCACTTTAACATAACACTTAATGTTGAACTTTAACTGAAATTACACTGCATTTCCTGTCTGCTACAGCATACATATCTGCTCTGTAAAGCACTGTTCGAAAATCAGAAATCATAAGGACGAAATGTCCTTTTTGTTTTTTTGGTGTCATGATGCACCCTTTATTTTTAACAGCAATTTTTCGATTTACTGTAACCGTCATCCGTCTTTGTAGATGATGAACTTGTTTAGTCTGATGTCAGACTAGCTGTATGCCATTGGCTGTAAATTCCACATGGACTTCTCCTCCCCTTCTACCATCCATGATATCTATTTTGCATTCAACACCTTCGCTGCATCCTGGACTTAATACCACCCAAGACAATTGTGATTGTTTTAAGAAATACAAACAAGCCAGAGCGTTTTTCCCTCTATAACAGAATGATAATGGATGCAGATCTCTCTTCAGCGATGACACAGCGCTTCTTATCTAATTCACAAACATAAACACACATCTTTTTCTGCACCGTAGCTCGTTTCACAAGGACACCAAATAGATGTTCGCAAAGAAGTGCACTTCGACGTCAAGTTTGTCGGCCTGCAAGCTAATAAGATGCTCAGCTGCAGCACATTAAAGAGCATTTAAACTTCAAATGTCAGTTGGGGTCCATTTAGATACTGGTGTGGTCAAGTTTTTGACAACACTCTTTCTCTCATTCCCTCCCCGGAGCTCAGCCTGCCAGCTGCTGTTTATCCAACGTAGATGTCCAACGTACATGACGCTGTAGCAGCTGAGAGGAAAACAAGCATTTCTGATCCCCAAAGTACAATTTAAACTATAAAAAATATTCTCTACTGCAACCAGGGATGACTAAATGTGATATTGTTGCATTTCATATCTTATCTCCTAAGACTACTTGGATGATTTACTCCTCTAAAAAATAATTTCCTTAGCCTTTCACTCCTTTTGGCCCTTCGTTGCAAAGACCCCAGAGACTTTACAGGGCTTGGATTCGACATTTTCATTGTGTTACTTCACTGTGTTGTCCCCGCTCACATTTATCTGTTTTCAATATTGTCTTCCTATTCATCACTCTTCGCCTGTGCTGACATGTCACCGGAGGAAGCACCATTAAAGGGGAAATGGAGGTTGAATATGTCTCGGCTGAGGCTCTGAAATCAATATGTCTTTGAACAGATGGGCTTATCAATAGACACTGACTTGAGCGAATCGGTGGTTCAAGCTGTTTTAGCCAGAAGGCGCTGAGATGCTGAAGAGGACCTGCAAAGACAAACACACTTACAACTGATGTAAATGCCAACTCCCTTTTAGCTCAGTGTCCACCAGTGACCGCCACTTCCTGTTTGATATGGGAGACGCTGGTCAAAAGGGCAAACGCTGAGATCAGTCAGTCAAGGAGACAGAGCTGCTCAGACCACATCGGGCATGCTGGTGCTTCTCTTCTACCATCAATGCCACCTCTTTTTCTTCTCGAATACCTCTTTGATCGAATAGCGTTTTCCTTCTTGACTCAACGAGCTACACAATACACCATGAGCAAACAAAAAGAGTAAAGCTACTCTTTTCATTTGCTCCAGATGTATTGAATTTTTCTCCACATGCAGAAAATTATTTTTTTCTGACTGATATGAGCCAAATTTCCCCTCAGTGTACTCTCTATCTGTATAATGCAGTCCCCCGCCGCGGGATAAGGAAGTGAGCGGAAGGCTTGGGTTTATTGGTTGTGGTGATTGCTGCTGGATGTGCCTCGCCGCATTAAGCTCAGTACCTCAGCCAGCATAAAGCAGTAGCCAGGAGCAGAGAAGAAGCCAGTGCTGCAGTCTGCACGACACAACTGCATCAAATGACAGGCCAGTAGCCAATCGGGGGGCATATAGGGGGGAAGAAAAGAGACAGAATGAAACAAGAGGAGAGAGAGGCTATGCATGGTAGGATGCTTTCATGTACTGCCATGATGCATGTTTCTCTCAGACTCTTATTTTTAAAAAGATTGAATTAGCTTTGGAAGATTTTATGTACTGACTACATATCATAAGTGCCCTGCAGTGGTTGTAGTGTCAGTTTAATGTGACATAAATGTGGATGTTTGGGTTCAAATTATTTCTGGATCTTATACCAATGGTATTACTTTTTAAAATGCCACAGCATGGGATTCCATTCACCCCTTAATCCCTCTCAAATGTACTTTTTGACAATCATGTGTGCACTCGGGACTGTGATAATTGATACCAAAGACTTAAATAAGGCAGGGCTAGGCAGAACAGCTCAGGAGAACAATAGTTCTTACTGAATAATGACACTGTTTCTTACCTTAATGCTTCCTAGAGGCTCATAAGGAAGGTGAGTTACATGGGAGTTGCTTGCCAAAGCAAAACAACAGAAACAAGTCTTTCTCCCCCTTTGCATCTCTACCAGTAGAGATACAAATCTGTTCCCATCCTGCATCTTACCCCAACCCCATAAGCGGTGGAGTCATTTCCTACTAATGTTGACATCGCATCGGAGACTGACCGTAGTTGTGCATCCTTCCCACATTCCTGTAGTCGGAGTGCTGGAATGATGACCCCCGTATCCTGTTTGCTCATGGATACAGGACCCAGAGACACCATCTCCTGTGGCAAGTCAGATTGCATGTCTTCAATGGCGAGATGGGGTGGCAAAACCCTCCCCAGGAGATTATGTGCCGCCCCTCCCCCCCCTCAGCTTGAGGTCATCATTGCTGGCGAGAAGGTCCTCGCTGAGGTCACCATTCAGTGGCAGAGGTCGGGTGTAGATTGAAACAGTTGGAGGGAGACCACTGGGGCTGTTCTGTCAGGAACTTGAACTGACATGTAAATAAATATTTGTGTGTGTGTGTGTGTGTGTGTGTGTGTGTGTGTGTGTGTGAATGATCTCTGTAGGCAGCGCAGAGCGGCGGACACAAGACTCTTCTCTATGGACACGCCATCCTCCTTCGGCACTCCTTCAGTTCTATGGTAAGAGATCACATGTCACCATCGTGGGGGTGGGTAATAATAATGGCATGATTTTAATGCAATTATGAGAAATTCTAGTACATGTCACATGAACAGCGGCATGTGAGCAAGGTGCTCTGCAGGCTAGTGAGTGACAGCTCTGTCCCGTGTGCTCTGATGCGTCCGCTGACCACAGTACCTGGCCTGTTTGAAGACATCAAGGTCACAGACAGATAAGCTGTCGTTTGATGTCGGCCTGCAGGAGGACTCAACAGGTAAAAGGAAAGCTCTGTACAGTTTTGCTTTTATCCACCTCTTTCATGCTCCCCGTCTTTGTTCCTGTGTCCCTCTGTCTGGGCCTTTCACTCCATCTCTCTCTGTCTGCCATCTGCAAGCCTTCCCCTCTCTTTTAACATTTTCCGTGGAGCGCTGTAAACATTCCATGTTGTCGTTTTGTCAGTGCTGATTACACCTCTGTCTGCACATTTTGCATTATTATTTTTTTCATACCTTGCAGCAGATGAGCAGTCACATAATTCTGATTGTTGCCACGGTGCAGTCCCATGAGTCCAAGTTCTCATTTCTGCCGGTTCTCGCCTCATCGCATTATTTGTAATTACAGATGATATGCTTTGGGTTACTGCTCACAAAACGGTTAACTATATGGGGTTGTTAAAATAAGAGATTGAAAATACACAAATGTGTGTGTGTGTGTGTATCATTGTAGGTGAGGCATGTTGGTGGACAATCCACCCTGCCTCCAAACAGCGATCGGAAGGAGAGAAAGTGCGGATTGGTGATGACCTCATCCTCGTCAGCGTGTCCTCTGAGCGATACCTTGTAAGTCTACTGTTCTCCGCTTGATCCATGAAGTTGTAGCTACTGTGTGTCTAACTGTCATAGAGGAGCATCAACTCTTCTTCCCTTGATGTGAGAAAATGTCAGATCATCACCATCGCGTTACCACATACTGCACTCTGGCCATGATCTCTCTCCCGCAGCGCGCGACAACATTAAAAGTATAAAATGTCTCGTTCTGGATGACTGCAATGCTGTTAATAATTGTGTGAGTGAAATTGGATCTGCACTGGAAAAGTCTGGTTTGGCGTATTATGATGTCTTCAGACTGCAGCTTCTCGACAAATCCCAACATCCCACCGTCATCAATAATGGTTATGTTCCTTTTGCACTAGTGAGCTGACCTTTTCAGCAATAACTCCTTCTTTTACAATTACCCCCTCCTGCCCTATATGCTAAGCATCATAGCACTATGCAAAACATGTTCCCTGTGATCCATGAAGTTTCAACAGCAGTTTAGTTTTTAAGTTTTCAAGCCTGAGTTTAAAACTTTAACTGAACTCTGCCTCAAAGTCAACATCCCATTGGATCAGCGTTGATTCTGCTTTCAAAGCCACCTTTGTTTGCTTTCAGGTTGTCCTCTAGAGAATCATTTTCAAACCAAAAGCTTTCATTAATCGTATTCCAACAGTTTCAATGTAATCCATCATTTTATGGAAGAGATAACAGACAGTAGCCTTTGTTTTTGACAGTTCAACCCATGTCCCTGCTGTTGATGTATGCAAATAAGATGGCTGAAATGTTTTCCTCTTTCTTGCAGCACTTATCCATCTCCAGTGGGAACATCCAGGTGGATGCTTCCTTCATGCAAACCCTGTGGAACGTCCATCCCATCTGCTCTGGTAGCAACATTGAAGAAGGTAGGGACTACACACAAAACCCAAGCCCCCGTGTTTTCTTCTTTACTTACAGTAAAAGTTGAAGGCTGTCAGAGTAATGTCAGTCAGTAAATAAATCTCAAGATGGGATAGTGAAAGTGACAGGACAGGCCTCCAAGCATTCAAGATGTATCCTCTGCTTCAAAATTAAATTAGCATAGCTGTTTCTTTTTCTTTTTTTTTTACTTTTTTTTTTATATCTACCAACTAAAGGAATATGTTTTAAGCATTAGTCTTTGCCATTTCGTAATAGCCAACTAGAACTTTAGTAAAACACCTAAATGCAAAAATGCGCCCTAAATATGTGACCCACTTAAGATAGTCCGTCTTTCCAGATTGCAACGATGAGATGACAAGCATTCACAAGGAAGCAAAAGCAGTAGCAAAAAGGAAATAATGTGTAAAGCAGGCCTATTCATCTGGGGAGCCGCAGGCCAACTCACCCTCCATCTATCTAATCAAGACTAGTGCAGTTGGCTGTTGAATCCAAACGTTTATGTGGTGTACAATTGTACAAATTGTTTAAAATTACAATATTTTTTGGTTCCATATAACTTTTCTCTCGTATTGGTTGGAATCGATTAAACATGAATTGGCAAAAAAAACAAAAAGGTAGTGGGAGTCGAGTGGGTCAGGAAAAATATCCGGCCCCCGGTCTCTTAGCATTCTGAAAATGTGCCCCCATGAATAATATAGTTGAACAGCCCTGGTTTTCTAAATCTTCTGTCCTTCCTCCTCCAATAGGCTACCTATTGGGCGGTCATGTGATGCGGCTGTTCCATGGACATGATGAGGTAGTGGCCATCCCAGGATCAGACCAGAGTGAAGAGCAGCAGAGGTGCGAAACACAGCAAGCGTTTGAACCAACCAGATTACACTGCAGCACTAGGGGCCACCCATTAGTGACGGCAAAGCAGTTACACTCGAGAAGCTAACTGACCCGCGGTTACCCATGGTTCTTAAGCTGCCACCTCGCTTCATAAAAATGCCTCTGACCAGCATGACACTCACCTCTCCGAGGAGTGTGCTATTTTTATCCACAGTAGAGCTGCTTGGTGCCAACACAAATAAGGTAGGCCCTTAGAAAAAATAGCACACGGGGCTTGAAGTGGGTCAAAACAGCGGGCAAAGCCCATTCACACTCAGCCAGGTGCCAAGAGATGTGTGTTCCTCCTGGGCACAAACACGCATACACACACTGTGTCTATTTTTAGAACAGCGCATGGCAAATGCGGGGGCGGGATTAGATATGATTTTCCCACTTTGGCTTTTCTCCTACTGTTGTCCTTGAAATGCAACAGTAGAAGCACACCGTTCAGAGGTCTTCTATTTTTCTGGGGCAGATCAAACACACTCCAAGCTGTCAGCTGGGGGGTGATGAGCGATTTCTTTTATCTTTGGACCCAGTCACCCATATCGCTGATAGACAGTGTAGCTGTGGGTTATCGGGGCGCACGTCTCTGTTTGAAGGATGTGATGCTGTAGACGGCGGAGTAAACACAGCCAGTGTGTATGTGTTTCACGTGTGCACACAAACACATACACATCCTCCCAGTGAATATCAGTGTGACAAATGAGTGTAAAGATGTGGTGCGCTTCTAAACTCAGGATGAATGACCTTGACAGTATCAGTGGTGGCTAGACATTTAAAGCTTCCAAAGACAGACAGCCCACTCATGCTTCTCTGGCATCCCCAGGATAGTCAACTACGAGACGGGCAAAGCCGGCGCCAAGGCCAGGTCCTTGTGGAGGCTGGAGCCACTCCGAATCAGGTGGGTTGTGTTTTGCAAGATATGTTATCTGTTTCTTTCCTTCCTGTGTCTCGCTCACCTATTTTATTCTTTTTTTTATTTTCCAACCATCCTACTATTTCTCCATCCCACCCGTTTCTTTGTTGCCTTTTTTCTTTTTTTTTCTGTCTGCACCCATTTGTCCGTTCCTCCCTCCCCTTATCCACAATTTAATGCTGCACTGTGGCCTCGCTGGCTATTTATTCCTCTATCTCCCTCGCTATGTCTCTTTCCTTCTCTTGCTCTCCATCGTTGCCTTTTTACAGCCTCACGGCCTTTTTCTTTGTCCATTTCAAATCCAGCATCAAATATGATACTTGTCACACATACCATGTTTTTGACCCTGGTTAGTTTTGAATTCCCTGAAAGGAGACAAAGTGCATAATTAGAGAAATGTACGCAGCTATTTGCTAATTAGCCTACCGCATGGCACACTAGATAATTAACAGCTGACAGCAATGATTTGATCAACTAATTAGCGAATATTAGGCTTCCAGGGCTTACGAAATGCACCTTTTTTCCTCTACTCGTATCTTTGCACGTGTGCTTCGTGTTAATGTGTGGGTGTGACAATGACAGCTGGAGTGGGAGCCACATCCGCTGGGGACAGCCCTACCGACTGCGGCACCTGACCACCGGTCACTACTTGGCCCTGACTGAGGATAGGGGGCTGGTGCTGCAGGACCGGGAGAGGTCTGACACCATAGCCACCGCCTTCTGCTTCAGAGCTTCTAAGGTTAGAACACACGTACAACGATGCAACATGCCTTCAGTCTGTTCCTCAAGGTGACCTGCGTCACATGGGAACAACCACTTCCCTGATAAACGTCACCGGAAAGGAATTACAAAGGGATCACCTTTAAACCGTTACAAATGAATC
Organism: Chelidonichthys spinosus; assembly: GCA_029853015.1. Lineage (NCBI taxonomy): Eukaryota > Metazoa > Chordata > Actinopteri > Perciformes > Triglidae > Chelidonichthys > Chelidonichthys spinosus. Next base: position 12,920,616 of record CM056833.1, on the reverse strand, counting down.
GACCACTCCCCTTGGACTGGAAAATCACCATTTTTTTTCAAAGGACAATGGAAATTACAAGAATTATTGGACCAGTGAAAGCTACAACGCAGAGGTTAATTTAGCTGAACTTGCTGACTCTAACTGGACGCCAATTTAGCCTTACTCTGTGTAATGGAGTTTCTAGATATGGCCAGTGATTGTGAGCCAATTAGTGACCCTTCCAATGTGGATTTAAAGCATGTATTATAGAATATAAATGAAGCCATTTATCACTGAAGCCCTTGTGTCGTTTATGGGGTTGCAGTTATGTCTGATCCTTGCAAAAACAAATAGCATCATCCTACTGTGATATAAGCCATTAACAGCAGATGCATTTGACATTTGGTTGGTGGTTGATTAAGAACAGATCTGCATGCAGCGTTTCCAAATGTGCACATGTTTTGTATTGTGCCAACGTCGTCACGGGTTCCACACTGATAACTTTAATGTGTGTTTCCTCCTCCCCTGTGCAGGAGAAGCTGGAGCAGAGCCCCAAGCGGGACATTGAGGGCATGGGGGTGGCGGAGATTAAATACGGGGACTCGCTCTGCTTCATCATGCACGTGGCCACGGGACTCTGGCTTTCCTACCAGGCACCTGATGTCAAATCTGCCCGTCTGGGTCCTCTCAAGAGACGAGTGAGTGGAGACAAACGCGAGCACACGCCGTTCCCCTCTTCAGACACGAATCACACTAAAACAAACAAAATTAATAAATAAATGAGATTCCTTGAAGCGGATCATTATTTTGAAGATAATTAGTTGATTGAGATTATTGGCTATTTGGTTGCATTTCTGCTTCAAGTACATATTAACCTCGTACCTTTGCTATTGCAGCAGAAGTGAAAGAAGTGTGCATATGATAATATGCCATGTCGTCCATGTAAACACAGCCAGGTAGCCTGTAGTGCCAGCACCTATGTTCCAGACATCGTGGCTCAGCGCTGGCTGACGATGGCTGGACACGTTCCCTCCATTAAATGGCTTCCTCTTACCTTTTCTGTCCTCTTCTGCTCTTTCCCCATATCGTTTCCTTGTAATGTCTCACACTTTTTCTCTCCCTGTCATGGCCATCAAGGCATGCCTGCATTCTGAAGGTCACATGGATGACGGGCTGACCCTGCAGCGCTGTCAACACGAGGAGTCCCGCGCCGCGCGAATCATCCGCAACACCACATTACTCTTTAATCGATTCATCAGGTACGCCAGACATCGCAGTGACACCGCTGTCCCTCACTAATGCATGCACCGACGTGATCGCGCAAATTGCCCAATTTGACCAAATCACCGTCCACATTTGTCTTTGGCCGTTTTATGAGACTAATCTGCCGAATGACATTGGTACAACTTGCGTAAGTGCCACACATGACAGAGCATAATTAATAGAGATGATGAAACAAAGAGTCCCCAAATGCACCACATCACCCAAATTACGGCCTATTAAAGCTCCACACACAGTCCGACACAGAATTGATGTAACGTCCCTCCAGATTGTCTACACACCCATTGGAGAGCTACGCTCCGGGCCTGTGAGTTTTGACTGAGTGCGGTGCTAAAGCCCCAGACAGCTCACTCAGTGGTCCAGTCATGCGTTTCCAAATGGCAAACATTGCAGCGGCGTCACGGCTACGCACTGCCAGCTATGAAAAAGGGAGCCGTGGAGCACGTAAGTGGATGCTTCCACTGCTTTTTATTTCTTATCAAGCGGCCCACTGTCCCCTGGGTTCAGGGCTTGTGGGGCACTCACGGCGGGAACATGCAAGAGTCTGTCAGCCCCCCCCCATGGCTGTGGTACACATACATCTCCGTACACCCCTCCCACGTGTACAACAGGAGCTATTTTTAGCAGGCGGGCAGAAATCAGCATTTCAGCATGGATGAACCTGTGAGCTAAACATAGTGGTAGTCATCACAGCCCTCTCGGCAAGTGTGCTCAGCCTCCCAATTGTGAGAGTGTCTTTACCAGGAGGTTATTGCTTTAGTGATGAATGGGAAAACTATACATGAGTGTAGTGGGGACTGCGTCATGTCTGTATGACGTGTCTCTCTCTCTCTCTCTCTCCCATCCAGAGACCTGGATTGTCTGGGTGTTAAGAACAGGGCCCTGTTGGCGCTGCCTGTTGAGGAGGTGCTCCAAACCCTCAATGACCTCATCACCTATTTCCAGCTCCCCGACGTCGAGCTGGAGCACGAAGAGAGGCAAATCAAGCTGCGCTCCCTCAAGAACCGGCAGAACCTTTTCAAACAGGAAGTGAGTTTCACCATTAAGGAAGCAAACTAACAGTCCATGAAATATCAATTACACAGTGGGGCATTCCGCAGTGCAGCAAAAAAAACCTTTAAAAGCCCCCTCGGAGTTCCACTTGTGATTGAGATAATTTTAGTAAGTGACTGCACATGTGAGCAAGCCGAGAGCAGCGGCAAATTTGCAAAAGACAAAGTGTGCGAAAGCCTAAAGTAATTGATTCTTTGTGGTGTGTTTCAATGCCATCTCGTATTTGGAGGCATTGCTTTTTTGAGGGTGTCAGCAGTTTTGGTGTTATAAGTTTTCCCGAGGCTGGCACGAGCGCACTGATGCTTTCCGCTAAGCATCCAGGACCTAAATTGCTTTCATCAATTACGAAATGTCAGCTGGCTCACTGAGGGGAGCCCATGGTGTCAACTATCCACTCTCCTCTAACCTTTACAGGCTACAACCAATGTGTCACCGTGTCCTCAAGCAAACCCACATGAATGGGAATTAGCGAGCAGAATTTCCATCTCAACATTTTCATCTTCCGTCTTATTTACTTGTCTTCCTTTGATAATCAACCAAAAAGACAGATCTCTGTCTGCCTAATGTCTTACATTTAGAAGGTCAATTCGTCACTGCAGACAGCCGACTCGTGATTTTTTCCCAGCATTATAAATCATCTGCAATTTCCATTTTGTCTTTTTACCACAACCATTTAGCATATCCGATCATTATAGATATTTCTCCGTGGTATAAATCACCGTAACGCAGCCACCGAATGGAACAGGGGAGAGCCACAGAGCTGTGCTCAGGATGATCGACTAATTGAACGCTGCAAATCAAAAGCAACAACAATCAAATGAAGTTGTCATGCCAAAGAGAGCTTGTTGTTAATATGATATGTATTTTAAGGGAGATGTCAGTGTGTAAAATACATTTCATATTGATGTTATTTTTATTTGGTTATGCAATGTGTTGGATCACTGTGCATCTCTTAGGGCATGCTGACTCTGGTGTCCAACTGCATCGATCGCCTCAACGTATACAACAGCGCCGCCCACTTCGGGGAGTGTGCGGGGTCAGAGGCCGGAGCAGCCTGGAAAGACATTCTCAATCTGCTGTATGAGCTGCTGGGTAAGAAGCCGGTCTACCACACACACACACACACACACACACACACACACTACACTTAAACCGGTCCACGACTGTAATCAATCACAGTGACGAGAGTCGTTGTTTGAAGATAAAGTAGCTGCAGTGGTGATGAAGAAGTGTGCTGACCTGGCATTTAACCAGCCATTTACAGATGCCTCACAGTGGAAAATTGAATTCTGAGGTTGCAAGAATTCAGCTTAACATACACACACTAACACTCTACACACATGCGCACACACACCCATAAAAACACATATACTCACAGTTTTGGGACGTGGTGGCATGTAGCCCACTGCATACAAAAGAGACTTCCAGTTATGTGATGTGCTTCCAGAGCATCAGCACAATAAGATCAGTCATCATAACACACACACACACACACACACACACACACACACACACACGTACACTCCTATTCCTATTGGCCAGATGTTTTTTTAAGCCATTGAACATCAGTTCTCATCACTATGCTGCTTTCTGCTTTATTTACTTGTTCTTGCTACGCCCTGTGTTCCCATACAACGATGTCATCAGCCTAGCCTTTCCAAAGCCACTTTAACCTCTTGCACTGCTAGCATATGCTCTGTCGGATAGAGACATATCTTACTAAAATGATCTGGCAGGGAAAATATATATATATTTATCTCTCCCCGTGTCTGAAATTCCTGCACTTTTCTGATGAATACAATGTTTGGCTGGAAAATGTCCTCCACCAGTGGTGAGCTAAAAGATGCCCTTGTAAGCAAGGCATGATTTTCCTCCTGTCACGCTTTAGATATGTCCCATTCCTAGGAAGAGAACAGTAGATGGCCCATATGTAAAGTTTATCTTTCATGCTGCCACACCAAAGCCCTTTTGCCCTCTAAATGTGTCCTTCACTCTTATTTACCTCCAGGCTTATATTAGTGTTCCAGCCACGTCTCTCTCTCTTTGCCCCGTTGCCTCCTTCACACAGCCTGCTCCAGCGCAGCGCTAAGTGGATTTGGGATGCCTCCCTCCTTTCTTCTCTGTCGGTCTACATTGGATGACCCCCTTTTTTTTTTTGCTAGGACATAATGTTGGTGTGCTTGTCCCCTTGGGTTTGTGTCTTGTGTCATTCCCTCCTTCTATCTTCGCCATCTTCTAAATTAAAATGTATAAGGGTGTGAAAGCAGAACCTTCCACGTGCAATTACTGCTTCCACCTTTGGGTGACATTGTTTTTGCTGTCGCAATGAGGGCGATCCATCAAATCACGTTTTCTTCCCTAGAAAATTTGACTCATTCACACTTTTCCTTGTACCCCACAGCTGCGTTAATTAGAGGGAACAGAAACAACTGCACCCAGTTCTCTAACAACTTGGACTGGCTAGTTAGCAAGCTGGAGAGACTGGAATCGTCTTCGGGTATGCTCATTATCATTCTCACACATACTCAGCCTCCAGTGGAATGACATTTTGAGATAACCTGCATTTTCTCTGTCAGACATCAAAAAGCTATCCTGTTGCTTAAATGGCAATGCAGCACTCCTCGACAGGGACATCAGTCTTTAAAAAACTGTAAAAAGATGACACTGCTTGCTTAGAAAGGATACAGGTACCAGCGGCAGCATGCGAACGGTGTCCCCTGTTAAACGATGCAGACTGGATATCTCTTTGATGAATGTCCTCTGGTGTGCCTTTCTCTTCTGCGAGTGTTAACTAATTGATGAATTTGTGGCTGTGCAGGCATCCTGGAAGTTCTGCACTGCATTCTAATTGAGAGCCCCGAGGCCCTCAACATCATCCAGAGAGGACACATCAAGTCCATCATATCATTACTTTACAAGCACGGGCGTAACCACAAGGTGAGCAGCTAGTAGCGCTTCTACAGTCAAGTGTTAATCTGGGGTACGAACACTGCTGTGGTATGAGGTAATGACATCTGGGCTCCATCTTTACGCATGAAGTGGTTCAAAGTAGACAAGTGAAAATAAAGGTCTTGGTGAAAAGAAGCTACAAATGCAAATTAGAAAAGGGTAATATAACGATGGAATGTATTCTTAAGGCGGTTAAATATTTTGACATTTTGAGAAAAATAATTTACGTTTAATTTGCTTTCTTGCTGAGTCAGGTGCCTGCGGCCAATTAGCTTAGCATAACGACTTGAAAGAGAGGGAAACAGCTAGCTTGGCTCTGACCAAGGGAACAGAATCTGTCTACCAGCACCTACATCTCGGCCAAGACCAGTAGCTTAACTGGAGTCTCTGCTGGTTGCCTGGCAACTGCTCATGACCAAGAAATGGTCTATATCCTCCTGTTAAATGGCAAATTGTTGTTTCGGTATACTTTTAGTTTCTTGTATGGATTGTATGGAACAAATAGGATGGCATGTTATTCGTGTGCTTTGGATTTGCTGCTGTGGGGATTTTGCTACCTAATTTGAGGAGAACCACTATTTGCCTCTATTTCTGTAAAAACTAAGAAGCTAAGCTAACTGCTGGCGGGCTCCAGCTTCATTTTTACCTAAAAAATGTAAGAGTGATATTGATCTTCCCATCTAACTCTCAGCAAGAAAGTAAACTTTTCTTTAAGATATGCTGAAATGTCTCCAGGAACTCTGACGTGGTCGCAAACTTTTAGTCAAGCAAGAAAGCACATAACAACCGCCAGTTTATCATGCATCCAGCCATCTCAAGTTCTGTCCTCATTAGGCTCACCAAAATGCTTCACTAGGTGCACATTTATTTCAATAACAGTTCCCTTTGGGCCTATTTGTCACCTCTTCTTGTCTTTAGCCGTTAATTCATTGTGCTTACCTTCTACCAGCGTAGAAACTTCCATCTTTGACAGAAGGCTCCTGGGGGTTCGGTTGCAGTGTGTCCCCCCCACCCCCCCTCCATGATTCAATCAGTTTAACAGAAATCCGATCAGGAGCAGCCCGTCAGCTGGCCTGGATCATAAATCAGCCCGAGTGTATAATTTAGCTCTGGAAACAGGAGAAAAAAGGGCCTTTCATGAAGCAGCGGTGCTCTGGCCTGTCGCCCTTAGCTGAACATCACAGCCCATTTAATTCTTTCGGCTTTGTTAAGCTAACATCGAAGGGATATTATTGGACATGTTTTTGCACCCAATAAGCATCTCTAAGTAATTATGCAGTGGTTGCAGGAAGTACAAGAGTCTGTCCCCAGAGCAGCAACCTGGACAGCATGTAGGGACTAAGATAATAAGTAATTCCTGGAAAGGGTGTAACAGGGGCAATGAGGTCAATGTGAAAACTTTTATCGGGGAACTGTTGTGCTCCTTCCCTCTGTGTTATTACTTATTTTCCTCCCTGCTGCCTCCTCTTTCTCCTCTAGATTCTCGATGTGCTCTGCTCTCTGTGTGTGTGTAACGGCGTGGCTGTGCGAACCAATCAGAATCTAATCTGTGATCACTTGCTGCCCAAGAGAGATCTGCTGCTGCAAACCCAGCTGGTCAATGATGTCCAGAGGTTAGCAAGCCATGCACTTTTGTTACCAAGTGATTAAAGTCTATGATTGTTGTACAGGATCGGGTTGCTCCAGCTATTCGTCCATCGTTCCTTTCAAACTATTTACTAAATTGGATTGCGCCATTAAACTTAAGAAATATCTTAATCAGAAAAAATCCAATCAAAGCAATCAACGATATAAACAGGAAGTCACTGTCGCATCACAGTCTTTAATGTAACCTAAAAGTAAAAACAGTTTAAGGGGGTTAAGTAACATATTATACTCATATATATTTTTATTCTATATCATACCTTCTGTATGATCTTGTTTTATTTGTTCATGCATAGATGGAAAAATGTGTGTTTCAGAGCAGTATTTATTCAGCTTTGAATGGTTGGAAGATATCCGAATATGCTAACCTAACGGAATTCATTTAGTGATTTTTTTTTTTTTTTTTTTTTTGGTTTATTGGATTATTTGTTAGATATGAAATTTTCTCAGCATCATTATTACAAATTATTTGGATAAAGTGTCAGGTTAGATGTGTCTCGTTACTTGTTGTACCTTTCAGTCTAAACTGGTCATATATTAGCAAGCTAATGTTATCTTTGTCAGTCGGTTCACTGAGCTACGCAGCAGCAGTACCTGATTTAGCAACAACTACATTGTGTGGTGCAACTCAATTTAATTAAGTTGATCTAAAATTTAAGTTTGATCCTACGAACAACTGGTGTAACTGGCTCCAGAGCCCTGACCAGCCTGTTGTGGGTGTATGTACCGGTATGTACATCCAGCCTTCCAATCTGTGGACCATGTAATAGAGTGTGGAGGGTACACATCTAAAACATGCCAAGCACAGACCGTGTAGACTTAACAGCATGGCTTGTAAATTGGACTGTGGACCGTGTGTGCTCAACCATGACATGATCGTTTGGACAATGGAGTATGCCGAGATTGTACTTGGCCTTTAAATCTCCTATTATCTCCTATTATCCTTTGACATTTTCTCTTTGCAGAATGAAAAGAAGCATTTTGGTGAAGTGATTTTAACTGCGATTTAATCTTACAAAATCTCTTTGGATCATTGTCTTGAAACAAGTGATCTGCTTTGTGCTACCCTGCTTCAAGACATGGACACTTTTAAAGAACATCCTGAACCAAATATATTAGAAGCAAATTGAATGATGGTGTCCCGGGGGAAAAGAATATGCCACTGCATGTGAGGGCAAAGTAATGGCTTTATGTTTCACCTTCCAGCATGAGACCGAACATCTTCCTTGGGGTGAGCGAGGGCTCGGCTCAGTATAAGAAGTGGTACTACGAGCTGATGATTGACCAAGTGGACCACTTTGTGACCAGCGAGCCCTCCCACCTGAGGGTGGGCTGGGCCAATGCTAAAGGCTACGCTCCCTATCCTGGAGGAGGAGAGGGATGGGGAGGCAATGGAGTTGGAGATGACCTCTACTCGTATGGTTTTGATGGACTCCACCTCTGGTCAGGTCAGTGGGAGGAAGACAATTCTGCGTTTGTGTAACATAATAATAAACTAATGTATTAAGGATGAGCCTGGGGTACTGCCAGGTTGTGTCTAGACAGGACCAGTACCCTGCAGGGATGATCTGCCTGCCCAGAGTGTGTGTACAAATTTGCATGTTCAATCCCATGTGTGTGTATGTGACAAAGACGTCGTCTGTGCCAGCATAACTCACCAGGCCATATTTCACATAACTGTGTGTTTGTGTCCTGAACAGGTCGTATCCCGCGGGCGGTCGCCTCCATGAACCAGCACATCCTGACCTCCGAGGACGTGGTGAGCTGTTGTCTGGACCTGGGAGCTCCGAGCATCTCTTTCAGGATCAACGGACAGCCCGTTCAGGGCATGTTTGAAAATTTCAACACAGACGGGCTCTTCTTCCCTGTCGTCAGCTTCTCTGCAGGGGTCAAGTGAGTGTTTATTTGATTCTCCTGTGTGTTGTCTGAGACGAACAGCCTCCTGAAATCCCTCAATGACGAGGTACACACACAAACACATGCTGATAAGACAAGACACACACACACACACACACACACATATATATATATATATATATATATATATATATATATATATATATATACTGTCCCGGTTTGGGGGTTAGATCCCTGAGTGCTCCGATAACCACTGCTACCACTGATGCCTTTACTCTCCACATATTTTCTAGCTCCTCTTTTAGCCCTTGGTATTTTTCAAGCTTCTTGTGTTCTTTCTTCCTGATTTTACTATTGCTTGGGATACCTACATCTGTCACTACTGCTGTCCTCTGTTATTTATCCACCACCACAATGTCCGGTTGGTTAGCCATCACCAGTTTACCATCACCAGTTTACCAGTCTGGATCTGGAAGTCAGACAGGATCTTGGTCATTCTGAACCACCTTTGGAGGCGTCTTCCATTTAGACCGCTGGACTTCCAGCTCATAATCCTCAGCTTCACCATGCCAGCCACTTGGTTACAGTGCTCCATATACACTGTACCTACCGGGATCTTACACCCTGCTGTTATGTGCTGGACTCTCTCATCTTTGCACAACCTGCACTTGGGGTCCTGTATAGTGTAGTAGACCCTAGTCTCTATAGATCTAGTTCTCAGTGCCTGTTCCTGCCATGCCATCCTTCAGACCAGCCTTTTCTAGCCACTGGTATGATTTCTCTATATCAGCCACTTCTTTGATCTTTAAGTGGTACTTAGCAGGTCATCACTTGGGGCGATGTTCCTGATGTACTTCTGGATCTTGGATGTTTCATCCTGGATGATTAGCCCAAGTTCTCCAGGACACAGCATTGCATCTCACTTGACAGCAGTCGTAGCTTGCTTTGAACTGATCATGTTGATTACACGTCTATCCTTACCTTGCAGCTCTAAATAAACCTCATTAAGCAGGAAAGCAGGTAAGCAGTGAGATCAGTCAGGAATGCTAAATCCAAAGGCCACTGGTAGTCGTCTGGTTGTGCATATTCTGCATGTTTTGAAAGCTTTAGTTTCAGGCAACAGCTCAGTGAATCTTGCCAAAAATGTACCTCTGCTGAGCCATCTAACATCCGTGTGCAGCAGCAGGGCATGAAATAATCTCCTCTGTAGACGTCCGTACACAACACACAGCATCCATCACGTCTTTCATGTTTAGAATCTTCCCACACAGCGCCTGCTGGTGAATTATACAATGATAACCAAGAAAGTCCGGGAAAGATTCACATCGCTGGAGCCACCATCCGTTGTGATGGAGATCAGCTTGAAGAGGGGCAATTGGCTCTTGTAAACAAATTCCATGAAAGCACAGAAAATGTCTTTGCATCTAGTTTGTCCTTTCAATGGGAACATTGTGAGAAGCTCTTCCTTTGCACTCATGTCTCCAAACCATTCTGAAAACACATAATGTGCCACATCCACCATATCAGTCGACTCATCCAACTGGAGAGAAAAACACTTGCATGCGTCAAGGTCCTTCAGGTGCTCCTCGACATCCTCTGTCATTCCCTCATCGCCGTGTAAAGTTATTCCACGTCCTTAAAAGCAGCAACAATATCAGCTTTATTCTTAGTCTCCAAAGAGAGCATCTGCAGCCTCGACAAATGCTTCTTTAACACCTTTGCCGTCCTTGAAATAATTCTTGTGTTTAGCAAGCTAGCAGCTCTGTGAGGATGTACTTCTGCACAGTTTTTAAAAACATTCTTACGATGACAATGTGAACGTGCGGATTTTAGATGAAAAGTCAGGAAATCACCAAAGTTGATTCATCCCGAGGAGACGTGAAGGTGTACTTAATGTGATGCCAATCCATCCATCAGTTGAGACGTTTCAGCTTATGTTCAGCGTGTCATGATGAAAGTGTCGCCTCACAACCACTCCAGTGTGGGCTGTGACGCTCTAGAGCTTGTTCTTGAAACTGACCCACTGAACGGGTGAACATCTCCATGGATTTCAACGAGCCAGAAAAAGACAATCTTCAATTATTGAGAGTTGCAGTCAGAATGGGCTCGGTTGCGTCACCATTACTACTCGAGGAGCTATTTTGGGTGGCCTCAGGAGAGCCTCCTCACAATGATGGCCTATGACGTTCTTCTCTGTCTCTGAGCTAAACTCGTCTCAGCAGAGGCTGGAAACGGATTGAAGTGGATTTAGAAGAGAAAAACAGTTACGTTGAGCCGCATGGCAGCTTTTCTTTTCACTGACTGCTTCTTTCATTAATAGCTGTCTGATTATCACGTATGATTAGATATATCTTTTAGAATTCACACACTCCCCCATTACTTCACTTTTCTTCTCCAATTATAGATTTCAGTGTGCAGAATAATCGATTTTTTATCCCATTAGGGTGCGTTTCCTGTTGGGTGGCCGACATGGCGACTTTAAGTTCCTGCCCCCGTCAAGTTACGCTCCGTGTTACGAAGCGCTGTTGCCGAAGGAGAAGATGAAGGTGGAGCCGGTGAAAGAGTACAAGAGGGATGTGGCTGGAGTCCGAGATCTGCTCGGCACCACGCAGTTCATGTCGCAGGCCTCCTTCATCCCCACACCTGTGGAAACCAGCCAGGTAAACGAACAGGAGACGGGCAGACAAACATGTTTCTAACTATTTCACTGTCACCTTTTTCATTTAGATTTGTCTGTTTTGTTTCCTCAGATCGTTATGCTGCCTCATCTCGAGAAAGTCCGAGACAAGCTAGCCGAGAACATCCATGAACTGTGGGGGATGAATAAAATTGAGCTGGGCTGGTCGTACGGCAAGGTCAGACATGTGCAGAGTCCTTTCCTTTTATTATACTCAACATAATCATCACTCTGGATTGAAGGATTAAAAAAGCCCAACCCATGCATTTGCCATGTTTGTGGAGAAATAAGCATCACAATGACAACATTTTCTGAACCAATTTGAGTTACAGAGCAGCTTGAAATGCATTAGCTGTTGGTAGTTTTAGAAGTGAATCATCAAAAGCCTGTACGTCATCTTGCTTTCTCTTTTATAATTTGCGGTTCACATCAAAAAGAGGGTAAGTGGAAAGACAACTCTCATTTTCCATGTTTGATGCCTTTCATGCCGTTCATTTAAAGACTTCATCCCAGTTTGTTTGTAGGTAGCGGAGTCATCGTGTCTGTGTTTTAGTAGAAGTCATGAATTACAAAGTAACATTTCTCCAAAGGGCGGAGCAGGATGTTTTGGCAATTTCTGTGCAGCAATAAACCAAGAGGAAAGCTTGTATTTTATTTCCTTTTTCCTGCTTTAAAAGAAGGTTAATTGATTCTTTAGAGACATAATCTCTCATCCAAATGTAAACCCTGGGGTTTTATGATGCAGTTATAGTTTGACATTTTGGGGGAAAATGCTCATTTGTTTTCTTGCCAAGTTATATAATAAGATCAATAAGATCGTTCTTAGTTTACTATAACGACTTCAAACAAGGGAGAACAGCTAGCCTGACTCTGTTCAGAGTTCAAGCTTGAAGTCAACAAAATGGGATTCTGTGTGTTAAAGATACATATTGTTCCTTTTACCTGTAATGCTATTTATATATCGAGGTTGTTTTCGTGTGAATTGCCTGGATCGGGAGATATCAGCCTTCTCTCAGATTATAATGGGACTATATGGCACTCGGCCTGCGGTGCTGAAAGTGCAAAACAGAAAAAAAAAACATTTTAACATTTCAACAGCAATGTCTTTTTGTTAGAAAAGAAATAGATCCTCCATGAAACTGCTTACAACCAGGTCTGTGGGTAAACATGAGTAACTGGGTTGCTGTTTATTGTGTATATTGAGTATAACAGTGCCATAGAGTCCCATTATATTAGACAGAAGGCAGACATCCCAAGGCCGTTTTCGCCAAAACTATGCATAAATAGTCACTACAGGTAGGAAAAAAATATGTATTTTTGATTTTGGTTATATCTATGAGTTAATAGTCCCTTTAATTTGTGAGCTTTAGAGCCCTTCTTTGGAGAGGAGTTTGTTGTTTTTATGAGAGAGCCAGGCTAACTGTTTCCCTCTGCTTCTAGTTTTTATTCTCAGCTAACCGTCTTCTGGTTCTCTTGACAAGAAAAAGTATTTGCCCAAAGTGTTTCCTTAAAATGTGTTTATATCCTAAATCATTTTTAACAAAGAGGTCGAACTGTATAATTTGAATGTGATCAGTTTAAGAAATGGTTATTTTGCATCATTACACACAAATTCTATTATGATTATACCTACAATTTATACAGTCAAAAACATAAATAGTTTGCCCTTGGGACTTTCTTGGTTTATTGTACATTATCTAAAGGATGACGCCAAAGTGACCTGTTTTGTCCTTAAAGGAACAGATGACAACACAAACAACAGTATGGAACGCAGCTCTTATGTCTATAATACAAACGTGTATCAGAATCCTCCCGATATTATTAGTACAGCCAGGTTTTATACAGGCCTCCATCCTGTCCAGCACCTCAACAGTATCTTTAGTTTAGCACGAGAATCTTATTGTCAAGAAGTTTAACCTACTACTACCTACCTAAGCACAGGGGTCAGAGGCACCAACGTGTCAAAAAGTGAGATAAAGCCATGGTGCACATGGTATTACAGTCATTTTGGATGTGGTTACACTGCAGCTTATTATTATGTGATCTGTAGTTGTCATTCTGTGCAGCAGCATTAACAGTACAGCGAATAAGCAAAGCATCATTCATTATTTTGCATAAAAATATCTATTTTTTATTTGCTTGTTCTACTAATGTAATTCTGTAAAAGGAAGAACTGCCAGAGAAGAGATTTCCCACAGAGTACGTGTACTATTCACAAAAGAGCTGGCTGGTGTTCATTGGACCCACACACACACAGCTGCATATCTGTAGCAGCCCTGCATGTTTTCTTGGTAAACATCCGCCATTGCCATGCCGCCTCCTCCGAGCAGCATCGCCAAAGGGATTATTTGGCATAAAGGTGCAGCCTCCAGAGACATTACACCTCTCACTTGGTATTCCAGTTGTGCACCTTTCTATCTGCCCAAGAAAACATGCTCCCTTGTTCCTCTCCATAACATGTTCACTAGAGTAGACTGTCTTATCACTGCCACCAGTAGCACTCTGTATTTAAACCGCATTCTCCTATCCTTGTCGGTTCACAATGACACTGACTTACAAGGCTGTACATTCCATATGCATATAGTTAGTCAACTTTCCCACATGACGCACATACGAATAGAGTTGCCACGGTTGCAGGCAACGAAGGGAAGTTAATATATGATGTCTGTGACTGTTTTTTTTTCTTTTTCTTCTTCTCATAGATAAGGGATGATAATAAGCGGCAGCACCCGTGCCTGGTGGATTTCTCCAAGCTGCCAGAAACTGAAAAGAACTACAATCTGCAGATGTCAACAGAAACGCTGAAGTATGTTGAGCTTTATAGATTGATTTTCTCCGCGGTTGTTTTGTTTTTGAAGAGAGGAGAGTGTGGAACGGAGTCAAAGAGGAAGACAGAAGGATTCATTACAAACAGAAAGAGTACACTGCTTTTGAACATTAATCAGGAGCATCACCTGCAGTCTATATGAGTTCAACCTCAAATAAAGCATATAAAGGACAACGATAAATATGCCTGTGGTCCTATACGATCCTCACTGTGTTCGGCACAACACTTGGTTCTACTCATAAAGGTCCCAGGGAGACTTCTCACAAGTGCTTTACATAAATCCTCCTTTAAATGATTTGATCTGGGGCACAGGCTGGCACATCTGGGTGACACTGATGGGTTTCTGAGGGACATCAAGACACTTTGTCCGCTCACCACATTCCCCTGGGTATTCGGTGGCCTTTTTTTTCTCCTGACAGATTAGGACACGCACAGTTTAACCCCTCCCTGCTCCTTTTGAACACTCCCAACACCTACTGTTTGATCTACAGGCGCGCAGATGTGGTGTCAAGGTGTGGAAACACAATCTGAAGCTTCATTCGATCACTCCCTCGCTGCTGTTTTTTCCCCCCAGGACTCTGCTGGCATTGGGCTGTCGTGTAGTTCAGGTCAATCCAAATGCTGAGAGCTCCCTCAAAAAGATAAAGCTCCCTAAGAAGTAAGTGTGCATGCTTACAATAACTGTATAAAGCCCATTCTTGGACCACACTGTTTGTTAGGGAAGTTGCATCTGATTTTCCCAATAATTAAGGCGATTTATATTTGAACCATCAATTGACGCATTAAAATGTAAATCATAGGCCTTATGTCCAGCAATATGCGTAAAAAAAAAATGATATTCTATATGTCATATGCCAGAAAGATCAGGCTATACATGTGGGTAAACTAATGTGGATTTAAACTAATGCTGGTGGATTTACTTTTATTACATCCACAACCTTTTTTCATTATTTGCTTTTTCTGCAGCTACATGATGTCCAATGGTTACAAGCCATCTCCTCTGGACCTGTCTGACATCAAACTGACTCCAGGACAGGAGCTGCTGGTGGACAAACTGGCAGAGAATGCACACAATGTGTGGGCCAAGGACCGCATCAAACAGGGATGGACCTACGGCATTCAGCAGGTACGCTGGATGTATTCAACACCACCTAAAGAATAAGAGGCAGCTTTGTCTTCTTTCTTCTGTGTCCTGCTTTGCTCCTGTGTTTTATTCCATGCGCTCGGTTTCCCCTTCATAGTTCATTAACTCCCCATACAGCCTCAACCACACCAGAGCACACGTCAGACGGTTTGTTTAGTCTGACATTTCTAAGCTATACGTCATTATTCAACATGGCAAGATGTTCTGCAGTAAAGGGCAACACGACTTAGAACACATTGTACAGAACACACTGAACACAATCAGGTGCTAAAACTGAATACTGCACACGACTGCTAGCTTTTGCTAATCAGATTTTTGGTGTATTTTGGTACCATTGCCATGCAATTGGATATAACACACTCTCCTAAAATCATTGTGTTTCCACTGCTATTTTCTCCCTTGATGCGATGCAGAATGTGGCATCCCTGTGGAAACTATGTATATTTCAATGCAATATGAAATTAGTCTCGTTACTGTACTTACTGTGGGGTGTTCAGGTTGTTTCTGTAAAAGAAATGTGTTGTCTGTGCTGCTGTCTGTGTAGTCTGTTTGCATTTTACTCAACAGCATTAACTTACAACAATTTGTTGTTGCAAAAATATCATTGCCAAGTGTTGCCCTATTTTGGTAGTAGTGTGGAACAAGAGGCTTTCTGGGTGAACACTCGTCGCTGAACCTGAGTGAGAGTCTGGATAGATGAGAAGTGAAGCGTTGTGAAATCACTTTATGATTCAGAGTAAGCAGGACATTTAGAAGATGCTTGATGTTAGGGTAAGCTGGCCATTTTTTCCATTTGTCTCTGCTCTGCAATTTGAAGCAGTTCATGTTATATCTATGTGTCAGTTTGCCCAATTACACATTTCGGAAAGCAGATGTTTGGTCATATTTTCTCTGCAGTTTGTAGATCAATGGTCGTTGATAACATGAGACCAACGCTTTGGAAAAATGGCCACACGGTTTTCAATTCAGCCTTTCAGTGATGTCGGGGAAAGCTGTGGTGCCAGATGAAACAAACAGCCTGTGATCTGCACAACAGGCGCAAGATTTCCAATTAAGCTCCACAAATTTGCTTAAGTCGTATTTACACGATGCTTCTCTGGTTGCGCCTCGACCCCCAGACGGAGAACTGAAGTGATGGGCAGCAGTTGAGCAATGGCAATAAATGGACAATTAACTTCCTAATTACAGGAATTGACAGCAGAGTTGTAACAAACATAACAGTTGTCTGTTTGAGCTGGCCGACGGTGCAGTAGGTGAGCTAACCAGGGATTGCTGGAAGTGATTTTCCTGCTTTTCTGACGGCCTCTCTTCTCCACAGGATCTGAAGAGTAAGCGTAACCCTCGCCTGGTTCCCTATGTTCTGCTGGACGAGCGCACCAAGAAGTCCAACAGGGACAGCCTGCGGGAGGCTATCCGCACTCTGATTGGTTATGGATACAACATCGAGCCCTCGGACCAGGAAGGCGGTGAGTCTGACTCATGGATGTACACCTATCTATTATATGATAAAATGGTGGTTATGAAGAAGGGGGGCGAATAAAGGATTCTGCCTCCCGCTCCCTTTCAGTCGACAGTGAAAGAGTATAGGGGTGAGAAATGATTGCCTTTAACCCCTCTCAATAAAAGACTCTGACAGTTAACAATTCTATTATTCCTTTCCTTATTTGTTGGAGACGCTTCCGCTGGTTTTGAAGCTGACACTGTGGCCGTCCCTTCCTCCTTGTAGGACAAACGGTTGAACGGCTTAGCATCGACAAGATCCGCTTCTTCAGAGTGGAGAGGACGTACGCGGTGACGACCGGGAAGTGGTACTTTGAATTTGAGGCCGTGACGGGAGGAGACATGAGAGTGGGCTGGGCCAGACCTGGATGCAAGCCAGATGTGGAGCTGGGCACGGATGAGCTCGCGTTCGTCTTCGACGGATACAGGGTTAGCTGTCAATCAAACCTAAATCAATCGTTACGCCACAGAAAAATCAAGTCAAGCCTCCAGGGAGTCATAATGTTGTCCAATCAGTGTTTTAATTTGCGTTTGTACGTGTACTGTATATAGGGTCACTGTTTGAACATGGGCAGCCGTTTGTTCGGGCGGTGCTGGCACGCCGGGGACGTGGTGGGCTGTATGATCAACATGGAGGACAAGTCCATGATCTTCACCCTTAATGGGGAGATCCTCATCACCACCAAGGGCTCCGAACTCTGCTTCACCGACTTTGAAACTGAGGACGGTGAGAAAGTTTGCGTGGTTACAGTGTGTGGTAACAAAGCCGGTTATAGATGCTGAAGGTCAGGGTCCAATGAGCTGTTGGTCACTCATCTTTTAATAAAACCCTCACATGCAGAGCAAGGAGCACTGACCTACAATCACCATGCTAACTGAAAAATAAGTGGCTCCCTGGAACAAAATCACCCTTATTTAATGTGTCACTTGTAAATTGCCTTTTTGCAAAAAACGGATTGATTTTCCCTCCCCTCCTGCTGTGTGTTCTTAGGGTGCTATTTGTTCTCTCATCCTCCCTCTCCCTCCTTTACCTCCCCTGGCTATCCTTCAGGATTTATTCCAGTGTGTAGCCTCGGCCTGTCTCAGGTGGGCCGCATGAATCTGGGCAAAGACGCCAGCACCTTCAAATACTACACCATGTGCGGCCTTCAGGAGGGATTCGAACCCTTTGCTGTCAACATGAACCGAGAGGTCACCATGTGGTTCAGCAAGCGTCTGCCTACTTTTGTCAATGTGCCAAAGGACCACAACCACATCGCAGTACGTTGAATATCAGTTGGTGAATGTCACAAAGTTGGTCATTGGTCAACTGCAAAGACGTTTTTCCTGTTTGCAGGTGACCAGGATTGACGGCACCATCGACAGCCCCCCGTGTCTTAAAGTTACCCACAAGACATTTGGCACCCAGAGCAGCAATGCTGATACGGTGTTTTGTCGTCTCAGCATGCCTGTAGAGTTCCACTCCATCTTCAAATTCAGTCCTGTTGTAGACATGAATGGGATCCATGAGGAAGACACCCTTAAAGTCAAGCACAGGTAGTCTGAGCCACTTCTAGTGTTCACTATTTGAATGAATGCAGTTAAATACCCATCAACTGGTTTGTACTGGATAATCACCTGTTGAATGTGGTTTCCAATAGATATCCATTGAGATCTGTGAGACACAGCGATGAAAGTAGGAGAGTGGACTACAGCAGCATCACTACGGTATTGAATAACCTTTTTTTTTTTAAAGCACCGTCGCAACACCTACGGCATCGGCTAACCCTGCATGTGTCATTACAGTACTACCACTCGGTAAGGGTCTTCGCCGGTCAGGACCCTGCCGGCGTGTGGGTTGGATGGGTTACCCCCGACTACCATTACTATAGCAACAATTTCAACCTCAGTAAAAACCGATCGGTCACCGTAACCCTAGGTGACGAGCGAGGACGGGTCCATGAGAGGTGAGACCGTTTTTGTGGGAGACAGTTCTTAATGTGCTGCGTGTCACATAAGAGGAATGACTGATATTTACTCCCTCGTAGTGTTAGGAGGAGTAACTGCTACATCGTGTGGGGTGGTGATGTCACCAATGCCGCTCACGCCTCCAGCCGCAGCAACGTGGACCTGGAGATCGGCTGCCTCATAGACCTAGCCACCGGCCTGGTGACCTTCACTGTCAATGGCAAGGAGATAGCCACGTCCTACCAGGTACTCCAAACACTGTGTTTATATACTAGATACAGTGTATCAGGATGTTCATCATCTGAATGTTGAACTTTTTAAGATCTCCATTTTACTTTGTAAGGATTTGCAGAACATCTAAGGTTACCATAGTTCCTACATGAGACGGACACAAAAAGGTCTGTGGATTATGAGGATTATAATCAGGTCACGGTTTCAGGAAAGAGACATGGCTGTTGAGTTTTTCACTAAAACAGTTTCACATTATATTCAATAATTCTGAAACTAAGCGACTCGCATCAAAACAACCTAGATTGATAAAGCATTAAAGGTAAGAGGAAAATGTTTATTTTTGCTCTCTTTGTGATTTTGCCCGTCCACTCATTCATTTGTACCTTTTTGCCATTTATTATTATTATCATTATTATATCCATCCACCTGTAATTCACAATTACTTTTGTCTATCCATCTGCAGTTTATCCTATTGACCTTGAGATTTGTTCTTTCGTCTTCACATATTTTCTGAACACAGCGGTGCCGTCCGTATTGTTCAGTTGCAGACTTTGAATTTGCCTTGATGTGCTGAGAACTATCTTAAAGCACTGTTCAAAGGGTATAATCTTCTTATGTTCTCCCTCACTGAAACTCTGTGAGGCTTCAATTGGCGCTGAGTCATCCTGCCAGACAACACTCTTGAAAGATCGTGCACACACAGACTACGTAGTGGAGTTTCATGATGCATCATTAAGCTGCTTTCCACAAGTCACGATCTCTCATGTGTATTTTACTGTTTGGTCCTGTTGTAAATGTGCTGCCCCTTTTCTCTGCTCCAGGTGGAACCAAACACCAAGCTTTTCCCTGCCGTCTTTGTGCAACCGACCAGTCCGAACCTCTTCCAATTCGAGCTGGCTAAAATAAAGGTAGAGTCCCTGAGTTGTTCAATTACAACTACTTTGTGTATGTATGATGTCTGCAATACCACAGCAATGCACAAAAAAACACAAATCCTACAAACGCACCCGATATTGGCCACGGAAATGCAATTTTTTTTCCCTGCACGCAGTGCTCCTTTTCATTTTAACCTTTCCCACAGTACCGTATTCTACCTCACCCTGCCTTCAGAGATGCAGCCCACACACAGCATTATGCAGCTACAAACCCTCCAGCTATGTCCACTAGGTTAATATTTTAATTTGCTGATATCTGCACCAAAGATATTGAGAGCTTCACCAGGTAGATGGGTACCTATTTGTATGAGAAATGAGAGAAGATTCTTTTGTCGCTGCTTGTTACGAATTAAAAAATAGGAATATTCCATTAATCGCTCCGCGTTTGTTTTCCCTCTCCAGAATGCCATGCCTCTGTCATCCGCCATCTTTAAGAGTGAACATAAGAACCCGGTGTCCCAGTGTCCGCCCCGCCTATATGTACAGACCATCAACGCCGTGCTGTGGAGCCGCATGCCCAACACCTTCCTCAAGGTGGAAACAGCGAGAGTCAATGAGAGACACGGCTGGGTGGTCCAGTGTGTGGAGCCCCTGCAGATGTTAGCCGTACATATACCTGAAGAGAACAGGTGCAGTATATGGCCAAGTGCTTAAACGATGCATCTGTTCACTGTGTTTTAGTTGATTTCAAAGGTGAATGCATCTAAGAAAAGTGCTAAATGGTTTTCTTAACTCATAAAACATTTGCAAAGCCAATTTTTATAAAAATATTATAAAAAAAGACAGCTCTGTAATGCTCCTGGAGGTTAAAAAACGCCACAGGAAACCTTTAACAACCATTTTTATTATTATACTGTAGACACATGTATTTTCTAATCCTGTCTTTTCAAAGGTGCGTCGACATCATGGAGCTGTCTGAGCAGGAGGACATGAGGAAGTTCCACTACCACACCCTGAAGCTTTACTGTGCGCTCTGCGCTCTGGGCAACACCCGTGTGGCCCACGCTCTCTGCAGCCACCTGGACCAATCACAGCTCTTGTACACCATCGACAACCAGTACCTGTCGGGCATGTTACGTGAGGGCTTCTACAACGTCCTGATCAGCATCCACCTGGAGACAGCCAAAGAGGCCCGACTCATGATGAAAGACGAGTTCATCATCCCCGTCACAGCTGAGACGCGCTCCATCCGCCTCTTCTCGGACGCCTCCAAAAAGCACCTCCCGCCAGGGGTGGGGCTTAGTACGTCGCTCAAACCCCGCCTGAACTTCGCTCCGCCCTGTTTCATCAGCACCAAACGGGAGCAGCATCTCTATAGTCCCCAGATCCCCCTGGACTCACTGAAGGAGAAATCGATTTCAATGTTGACAGAGGCCGTTCAGGGTGGCGGCCACCACATCCGCGATCCCGTAGGAGGCGGCGTGGAGTACCAGTTTGTGCCAATCTTGAAACTCATCAGCACCTTGTTGACTATGGGCGTATTAGGGAGCGAGGACGTTCATAAGATCTTACTGCTCATTGACCCAAATGTGTTCAGAGAGACACGTGAGGAGGGGGCCACAGGAGCCACAGACAAGGAAGGAGTTACAGGGACGGAGGAGAAGGCAGTGGAAGCTGGGGAAGAGGAGGCGGCCAAAGAGGCCAAACAACCAATGAAAGGACTGCTGGAGAAGAGGCTGCCTGAGCCCGTCAAACGACAGGTGATAATGAGAACATATGAACACATCTGGCATCATCATCACATATTTGTTAAATCTAAAACCGCTGAAGGAAAATCACCAAAAGATGTAAAAATCAATGAGCATCTTCATGTACAAGCGCCCAGTTCTCTCCTAAAGACTAACGCAAATGTGCTCTCAATCACATGCTCCATAACTGCACCTCTGTAATAGAGCCATTCAGAAGTCAGTCGGATATGAAATGAGTCTGTCTCGTATTGAACAAATGATCTCTTAAACGTCTCTTTAATAAGCGGGATGCTTCGGAGCCATAAGGCTGTTTGTAGGTATTCCTAACAGACTCACTCATAACAGCTGCATCCAGTTGCGCAACAGTGATGCAACGGTCTTTGTTGTCTGTCTCCTCCCCTTGTCTGTTCCCCAGATGTGCGAGCTGCTTCACTATTTCTGCGACTGCGAGCTGAAGCACCGCATCGAAGCCATCGTGTCCTTCTCCGACAGCTTCGTCTCCAAGCTGCAGTACAACCAGAAGTTCCGCTACAACGAGCTGATGCTGGCCCTCAACATGTCCGCTGCCGTTACAGCAAAGAAGACCAAAGAGTTTCGATCGCCACCTCAAGAACAGGTGAGATGAGGCCAGAGAGGGTGTTCAGGGTGCAGGTTTCAGGTCACCAACCAGCTGTCGGTTCTCTACTAAAACTTGGTTCACAGGTTCCCAGTATCGAAAGCAAAGGGTGCCTAATGTTTACATGCTGAGATTTCTTAACTGATTTTTACTGTACATCAAAAAACAAGCAACAGTTACATTTTTATGTAACATATTACATGATATAGAAATAATATTATGTAAGAAAAACATGACAGACCAACACATACCACATAATAATAATAATAATGATAATAATACTAGTACTATGTAATGAGACTATATAACTTTATATATGTTCGAACATCTTAACATGGAAAAAATTAAGCAATAAACATTGAAATCTCATCAATACATTCGAAAAATGACTCAAGCAATGCCTATCAATGGGTCATTTTGACTGTGTTTTTCCCCTTGAATACTAACTTTACTTTTTAAACAGATTTAATTAAATATATAAATGTCATTAGCATCCACTTACATGGGTGATATCATCCCTCCTGTCTGATTAGACGGCTGCTCAGCTTTAGGGTGGGCAGCTCAGACGCTAAGCACCAATATGAATGATAAAAAGAAAGTGTCATCTGACCCACCTTAGCAGGTGCAACATGGTTAACTAGAGAGTGAGTAAGATGTCTGCACACTCTGTCTTTAGGATGAATTCTTCGGTAAGACCGCTATAGGCTACTTCTCCACACTAGGCGTAATGTACGGGGACAACTCCTTGTTCCACTGCTGCTGTGATTTCTTTACGCAGTTTCACAACAATTAACACCTCCGTTCATGTGATTCTGGTGACTCTCACGTGTCTGCCATGTGAGCTTATTGATGCCTATGTGACCTAAAGGTCCAAGTCAGCCTCAGAGGGTTAATGCCAGGAACTGTGCGTGAGTTAGAGCTGATGAATCTCACAGTATAGCACACATGAATCTATAGTCACTGACCGAAAGCCTGCAGGCTCACTACTTCAAATGATGCATGAAACTGGATAATTCAGAGGGAGCCGTTATATAACTTACTTGCAATTTTCCACATACATGGCTCATTTCTCTCATCACTCTCAGATGCCCTTTTTTAGTTTTTGTATCGCCAAAATCACCAAACCTCATTTTTGTTCCGGAGAGAATGAGAACACGTCCTTGCTCAAAAATGTTTCAAGTGGTGTCTTTGTGTGCGTTGAACAAAACCATGGCAAATTCATCCTTCTTCCCTATGGTGTCGTTGTACAGTATCCCTTTGGGGTCACAGATGGAGATGGAGTTCAGCACTTCACAGCTACTTTAATGACTTGTCATGGTGTCCTTCGGCCTGTGAGTGCAGAGGGAGAATCAGCCACTTAGTCTGCTTTGTTCTCCTTCTGTGACTCCAACGATGATATCATATCATGTTCAAATCAAAGTAGCAGCGCTTGTAAGTGTCTGCCTTTTTAATGTTTTTACTTCAGATCAACATGCTGCTGACCTTCAGTATGGGCGAGGACTGTCCGTGTCCAACAGACATCCAGGAGGAACTGTATGATTTTCACAACCAGCTGCAGCTCCACTGTGGTGAGATGCAGAGCTCGCACAAGGCTTTATGAGCTGCTTTATTAGTTATCTTTATCATGAAACATGCATTATTGTATTTGACTTCATAAGATGATATTCATTTGCTTCGATTGATTGTGGAATCTATTACAGAGCTTTTACAAAGGCAGCGTGGATGGGGAATTAACAAAACGATCAAATACAGAAAACATACCATCGTGCCTTTACCATCTATTGCTTTAACTGCCATTGTGTCAACATCAGCTGAATTGTTTTAGCCTTGCTCTCAGAAATGCTTTCCTCTCTCTCTCTCTCTCTCTCTCTCTCTCTCTCTCTCTCTCTCTCTCTCTCTCTCTCTCTCTCTCTCTCTCTCTCTCTCTCTCTCTCTGCGTCTCTCTCTGTCTCCCGGCACAGGAGTTATAGTTCAGTGCCTCTCACATTGCTCTGACACCCTGATGTTGTCATAAATAATTGAATTGCCCAAACCTCTGTGCAACAACTGATCTAATGGCAGTTTCAGCCTTGCCAAATAGGGCTGACTTGCCATGGCACCCTCCGCATAGACAGCAATGAAAAATGAGTTGAAATTGACAAGAAATAGGGGAACCTGTGCACCCAATACTACGCATCATACACATGACACGTCTGCAGACCCCTCAGGAAGAGTAGAGATATTGCTGTAATGGACTTTATTATATATATAATACTGTATATGTGTCTGTTTGTGTTGTGCAGGAATCCCTATGGAGGAAGACGAATATGAGCAAGATACATCCATCACAGGTCGCCTGCTGATGCTGGTGAACAAGATCAAAGGCCAATCTCACAAAGCAGAGGAGCCCACAGAGAAAGAGCAAGCCGCACCATGTGAGGAAGTCACTGTTTCTATTACTTCATATTATTAGCAATGCTGCAGGGACCATGCATGGTACCAGTGTACAGCATGCTGGTCTGGGCGATAAAAACAGTCTCGATTGCCTTTCTGGCAGGCATTGGCTCACGTTTAATTTGTGATCTATGATATGAAATTCATATTCCACAAACTGCAATCATAGCCTTGTAACCATGGCAACATACTCAATAAGAAGCAGCTCAGTAAACCTTTGGAAAAGTTAGATTTCATTTCCAAGTCCAAATATTCCAAACTTGCCAATTACAAAAAATGTCTTTTAAATGGAAGTTGCTCTCTTTCCTATTGCTTTTGCAACAACCAGGAAAAGCACAAGCTCTCTCACGTCTCCCTTGACTCTCCACTACATTCTGCTTGTTCTCTTTCACGTTTTTTTTTTACGAGCTCTCGGTCTATGTTTTTCGCTTAGAGGGAGGTGAGAATTTAAAGCAGAAGCTCTTGTATCGCAGCTCTAGCACCCTCATTCCTGCCTCTATTTGTCTGGCGGTGCCATGTGGGCTCAGTCACCGGGTGGCAGTCATTTTCATTTCAATTTCTTTTCAATTTCATTATGGTAATATGAGGCCGGGTGGAGGAGAGGCTCCAGAGTGAAGAGCGTCTTCTGTCAGCTGTTCGGGGAGACGAGAGAGCAGTGATGAGAGGAAAAAAAATGTTGGTGATAAAACCAGATCCTTCACCTGATTAAACACAGACACATATGTGCAAATACACAATCGTGAACACACACACTTGAACAAAAAAAACCCTTTCAATCACAGGACTCAATAACCTGGGTGCCACAGCAGTATAAATGCAGGTCAAGTACTCTAATTTCCAGTCTAAAGTACCGCTCCGTGGAAGGGGCCACCAATCAAGTGTCTGATTGCAAATTATTATTTAACTGGTAGAAAATACATTTTACCTGGTTATGTTGGCCTTCTATATACACAGCAGTGTGTTATTTGAAACCACTTCTCATTTCCAGAGTTTTATTTATCGCTGTGTGACTCCATTTATGGTAGCAATGCTTCTCTAATACAGCATATGACCTTTCTTGAGAAATACCCTTCTCGGCAGTATAACAAGCCAATTGTCTGCTTTTAACTGCCTAGAAGGGGACTAACTAATGTGAAACAGAGTATTTCATTACTTGTCAAAACCCCTCGAGATTCTGGCTCACACCATCCCATCTATTCTTGAAAGTGATGCAACGAGAAGTGGCCGAGTTGCAGATGGATAAATGTGGGGTGAAACATGCGACGCTGAAAGGCAATCTTTCCATCGGGATTTGGTGTGACCCTGACGTGGAGCATATCAGACAACTATGCCAATCTCCAATGTGCACGGCTGGATGGAAATAGAGGAGTGTGTATTTCTCCTTAAAAGAGTGCTTTGGATGGTGGTGGTCTCTGCAGGCGGTTGTGTGCGGGCTGATTGATTAGATGGCTGGTTTGTGTTGGCAGCTGTGGTTCAGGAGCATCACATCTACTTCTGTAACAGCTGGAGGCGTCAAACAAGCGAGGCAAGGGAGTGGAATAATTTACAATCTATGCGGGCAAATTTTTATGCACTAAAAGTAGTATATATTAAATGTTGGTAGTAAATGTTAAAGCTTCATTTGGAAGCCATATTTCTTCTTTCAATGGGTTTTGCATAGCAGATTAAGTAGTAATGTCTTTTTGATTCTACAAGAGATTTCCAAAAACAAGATGCAAGCCTGGGTCGAATAGTCTTTATTGTTTAGGAAGATTCTGACCTAGAAGTATTAAGTGGCAGACATGATCAGAGCTGGAAATAATTCTCTAAATGTGTAGGAAAGGTGCTTCAACGCGTCCTTTCTTAGCTCCTTTAACCAGGGTCCACTGGAGAATCAGTTATGAAAGGATACGATATAAAACAATCCCACAATTCCCTGCAGCAGCAACATTTAAAGCGATCCACGTCAATAAAGAAATTGACATAGCACTGTTTTATGGAGTCAGATTCCCTTAGCACCCGGTTGAATTTTCCCCAGCCCATATGAATTCTCTTTCACATCCTTCCTTGACATCTTGACGTTTCCCATCAAGGTCAAGGAAAGTGGAGAAGACACAAGACATAATTCTTTTGACTATTTGAGCCTTAAAGTCTACAGCCTGCTCTGTGTGACTGTAATAAATGCTAATGTCAGCATGCTCAGATTGACATACTGACATGCTGATTCTCAGAAGGTAATGTTCACCATGTTCACCATCTAAATGTAATTAACCTCTTGAACCCTAGGCTTCTGGCTCAGGCCCCTGCTTGAGAATGCCATGCCCAAAATGAATAGAATGTATCTGTATAACTGCATGGTCTATTTGAATGATCTTACTATCATCATAAAGATAAAACCTGTGAGATTTCAGCAGAGGTTTAAGCCCCAGTATGTCTATTAGTGGGCATATGTACATTAAATTGAATTTATTTATTTCGGTATATATCAAGCTTATATAACCGAAAGGGTGTAGGTTGAAGCAAAAGCTTATATACCCCTACCCCTTTTACCTTAAAAAATGATACGCATTAATACAGAAGGATCAGATGACAGACATTTGAAATAAATTAGTACACTTAAATATCTGATCACAACAAAAAAAAGAATAGTTCACCGCACATAACCCAAAATAGAAATGAAAGATTTAATTTCTGCCTAAAAAAAACTAACTTTTAGAGTGAATATCCCTTTGGAATGATACAGTTGTAATAATAATGCCCAGTCAAGGCGTGTTATGGCAGAATCAGCAAAATTGGCATTTTGGTTACATTTGTGTACCATCTGTACTTTTTGAAATATTCTCAGGTAACTGCAAAGTGTATATATCACTATAGGTAAATTGGTCACTATTAAGGGGGTTTGCTATGTTGAGTTGTTGGCTTTAGAGTGTGTTTTGTGGTGGTGTCACTGTCTGGGCATCCTGGTAGCACTCCAGTAGCCCCTTGTGTTGCTCCTACTGACCTGAGTGCTACCTGTCTATATCCATTCTCAATGAGACGATGAGACGGTAGTCTCCAGGTGGGCCTGCGGAAAGAGGCAAAGGACGGAGCTGTTGTAGAGACGACGAGCCGAGAAGCCCACCTATCATGTATAGCATGTGAGAAGTGCAAGCGACAGTTGTTACATTTTGATAATTAAACGTTATATAAGATGAGGGTTTGCCAAGAGGCAGCACAATGGCCAGAGCTAAGATGACATGATATATTCTGTACTCTTACTCCAGCTATAACTTTGCACACTGAGACCCCGAAGACACGAACGGCGCCAACGTCTGTCATTATTTCATAGGAATGAAGTAAGAGGCGTCGCAAAGTCGTTTTCCCCCTTCTGACGAACGGTTTGTCCACCAGAAGCATTTAACTCTCAGACATGATGACTTGCCTCCAAGAAATGTGGAGGATGGCGTTTGAACTCCCACACCATTAAAAACCGCCGGCTTCCAGTTCCATCAATGCAACAGTAGACCGGCCCGATGTGTTTGTCGGGGCGCAGTGAAGGGAAAAATGCTGGAGGGGTTGCAGTCGCTTTGCTCTCGACAGAACGAGCGTGCCTGTTTGATGGTGTGACAGAACGAGAGTTAGGTGTTTGTGAAGCATCTTGGCTGAGAGGAAGAAATGTTGCTTCTCATTTCGGAGCGTGCTGGTGCTTCTGCCCTTTCTCTGACACCCACGCAACTCTCTGCGGCGGGATCGGTTACCGCTGACTGTGACATTCTGCTGCTACACACCCATCACATAAAACATGCACAAACACACACACACACACACACACACACACACACACACTTGCAGTGATTGACAGCCTTGTGTGAAATAGTCTTTTGAAAAGCCAACGGATCCAATCAACCGGACAGACACAGGGGTCTTAAAAACACAATCACCTAATTGCAATACTTTTAAGGAAATCAATTTTGTATAAATGGCTCCATCTTTTACAAAGGTTTAATTGATGTCTGTCTCTCCTTTGTATATGATTCTCCAAGATCAGGCTCTCAAATATATACGCGCACCCTCAGCCCCTATTGATCCTGTTTTAATGAAGATTTAAAAGTAGTGGGTTACTTTTAAGGCTGTCCAAACAAATGTCTCAGTTCAACCGCAGAAGTGGAATACTGTGCTGGACAGAACTATTAATACCATGTCCACATCCCCTCTCTTATTTGTTATATAACAGGGCTTCCTCACCACTGATAATGTGGCTTTTCATGAATGAGCCTGCAAACTGGGTTTTCTTTTCAATAGAACAGAAGACAATAACTCTCACATTGTTGGAACCCAGCTGATTAGCTCTCCTTTAGAAGCTGGGGCTTGTAGAGGTGGCCCAGTCCTATTTGCTCGACTGAAGCCACGCCAAAGACTTTGAAGGAGCTGTCTGTTTTTTTTTGTTTTGTGTTCAAGATCTTATTTGCATCACAGAGCCGGTTTGAGAGTGCACCCTTTGAATTTAGTGCTTTAGTGCACGGTTTAAATACAAAAGGGAGAATCCAGTGAAGTGGTGGACCTTTTAACGTCTAATAGCTCTTTGTGTTGAGGAGAGGTGTAATGTGAAAGGATTGTGTATTGGTAAATTTCTTTAATATTTAATATTATTGTTCTTTACAGCTTTTTATGCTTTCCAAGTCAAATGTTGCTGCTTTAACTATGTCAAATTATGTAATTTTCATTTTCTGAGAGGAGTGTGACACGAGAAGTGAGTGGTTTCCTTTTATAGGCGTCATCACTCCATAAAATAAATCACTTTTAGCTTAGCCGCTATTACATTATATAATGTTACTGGACCATTACACTGGCTTTTCATGCCCATAAGTGCAAGATTCAGCATTTTTGGATCAATAAAGAGCCATCTCATTGTTTTTTACCATTCTTTTATTAAATTCTGTTTCTCGAAGTGCACCTTCTTTGGTAAATATGAAGTGTGTTCTTCGCAAATACACTAGTTTTCATGAAACAAGTTCCTTTAAAAAAAGGAAACTATCAGTCATCTTTACCCAACTTTCTTACCAGCCAATCTGAAGGAGCTGATCTCTCAGACGATGGTCAGCTGGGCCCAGGAGTGTCACATCCTGGACTCAGAGCTGGTCCGCAAGATGTTCAGCCTGCTGAGGAGGCAGTACGACAGCATCGGGGAGCTGCTCCGGGCCATGAGGAAGACTTACACAATAAGTGCCGCCTCGGTCCAGGACACTATCAACCTGCTGGCTGCCCTCGGTCAGATCAGGTCTTTGCTGTCGGTTCGTATGGGGAAAGAGGAGGAGAAGCTCATGATCGATGGACTTGGGTAGGTTGCACTTATTGCTCAACCTTTGACCAATTTAAATGCACTGTGTTTTTAGTGACAGTTATCAATGATGTCTTTTTTTTTTCCCCTCCAGTGACATCATGAACAACAAAGTCTTCTACCAGCACCCCAACCTGATGAGAATACTGGGCATGCATGAAACCGTGATGGAGGTCATGGTCAATGTGCTCGGAGGACACAAGTCCCAGGTTGAACAACTTCTACCTTTATTTATCTTTCTGCTTCCACAGGCTGTTAAAGAGGCGCTCCCGGTGTTCTGTTGTTCTCTGGGAAAGTTTGCCTTTTAGTCCAGTGTGTGTGTGTGTGTGTGTGTGTGTGTGTAATCATTTGTGAGGGCACTCTAATGAAGACATGGTCCCAGTAGGTGGGCTTTTCTTCTCAGGCTGATGGCATCATGAGTCTGGGATGGAGGGCAGAAAGGGCAGAGCGAGGCTGGCAGAGTGCGACGGTGTCAGGCTGTTTAGATGCAAATTAGGAACGAGGAAGTGCGGGAGACTTTATAGTAATAAGCCTTGAGAAAGTCATTACAATAAACTGAAACTCTCCAAAACCACTTGATATCAAATTACAGGGATGATTTGTTGGCAAATGTCTAGACGTGAAGATAGTTGCTATATTTGTGTTCTTACTGTATAAACATGAAACTATTGCCTGAGAATTATTGTGTACTTATGCTTTTAATTTGGAATATCGGTAGGGAAGATGTTTGACCCTAATGTATGTGCCATTCCATAGGAAATCGCCTTCCCCAAGATGGTGGCCAGCTGCTGTCGCTTCCTGTGCTACTTCTGCCGGATCAGCCGTCAGAACCAGAAAGCCATGTTCGACCACCTCAGCTACCTGCTGGAGAATAGCAGCGTGGGCCTGGGTGGGTACATCTCTCTCCGTCTCATTAATATGGATGATACATAGTCGTCAGCCTTTTGCCATCATAGGATTCCTCCTGTGCCTGTGAGCTCACATATATTAGCCTCGCACCTTCGAAGACGTGTGTGTAATTGTAAGTCGGGAGTGCTGAGAATCTATCAGCGGAGATGAGAGCGATTCATCTCCCATTCTGTTAGAAGACGACAGTGCCACACTAAGACAGAACCTCGCTGGGGGAGGGTGTCGACCCGACGCACACACATTTGCACCCAGTCATGCTCATTAAACAGGTGACAACAAGTTATAAATAGAATAGAATAGAAAATAGAATTCCTAAAAAAAGAAAGATGTGGAAGCAGGCCTCCTGGTGTATTATAGATGAGATGGTCGTATGCAACTGGTTCCCACAAACCCTCGGGTAACCAGTGTGATGTGTCCATAGCAAATTGGTCAAGGAAACTCTCCTTTAACATGAATGTAGATCAGCTACTGGTGATATATTATGAAAGTGGCAACACCTCCCCCTGCTGTTTGTTGAAATGTGAACACAGACACAGGCTAATATGAGAAGCGATAGAATAAATGGTCGATTCTGTGAATGTGCTTTGTTTCACAGCTTCACCAGCAATGAGGGGCTCCACTCCTCTAGATGTGGCTGCTTCCTCAGTGATGGACAACAACGGCCTGGCTCTGGCACTGGAGGAACCTGACCTGGACAAGGTAAGACCCAACCTTTGTGTTTCAAAGGAGGGACACAATTTAAATCACATAGGATGAACACATTAAAGCCGAATAATTATTCATCTATATGTGATGTATGTGTTACACCCGTAGGTGGTCACCTACCTCGCAGGCTGTGGTCTCCAGAGCTGTCCGATTCTTCTGGCTAAAGGTTATCCAGACATCGGCTGGAACCCCATTGAGGGGGAACGCTACCTTTCCTTCCTAAGGTTTGCTGTCTTTGTCAACGGTAAGACAGCAGACACCACCTGCTCTCTTCTCTCTCTCCGTCTGTTACTGTATCTCTATCCAGACATGTAGAAACAGATCCACAATGTTTAGAGCTAGAATGTGTACATGCTGTATATTCGTGTTGACTATAATTATATGTTATTTGTGTTGCAGGTGAGAGTGTGGAGGAGAATTCCAGCGTCGTGGTGAAGCTGCTCATCCGTCGCCCAGAGTGTTTTGGACCCGCCCTGAGGGGAGAGGGAGGGAACGGCCTGCTGGCCGCCATGAAGGAAGCCATCAAGATATCTGAAACGCCGGCCCTGGACCTTCCGGGCTCTGTGCATGGAGTCAGCTCTGACGTGTAAGCACGACGTATCAAATCAATAGTGACGACTTAGCTTTAAGATAAGCTGCTTAATCCCTTTTGCTTGCATGCTTGCTGTGATGCCCTGAAGAAATGTTTCTTCCTCAACTGCTCAGCTTTCCCACTGTTAGGTCTGCTGATGGGGACGATGAGGAGGAGGTGGTTCACATGGGCAATGCCATCATGTCCTTCTACTCTGCCCTCATCGACCTGCTGGGACGTTGCGCCCCTGAGATGCATGTACGTTTGATAGAAATTGTGAATTTATTTGCTGTGTGTCTTAGGACGGATTTTCCATTTTTTTCACTTCCTTTTCCGTTTTTCAGCTCATCAACAAAGGGAAAGGTGAAGCTCTGCGTATTCGTGCCATCCTGCGCTCTCTGGTTCCTACAGAAGACCTTGTAGGAATTATCAGCATTCCACTTAAAATGCCAATCACCAATAAAGGTACTAGTCAGGACGTTCAATCTAATACATATTGCAGGACCTATTCATTTTTTACTACTATAGGATGCCTAGCATCATGTGAGGTCACACTGGTTCAAGTCTGCACATCTTCAGTGCAAGGCAAAAGGTTATTGATTCCATATGCTGCTCATGCCTTTTTAATCAGCACAACACTTTAATGCACACTCCCATAGCTCTGAGTAAGCCAGATCACCTCTATAGCGAGCTGTCTTGCTCTATTGATTGATCTGCATAAGCATGGTAAGGCTCTGCTCTTAAAGTTGCTCCCCAGAGCACCGCCACATAAGCTCTGTCAGCAGGCCAAGAGCGAAGACAGTGATCTGTGGCTCCGGCACTGGAAAACTCTCGCCCGCATGCTAAATTCCAGTGGAATATACATGGCTGTCTTAATCAGAAAAGCCTTGTCATTAAGCACTGTGGGCTGTTCTCTGGGTATTTCACCGCTTCACACCTCGACATGCTGTGACTTCCTTTTGCTGTCTCAATCCCTCTCAGATGGGTCGGTGACTGAGCCGGACATGTCAGCCTGCTTCTGTCCGGACCACAAGGCCCCCATGGTGCTGTTTTTGGACAGGGTGTATGGTATCGAGGATCAGAGCTTTCTGCTTCACCTGCTGGATGTAGGCTTCCTTCCCGACCTGAGGGCCGCTACCTCTCTGGATACGGTGGGTAATGCTGACAGCAGCGCCAGAGGGAAGGAATGCATTGTAACATGAACTTCATCAAGGAGTTACGGGATCAATAATGTTGGGCAACGTTTGATACTAATTAGGAGCTCCTCATTAAGCCTTGGTTCAAGTTTCCCTTTGGCTAATTCATGTAATTGTTCTTTAGTCGTATTTATCAACAAAAAGGTACGGGGATGGCTTGCTCTCTAAACTCTTAAATCCATAATGTTCAGACCTTTGGCTAACATCAATCCATCATCTCATAATATGTTAAAGTCTATTTAAAGCAAAGCAGCACAGCAAAGGGAATGGAAGTAATTTTGAACACCTGGCCTGCAATAAAGTCAGCTATTTGGTGAGCCGAGTCCCAGTGTGTGTGTAAGATGAGTACTTAGTCTGAGTTAAGGCCGAGGCAGCAAGGAGAGCCCTCGTTTGTTTTTTTGTTTTTTTAGCTCTGGAGACAGTGTTATGTGGAAGAAGCTAAAAATAGCATCTCTGATAACACAGTGAATTTCACAATGGCTGATAATCAATAAGATAAGACACCTTTTGATGAATGCAGCAGGTGTGATGGTCAGATATCTGGTATCTTCTGAGAACATGTTTTGCAAGATTATTTACAGGATTTAAACATCATTTATTTAAGGTATACTATGCAACAATTTCATAAATAAATCCCTAGTTTACCCACTAGAAGTGTGTGCCTCTATTTTCTATTTTCTTCTTATTGCGCTGTGTTCGGGGCTCTTCTGGGCATCAGCAAAGAGCACTTAGACCCCACATGTGGGAGTATCCCCAAGCTAATAAGCAGCGTGTGCAGCCGCTCCTCATTCCAAGGTCAAACACCGCCGCTTTATCACACCCCGCGGCGTCCCATCAGACCTCACAG
This sequence comes from Chelidonichthys spinosus, assembly GCA_029853015.1. Classification (NCBI taxonomy): domain Eukaryota; kingdom Metazoa; phylum Chordata; class Actinopteri; order Perciformes; family Triglidae; genus Chelidonichthys; species Chelidonichthys spinosus. The sequence continues at coordinate 12,886,349 of CM056833.1, read as the reverse complement.
GCCTGACTCAGACCGGCTACAGCAGGATGAAGCATGCAGGTTTGTGGTGATTGTTGTGCTTTAGAAGGTAATCACCGTGAAACAATCAGAAAATGAAATTCTTCTGATTTATTCTCTCCTAACGCCCCTCTCTTCCCTCACCGCTCTGTCCGTCTCTCGACTTGTGATGTCACTTACACAGCAAGATATGTAAATGTAGCTCACATTGCCACCATACGCCACTGATCATACGGAGGCTGTAGCAGCAAAACCGCTAGCTTCATCAAACCTTTCTTTGCTCAGCTGTTTAACAATGAGTATCCCCACCGTCACATGCTGGCTGACCTGTGACCCGTTCTTTCCACAGGAGGGTTTATGTACCACAGAAACGGCCCTGCCATGAACCGCTTCATCGGCTCGGCCATGCTACCCCTCCTCACCCGCTGCGCCCCCCTCTTCGCTGGCACCGAGCACTACGCCGCCCTCATCGACTCCACCCTTCACACCATCTACCGCTTGTCCAAGGGCCGCTCGCTTACCAAGGCCCAGAGGGACGCCATCGAGGAGTGCCTGCTGGCCGTCTGCAAGTGAGGAGGATGCAAAGCTGTAGTAGAAGAATTAAATGTTTTTTTTTTTTCTTAATTGACTAGCAGATAACACACCAAACAATCAGCTTGCCCGAGTCGCAAACAATCACGGCAACATTTTATCTGCTTTCTAACACAACTCGATTATAACTAAAGGGCCTGGTTTTCCTAATATCCTCCTAAATCTGTGTGATGGAAGTGGTCCGGGTCTGAAGATGGTTATTCTGGTTAAAGGCAGTTCAGGGCAGCAGCACTCTATCTCTCTCTCACCTTATTCTGCAGGCACCTTCGTCCCTCCATGCTGCAGCAGCTCCTGCGTCGCCTCGTCTTTGATGTGCCCTTGCTGACCGATTACTGCAAGATGCCTCTCAGAGTGGGCAATGATTTCTTCTCTCTTTTCCAACTGCCTTTAACTCTTTGTTTATGTTGGTTTGCCAGCATGCCTCAGTTGCTTGCCTTTTCTTTTCTTTACCTTTCTTGATAATCTAACATGTGTTTTGTCTGTATGGTCTCTGCTTGGTCACACTTTACGTTCTCAGTTTAGTAGACTGTCAGCTTGGTGGTTGAGGTACCAACAGCAAATTTCTGCCTACTCTATTGCAGGTGTACCTTACATTTAATGTAATATTACTGGTGTTCGCCTGTTCGTCTCACACACACACACACACTCACTCACTCAAAGTTGAACATTTCTAACACACCCACCGTATTAATAATCTGGTGTGGAAGAAGTGGGCAGCTGCCGCAGAGAAAACAAGCGGATGAAGTATTTTGCTGACAGGCTTGTTGACTGAACAGAGAGGAGAAATGCTGCAGATGTGATGGGTTGTGACTCGCCTGTGAAATGGTTTACACCCTTGTTCTATACCTTCATGTGCACATATGGATATCACGCATGGCCCAGTGGCACTGTGTTATTTCCAGGCTGCATTGTTGTTGCATGTTGCATGTAAATTCAGTTTTTCTTGTCTCTGCTTGACCTTTGCTCTATGTGTCCTCCAGCTGCTAACCAACCACTATGAGCAGAACTGGAAGTACTACTGCCTCCCGTCGGGCTGGGGCAGCTACGGCACAGCGTCTGAGGATGAACTACTGCTCACCAAGAAAATCTTCTGGGGAGTATTTGACTCTCTGTCTCAGAGGGTGAGGGGTCTTTTTTTTCATATCCGTTGCAATTTCAGTGTGACTTGATTTTACTGCATTAACATCTATTTATTTACCGGCTAACGTGTACCATTCTTCTTGCTGAAAGCATTTTGTACGACATTCTAGCACCACAAATGCTCAACAATACTAGTCACTTATTTGTCACAACCTTAATTAACATGCATGTATGCGAGGGCCTCATTGGCACAGATATGTGGAGGTCTGTTTGTGATACAGATGGTTGGACTCGGCACATCCCTCTAAATGCCCACTCATGAAATGAGGCTATGCAAACGGCCAGCCAGAAAACATCAATATCTGCAGAGACATCATTGATCCGAAGCCTCTAGCGCACTAGTTCTTCAGCTTTTGGAATAATTCTCCATTAACGTCTCTTTCCCTGGTCCCACTGCACTGTTACACTTTCACTCGAGTGGCTTTGCAGCTTTATTTACGTCCCACCTTCAGTGAACTTCTAAACACATCACTTGTAATCGTTAAATAAGGAGACAATTATCACAACTGCACATACATTTGAAGAGCTACGTTTTGCATTCGCTGTAGCTTTCTCTCTCTCTCATCCTGCAGAAATATGACGCAGAGCTATTCAAGATGGCCATGCCTTGCCTCAGTGCCATCGCTGGAGCTCTGCCACCGGACTACGTGGACGCCTCCATTAGTACCACTGTGGAGAAGCCTGTTACTGTCGATGCTCAGGGCAACTTTGACCCCAAACCCATCAGCACTGCTAAGTAAGCAGTGTTAGAGCCAGATGTTATAATCGATATTCAACCTGACTCAATATATCATACCAGAGATGCATGTACAGTCATATACTGTACATGCTAATGTTCTCATTGTCACACTTTTCTTTTCCCCTTAGTATTGCTCTTCCAGAGAAGCTTGAGCACTTTGCCAACAAATATGCAGAGCACTCCCATGAGAAGTGGTCAGCCGAGAAGGTAAGGCCAAAGATAAGAGCTTTTCACCTGGGGAAATGGGTATTAAATTGTAGTATTAGACTTGGAACAAGTCATGAGTGTTGTAAGAAAAGGAGTGGACAATTAAAATGTCTCTCCTTGAAGAAATACTGCATGCAGAATCAGCTGAAAAGCAGCCATATCAAAGTGATAAAATGTGGATCAATATCTTGATATTTCTTTATTTTATTTTATTTATATTGTTAGTATTTAATGACATCCTTTGAGCATGCTGGCAGTAATTGTGTAAGTACCTGCGTAGAAGGCCCCTGCTCTCTTTTGTGCTTCTTAGCCTGCATAGTTGTTTCTGTCAAAAATGACAAGAACAGCAAGAACTGAATGTACCACGACTCCTTAATGTGTTAATCTCTTACCCAGTCTTTGAAATAATACATCACATCCTTTTAGGGGACTGTGAATGCGATGCAGATTGCTTTCACCCTTGTATATCGCTTTGTACTTGTGCCTCAGGTGCTGCTGGGATGGAAATATGGAGACGGTGTTGATGAGAAGGCCAAGATTCATCCTCAGCTCAGAATTTACAAAGGCCTGACGGAGAAGGTATGAATAAAGTTGGATGTGAGTTACTTTGAATAGAGAACCTAAAGGTTGAAGCGACCGGGCTCAGTGCTTCTTTCCCATCTCTGTGTCTTTATTTCAGGAAAAAGAGATTTACAGATGGCCAATTAGAGAGTCCCTGAAGAGCATGCTGGCAATGGGCTGGAGCATCGACAGGACCAAAGAAGGAGAGAGCATGTCGCTACAGAGGGAGAATGAGAAAATGCGAAAGATCTCTCAAACTTCACAGGTACAATCCGAAGACACTGATATCAGCTGTGTTTGTCCTCGCAATATGTTTGAAACAGTTTTTAACATTTCATACATCACCATTAACTGACTCAATAGTCTTTTCCTTACTTTTTACAAACTATTGAAGTTTTTTTTACCATTGCTTCTCTCTACCTAACAACTGTCAACTATTTAAACTCTTTATCCATTACTTTTTATTTGCATTTTCAACTGTTTATCATAAATTTTAACTATTCCGCTCACATTTTCAGTACCAGCACTTGTCAGCGGTTACTCTATGCAGTTGTAAACATTCAGGTCCGATTAGTTACTGTGGACACAAAGCTGGTTTTGTTGCTTCACTTGCATGACTCATAGTAGAATAATGCTGTAACAAGTACTTAATGTTGCTTTTCAAAGTATTGATTAATACAATCACAGCGTCTTTCTGTAAATCTGCATTGTTTTTGGAACATTTCCAGGCAAATGGCTTCAATCCCAGCCCCATAGACACAAGCAACGTGGTTCTATCCAGAGAATTGCAGGTGAGTGACCTCCCTTTTTTTTTTTTTTTTCTTACATCAAACTCTCGGTCTGAATACGGGATGAAAGGAAAGATTTCTTGAATGTGAATGAGTAACGTGGGCAAGACATGCTCCTCTGTGAGATGTACTGATTGTGTTTTTTTCTCTCTTCGGTCCAAGGGGATGGTGGAGCTGGTGGCTGAAAATTATCATAACATCTGGGCCAAGAAGAAAAAGAGTGACCTCGGAAGCAGAGGTGATATGCTTATGACACAGAGATACCTGGAGTTTGCCCGTGTGGGTGGATTAATGGTGGTTAACGTGTGCCCATATGCAGTCTTGACTAAATAGGTTCGGCTGCCTTCACACAGATGCAAGAGCTATGTCTGATCAAGTCTGTGGTTTCAGGCGGGGGCACCCACTCTCTGTTGGTGCCCTACGACACGCTGACAGCCAAGGAGAAGGCCCGCGATCGGGAGAAAGCCCAGGACCTTTTCCGCTTCCTGCAGATCAACGGCTACAGCATCACAAGGTCAACAACTTCAGGATGTCTGCTACATTATCACGTTGAAGTTGAAACTTTACACTGCTTCATAACTTTTCCATTTGGTAGTTTAAGCGTTGATTTATTGCTAATATGTGTTGCAGGGGGTTGAAGGACTTGGAGCAGGATTCCTCTTCCATGGAGAAGAGGTTTGCTTACAAGTTCCTCAAGAAGCTGCTGAAGTATGTCGACTCTGCTCAGGAGTTCATCGCTCACCTGGGTATGTGTGGTGATATTTCAGGACATGACTACAAGAGCCTTAAATTAGTGTTACTTACTATTAAATATGTATGTATGTGCTCCATCCAGAGGCTATGGCTGCCAATGGCAAAACAGACAGGTCCCCTCATGAACAAGAAATCAAGTTTTTTGCCAAAGTAAGGATGTGATATAAATACAGCTGCTGCTTGTTTTAAATGAAATGTCCATCAACCTGATGTGATCTTCTTCTTCCTTCAGGTTCTCCTTCCTCTCATCGACCAGTACTTCAAGAACCACTCCCTCTACTTCCTCTCCTCCCCCAGCAAGAACCTGAGCAGCAGCGGCTACGCCTCCAACAAGGAGAAGGAGATGGTCACCAGGTACAAATAGAAAACACTCCGTTTTCCCCATCTTCTGCAACACAGCATGACAATAACTTTAAACTCCTAAACTCTTCCAATATTTCATACTAATCTTCTCTCTTCGAGTTTACGCTAACTGTCTGATTTCCTTCCTTGTCTATCCATCACACCTCCAGCCTGTTTTGTAAACTGGCAGCTCTTGTCAGACATAGGATTTCTCTCTTTGGTAAGCTGATAATACTGACAGCAGTGTGTGTGTGTGTGTGTGTGTGTGTGTGTGTGTGTGTCTGTGTGCTTATAAAAGTGAGTGCTTGTCATTTTATCATGTCTTAAGTTGGTTCTCGTAAACTGTTTTTCAGCTGTGTCATGTCTGAAGGACTTCATTGACAATGGCATAATGGCATAGTTTTATATAAACTGCAAACCTAAAAGCTTTTTGACATATTTGGGTAACATATAAAATACCAAATACTGTAGTATAGCATATGAATTAGTGATCTTCAGAGACGTTGGTCGGCTGAATGTTTGGCTTTAGGTACAGCCAGGTGACCTGTTGCCCCCCGTCTTCATGCCAAAATGTTGAACTTTTCCTCTAAACAACAGCAACTAAAAGGCCAAACCATTGAATTCAAATTCAAATACTTTAACCCATCTTGCCCTTTACCAGGTTAGAGGTAGTAATATATATATATATTGATCCATTAAATGTGCTATTGATGACATTGATAACTGTTGCACTGGCACTCCCCCCTTCCGTTGCATTCACGTCACAACACAGCTGTTACTCGAAGCGCAGGCGCCCTCAATGGGTTGCCAGTTTGTTGCACAACCTGCGTTTTCATGGTCGAGTGGAGTGACACTCAGATTCAGTCATGTCACGTGATTAATCTTTTGTGGCATGAATTAATTTTGCAACATGTAGCTATATACATTTGGGTTACTTTGTGCAGTGGTGTGAAAATTCATGTAATGTCAAACTCCCCAAAGACTCTTGACCCCTACACAGACATACCACGTGATATATATATACTGTACATATATATATATATATATATAACAGTATGTGTAGCTTAACTGCAACATGGAGCTTGAAGATGTAGACAAAGATTAAAACAGGAGAAGGAGGAGGAAAGCTAGTCGTGGGCAGTGACAACATGTGTGTCAGCGTTGACGAGTGCATTAAATGTGGCATGCTTCCGAATTTCTGAATAAACAAACATGCAGTTCCTTACCTGCTTCGTCCTTGTTGCACTATTCATTAAGATCATTCTAAACAGATTTCTGTCATTCAAACAACTCAGAATTGTAGTTGAAACGTCAGTTATAATGTCCTACTTATAAAAAAAATGTCAGGTTTAAATCAGACTCGGGCTCATAATTGTGGTTAATGGGTCGGGCCAGAACGTGCTCGGGTAGCGTCGGGCTGGATTTTCTGGGCCCCATCTAAGCTCTGGTCTGTTCACATCATATTGAGGTCTTTGCGTTGTCTTGCAGGGAGCGACTCCATGACCATCGTCAGCTGTCTGCACATCCTGGCACACACCTTGGATACCAGGTGAGCACAAACTAGTCACCTGGCAGCATTGAGTTTTCTTCTCCAACATTACATTCAAATAAAAATCTAGTGAACAAAAGCCTCAATTAAGACTGTTTACACAATCATTTGTTTGAGAAACCAATTACATTTTTTTTATTGTAATACGGTGTTGTAAAATCCAGCCCTTTAAGAGGAACAAACTTGTCACGTCACATTTTCTTTAAGAGGCTATTACTGTGGTGTCTTATGGGAAGCGGTGGCATTAACAAAGAGCGTCTTCTGGCATTTTAATAAGCAAAACAAATTTCATACAGCACATGTTGCCCAAGGCTTATGGTGTTCTTCTGATACATTGTGCTGCTTGTTTCTGCAGCTCACATATTATGATGCTAAATGGGAAGTGTATTATTGTCTTGTTAAGGCTTAAGAGCTGATGTCCACAGACCGCCTTTCTTAGTGAGACACATCAAGGCTTAACAACGGGTAATTCATTCTGCGGTATTGTGAAATGCTGAAAATGAAGGACTAATCATATGAACGTGTTGTGCTTTTTCAGAGTCGTGCGGTATTTCTACATTAGCAAACTCACTTTGGATTTAAATATTATCCTAATTCAGAAGATAAATCATAAGTGTTTCAGTGTGAGGGCGTTCAGGTTGATTCTCACGTCTCATACTTCATGACTTAAACCGTCTGAGACTGCGAGAGTGAAATAATTGCATATGTGAGCGTGTCTGACTGAGTAAACAGCGTTGTCCTTTGCATACTAAGGGGTATCCAGTGGTTTATTACAGTCCTGCCCTTGCATGGCTTCTCATTTGCTGCCGCTCGTTAATCACGCTCCCTCTCGCTCCAACAGGACCGTGATGAAGACGGGCTCGGAGCTGGTGAGAGTGGGGCTGAGGACGTTCTTCGAGAACGCCGCAGAGGACCTGGAGAAGACCTTTGAGAACCTGAAGCTGGGGAAGTTCACCCACTCCCGCTCCCAGATGAAAGGGGTGTCGCAGAATATCAACTACACCACCGTGGCTCTGCTCCCCATATTAACGGCGCTGTTCGAGCACATCACTCAGCATCACTTTGGAGTCGACCTGCTTTGTGAGTCTCGACAGCAGAGGATTCAAACATGAGGATGCGTAAAAAAAACTGGAGTCAAGTGTTAATGTTAAGTTTATTGTAACACAGTGATTACACGCTGCGTACGTCCTGTCATCATGGGACAAATCTGTTGCTAGCTTACACAAATGTATGACGAGGTTCCTGCTGTCAATGTGAATGAGCATAATAACAAGGGACTTTTCATTTTCTTTATTTCTTGCAGTGGATGATGTCCAAGTGTCCTGCTATCGCATCCTGACCAGTCTCTACGCGCTGGGCACTGGGAAAAACATCTATGTAGAAAGGTATCTCAGCTTCAGCATCGTGTCTCAGTAATGAAACCTACTATTAAATGCAGCTTTCAGCCAACTCTCCTGTCCGTGTCCCTCAGACAGCTGCCGGCCCTCGGCCAGTGTCTGGCCACCCTGGCGGGGGCCATGCCTGTGGCCTTCCTGGAGCCGCTCCTCAACACGTACAACCCCTGCTCCGTCTTTAATACCAAGAGTGCCAGAGAACGAGCCAGTGAGTCATGTGTAATTATTCTCACGTGAAAGATTTCATTACCGAGCTGGCAATTAAACAGCTGTCTTTACAAGCATCCTTTTGGGATGACGTGCTTGTTCTACAGTACGAGAAAAGGGCGATACACTTTTCCTACATTTAATCATACATTTATCTGTGCTGTGTGCCAGCACACTTACTGTGCGTGTGTCATATTAATTTTGAGTAATATCCCCTTAATATCATACATAATAGGACGTATAATTTGTTATTGTGAACACCGTTGGGATTGTTTGTAGTCCTAGGCATACCAGACTCGGTGGAGGAGATGTGTCCCGGGATGCCGCGGCTGGACGGTCTGATGAAGGACATCAATGACATGGCCGAGTCTGGAGCGCGCTACACAGAGATGCCTCACGTTATCGAGGTGGTGCTGCCCATGCTGTGTAACTATCTGTCCTACTGGTGGGAGAGGGGGCCAGAGAACCAGCCGGCCAGCGGGGGCAGCGTCTGCTGCACCACCGTCACCTCTGAGAACCTCAGCCTCATTCTGGGCAACATCCTCAAGATCCTCAACAACAACCTGGGCATCGACGAGGCCTCCTGGATGAAGAGGATTGCTGGTGGGAATGGGTTTCTTTCCTTTTTTTTCCAATGTCAGTTTCTTTTGGCAAACATTTAAGTTTGTCCACTACAAAAGAGCTACATCACTGAGTTTAGGAAATTTAACAACAGTTTTTATGGCTACATTGCTAATGTGGTATATTATTGTTTGTAATAAAAACAAACAAAGTCTAAACAGTGGACATTACTTATATGAAAATGCTAATTTCTCATAAACCTAAACATTTATAATAAATCTGAACTGAAATAAAGTGACATTTGCTCCTCCTTCCCACCATTAAGTGTACGTCCAACCCATCATCAGCAAAGCCCGTGCAGACTTGTTGAAGAGCCACTTCCTGCCTACGCTGGAGAAGCTGAAGAAGAAGACCGTGAAGGTGGTGTCTGAGGAAGAGCTGCTGAAGGCAGACAGTAAGGGAGACACCCAGGAGGCCGAGCTGCTCATCCTGGATGAGTTTGCTGTGCTCTGCAGGGACCTGTACGCCTTCTACCCCATGCTGATCCGCTATGTGGACAACAACAGGTGGAGTGGATGATAAAGTTGTTTTAAAGCAGTCTGTAGGAGATAAGGTAGATGTTACTGTTTGCATAACATTTTTACTTCAGGTCCAGGTGGCTAAAAGAACCAGACGCCGATTCCAATGAGCTCTTCAGAATGGTCGCTGAAATATTTATCCTCTGGTGCAAATCACACGTAAGTTCTCTCATCTCCGTATATTTTAAGCCACAAAATAGGCATATTTATGCATAAAATATATTTATCACACTGATCTTTCTTTGACATCTCTCCAGAATTTCAAAAGAGAAGAGCAGAACTTTGTGGTCCAGAATGAAATCAACAACCTTTCCTTCTTGACCGGAGACAATAAAACCAAGATGTCAAAGGTAGGTTTGTTATTTCCCCGCTTACTCTGAACATCTTTGAACAACTGAACAATTTGATTTCTTTGTTCCAGCAGCGGATCAAAATTCAGTCGTGTATAAGGCACATTTACCCATTTAACGTGTGTGAGAAAGCAGAAAAATGTCCATAAATAAACAGGATTAGTACAATGAGCAAGATGCATGTTAACATATTCTCAGCCATGTTAACATAGCGACTTTGGTGTTGATGTTAACATGCAAAATGCCATGAGAATCTAGAGGAACTAAAACACACACATACACTCGTGACAAACATGAATAAATTGGACTTTGACTGGGTGTGTATGAATTGCTGCCTGTGTGCTTCTTACAGTAGATGACAGAAACTAACTTTCATACCTTCAGCCCTTTCAGGGGATGAAACATTTCATTTTCCCGTCTGCCTGGTTTACCTGTATGAAGGCAAACGATCTGTTTTCATTGCAGCTGCCCGTCCATGTGAGGACTGTGCGCCTCCATTAATTGCCCTCTCATCTGCTTTCTCTTTCTGTCCCTCTCAAACAGTCCTTTAAGGAGAAGGTAGAGTGATGCAGTGCATGTGCCGTTTACCTGCCAGCTTATTGGCTTATGTGCTCCAGTCGCTAAGCAGAAAAAGCCAATAGCTTGTGCCGCTGTGCTATATAGTCTATAGTGTAGTTATATAGTGTGTCACCTGATTATTTGTCATCACCGCGTGTGTTCCATGGTAACTTTGCTCATTTCCTCATTGCTTTATGGGTGGAACACGTCTCATCCGGAGTAATGAAGTCCAGCCCTTCTGTAGCAAATCATGTGATCACGTGCCACTGGTGTGTTTGCCGTTGATGGATTGTGGTTCTCTGGTGTGTTTGGCCAATAGTTACCTCATGCTATTTATATATGTTGTAGTTGATGTGTGTCTGTGTGTGCGTGTGTGTGTCAGTGTATATATATATATATATTAATATGGAAATTAGTGTTTTCAGTGAGCCAGCTGCTTCAATTTGGCTCAAAAGTGCAATGTTCCCTCACTGCTAACATTTTGCTGTTCCAACAGCATCAGTCTTCTACTTCTGCTTCTCAGCTGAGGTGTGAAACCTCTTAATGCTTTCGTGGCACAGATTCAGTCCGGTCACGGATTTTGCCAGGCCTGAAAAATAAATGCCTCAGTTGCCTTTTGCTCAAACACAGCGGGGGTTCTCCCACTGAGAAACGAGCTGTGATAAAATACTGTGACGGTATCAGTTTAAATGTTGAAAGCAAGTGCTTTAGTGCAACCCAGCAAAAATGCTAAATCATATGTTATTACCTCAAAAAGACCAGCTCATTAAGCTGTTTATCCATTACGTTGTGCCGTCTGAAGTTAATATGGTGATTGTGTTCAGTCTGGAGGACAAGACCAGGAGAGGAAACACAAGAAAAGGCGTGGTGAGTTCTACTCCATCCAGACCTCGCTCATTGTGGCCGCTCTGAAGAAGATGCTGCCTATCGGCCTCAACATGTGCACACCAGGAGACCAGGAGCTCATCTCTCTGGCCAAGACCCGCTACCTCCTGGTGAGACAACTTCCATGTGACCACACATTTGACATGGGACTTATGAGATCACAGCCACAAGTGATTTATTCACAATAATAAAGCTTTACATTTGCCTTTTTATTGCTGCTATTGTCTAATAGAGAGACACAGACGAGGAGGTTAAAGATCATATTCGGCAGAATCTGCACCTTCGAGAAAAGGTGAGTATGTCCAAATCAATTCCATGACTGAAGTTGGTTATTCGTTTCCAAACATCGTATGAATTATGTTCCCCATCCTTATTTCTCAGTCGGAGGACCCTGCAGTGAGGTGGCAGCTGAACCTGTACAAGGACATAGCGATGAGAAGCGAGGGGCCTCCAGACCCTGAGAGGGTGGTGGACCGTATCCAGAGGATCTCTGCTGCTGTCTTCAACCTGGAGCAGGTTGGCCTCAAATATTTATGCATCCTGAAATATATTATGAGCTGCAAATAGCACTCAGGGTACATGTTTTATTAAATCATCATGAAGGTACAGTGTAGGGCTGGGAGGAAATTCAATAAGCTCATTTCTTATCTCGCAATGGATTCTGCTTTTAGAATACTGTAGTGAAATCAATATGTGTGCATGTGTGTAAACATAGTCAGTGTTGGAAATAGTCAGACATATTAATTAATTTATTCTTTATAGACGTTTATTTCATATAGATATGTTTATGTAATGCTCAAAATGAAGGGAACACTTAGATCTTGATGAACTAAAAGTTGAAAAGCTTTACTGATGTAAATTGTTTGTTGAGAACAAAATGACCTAACAAAGGTCAACCTGTTGAGGGCTGGATTCAAAATCACACTGAATTCCTAAATTGACAGATTGAGATCCCTGAAGTTTAATATTCTTAGTGTTATACCGTCATGATTAAGTGTTCCCTTGTTTTTTTAGTACATGTTAAATATTCATATACTGTATATCAAGATCATGACATGAAATGACCTACATCATGAGAGAAGATTTTGCTCATACACCAGTACCGGGCCAACAATCACACAACTTACGGCACTTTAAGACCAATTTATATTTTATGGTTCTTGGAGAACTGTGCTTTTTACTTGGCTTGACAAAGATGAAACACAAATTGCATTAATCCTTGGCAGAAAAGTTGCACGGAGCCGCTTGAATGCTTAGTTTAGTTGCTGTCACTCAGGCAGCTTCACAGTCAGTTACCAAGAGAAAAACACAATCATCTAATCTTAACACTGACTTTTTCTACTCCCGTTAGGTGGAACAGCCATTGAGATCCAAGAAATGTGTATGGCAGAAGTTGCTGTCCAAACAGAGGAAGCGAGCGGTTGTCGCCTGCTTCCGCATGGCTCCACTTTATAATCTGCCAAGGTGTGACATGCAGCCCTTTTCTGTCTTTATTTTTTTGCCTAAAACCATGTTATAAAGCCTTATAATAGTGAATCCAAACATAAAACTCCACCTTTAGAAATTAGCGCAGAGCCCCTAATGCCACTACTATTAGATGGTAAATTGTAAAGAAACTGTTGTAATATCACTTCTGTGTTTGCTGGCCAAATAGTGCCGCACTTTCTTCTTGTGCTGTCTGACTCACAACCCTCATTTTTCTCTTTTCTTGGGTTCTGACCCTGCATTAATGCACAGCCTCGCTCCCTCCCTCCGTTTGTAGGACAAATGTCTGGCCTGCAGCTGTTATCAAGGAGTAGAAAAAAAGGGACACGAGCAATTTCATGCCCTGCTGCTCGGTAACTCAATCACAGGAAGCCAGGCAGAGAGCTACAGTAGGGAGGAAAACAATTATGAGGCCCAACCTGGGGGCGGCCATCTTCAATATGTGCTGAGACGATGCCGCCCGCCCGCCTGACAGCATGACTCATTTATTCAGAGTTGTTGACAGTGAAATATGACACGGCATAGCTAATAATTAATAGAGAGGATTTACAATGCGCTCACAATGGATTGTTTGTGTTTGGGTAAATAGATTTGTCTGTCTGAGGGCTGGCCGAGCTTCTGGATAATGTCAACTCGCCCGGAGTTTCACGTATTCCGATGTCATCTTTTCTCTTCTGTCTCTGTTCAGCCTTTGTTCTCTCCTCAATGTCACACTCTACTCTACCTCATCCCCCTCAGGCACAAAAATAATAATTACTTCCTGAAAGCCTACCGACATATTTGGCTGGAGATAATGCATGAGAACACAGACTCTGACAGTCTGCTCTCCATGCTGACGGTAATGTGGCGCTGATCAAATGTTTCTTCTGTATGACCTGGCACCCCTTTTCTGAACTACCCCTCGCTTTCCTCCAGGCACGGTTTACCCTTCAAAATATGACTCCCATTCAAAACTCCACACTGGTTTTTCCACTGGTCCACAGCTGTACAGCAATCCAAGGACTTGTTTGACATTTTGGGAACTATTTGTAATTGCTTTCTAGCCGAGAGTTTAGATGAGGATGTTGATGCTACTCTCATGTCTGTACGCTAAATATGAACCTCCAGCCAACCATTAAATGTCAGACTGTTCTTCACCGTTGCTGATGTGCAGATACACGGCTATAATAATCCAAATTTAGACTAGGGTGCAATTTTCTGCATGCTGATGAGAAAACAATTTGTGTCTAGATGAACAGTCTAGCAGAGAGCATGTATAAGCAACACGACAGTTTCATAAGGTGACCAGTTGGATGCGCCAGTGCCCTAAACTAACCAGTATTAACCTCTCCTGAAGGATCTTGTCCCCTCCTCTGCTCTGCTCCTATGTAACCCAGGCTAATCTCCTCTGACCCTTCCTTAGGCATCGCTCTATTAACCTCTTCCTCCTGGCCTATCAGAGAATATGGATAGAAACAGAGGAGTACTCCTTTGAGGAGAAGCTAGTGCAGGATCTTGCAGTAAGTACTCGTGTCCTCCCCCAGTGCCGTCTTGTTGGTGCTCATGTGCTGTGTGGAGCTGAGCGTCGCCCCCTACAGTGCCACTTTCCTTTACTTGTGTCATCGTTCAAAGTGCCCCCAATTCCACCACGTCCCACCGGTGTCACCTTTACGATGGCTTTCAACCGGATCCTCCCCATTTTTGGCGAGCCTGACATCGCCGCTGATGTCAGAGCCACCCGATGTATTTTCCAACCACCGTGTCCCATTCAAGATCTGTAAGAGGGCATCCTGCCTCGATGCATCGACTTACTAATGAAATTTCTGAAAGCTGTGGTGTCTTTCTTAAATTTGAACCATCATAAAACATCACAGTCATGCATTGGATTTGTAGAGAAAGCAGAAGAAAAACTGCATGTGACTGCTTTCTTTACACCTTCACAAAAGTGCCTCAAATATTTCCTCACTTTTGAGGTCCACGATAACCTACAGCAGAATATGCAGAGATTGATTCAAAACACTTAAAGGGTTTATGAAAATGGAGTTGAATTAATTCTGTTTTCTCATCTGGAATAAGAGGCTATCATTAAGACACGCTGGAACCTGACACCCCCTACTGTGCCAATGGGTGTCTCCATTTTTTAAAAATGATATTCATTCAAATGTTTTTATCTTCATTTAATTATTGAAAAATAAAAAAAAAAACAATCTATTTCCATGTAATTTGAAATGAAAGCCACAGGGCACCACATAAGGCGTTGACAGATGAAGAAATTAATGATCCGACCAGCAAAACACACATATTTGCAGCGATCCTACAGAAAAATAGTTTCTATGTGTTTTCTATGATCGCCCTCTGCTCTGATGTAAAATGGTAGGAAGTGTTAACTGCTTAACTCCATTCTCCACCTTTTAACCCTGCTGAACATCATCCACTGTGTTTGTGTGTGTGTGCTTGTGGTTTATTGTCTGCATGCTATCAGCTTTTTTTTTTATATATACAACCCAATTCTCTTGAGGTAAGTGGTGTATAGTTAAGTAACACTTCAATGTTACTGTAACTGCTGTTCATACAAAATATTAAGTGTTCATATATGTCGATATTGAGACTACATTGAGCTCCAGTATTTACTTGCATTGGTTCGTGCAGAAAACGCAGCCCAAAGTGGAGGAAGAGGAAGAGGAGGAGGTCAGAAAGCAGCCAGACCCTCTTCACCAGCTCATTCTGCATTTCAGCCACAACGCTCTGACTGAGTGCAGGTGAATACACACTCCCTTACACACACTTAGCCACTTGGCACGATGCGTTTTGCCCCATCTGTTCTACATAATAGTTTTGGCTTGTGCTGAGCTAATATAGAGCCACATTAAGCTAAATCATTGCTTTATATTTTCTACTGGGAGAGTAACACAAGTCATGTTTTAGTATTTCTCTTTAGTCCTGCTGCTTACTGTCTAAACGGCTATGAATGTAACCGCTGAGCATTGCTTTTAGACCCGTTCAAAACATGCCTAAGAAGAGGCCAGATGCGTGACCTGCTGCTGCTTGTAGATTTGTGGAGAACCGCTCATATAAACGACTTCACACATTTCAATAATGTCCTTGGTTCCTCAGAAATACACCTATGACATAGTTGTGTCACACACCAGTTGTGGTTAGGAACACTGGTGAAATACAATAAAAAAAGGGGGGGCAGACTTTCCCTTTAGGCGAGGCAGGCAACTTTAATGTGCCCCTAAATAGCTCTAGATTTATTATGATGTTAAGATATGAAAACAAATGAATTGTGTTACTATTCCAATTCTTCGTACCCCAAAATAGTTTACAAAACACTTAAAAAACATGCAACTTAACGGTATAAAACTCACTGTGTACTTCCACTGCAGAGCATTGTGGTACTTCATGGCACATCTAAATTTAGGACTTTTACTGTGAGGTAATAGTTCTTCTGCAGAGCCTCCGCTGCCACACAGAGCCCTGCTCGCCTGTTTATCCAAAGTTTATTAATAATGGATGTGTCTCGTAACCAAATTTAACCAAATTCTACTAAAGCACTCCCTTGGATCCCCGATCAATACACCTGTGAAGTCGATCAGATGAGCAGCTTAATAGTGAGATGAGATTGTGTGCCACACAAGGTTTAACCACCAGATATATCTCTTTTTCTTCGTCAGTTCTTTGGAAGAGGATCCCTTGTATATTGCATATGCAGATATGATGGCAAAGGTACTTCATTCTCTGAGTTGTTTTCACTGAAATGTGCGCCGTTCGGCAAAACGTCTCAGCTTTGAAATTCTCCTTTCTCTTTCAGAGTTGTGATGAAGGTGAAGAAGAAGAGGAGGAGGAAAAAGAGAAAACATTTGAGGTGCTGTTGATTTGAACACTGTGCTGCGTTATCAGATTGTTTTTTAATCATATCCGTAACGAGTGCTTACTGCGTTACTTCCTGCAGGAAAAGGAAATGGAGAAGCAAAAGATGCTGTACCAGCAAGCCAGACTACACGACCGAGGCGCTGCAGAGATGGTGCTTCAGATGATCAGTGCCAGCAAAGGTAGGAAGAGAAGCGTTCACCTGTCTTATGTAACCACCGCTATGTGTCGCCACTGTGTGATATTTGATTTGTGGTCGTCAGGTCGACTTGGCGCCGTGGTGACTTTCACCCTCAAACTCGGCATCTCGGTGCTCAACGGGGGAAACATACTGGTGCAGCAGGTACACGTCTAAATGGACCTTATGTCTTGAAATGTGTGTCAATGCAGTAGCTCAGGAAGTAAATGAGTACCAGCTGTTGCTTTTGCTCTAGCAACAGAATGGCATTGAGTAGGTCTATAGGTATCGTTAGCATCTGTCCACTATTTATTGTGCTTTTATCTTGATGCAGAAAATGCTGGACTACCTGAAGGAAAAAAGAGATGTTGGCTTTTTTAAGAGTTTGTCTGGGCTGATGATGTCTTGCAGGTAATGAAGCCACATAATCACACACAAAACACTCGATTTACATCTTTTTTTTAGTTCTCAGCTGCATTTTAAAGTGGAACTCAACCAATTATACACAGAGCGATCAGTTTACTAGTTAAGGGAGACGTTTAATGTGTTCTGTGGCTGAGTCTGAGAAAATAACCCTGATGATGTCATCAGGTTTATCTTAGCTTCAGCTTGGAGATTAATAATGTATGACAAGAGGCCTCATTTACAAACTGCGGGGGACAGGAATGGAATTAAAAGTTAGGATATTGTCAACTGATTTTAATCACACATTTTTGAACTGTTTGATGTAGCCACTAACTTAATGGGAGTACAATACTAAATTGCTGGAGTACCCCTTTAAAATACATATTGCAGAAATACAAAATATAGAAATGAATGGCGTCTCAGGTCAAGCTTTGTGTCTGATCTCTTCTAGTGTCCTAGACCTAAATGCATTTGAAAGGCAAAATAAAGCTGAAGGTCTTGGAATGGTTACTGAAGAAGGATCAAGTAAGTGAGCAAACTTAATGTGGTCAACTTCTCTGTGACTGTTCTAGGTTTTGATCCATCAACGATATGAGTGATTGATTTGTCTTCTACCGGGAGACTTTAAATCATGGTGATGTAAAGATATACAACATATTTATGACCTTAATGCGGTAGCAAAGTATGATGTTATGCTTTGTACCATCGCACAAAAAAGTGCAGAATAGACAGAACCGTAATACTAAAAGCTCAGCACTTTCTGTGCCACACTGTGTTGTTGCTAAATGCTGATCCGCTGCAGATCTGAGTATCTTTGTAAGCTGACAATGAAACAGAGGTTATGTCATTTTGAGGGCAGACGGACCCTTTTTCTGCCACTCACTGTTATGGATGTGACCCAAACCGCCATGAGAGATACACAGGACACATGTAGAAACCGTACTCGTGGCATGGCGTGTCTCACCCTGGCTCATGGCGTTACTGTCCTCTTAGTCAGGCTTGTAACCGACTGCAAGACGAATGACGCGGCATTAGCTTGACTCTGCTCTTTAGTTTGCTGGTCGTGCGAGCCCATCCCCATGTCACGCGTGTCAGCCGTATGTCATGTCATGTGTCATGCAGGTAAACCTGTGCTACTGTATGTCCCGTCTGGGCCTCCAATGCACTCGCTCACAAATTACATCCACACGGAAATCCAGGCCTCTGTTTGATCTGATGGGTTGCATACAGTATAAAAAAAATCTGTTTTTTTTC
Organism: Chelidonichthys spinosus; assembly: GCA_029853015.1. NCBI lineage: Eukaryota > Metazoa > Chordata > Actinopteri > Perciformes > Triglidae > Chelidonichthys > Chelidonichthys spinosus. The sequence goes on along the minus strand of CM056833.1, from coordinate 12,867,978 downwards.
TCATGCATATCCCAGCCCATCTTCACCTCATGAGCTCAGGCATAAGTGATGGTAACTGTTAGTCCGTCCAACCTGTAGTCTAAACACCTGCCCAGTGAGCAGAGCGTCCTTTAAGTTTAAATTTAACCGCATGTCAATGTCTCCAATCGATGTGAGTATGTAAACGATATATATCTAAAGCGCTATCACTCTCTCCTGTTCCTACTTCTTCTGATTGAATATCAATGTCTTCTCCTTTGCTTATGTCTGCTTTTGTTTTGTTTGTTTGTTTTCTTCTGATCACGTTGTTTATCTCATCGGTCGCAGTCAACGTGAGTGAGCGGGGTAAATACATGGTTTAGATTCTACTCATTCTATGCAAATGCTGACATCTTGATTGCTCTCCGTTCAACTCCGTCCTCCCCCTCCTCACCCCTCCACCCCTAACCTTCTCCACCCCCCTCTGCCATTCCTCCTCCCTTGTCCTGAATGCAATACAACCACCTTCTTTGCACCGTGGACTGAAGGAACACATGCATGCTTCTATGATATCCGGATAGATTGTTCAGTCCACGCTCCGGTGCCCCGAACTGGTTCACTCTCCACTTCTTCATTTGTAAGAAGTCCGTGCTTGTCATATGTGTGGGACCTTTTCATTTATTTTGTTTATTCATTTTGACGACACTAACCGTGTAATAAGAAATAAATCTCCCAAAGCTTTGTTTGTTAGAAACAACAAAGTTTTGCTGGTGTTTAACAACAAAGCACAGTACCCCCCCCCCCCCTCCCCCTTATTATTAACCTTGTTTTAATTTGTGAAATGATGTACTTCACCTCCTCTGAACCCTTAAATATAGCGTATATAAATTGATGTCATCTGATAGCTAGACAGTAGCTTTATGAGGAGGTGAACATTATGCAAGCCTTTATACCTGCACTGACATTAAAATGATGGGTCTCTGACCTTCTTAGCACTGAAAGGGGCCGTTAATCTCATTTCCTGTCCTCAGGTTCGAAGGTGCTGCAGAATGACGAGTTCACCAAAGACCTCTTTAGGTTTCTGCAGCTTCTCTGTGAGGGCCACAACAATGGTAGGTGGACATTTGACACCAGAAACAAAGTGGTTTTAGATGGGTGGTGTGAATGTACTGCAGTGTTTCATCTGATTGTGTCCAATGTCTTAGATTTTCAGAACTTCCTGAGGACTCAGACAGGGAACACAACAACAGTTAACATCATCATTAGTACTGTCGACTACCTGCTAAGACTCCAGGTATATAATTGCAGACAGAGCTATGAAACAAATCATTCGTGTTGTTTAATCTGCTCAATCATTTTGATCCTTTCTTCTTTAGGAATCCATCAGTGATTTCTACTGGTACTACTCCGGTAAGGATATTATAGATGAGGCAGGGCAGAGGAACTTCTCCCAAGCACTGGCAGTGGCCAAGCAGGTCTTCAACTCTTTAACTGAGTACATACAGGTACGATATCACGTATGCACAGATCCCACTGCACCATGACTTCATTAAAAGATAAAGGTTGATTTTTGATGCACAGTGGTGTCTGACGTTCTCCATGCTGTGTGCTCCAGGGTCCGTGTATCGGGAACCAGCAGAGTCTGGCTCACAGCAGGCTGTGGGATGCAGTGGTGGGCTTCTTGCATGTTTTTGCCAACATGCAGATGAAGTTGTCCCAGGTTAGCACTTTTGACTCCAATAAAGTGGTGTTGCTATGTTTCTGTACTGTACGTCTGTCAGTACTGAGTACATCCATTTCATGTATTTGACAGCTACTTGTATAGTTTTACATATAAAACACATCCATTTATAAAATAGTACCCATCATTGTAAGAGCTAGCTCCACTACATCAACTACTAGATTCGAACCCTGGAAAAGATTGTATTTTTGCCTTTACTTGACAGTTTTATTGTATAGATATAAAAAGGAATTACTGAGGGAGGGAGGTGTGGCGACATGCAACAGAGGACGCTGGCTGGGATCAGGGTTTGCATTAATGTATGAGCAGATATGTAATCCTGTGGATGTCTTGTAGCCAAATGTTTCAGCCATATGCCATTCAAATGCTTTTACTGTATATTATGTGTCCTAATGGTTTGGCTCCAAGATCTTCCCAAGATCAAATTTGTGCTTACATATACATTAATACATAATTGATAATAATACAATACATTAACTAACAGGCCACTCTATGACGTGAATTCTTTTTAATGGTAGTGTTTGCTTTCAGAGATTTGAATACTCCATCCACCAATAGTACCTGTCTTTGTCAGCCAGAGGCTCCTTTAAAATATCTGCAGCCACTAGAGGTCTCTCCAGCCTCAAGGATAACCGAGGATACTGCAGTACAATAACATGTCATATCACTCAGCTGTATGATGTATGACTCCATCATCTATATATTTCCTCTATGCCCAATAAGCCAGGAATGGGATGAAATCCAGGGATGGGATGAAATCCAGGGATGGGATGAAATCCAGGCGCTAACCTTATCTCATGGCCATCAGAAAGGACAGTAGAAGCCTGTATCAGAGAGAGCACAGGTGGAGGGCTTCGAATTTAGCGCATCAAAGTACACCTCAGATTTATGGCATGTTGAATACAGACTCCATAGAGACCCTAAATGAGTCAGACTGACCTAGCCATCTGCTCTTAGACAGTGAAATAGCATTAACCCTGGTTCTGATGGATGGCTGTTACCTAGAAGGCCCTTCTGGGCTCCAGCAGAGCCATTGTGGGTCCCCACAATCTGATGCAGCCTTGATCTCTCAGGGACATTAGACAGGATGGCTGTACTCCTACTGTGTGTATATGTGTGATATACATAGAGTACTGATGGTCCCTTGTTTCTTCTCCTCACAGGACTCCAGCCAGATTGAATTATTGAAGGAGCTGCTGGACCTGCAGAAGGACATGATCGTCATGATGCTGTCCCTTCTTGAAGGTTTACTTTTAATTGACCAACTGTATGAGCTGCACCAGCATCACCAGTTTGCATGGAATATTAACAGATATTTACCAACACAGCTTTGCTTAATCTGCATGGAGAGTGCTGCTGTTATTGTGTGTACTGATCAACTTTGCAATGGTCCCTTTCCCCATTACTTCACAGGTAACGTTGTCAATGGTACTATTGGCAAACAAATGGTGGACACCTTGGTGGAATCTTCCAGCAACGTGGAAATGATCCTGAAGTTTTTTGACATGTTCCTCAAGTTGAAGGACCTCACTACCTCCGACAGCTTCAAGGAGTACGACCCCGAGAGCAAAGGGGTCATCTCCAAGAAAGATTTCCAGAAGTCCATGGAGAACCAGAAACAGTACTCCCAGTCTGAGATTGAGTTTCTTCTCTCCTGCACCGAGGCCGATGAGAACGACATGTTCAACTACGAACAGTTTGTGGAGCGATTTCACGAGCCCGCCAAGGACATCGGCTTTAATGTCGCCGTGTTGCTGACTAATCTCTCCGAGCACATGCCTCACGACGCTCGCCTCTCGACGTTCCTCGACCTGGCCGAGAGCGTCCTCAGCTACTTCGAGCCGTATTTGGGTCGTATTGAGATCATGGGTGGAGCCAAACGCATCGAGAGAGTCTACTTTGAGATCAGCGAGTCGAGCCGCACCCAGTGGGAGAAGCCTCAGGTGAAAGAGTCCAAGCGGCAGTTCATCTTCGATGTCGTCAACGAAGGCGGCGAGAGCGAGAAGATGGAGCTGTTTGTCAACTTCTGTGAGGACACCATCTTCGAGATGCAGTTGGCCTCCCAGATCTCTGAGCCGGACCCAGTGGAGCGTCCGGAGGAGGATGAGGACGACAGCCAGAGTGTGGTGGAGAACCAGGAAGAGGAAGAGGAGGAGATTGTGATGATGGAGTCTTCCTCTGCTTTTACAGTCGCCTGCATCTCCATGAAAAAAAGCCTCTGCCACTTCCGCCAGCTGCTCACCCTCAAGAGCATGAGGCGGCAGTACAGGAAGTTCAGGAAGATGAGCGTCAGGGAGCTGGTGAGGGGCTTCTTCTCATTCTTCTGGATGATCATCACAGGCCTCTTCCACTTTGTCTACAGCCTGGTCTGGGGCTTCTTCCACATCTTGTGGACCACTATGTTCGGGGGTGGCCTAGTGGAGGGGGCCAAGAACATGAAGGTCACGGACATTTTGGGGAACATGCCCGACCCCACCCAGTTTGGGATCCACGGCGACGTGTTGGAGATGGAGAAGATGGAGGCCAGCGAATCGGCGGCGTTGGCAGAGATGGGTCAGATGGTTCAGGGAGAAGCAGGAGAGGCGGATCTGATGGCCGAGCTGCTGAACATCCAGCCCAAGAAGGAGGGGAAGCACGGGGCTGAGCCCGGTTTGGGGGACGTGTCTGAGGTGGTGGTGGGGGACGCTCCGTCCATAGCCAGCGCTGTCAAGCAGAAGAAGGCACAGGTCAGTACTCATGTTACAACCGTCTCAACCGATTAGTACTGACGTTTCATTGGAAAGACATTTGTCATTATATCATGATGGTGAAAGCGATGTGTTTGTTCCAGTTGGCTGCAAAGAAGAGGGCTGTAAATGGAGACCACAAATCAGATTCAGAGAAAGGAGAGTGAGTATTCTTAATGTGTTCATCGATCATCCTCGAGTGAAATTGCAATTGATATGTGTGTGTAGCGTCTTTAAATACAGGGTTGCCCATAATGTTGGAATGATTTGCCAATATATTGTCTTTTATAGCACCAAAGAAGTGTTATGCATAAATTAATTTCACCTGGGTAATTGTGACACATAATGAAATTATTGCACCTGGTCAAACGTGATTACTTCCAACTTTATGGACAACAGTGTATTTCTAATGGCACTGGGTTTATAGTTGTATTTTGCTGTCTGTCACGGTGTCTTTTTTATATTCTAAAAGGTTCAGGTTCTTAAAAAAGGTGCTTTAACTGTGAAGATATTTTAAAGACATATAACAGGATTTAGGTGAACTCTAAGTGGGATGTGAATGTGGATGATTCCAAGAGTAGCCTCTGGGTGTGCTGTGGTTTTGTTTCACTCAAAGGTTGCATGCATATGTGTGTGTGGGACCATTTATCTGTCTGCCACTAATAGAGGAATTACACTTGCAGTTCAGAAGATGGTGAGAAGAAGGACCATGACAAGTCTAAAGACGAAGGCCCTCCAGAGCCTTCAGTGGAGAAGAAAGCTCGGAAAAAGAGGCTAGGCCAGAAGAAAGAACTACCAGAGGTCTTCATGGCCAGCTTCTTCGCTGGCTTGGAAGTCTACCAAACCAAGATGCTGGTCAGATATTTCTCTAGTAAAAGTATGAGAGAGTAAAAATCAGGTAGTTGCATATAACTTGAAATGATTATTTTCACAGAATTACCTGGCCAGAAACTTCTACAACCTCCGCTTCCTCGCACTTTTTGTCGCCTTTGCTATCAACTTCATCCTGCTCTTCTACAAAGTAAGCTTAAAATCAAGGTGTACCAGTGCAAACGGCCTAAGGATTTCAAATGCTTTGGTCCTAAAATTACCTTTTTAAATGTGTCTTTGTCTGTCAGGTGACCGGTGATTACTCAGACGATGAAGACCCCTGGAATGGTCGAGGACGAACTGGGGAGGAGGAGGAAGATGAGGGTGCACTTGAGTATTTCGTCCTGCAGGAGAGCACGGGTTACATGGCGCCGACGCTCCGCTGTCTGGCTATACTACACACCATCATATCTTTCCTGTGTGTGGTTGGATACTACTATCTGAAGGTACAGGAACATCGTCTGACCAGAAACGTTTGATTTTCTTTTTTTTAATTAAAGGTATAATAATAGTTATAGCCACACATGATTGTATTTCCCAATTCTTGTTGCTTATAGACAGACTGTATACGCAGCATGTTGACATCAAATACCAGAATGTATGCAAAGCTATGCAATTTGTGTGTCCCAAGGTCCCCCTGGTGGTGTTCAAACGTGAGAAGGAGATCGCCAGGAAGTTGGAGTTTGCCGGTCTTTACATCACAGAGCAGCCATCCGATGACGACATCAAAGGACAGTGGGACAGACTGGTCATCAATACACCGTTAGTCACCTGCCTTCCAGCCAACTCTGAGTCATAATCTTTTACAAACAACGGATTAATGCTTGTTTTTTTGTGCTGTTTTTACCAGATCCTTCCCCAACAACTACTGGGATAAATTTGTCAAACGCAAAGTAAGCTCCCTTTTTGTGTAATCCGTTATATAAACGCACAACAAATCCTATACGGTGATACTTGTTTGTGAGCGTCTCTTTCCATTTTGCTGCTATTTGTAGGTGATCAAAAAGTATGGAGACCTGTATGGAGCAGAGAGGATAGCGGAGCTGCTGGGGTTGGATAAGAGCGCCCTGGATTTCAACCCTACAGAGGAAACTGTTGTTAAGGAGGCCTCGCTGGTCTCATGGTGAGAGATTACACGGATGGAACAGCTGGCTAGAACCGCTTACATAGAGGTCAAATAGACAACATGAGCCACATATCAACCTTTGTTTATTTTCAGGTTGAGCTCCATCGATACAAAGTACCATGTGTGGAAGTTGGGAGTGGTGTTTACAGACAATGTGAGTCTGACTACAAGTTTGGATGATACATTGATTGATGACATTATGAGCTGACGGATGGATTCTGATCAACTTCTTCTCTTATTTCTTCGTCCAGTCATTCCTGTATCTAGTGTGGTACACCACTATGTCCATCCTGGGCCACTACAACAACTTCTTCTTCGCTGCTCATCTGCTGGACATCGCCATGGGGTTCAAGACCCTTCGCACCATCCTCTCCTCGGTCACACACAACGGCAAACAGGTACGGATGGAGGATGCAGCTCTTCTTGGAAGCAGCAGGGGTCACTGCTGAGTTAGTTTGTCCAGGTGGGGTTGTGACCACCGCCTGTTTATTCTCTGATGTGCAACCACAAGGCACTTTTCAATGACCTGATAATCATGATCTATGTGCTGTGATTTACTGCTTGATTTCTGAAAAAAAAATGTTATTTAATAAGAGAAAAGAAACAAAACACCAGCAATAGAATTGTGTAAATGCAGGATTTTTGTGTATTTTCTCACAAACTTAACGCTGTTTTTTTTTTTTTTGGCCACCAGAGTACAGAAAGACTCTCTTGGTTGAGTCATCTAGTAGATATTTTATTTATCTAATAATTGTAACCCTTCCTAATGAGATTATTGGGAGAGCTTAGGCAAAGGGGAGTTATACAAGTGGAGAAAGTGAGGATGCATACTGTAAATATGAATTTAGATGCACACGGTATCTGTTGACATTTGAGTTCAAATGACTCAAATGCCTTCATTTCACTCCCAATGCTGAATCTCCGTTCTTGGGAGGGATTCTCATGTCAACTGCCCAGAGGCAAAAATCAAAATTTAATGTCACCTCAATCTCAAAGGGTGAAAACGCACCCAATTGGCAATGCCGCGAGGAATCTGTGGGCAGATCAATAGCACTGTCAATTCCGATGCAGTTCACTGCTGCTTCGGCTGTTGTCGCCAGTATAGGACCAGCATCTGAATGGAGTTTGGCGGCAGATGTAAACATGTATTTGTATAAATATGAAACACTAAACTCTCCCATCCACTTATTTGAATTATTTCCTTCACACCACCTGCTCTTCTGTCGCCGCCGGTGATCCCATCTATTTCTAATGAAGGTTTAACATCTTTTATAGGAATGGGAGTCGGCAGTTTTTGTCTCGTCTGTTTCTACTGCAAGTCCATTAATAGACAGGAAGTTGGTAGTGACATGTTTCTTACTGCCGTGTGTGTTTCTCTCAAGCTGGTGTTGACAGTGGGCTTGCTGGCAGTTGTGGTCTACCTCTACACTGTGGTGGCCTTCAACTTCTTCAGGAAGTTCTACAACAAAAGCGAGGACGAGGACGAGCCGGACATGAAGTGTGACGACATGATGACTGTGAGTGTAGATCACATGTATTCGCCATCGTAGACACGCCCAGACACCAACACTCTGCACTGCCTCCGTGTTTCCACAGTGTTATCTGTTCCACATGTACGTCGGGGTGAGAGCAGGAGGGGGCATCGGGGACGAGATCGAGGACCCAGCCGGCGACCCCTACGAGCTCTATCGCATCCTGTTTGACATCACCTTCTTCTTCTTTGTCATCGTCATCCTCCTGGCCATCATCCAGGGTGAGCTCCAGAGTTCTACTACCACCAGTAGAATTACATCATGACTGCTGTAGCCACAAATACAAAGGCGCTGCTATTCCTTTCAGTCGTAGATCCACACTCCATACTGTATCTTTAGAAAGTGGTGGGTGTAGGTCTGATACAGTATGCATGATCTGCTCACAGATGCCTTTTTGATTCCAGGCTTGATCATCGATGCCTTTGGAGAGCTGAGAGACCAGCAGGAACAAGTCAAAGAGGACATGGAGGTGAGAGAAGATCAGAGCTGAGCTGTTCAGGGGAAGCAGACGGCTGATGATGGTCATCGCTACCAAAATAAAGCAGATAAAATGCACCATCCATACCATAACAAAGACGAGGAAGGAATTCATCTTCGGCATGTGTCTGGTGATATCTCACAGAGTCTGGTATATTTTACAGAAAGAAAGCCCCTCAACTTTAACAGAGAAAAGGACATTCCTTTCCTTTCAGCACAGCTTGAGTTTATACATGTGGCCTACTTTTGTTTTTTGAGCTCTCCATCTCTCTTCAGTCTTTTAAGCAACAGTCAGCGGATGAAGGTCAGAGCACACAGCTGGGGCCGTATTCACAAATATTATACTCAGAGAGCTCCTTACTAAGCCCAAAATTAATCTAGCCAGTCCTAGTCCAACTCTGAGCCAGGACAGAAACTTTCATAACAAGATTTACGTGGTTAATGTACAAGAAAAAACACATTTACGAGAAGAAATCTTGAATATTGAAATGATATGACATTATAAAGTCATACATTTGCAAGAAAAATAACTCACTTGCCGTGGATGACCTAATCAAATTTTTCTTTGCAATCCTATTTAGTAATAAGGAAATACTTATATCTGAATCATCATATTATAATTAATTTATTATTTTTAGCCCATACTATTGGCTAAGATGCTTTTTTAATTCACTTTTATCTTGACCAGGATCTTGTCTTAACTTTTAGGGGACAATCTTCAAAAAGTCGTAATTCTGAGAATTTCTTCGATTTTCATCACAAGGAACTCGTTAGGAAGCGTTTTGAATAAAACACCTGGTGTTTAAATGACTGCAGTGACAAGGGAAAATAAAATGACAATATGAATGAATAGAATCCAGATAACCCTGATGATCATTATCATTATTCCTCTCAGAGAAAGCCCAGAAGACTTGCACAACCACAACTCCAACTACACCGAGTAAGCTGATCTGAGTGCCCATTTAAAACACCGAGCAGGTGCTCTAATTATCTTTTTGTTTTCCATCCTCAGACCAAATGTTTCATTTGTGGGATCGGTAATGACTACTTTGACACAACGCCACACGGCTTCGAGACTCACACCTTACAAGAGCACAATTTGGCCAACTACCTGTAAGTATCCCACTTTCAAGCTTTTCACTTGTTTATTGCAAATGTGGTAATGATTGCCATGGCCAACACGCGTCGCCTCTTTTCTGTAATTTAACCACATGATTGATGGCTTTCGCACATTACCGCAGCGTCAGGGCCAAAGCCACTAACAGCCCCAGTGATCCAGAACACTGGATCCCTTCAGGTACTCTTTCCATCTGTCGCCGTGTCCCCCCTGCGTCCCTGCTGATCCGGACTTTCTGTGTAATGCCCATGACAATAGAAAGTCTCAGTCCATTTGAGCTCACAGTCCGGAGGATATGAGAGCAACCTCATTATGTTGCTTCATTACTATTTAATGCCATGAACTTTATAGGAAAATAGGTTTGTGATAGCGTGCTCTCATACAGTATTCATCGTGATCTGGCAGCCTGCGATGCCCACAGAGTTACAGCGGGCCGTTGCCATTTATGCTTGATTTGGTGTAACGGCTGATTTGATGACGCTGCTTTGTTTGACACTTTGACACTTGAGTCATAAATTGTCTCTACCAGAGTGACATTTCCTGTTAATATGCTGTTGGAGGAATCAAATTTGCCTCAATAAAGCCTTGTTTTTCTCCTCTCTGGTATTTAAGTAAGAGAATATGAAAGCTTGTCATGCTTTTTTTTGACATTTGTGTTTTGCGTCATTCTCTAAAGGTTTTTCCTGATGTACCTTATCAACAAGGATGAGACGGAGCACACTGGCCAGGTACGGCTTGACTCTACACTAACGACCTCTATCTGAGAAATCTCCAACCAGCCGAACATAATGCAATGATTCCAGTTATTATCCTGTTACTGTCAGAGATAAGGTGGTGTCGTTAGGGCCGAACGATTTAAGGGAAATATCTAAGTGCAAAGATCTTGCCTTTCAAGGACAAGACCAATCTTGTCCTTGAAATTAAATTGCAATTATTTTCTTTTAATTAAACTACACCGTTGTGTATGTGGTCTACTTTGGTATTTAATAAGAAAAGTACAATCAGATAAATAATGGAACAATTAAGCTCACCTTTAGTAGGATATATATTGACAGATCTCAATTCTATTGAAATATATATATGAAATCCAAAAGTGCTAACTGCATTTTGCCATGTATGTTTCTAATGGCAAGTCACATTTAACTGCTTCAAATCCCTGAATCCTGGAAGTGATAAGTTTAACTGTGAGATTCCAAATAACTCTGTTCTCCTTTTGTCATTGCTGGTTGAAAGTGGTGTAGCTGCCTGCTAACTGCCTCCTGAAATTGCTCCTTAAAAATACTTTTTTAAAAACATTAAAAATTATACTCAAACCATCTTTTATCAAAATGTACACACAGGCATTCACAGAGTGAGCATACTAACCAGACAACAGCCATATTTGTTGTTGTTAGCTCACAGATTAAGGTTGTTTGTTCATTTTAAGTGAATTATTGTGACATTAATTGGCTCTAATGACAGCTGACATTTTTTTTCATTCAATTTGCCGAGTAGTTTAATGTAGATCTTGCAATATAAAAAAAACATTTTGACATGAAATCATTTAATTTCAATTCAATTAAATTTTATTTATAGTGTCACAACACAACAGAAGTCATCTCAGGACACATTGAGCAGGACTAGAATACGCTCAAGATTTCCAGAGTCAATACAATTTCAAAGTCCCAACATCATCATCATTTCATTGTTCAGCATGTTTTTTCATGCATTTATGTATAGGTTTCTATCCAAACTGTGTATTTGTCAGCCTATAATTTGATGTCCACGCTTGTGTTTGACTCCAGGAGTCATATGTGTGGAAGATGTACCAGGAGCGCTGCTGGGATTTCTTCCCAGCTGGAGATTGTTTCCGCAAACAGTATGAAGATCAGCTTGGATAGAGTGGATGCATTCCTCTTTACCTCTACCTATTAAGTGGGCTGCTGGAACATGTAGTCCTACATGCAGCTGCTGGACTACAACACCACACAGTCATCCCTCCAATACTCAAGACCGGCCGGAGGAGAGACAACACCACTTTTTTATGAAAAAAAAGAGAAACGTATCGTAACCGTGTCAGTGCAAGTCTATGAAGATACGACCTGTAAGTTGACCAGACAGTTTTTTAGTTTTTAGTTTTTTTTTTAGTTTTGGGACTCGTCTTGACAGCGTGTTGCCTTTTACTCCACATAACCCCAAGTCATTGCACAATTTTTTTGTCTTTTTGAGAAACACTGGGTTGTGTGGGGTTATGGGACAATGTGTCGGTCATATTATGCACAAGAACCCAACTTCAATATTTTTGAGAATGTTGAACTTGAGACTTAATGCCAAAAGAAAACGGAGGAGTTCAGTAGACTTGCATAGTGCGCAAAAATGTGATGTGAGAAGTTTTTTTTTCCAGATGTTGTAACCTTGCATATTGAGATGAAGTTTTAAAATATAGTGGCAAAAAGGTTTGTTATGTAGGATAAAATAATGCCTAATTTTTTCATGAAGTGCCTTACAGTACTGTATCTACATTACAATGAAGCTATGCAAAACTTTTGTTTCTTCTTTATTGTATGTAAGTACAGTAATTCTCCTGGACCAGTAAGAAGTAGCTGTCCAGATATGTAGTTTGTGGCTGAACTTTTTCATTTTTCAACAGCATTGGTTTGATTTGATAGATTGGGGTTTTTTGCTGAATGCAGCATAACTGCAAATGTTCAAGGTACAAAGTGTAAAAAAAAGAACAAAAATGTAATTGCTATTGTATGGCCATTTGTATGTAGTAGCTTTGCGGATCTGTGCATTTCTTTTGATGGGGAAAAAAATAAAGAAATCAATGCAAGAAACATTTGATTTATTATCTATTCATTCATCTGTGAAAGTCTCATTTGATATTCTAAATGCATCCACGAAAAGCACATTTCTACTTTTTACACTGTTCCTCCACCTGTTCACATTAGCAGGACATGTTATTTCAAGTCTTAAAGCTCTAAGACAATGAGTCATTTCACTCCCAGAATCAGCAAGATGCAACATCTTTTCAAATTAAGATACACACTGTGTGCAAAGAGCCCTCGGCTTTAGTTCCAAGTTAATTTGACTCACCCCAAACCTCAAAGCTTCATCACAACCACGGCCATCGTGCAGCTTTTAATTACCATGTGGTAAGTAGATGTGCACTTCTGGTTTGGTCAGACAGGTAGGACGGGGCCTCAGCGGGCTGCATGATGGGAGTTTTAGCCTTATTACCCATGGTGCCACCTGTCAGCTTGCATCATGTCACCACACCTCAGGCACCACACAGTGCTGCAGCCTGCTGTGCAGAGCAGCTCTGCCTCCTCAACTTACTCCTGTAACAGCTCCAGCACGTTGGCTGGTTTGTATGGTGCCAGCACACTGTTGAGGAAATTACCTTTGGAAATTACAAAGTGTCTTATAGACACCATTCTTCTGGAAATGAGTAACTGCAAGACTAAAAAGCCAAATTCAACACGAAATATCTGATTGTCGTGGTGAATATTGAGTTGCTTTGACTGCACCGTGTAAAGCAAAAGCAATATCAGAAGAAACTCAATTGCATGTTTCAGATATCATATTCCATGCACTAACAAGCAATGGAGCTGCTGCATTATTAAGCATATTATGTGGCCATTATGGGAATGGGAGGAACACAATGTATAAAGTCACGGATAAGATCCTTCTCAATAATTTGACATAATAAACGCCGTGGGAAGCCGTTTTCAACATGAAATAATAACAATTAAGCCATCAAATAACCGGAGACAGATTATACCTTTATTAACTCCGGTGGTAGTAAAATGAGGATAGGCCTTTAAGTGCGTGCTCAAATGGCTTTTTAAGGGAAAGGATGCCTCATTAGTTGTGCTTTTGCGTGTTAGAAATGTTGGAAGTTTCGTGTCGGCATCCAGGTTTATCTCCAACAAACCAAACGAGTCTGAAATATGTGATATGCACAAATAGCAAACACATAATCTTGTATTATAAAACTTGTGCAGTCACAATATCGAGTTTCTGATGAGGGTTTGTCCAGTTAAACCCCGACTTAACGATGGACCCTCCTCCACTTTCTACCCCATTACTTCCGGCGACCTTGCTCAGACCTGTAAAGTTTAATGCTTTCAGACAAAGTACTAAAATGATGTGGTACTTCCTGCTATCAGAGACCATAATGACACACACAGACTCTCAAAGTGAAAACAACACCAGCTCCCCTGAGAAGAACTGACTATTAAAGTGCCTTTCCACAGTTCCTCCATCGTGCTACCTGGGACAAGGTAAGGAAAGAGCACCATTTAGAGAGCAGCATGTTACCAAAGATACACCAGGGCTCCACCTCCAACACAGAGCCGTGATTAAACAGGACACTTGACAAGAGACTTAGGGTGGATGAAAAAACACCACAATCCTCTTTTTTTTATAATTAAATGACTCTAAAACTTAAATCAAATATGTTATGCATTTATTTTAGAAAACATCTTTGGTTTAAAATTACTCTTCGATCCGAATGCTCATTCGGAAAGATTAGCCCCCTATCTGTGTTGCATTCCGCACGGAATATATTTTGTGCTAATGACTAACCTCCGTCATCCCCTCTATGAGTCCCACATGTAACCTACTGCTGATGTAACGCAGCTGAAAGTCGAACCCGGCCCGTCAGTGCCTGGTGCGAGACTTGGTGGTGCGACAGACAGGTCGGGAGGGGAAAAACGAGCAGCTTGAGTCACAATCTGCGCTGTCACTTTCAGGCTGGTGACCTGCAGAGAAACCCCCGACTGGTGACAAGTTGATGCATGCCGTCGGTGTTGGAGCTTTTTCATTCCGTATCACACTGCAAACAACGGTGTGATGGCTGAACCCCGTATGAAGAGGGAGGGAAGCATTTTATGGAATTGTGTAACTGAATTTCACTTTGTCTTACTGAAGGATGGCGTGCCACTTACCTTCATCTGATGGCTGAATTGTCATCCACAAAATTGTGGTGTCACTATTAGGACCCTCCATGTTGCCTTATAGTTAAACATGACAGTCAGCTCTTCACCTTTGAGCTATGTAATTGTGTAATTGTTTTGTCTACAAAATGTCAGATGATGAAAAATGGTGGTGACATCCCCAGGCCCGGGGCAACGTCTCCAAATTACTCATTTTGTCCAACAAACACACGACCACCCAAACATGTTGACTTTGTGATAATAAAAGTAAAAAAAAAAACTGAAAAGCAGTAAAACCTCCCAATGGAGAAGCTGAAACCAGAGGATATTTGGTGTTTCTTCATGAAAAAATGTATTTGATTATCATAATTGTTGCTGACTATTCCACAAATCATTTAATTTCTTCAGACAATTGAGCAACACCCTCCACTGATGAAGACCATGTGTGGTCAAACTCTACGAAGGCTAAAAAACAAAACCAGCAATTAGTAATTGGATGAGATTCAATCAGGCATAATTTACCAGACTACTCTGTGTTATTATATATTTTTTATTATACCATTAATAATTATTGATACCTGCAAATAGCAACAAATGAGGATTTACTGATTTTACTGATTTACTGACATTGTGGAGGATCCTTCAGTAAACGGGTAAGATTTACTTTGAAAAAATGCAAAGCACTTGTACACTAACTAGGGAAACACTTTTTCCTGAAAGCATTTAAAATTGATGTATGACTGTATGCGTGCATGCGTGTGTGTGTGTGTGTGTGTGTGTGTGTGTGCGTGTGTGTGTGTGTGTGTGTGTGTGTGCCAATGCAGCACTCTCCATGCTGACAAACCCTCTGTCCTCAGTTCACACACTGCAGTACTAGGATCCACCTCTTTGATAGATGTGTTCCTCCCTGAGGCACACTCTACATCAATAGAGTTTATGTGCAACTTTAAGTGTGTGTGTGTGTGTGTGTGTGTGTGTGTGTGTGTGTGTGTGTGTGTGTATGTGTGTGTGACACAGAGCGAGACAGATCAAACGTTAAAGTTTGTGTTTTACTACACTCTGGTTGATTGTGACATCTGTGTGAACTCGTAACACCTCATTGAACCTTCATGGAAGCTTCCATCAGGAGTCGCTGGGATTGATCCTTATTGGGAAGCTTGAAGCCAGGCCTAATGTGGTCTGTATTGAGGACCACACTTGCCTTCACAGGCCGTTTGAATGACACATCAACCACAATGTTTCCTATCTTCAGCATCTGAGGCTTTTTTGTCTCTGCTGTGAAACGATTGGGCTTGATAGATCTGGGTTGTTTGAATTGACGAAGTCTGAGGGAGCAAAGAAACACAGTTTTGAAGTTGCTTCTTGTTTTTCTGGGACATGCATGCTGCATGGAGGCACTTTTCAGAGAGCTTTGGTTTAGAAAGCATATACGTGGGAAACCGTTCACTCACTGTTGTCTCAGAGAGAAAAGAACTTCTGTCAGCTCCTTTCATCTTTCTAAGACAGCTTCAGACAGCTACCCTGCAAGCAACGTGTTTCATGTGAGTGCAGATCACTTTGAAAGCGGTTACTGACAAAACATTGTTGTACATGAAAAGGAAACCACCAACCTTCTTGCTGTACTGAAACCCTCATAGATTTAACAGCTCCTTTATATTCTAATGATCTAACAAGTACCTGAACATCACCTCTGGTTTAATGGGCTCGTCCTTGGATTTCTGCAGAGGAGCCATGTGGTACGTTCTTGTCCAGGGGATCCGTTACATGTCCAAGGTCAGACAGAGGCCCTTTACGGCTGCTGAGTAACTGAATGCTGCGCGGACACACAGTACCACGAGGTGGACGGTGCTGAGCTGAAGAGGCTGCTTCGTACTCTGCGGGTGTTCTATTGCGCTGATACGGCAAGGGACAAGTCAAGTGCAGATCCAGCTCTGACACCAGGTCACCAAACTAGGGGGATGAATGAGAAATAAGGGCAGTGTGCAAATGGGCCTTTCCAGGCTTGTATATTAGGATGATCAACTTTTGTTCATAGAATGTTTCCATCGGCTGGAGGGTCTGTATTGCACATGTCATCATTTTGGGAAATATCGCTTATTTGCCTTTTTTTTTTCTTGAGAGCAATATACCTTTAATGTCTGTCACATTACGTTTAATATTAAATTACAGCTAGAAGCCAGAATCCACTTTACGTGTGTTCAGAAAGAACGTGAAGCTAGTTTTTCTGTGGCAGCATGAAGATTCCTTCAAAATGTTGTCATGGTTTTACGTGGAGTCAACAATAGGGGACATCTAGTGGTGACGTTGCAGATTGCAACTGACTGAAACTTCTCCCATGTAGGAGAATGACCGCGGCTGATGCAAAATAACAATGTAAGCCAAGTGTTTGGTTGAGGATTGCCTAAAAATTTAGATATAAACGGTTCATTCTAAGGCAACAAAAACGTAAAGATTCTCAGGCGGTATCGTTTTTTTTCTGCCGATATATCCTCCTTAATGCTACACAACTACGTTAAGTGCCAGAGCCAGGCAAGCAGTTTCCAGTCTTTGTGCTAAGCTAACCGGAAACTAGCTGGCATGACTGCTGGAAAAGATGGGAAACAACTTTTTTGCCTCTCTCAGAGGGAATTAATATGCTTAAAAACATCAAGTTGAGGTTTTACAGTAGGTTGTTTGCCAGAGCCAGGTTATCTTTTTCTCTTGGTGAGAAACTACACTCCAGATCTCTGATCCTACACTTCTGCAGGCAACAAACCCTTCGACACGATCCATAGATATGTGGCCTTACAGAGGAGTTGGAGCACAGGGAGGAAGGTGAGAGCATCACAAAGAGGATCACATGGAACATGTGAGAAAAAGAACTCGTGTGTGAGGCAAGGAAGGAAATGATTGATGATGACAATGAAGACAGTGATTGTATAATTTAATCCTCCTATCTATGAATAATACATGTTATTATCAACGTGGAGTATGAATTGGGTTGACACTGATGCTGACTAATGCCAGTCAGGGAAGGACACGGAGGTGAGTCGCTCAACAGCTTTTCAAGAGTTCCCTCCATTCTTCTGTGCCGTGTTGGATTTCCACTTCATGGTCCATTTACTCTTCTATGGATGTCAGCCAGAAGAAGCTTGTGTTGTTTGGAGCGTCAGAGCAGTTTGTGTATCGACTGAGGGAAGTCCCAGCGGACCTTCTGTCTTCGCTGTAGGCCTGCTCATAGCCGTGGCTAAAAGGATCTGCCCTTTGGTTGCTTGTTTTCATAATGGTGGTACAGGTCACGGAGGGAGCAGGGAAAGTTTGGTAGTTGTAGACTGACTTATCCACACAGAAAATAACAAGAGCCATGCTCGGGGTCCTGTGAGGCTGTGCACTCTAACGCCCATAATAGTCTGCTATTCAGTATGTGTGTCAAATGCCAAAAATACCAGGATGTCTTCTTCATCCGCTCGTTTTTGTAGGATGCAAGGTAGCATGCTTTTCTGCCTATTCTGACCCACTCTGCCCAGTGGATGTACGAGAGGGTTCAAGGTCCAATACTACAATGAATTAGTATGTCGCAATTGAACGCACACGCAACTGTACACTTTGAGGGCAGCTGCACTATGAACGAAACGTAAAAAGAAAGAGTGTGCGATTTGGAACACAACGTCAGTTAGCATGCTAGCTAACAGGCAGCAAACAGGAAGTAGGCCTACATGAGAATCATGGGAATGTCATTCATTTTGCAGGTTTTTAGGTCAAAAACTGAAATACTGGACAAATGGTGGATGGTGGAACACAGCCAGTGGATCACCAACGTCTTCAACTATGGCTCACGTTGTGACCATGGCAACCACAGAAAACTTCTTGGGACAATAAACTACTATTAATGCTACTAATCTAGGATGTTAGCAAACTTTTCTATGAATGGCGTCATATCACAAAACATTTCTGTTTTAATCTCTATTTAGCGGTTTGACGTGATTCTACAGGGTGGATTGTGGGTAGCGGCAGCTGATACAGGCTTGTATCGGAGGTAGCCGAGTTGTAGCATGCTGCCATGATTAAAAACACAAAATACCAATGTTACACCTTTAGTGCCAGCTCTTTTACCAATATCACACATCTGTGAACATGATTTACAAGTCGGGGCACTATCAGCGGGTGATGACTGAAGAGAGGCCGCTGTATCTGGCAACCTGAGCGCGGAGTGGAACAGCTAGCACGCACGGCACAAGCACCTCCATATCTCTTGGCTGCCCTGAGGTTAATAAAGAGGCGTGCGATTATATAATTTTACTCCAGACAGCACTGAAAAGGGAAAACAGATACTATAACGTCCTATGTGGAAGCCTCAAGTGCGTTCCACAGGTAATTTCCTCATGACACAAGCTTAGAAGGCAATTTACTGTTGTTTTTCACTAAGCTTTATTAAGTTTTGTGCCCCTGGACTTGGCTCTTAGCTTAGACAGCTTTAGGTTATTGTGCACATAAAAACAAGGCAGTTGTCACCAGTCCAAAGCCAGTATTAAAGTTTGTCATCAACTGAAATGGGTTTTATGTTGCCACAGTTATCGTTCTGAGATAAATGGAAAAACATGTTATTGATTAAAGGCACAATCGGAGCTGCATTATCCACCTAGTAAATCTTTTAATTCTGTTATTTTTTGAGTGCAGATGAAACATTTCGATTGTAACATGACAGCGACCGCGAGGCTGTAATCATCATTAGAAATGGCCGCTACATCTCAGCTGTTGATAAATGACCAGAAGTGTTTTGGCTTGTAATAGTCATTCTGGCTCTGCTGCTGCTTCTGACCCCCCGCTCTCCTCAGCCGGTGCATATGGAGAAACAAAAGCTGCCATTATCCACCATGGCTGAAAACAAACAGCAGGCCATTTCTATCCTCCATTACTCAAGTATGGATGCCCATCTTTTTGCTGTAGGTGTAACATATCCTCTAACTTAACTGAAGTTTTCACGAAAGCTTTAATTATAAAGAAAATGCACATCTGTGATCCACCGGGAAGGAGGGCTCAACCAGGTCTTGTTACACGAGAAATTATTAACGATGATACCCTTTCACCTAAAGAATACTCCCATTGGGTACGCTGAGCTTAGACTTGGTTTTTCACTTAATATCTCAGCCTTAAAGCAAGCGTGTTCCCATCAGCACAGGCACATAGTTGCTGAGCTGTTAACAAGGAGGCCAGTTTATTTGGAGTCAGCAAAAATGTTTAAAATCTGAGAGTTCTTTTACTATGATTTAAATACCATTTAGACTGCATTGAACTTTATACAAAACAACCACAGCAGAATAATAATAATAATAATAATAATAATTATTATTATTATTATTATTATTATTATTATTATTATTATTATTATTATTATTAGGACTACTACCAGACTTGAATAAGGCTGCTTGCAAAAACTTGGTAAAACTATGAAAATGCTTTATAACACCTGAATTAAACACAATGTGAAAAGAAATACTGACTATTCATTATCAGCCAGGTGCTAAACAAACTATTACTTTTCATGCCGGACCACACAGCAAAACTGCTGCCAACACATTTTGCATAATGTGTTGGCAGCAGTTTGCTTTGAACTACTTCTAAAGGAGTCTGACAAAGCTTTAAACTTCATGCAAGACCGTCAGAAGCACACACTGTAAGTTATCCCACGTAGCCACCTTGGCTTTATTCTCTTTATCACTCAACCTGGGAGCTTAGTGCAACTTCAACCAATTAGCACACAGCACCACAGGAAAGTGAATCTCATCAATTAACCATGGCACATTATTTAGGATGGAAATGAAAGATTCATGCTTGAGTGAGACTCCTTAAAACACAAGCAGGGCACTTCAAACCATCAAAGAGCACTTTATGATTTCGCCCGGGTTCATCCTCAAAACTTTTGAAGGGATGTCACTTTTAATATTTACTCAATGACCCGGCTGCATGAGGCCGTGCTTCTGACAGCCGATGCATCGGGAGTTCTCAGCAGTTGGGGGAGGCAATCTGTGTTTATTTTCCATTAAGAGCAGCTCTCTCATCTTCCCTACTCTCATCTCTCTCCTCATCAAGGACACACTTTACGTTATGTATCAATTAATTATTTAGGGATATTGAAATGCTCTTATCTTGGTGATGAACAATGAAGAACCTCCTCATATACTGTACTTACTGACTTGCTTTAAGCAAAACACAGTAGAGTTTACCCAAATTGGGACTTTGGAGGGGCCTCAGGTGATTTAAGGCCAAATTAGTTGAATAGGTGGTGTGAAGGCAAGTCGTTTGCTGGTAGACGGTGGGATGCTGAATTGTCTGTATGTAGGATGAGGGACCACATGATGGGCACTGGCTGCACGCCCAAAATAAACACCTGGGCGTTGGGGTTTTGCTGGGTAAACAGCCTGCAGGCACGGGCCCGCTGAGGACTCCTGACAGACATCTCACCCAGTTAGCATTTACCTACAGCTCTGGGCAACTAATTATTTTAATGTATCATTTCCACATCATGTGACTATTGCGAGTGCTTTTGTAAGAATAGAATAAAGTTCAGTGAGTCCAAGCAGGGCCACACATGTCACATAGTTTGGACCTTTGGTTGACTCTGACTTTGACACAAGAACGCAGGGAAAAGGGCGACTTCTGGGGTGCCATCGATTAGAATTGCATGTATGTCTGTGTGTCAATGCAGTGGGCGTGGCATTCCTCATTCTGTCCTCATTACCTGCCTGATTGCCTGCTCACCTGCCATCAGCCCATCAGTCTGCAGTATTAAACCGCGGCTCTTCATCCATTCATTCCCAGATTGTTGTCACCTGTTTCTATGCCCTGGATCGTTCCCTCCACACCTGCCTGCTCAGCTCAACCTGTGCTACCTCCTGCTTTTCTGCTACCTGATTCTCCCAGGAGTCCTCGCTACCACCAACCCCTGACTCATGTACCGGCTCTATTCCCCTTCATCCCTTGGTTTTAATGAATGCAGAACGACAGGTGAACTTGTTCTTACAAAGCATCATCGCTTGATAATGCAGTTATGAGAAGGGGCTGTTCTGAAAAGTCAAACTTGTGTTGCGTAGTGTGGTTCCAGCCGCACTCGTTATTTTTTATATCCACCATGGTTCAGATGTATGAAAGGTGTGGACAGTGAAGGAGCAGAGAGCAGCAGTTTCCCTCCGTTCTACTGAGCTTCATAGTGCCTTTCATCGTTTTGACGAGGTCAGCTGTTACTGTACTGTTTTGGTTCACCCTCACACTGTTCCTCATTAATGTTGTTTCTGGGCACAGACAGACGTTTACTTTGTTTTTTTTTTTATGAAAGTGATAAACTGACAAGACACATTTTGAAAATGAAAGATTTATTGATTTGAAAGTATGCTGTTTGATGATCGAGTCTGTAAAGGCACCAGTAAGTAAAGCCATACAGTCCCTAGCTGCACTTTCACTTATGGATCTCTGTGATGAATTATCTGTCTAAATGATTAAAGTAAATATAACTTATTGTGGGAAAAAATGTCAGCGGTCTGGCAAAATGTGCAGTTTGTTGATAAATGGATTAAAGACTGAGCCTGAGGGACATAATCCAAGGTTACCTGAAGCTTCTGTGTGTTATTAATGGTCAAGTCACATACAAGCTCTTCGGTTTGTCAGGTGCAGCAGTGTGATGAAAAGTAAAGTAAGGAAAGTAGGGAGAGGTATAAGTAGTATGCTGTGTCATGCTTTAACGGAAACACCACCGCCAGTTTATATTCTTAACAAATATCCACCTTTTCCCTGACTTGATATCACCAAATAATGTATTTCATCCCTTCTTCCCACAGTAAGCTAATCTTTCTCATTCTACTATAGTAATAGTTTGAGTTCATAAGAAATGGGGTGTGAGAAAACTTTAAAAAGCACCAAAAGAGAGGGCAGGGCACTGGATTGTGTAAAAAAGCTTTTGTTTAAAAATTGAATTCCAACTGAATGAATTCTTGATGAACACAATAATGTGATTAAAGGTTAATTAAGGTGTCGGTGTACAGAGCCAGGGAGAAATAATCTTGTTGAAAGACCAAACTGGTAGTATTAAACTTCATCTGCATTTAAAAAGGTCCATTATGAACTGAGGGAAAGCTGCAGGTAATAAAATATTGCTAATCTGAATTGAAAAGACTGTGAAGTGTATTAATTTGATAATGCAGCAGATCTTTCCCTCCCTGCTGCATTGTTCTGTTTGTTAACTGTCCCCATGTGAAATTAAAGTCGGGCCTCAGTCTCGGCAAGACCGGGAAACCATTATTTCCTGATGAAAGAAAAAAACAGAGGCTGTGCTGAAAGTAGAGACGTGCAATTTGTGTTTCAAACTGAATATTTTCACTCTAACGGGACTGACAAAGGAATCGCCTCTCGTTTTGGCCAAACTTATGTATATATGTACAACTCTATATCCCTTGGGTGCCATTAGAAAGGGCGACCAGGTTGGCCCCTCGTCCCAGTGAGGGGCTAAGCTGCTGTCATTTGTGGCTTCAGACGAGTGAGTAGATTCCGTCCCACTATGTGCTGTCAGGGCCTTGGAGAGCTCCGATAATGAGGCAGGTTG
The DNA here is from genome assembly GCA_029853015.1 of Chelidonichthys spinosus. NCBI lineage: Eukaryota > Metazoa > Chordata > Actinopteri > Perciformes > Triglidae > Chelidonichthys > Chelidonichthys spinosus. Next base: position 12,844,940 of record CM056833.1, on the reverse strand, counting down.
CCTCATTAAAAGCCACGAGGCTTGCACACAACAGAACCTGACATCAAAAGCCTCCACACTGTCTTCAGTTTGCCTCTGCACACATGCTTTTAACCAGAGTACAAATGCCACAATATTAAAGTCACACAAAAGACCTCTCCGCCGCTGCACCCACGCTCTTTTACTGTTGTCTGGCACCGAAAAGCAGCTGTGTGTTTCCTTCTGGAAATAATTAATCATTCCTTCATATGTTAAAGAAATGGAAGAAAATCAATGGACTTAGGTCGGTCTGCTAGAGGTGGCAGAACAGAGATTCATGCAGAAACTCCTGCCAGAGTCATGAATGTTGGGAATGCTGAGTTAAGCTTGCCACCATGTTTTCTGACATAGATATAAAGAAATATACAACACAAAATACCAAAAAGGAATGGTCAATTACACTTATTTTAATTATTTAAACTAGCTAGCTGAACTACATTAGCAAACATGGGACATTTGTCTACAGACAAGCACACAATTAAAATGTGGAAAATTAAGTTTCCAGTAATAAATTTGCTTGAGATGACATGGATCAGACCTTTCTGTCACTAAATGATTCTCTTCCTGAAACCTACAGACCCTTAATATAAAGATTTTTTTCACAAATTCCCAAATTCTCTCAGCCTTGCATTCAGTGCTGAAAAGCAAATGAAGTTAAAGACAGTGAACATGTTAAACCCTGCTTAACATCAGCATTATCATTAAGTGTATTTCCATGTAACTGTTTTTATTTGCATTTTCAATGTGTGCATCAAAAAAAACATTGGAAATGCAGAAAAAGAGACTAAAAAAGGTGACAAAACATCCGATCTGCATGGAGCGATGAGGACACTAAAACATTCCTCAAATGAATCCACGGAACCAACATAAATTTTCCAGCCTGTCCTCTACTTGACTGATGCTCTTTTGATTACGTCGCCTCGTTGTGCCCTTTTCTTCTGCAATGGTGTGATGGCGATGCCACCCGGAGAACGACCCTGTTTATTGATCAACCAACTCCATTATTCGCTAGTGGAAGGAAATCCACATTCATTTAATTACTTACTGCATATTTTCTGGACATTTAGTTGAAATGTATAATATATCAGGTGTGGCGTTGAATCTTTACATGTAAGTTTTTTTATAATACAGGGTTGCATGAATGGTGGATCATCACCACAGGTATCTGAAAGCATCAGTTCAGGAAAGTCCTTCTCTTATCCAATGAAATCAATTCCACCATAGTATACATTACTTGAATTCCACACCGTTCTCATCCAGTCATTGACTTAGCCGTTGGAGAATTGACTCGTCCTGTCCTTGCTCCGCAGGCGTTTTGCCATTGAGCTGCGTGGAGTCACGGGGGGATTGATGCAGTGTGAGTGTGACAGCAAGCGGATGAGATGAGCTCTGACAGCTCTGCTCCACAACTGCTGGACAGCAAATGTCAGGAGCCAGACAAGCATATGTACAGACAAGAGTGGGAGAGAGGAGTCCGGGTTGTGTTTCATGGGCTTCAGTGTGTGTGTCTGTCATCTGTCTGTGGTTTTGACTGAGATGTACACGTTAAACTGGAATATCAGGGGCTTCAGGGTGGCTTCGGCGTACGGTACGCTGTAGCTGCCGTGTAACCGTGGACACACCGGTCCCCAGGTGCATCCTGGTGAACCGAGGTAAAGCCTTAGCGTGTCTGTCACCGGGAAAAAACTCAAAGCTTGTGGACCTCAGGCCATAAGGAGGGCAACGGGGTATAGATGAAGATAAGCAGATGCACTTTGCTCAGGCATGAAATGCTTTCCAGGGAATTTGGACAGAGATACGGAGAGAGGGAGGAAGACAGAGAACCAAAGTGACAGAACGAAGAAGAGGAGGCGGAAACATCGAATGAGTCACCGTGTAGAACACAAAACACATTCTTTTTGTTCTCGTGGAGACGAGTCACAGCGGATTAATGTCATTTGTGACGTTTTGACTTAAGTCACAATGTCGTATGATGTTTAAAACGGGTCAAATCTTGTCCTCTGGACACTACTTTTAGAGAGGCGCCACTTAGTGTGTGAAGATTAATCCCGACCTGGACTGTATCTCTACTTGTCTGCAGAACGTCTATGCCCAGGAGGCAGAGAGCAGCGAGCGTGACCAGTGCAGCAGTATAGTCGAAAGCCTCTTTATGGCTTGTGATTTCATTTGAATATTCCGCACAAGCATGGCAGAGTTTTACCACCAACTGATGCAGCAGCTCCGTATCCACCTCCATGACAAGGTTTGGCATCGGTCTCACACTCTCAGGCCATTTGTGGCTCCCCAGCACCCGGTCATATTGGCAAATGAGGGGAATCATACGCAGCGTCCAGAAGTACAGCCCGAAAGTAGCACACACCATTCTCTTTTTGCTGTTTAATTGTTTGATTAAACCTAAAGAAAGTGGATGGAAAAGAGATACTATATATACTGCAATAGTACAGTGTGAGTGAATGTCTTTAGCTTTTTATTCTTTGGTCCAAACACAAAGAACATCTCATGATTTGTCACCATTTCTATACTTCATTAATATTTTAGTATAACAGTTAGAAACAAACCTCTACATGATTCAGACATCCATGTTATGATGCCTTTGGGCCTCATATTTGTTTATTGTACTTTTCCTCCGTTCTTCCCCCCTTCGTGGTGCATTGTCTCCACAGGTTTGCTGATGAATAATGATGTTCAGCTGTGGGGGGAAGGCTTTGCCTGAAGGTGGATCAGAGCCCAGGCACTCAAAGTTGTCCATGCCACGGGCCTCAGCTGCTCTATGCAGAGTGGGTTGGCTTCTTCTTTTTCTTATTTAGTAAGTGGACATTCAGTTGAAAAAAATCATTGTTTGAGCAAATATGGACCCTGAATTAAAACAGGGAAAGATACTATATGAGGTTTCCAGACCAGAAGCATTAGCTAGAATTAGCTTCCAAATGAAGAATTACAACAAGAGAGATGAAAGAAGAATAAGAGCCAGCAGCAAGTTTTCTCTGAATGTAAGTCTCTGGATCGAGCACAAAATATTCATTTAACAATGTTTAAAGTCATTCGCCTGAACGGCAATATGGCAGCAGCTCGCAGATCTAAGGAAATGGACATTCTTCTCATGATTTATATCCATTTGTTTAGAGTGAATAATATTTCGCTGTCAAATGAAAATGATGAGGCAGTCCATTTGAAACAATAGAAACGTTTTGAATGCTGTACTTTCGGCAAAAAGCAATCCTGGCTCAAATCCACTGCAGTGATTTGAAATGAAACATTTTTTACAAAGATTCATTTCCCCCCATAAAGTTATTCCATTTGAAATGGCTTCAAACATGCATTCTTGCTGTGATGGATGGATGTTTGCTACGAGGTTCGACACTAATAGATGGCTGAGAAATGTGCCAGTGGGAACAAACTCTCCAGCATTTGCGAAAAGGGTCCATGCAAACGTTGCGACTTGTGATAAAGAGATTATTTTTGTCTCCCAAAACGGTTCATCTCTTGTTTCCATTTCCACTGATTAAAATGACTAATGAGGAATCACTTGAGCTTTTGCAGTTTGCTTCACTGTCAGCTGACTCTTTGATTGCCAATCCCATTTAAACACTTCCCAATCATATTCAGTCAAGCTAATGAGATACTTTGTGATTATATTTCTATTGCCTGTTGCTTCATCTGCTACACTCTGCTTACTGGCTGTGTCATTTATTCCACCCTGGCCTCCATCTTGGAACAGCTCCTTTCTCATTTTGTGCATTAAGTGGATCCTATAGCTTACGTCAGCCGGGTTCTGGTCTGTATAGCCCCATTTTGACATCTCCGTCTATTATACTCTCAGTTTATACGAGTAAAAGCAATTTACTTGTATAAACTGATGTTTTAAAGTGATATATTGTAAACTGGAAATGTAACTCATTCAACATTTTTGATCCTTGCTGGTTAACAGAATAAATCCCTTTCAAAAGAAACGTGTAAAAGCCTTAACTCTCAGCAAGGAAGCATGGAAGTGTATTTCCCAAAATGTCAAACTGTTTTTTTTTTTTTTTCATTTTCCTCAGTGAGCCGAAACATCCAGATTTCCGAGCTGAATCATACAACACTTGTTTTGCATTTCATAGATAATTGCTTGAATTTGACTGCACCATGGCTGAAGTCCACATTGTTTGCATTGTATGAATAAACTAATAGGGTTTTGGGATCTTTAGCTTTCGCCTTTTTTGTCTGCGTGTGACAGTGAGTGATGTGCAGCGCTGTGTCAGTGTTTTTGTAAAGAGTCCCAATGCAAGTGTCAGTAGGCGGTGGGTGGAAGTGAACACTGAAGTGTTGTAAACCAGGCAAACTAAATATATAACTAACAATCCCTCATTCAAATAAGAAACCAGTGTGAGGTGTTTAGGAGAATTCTAAACTCTGATAATTCTTGGGATTCTCTGATTAAGGGATGCTATAAATAATTTTGAATGTGGTGAGACGGCACCTACTGAGTACTAAAGGTTATGGCATTTGATTATGACACATCCTACCTGGTTATCTATTGACTTTTAAACGTCTCATTCAGATCCGATGTCAGGATTGGGGGGGGGGGGGGGGGCGTAAAAGTGATTTATTTATTTATTTTTTGCCTGCATGCAACTCATACCATGCCACCATAAAGACAACTTGGAAGTGGCTCGCCATATCATTCAAAAAGTACCACACAGGGAATCATTTATTGTGCTTACCTTTCTTGTTTATTTGTCCTGAACAGCCAACAGGTGTATCGCTGCTTACTTAACTGTTATGTTGGTAATTTGAAATGTCTCAAGCATGTAATGTCTATTCTACTCTACTACCGTTGCCATTTGGGAAGTCTGAAAATACATTTGTTCAATTGTGAATAATTTAGTGTATTTTTATCGGGTGGGACTATCATGTTTTTCAGAAATTGGGGGGGACATGTTCCCGCCCGTCCCCCCAGGATCTGCACCCATGCATTCAGGTGTCATCTGCTTGTCATCCACCACCTGCCTGCTATTCACCTGACTCAGCGATCCTTCAGCGGACAGGTCACCGGTAAGAGACAGCCCTCTGAGCATTGCTCTTTTATTTCACATCCGTGGTGTCGAAGCCAGAATAATCCCACGTCAATGGAGCGACAACGCTCACCTGAAGCCAATTATCTCCCTTTCACTTTGACTCAACACGACTTTAACACAAAGCCATCGCAGGTTTACCTCGCAGCTCAGTCGCTATTCAAATCAGATTTTTCCTGTGAACGACTGCAGAATCATCTGAGCCTTTTTTTGAAAGCCTCTTCTCACTGAACTAGGCCTGTGGGTCAGCAGGCGTTCTCATTGTTGGAGGCAGATATCTCGTCAGTTGTTCAAACCCACATTAGGAACTGGGTCATGCTGTTTTTGGTTGCAGGATTGGCAGTAATGGTGTCATACGGGCCACTAGCCTGCAAAAGTTAAATGAGGGTGAATGTTTAAATAAAAAATAGGTTTATCTACGAGAAAGCAGACTGCTTTGTGAAAAGTCTTTTGATTTGGTAACAAGTCGCAGAGCACTTTGAGGCGATGCGTGTCCTCGTATAGCTCGGGCAAGTTCTGTCTTTGAAGCAATAATTTATAAAATGTCAACCGAAAACATTGGTAGACCATTACTGTTTGTTCTGAGTGCCTCCTCTTTGTTGAAGTAGACGTGTGAGGTTCAGGGGGATAAAATAGCATCGACCGAGCTTAACGATCCAAAACAAGACCATCAAGTTGGGTTTGCAACCGTGTTAGAAGAAATGCTGTGGAGGCAGTTGTGAGCAGGAATTGGAAGTTAAATTGTGTGATGAACAATTTGAAGTTTGTGTAAGAAATAGCAGTTTAGGTCCTGAAAGGTTACATACTAAAAAAAAAAGGTGTTTCTCTTAGAGAGTAGAAAATAATAAGGTTGCCAGTGCTGTTTTTTTTTTATAACCTTTGGAGAGAGGCAGGCTAGCTGTTTCCCTCTGCTTCCAGTCTTCATGCTAAGCTAAACGGCTGGTTCATATTAAACGGACAAAATTGAGAGAAATATCAGTCTTCTCATCTCACTCTCATAAAAACTAAAACAAAAACAAACAAAAAACATATTATTCTAAACAAATAAACTATCTTTACTAGATAGAGAAAGATAGGGTACTTTATTAATAAAGGGAAATTGCAGTGTTGCAGCAGCCGAGCCACATGAATCACAAAACGGACAACATGAGGACAAGTGAAGAGGTAGATGATTATAAAATAGATAACAATAAAATGAAAAAGATATGAATAAGAGCATTTTCTAGAAATGAACTGAAACTAAGCGTACTGTATGCTCAAAACTCATGATTTCTCACAGGCTACACAGACTTAAATGCCTGGTTTTGGTTTTGAAAGTGCAAGCGGACAGTCAACATTGCTGGTTGAATAAATGTTTATATGGAGAAATGAAATTCCCCCTCAAAATATTATAATTATCTACATTCTGTACTTCTGAATAGTAAGAAAATGATTCACCAAGCAGAAGATTGCAAAACTTCCCCTCATGGACTAAACCGTCATCTCTCATAAGCAGTCCGAGCAGAAACTGTGGCTGTTGGCTTATATATTGTTTTTCCCCACATAGAGAAATAGTGGATTCACTGAAACATACTATACCTCAGGATATATTGCTGAGAAACGGGCCCCTATTAGAGCATAGCATGTGAATGAAGGCACGTTAGAACAATGTCCCAGGGATGGACACAAGAAATCATCCCCCCTGTTTGTTTCTTTCTTGGTGAAAGAAACAAACAGCATAACTGAGATGAACCGTCAGTATAAATGAATAAGCAGGCTCCTGTTTGATCAGAAGAAGAAGAAGTTAAGACTTCTTCTTGTCCGCGGAGGACGAGTGTGAACATGATAGATCTATTTCGCTCAAGGTGGATGTCAAACCTTCTTTTTTTGAGGATTTTTCCATCTCTCACCTCAGAGAGGGGCAGATGGAAGTATGCAGCGGGCGGTCCTGTATAAAGGCTGGATTATGCTTCCGCGTCGACACAACGCAAGGGAGCTTGCGGACCCCTTACGTCCTTGCGGACCCCCCTTGCGTCAACGCAAGGGCCTGACGTGTGCCTCCCAAAAATCCTCGACGCGCGTCGAGGCGACGCAACGCCAACGCAACACCAACGCAGCGGCATCGGCTGTGATTGGTCCGCTAACTACATCCGCTGGAGACCGCTATCCAGTTTCCATTCATAAACACCGTCATTTAAACTTTTAAAAGGCTATTTTTATTGTTTTCACCTCGTTTTATTGTTTGCACCTTGCCGCTTTTGCACAAAGAAATGAAACACCAAGTTCTGAAAAATTGTGGATGTTTAAAGCCGGAAAGTAAACAAATACGCTATAACGAGGCTAACGACGATATACGCCAAGAGTCTCGGTCGGTCGGTCAGTCTTTACAAAAAACATAGCGCCCTTTACCGGTGTGGCTTTGAATTGCATTTCGACACGTAAACCCAACGCAGAACCATCACGGTCTCCAAGCAACTGCGTCGCCGTTGACACAGACGGCCCTGCAAATCCAGTGAGACAGACGAGCAGAGTGAAAGAGATCAGATATTGACCGTTCTTTATCAATTATCAGACTATTTTCTCTCCTCTTCTTTGTCAAGCTGTGGCGAAGCTTTGTTGAATAGCTGTTTCATCCCCTCCCTCCCCCCCCCTCCTCGCCACACAGTGGAAATTTGGCTGCTGCTGATAAGATTCTCCGCTGCCTTGACCGAGGTCATTTGACGCCTTGACACCCTTTGCGGTGACCAGTCATTCAGACAGATGGCGACTGGACGACCTGATAGGGAAGGGAGGGATTCTGGACATGTACACGGTGTCCTCAACAGGATCTGCATCAGTATGCACATGAGCACGTACGCGTAACACACAGCTACGCAAGGACAATGGCGGAGATAAACTCTAATCCAGCTGTGCTTACTTGTTGTTTTGATGCAAATATGCCGTTGTGAAGGTGTGTGTTCACATGTGCTATATAAAAATACACTTGGGAGATGTCAATGAAGAGAACGTTGCTTCCTTTACGGCAGCTCCAAACCGTACAAATGACATTTCACACTATGTTAACAATAATACTACATTTTTTTCCCTCAAACAACAGATGGATTCACCAAAATAGTCTCTAAAACAATTAACAAAAGCTTAAATACGCAAGCCCAAGTATGCTTCATATTAACAAAACACCATATAAACACATTCATCTATCTCCAAAGTCAAAATACGTACATTCCCAACTCACACAATCATCCAAAACTCCTACGTTCTGTGGCATCGGTAGCACCAGACTATAGCCTCGGTTATGTTTCCGCGTAATGATCACGCAATGGCCACGCAGTTGCTTGGATGCAGTCGTGAGACCGTGATGGTTCTGCGTGGGGTTTACGTGTCGAAATGCAATTCAATGCCACATCGGTAGAGGGCGCTATGTTTTTTGTTTTTCAATTTTTCAGAACTTGGTGTTTTATTTCTTTGTGCAAAAGCGACAAGGTGCAAACAAAAAAACAAGGTGCAAACAATAAAAGTATTAAAAGTTTAAATGGCGGTGTTTATGAGTGGAAGCCGGAAAAGCGGTCTCCAGCGGATGTAGTTAGCGGACCAATCACAGCTAATGCCGCTGCGTTGGTGCTGCGTCGCCTCGACTCATGTCTAGGATCTTTGGGAGGTGCACATCAGGCCCTTGCGGTGGACGTAAGGGGGGTCCGCAAGGACATAATGGGTCCGTAAGCCCCCTTGCGTTGTGTCAACGCAGAAGCATAACTTGGGCTTATGGGTGCATGTGAACATATCATGCCCCACTTGTGCCGACCTGCAATGGCCACAAGGAGTCCCTTGAGCAGGCAAATTTATCTAAGAGCAAAACAAGAATATTCTGCTTCTAACATATTTTAAACACAAACAGAATTCAAAACGAAGACTTCACCAACACATTCCTTAAAGTTTAAACACATAAACATTAATTTCTATACCTGGAAGAGGGAGATGTCAATGAAGACTCAGAGAAGGATGCCTCCTTTTATGGCCGCTCCACCGATAATGAGGCATCACGCTGAGAGCTCCCGCTTCTGGTCTTCGCAGGGATAACTAATCAAACAGATCTTCTCAAAGAGACTTAATCAACAGACCACAGATCCGACGACGGTTACATGTATAGCGGTTATTGTGTTCTGAAAGGTATTAACCATGAAATTGTACACGTATAAAATCAACCTATAACACCAGTATAAAGACAGCTAGCCTGACTCATTCAAAGTTTGGATGACAAGACCGTATGAAATCACTGAAGCGGTTCCTCCCACAAACCCCACATCACAAATGATCACATGGGTTCATAATTTGCGTTACTGGTATGCACGTTTTGTTACCTTTAAATTTAGCCACGCTAGCTGTCTCCGCCCTGTTTCCAGTCTTTATGCTATGCCAAGCTAAGCTAACTAGCTTCCTGTGTAAGCTTCATACGCTGTCATCGGCTGTGATTTACCATAATGGTTTACCTCCAACAATTGTGTTTTTCCTGGTTGATTCAAATTTAATTAAAACTGTGTATCTAGTCTGTTTCCCCCGTTTCAGTGTCTTCAGCCTTAGCATGTTTTTACATTTTAGCCTTACTCCTACTCTCTATTTAGCCATCCTAGTTTTTTCAATTCATTAATTGGCCCTCTTCAAAGCCACCATTTTGACATTTCATTGCATGGCACACACAATAGTTGATGAAATGAATTACGGCCCTGTTCCATCCAGGTGGGCCAGGACTGGCTCACTTGAATGATCATAATTCATTTCAAGTCAAAATGGCCTCTACCCGCTGCCTCCTCATCTGCATGTTGGTCCAGTCCTGTTATTCCTGAATGGTGGCAGCTCATCCCTTTTCTAACACGCATCCAAACAGGTTCACGATCACTCACACATGCACAGGCTGGCCTGGGTCTGGTCCAGACAAGGTCATTGTTGTTGACGTAGGAGTGTCTGAGGAGTCGGTGTTGGATGTCCTCAAAGGAATGCAAACCACAGGTCCACAATAACAGCTCGATCAAAGCTGCCTACCACCTAATCTCCTCTGTCATGGCAACATTAAAGTTGCATTGTGGAGAGGGTGAGCCGGCTGATTGGTAAATAGAGATGGTGTACAAAGCTGGTGGTTCGCTCATTTACTGTTCGTGACAGTGGATACTGTGTCTTGATTCTAATTTCAGTAGACAATTATGCATTCATGATCCTAAAAATAGCTTTTATCAAATATGGGAAAACTTTTCTTAAAATTCACAGCCCTCAAAAGGCTTCACACAAGATATTTGTGCAGCAAATTGCTTGAAACGGGAATGCCGTGTGCATTTTATCATCTAAGAAACTAGTATTTTATAGCTGGGGATAAAAGCGAGTGCCGCAGCAGGGGGAATTGTAAATCCACTGAAACAGTAGAAGGTATTGGCAAATCATGATGTCAAAAAGGAGTCGTTGCTCAGTGCCAGAGGGAGACAGAAAAACCGCAGGCACGACTGCAGATAAACATTTGTTGCACATCAAAGCAGGACATCAGAAGAGTCGATTCGTTGAGCCAATGTGGAGAGACACGTATGCCGGGGATCAACTAGATTAAAGGGGGCTCCAAAGTGAGCTATTGATTGTTTTGGGTTGTCCTGCTGCATCCTTATTGTTTATAGTGATGGAAACTAATCTCTCATTTGGCAAATAACGGATAAAAAAATAACTTTAAAGGACCATACCAGTGTTATAACATTGTCCCAGCTTACATAAACCTCTACCATATATACCAAAAATTGCTTGTTTGTTTGTTTGTTTACATTTTGATAATTCAATTCAATAAACATTACAGAATGTACCTGAAAATGTTTGTCAAGGTTAGTTAAAACTGACCTCATCATTAAAATCCTCCTTTTTAACTAAAATCCCAGTTTGAAACTCAGAAAACTATCTTTCCAGGCGTAATGGCGTTCAGCTAAACGGCTCTCTTTGCTCTGTTGTGATTGACAGCTCAGAGGGCGGAACCAAAGTATGAGGAATTTCAACGATTGGCTGAAAGTTACAGCTTGGCTTGTGTGAATTTCAGACTTGTTCTGATGCGGCTCAACAGTTCTCCCAGCTTCTCCCGGTACGTCTTCCTCATATTCAAACTGGCACATGATGTGAAGTCTCTGACCAGTATCTTCTTCTCTACATTGAATTCCTGAGCGTAAACCAACGTTGAGCTGTATCACATACAAGCTTGTTTATCTCACCGCTTGCTGGTCCAATCAGAGCCAGCCAGAGAACGTTTGGCCAATGGGATGCTTCGAAGGTAACGCGTTCCTTGTGCAGGAAGTAAACTGAAAGGTTGGTTGTAATTGAGGTTAGCATTCGCCGAAAAATAAGACTATCTTGAATTTGATATTACTGGCTAGCTTTACCACTTAGAAGCAGCTGGACATGAATAAAAAGTGTACCCATAAAATCCTGAGGTGATTTGATATCAATGTGTGAATTTTGAATGGCTTTTATTAGAGTAATACAGTCATTTTAGATAAAATATACAATGCAGTGACATTCACAAGGTTGAATTACCTAAACCCAGAGACTTAACAGTCTTGTAGTGCGTTTTTACACTGCATACACTGATGCAGAACAATGTTGAAGACAGAAGAAACCTCTGCTAATGGTGAGAAAAACCTTTTACTTAACAAAGTTTTAGTTGAGGAACAATCCTTCACTCCCAGCAGAAACCCTTTCAGGGGAAAGAATGATATCAGAGTTGCACCACGTAGAGGCAGATCTTCTTTTCTTTTTAATATCATATGGGTGGACAATTGGGTCAGCAGATAAACAAGCCCCTGTGGACTGTGGACAGATGCAATCCATCTCTGGCTGCGTTGATGTCCTTCCCCATCTTGTCTCTCTCACATGCATGTGGTGATCAGACCTGTGGAAAAGCAGCCATGCCTTCAGGATGCAGATGGGCAGAGAGGGGATGCCTGAGTGATGGCAGTGAGTGCTCCCCCGACAGCTGCTATCATTAGATGCCTTGTGAATATTGTTTTCCAGAGAGGACTAGGAGAGGGATGATCAAAATCCAAAAGATTTCTGGAAGAAAAAAGCCCCTTTAGGGTCAGTGAATTGGCAAACCATTCTTTTTTTGGCTCTAGTGTTAAAGGTCATATGCTTAATTTGAGTTACTGATCTTATAACACTTTTAATGAGACCGTTAATAATGCATAAGCTTGACATTATTTCTAATAGACTTTTGTGACTTAATCAATAAGACACATCCTGCAAATATAATCAATATGAATTAGCTTTTGAACCAATAGGACATTGGCGTGCACACCTGCGCTCTTGTGTTAATGTGTGGACGTATCGCATAAAACACATGGCTATGCTCTCGACTTTGTTTCGGTCAGCGATTTAGCGGTAATGATGAGCCAGGTGTCTGTCCTTTTGGCCGGCTGCCTGGAAATGGCATTAGATTATCCTCCAGCCAGGGTGGAGTGGTGGGTGGCGATATATACGGTGCTCATGAAAAGGACTTTCATGAAACGCATCAATCACGTCATTGGCATACAGCTCTGACCTAGTCGCATAATGATTTCAGTGTGAGAGCTGCATTATGACAAATGTCAATATGAAGTGCCGGAGTGAGTGTCGCCTATCTATTCTATAGCTTCCTCTGCAGCTCTTTTCAACACGACGGACTTTTGTATTATCAACGGTTACCAACTTTTATCTCCGTTCTATTTATTACTTCTTCATTTGGTCTTTTATTGGGAAGCACTTTTTTATTTAGTCATTGTATTCCAAATAGTTTGCAAGCAATTAATTAGAACAGTGGTTCCCTTCCTTTTTGGTGTGTGACCCTTAAAAGTAAAAGCAATGTTTATATTGTTTTTAGAAGCCTGAAAATGCAAAATGATCCAGGAAAGAAACCCATAATTAGAGAAAAGTCTGACAAAAGAAACAATGTTTAGCAGAATTCGTTTTCCCAGCCTGTTAATTATCTCGTTGTTAACAGATCACATTGGGAATAAGACTACAATATATCAACCTTCAACACTCTGTGACCTTGTGGATTTGATTCACCGCCATAAATGAAATTAGTGAAATGGCTACAGTATATTTTACAATTCAAAGTAATATGGAATTATTCGTGTATCTCTCTGGTGATTTGATGGGAGCTCAACTAATGGGGCAGATCAGCAACCATCATCTGGATTAAAACATATAAGGACTTTACGCCAATCCTGGACAATCACCGAATGCCAAGCGAATAATTCTTTAATCAGCAATGACATGCGTGCAGCACACACCAACACTCTAACAAATGTCCCAATGAAAAACATCTGTCACTTCAGTAGTCTGCTTATCTGGCCCGACCATGTCAGCGCTCCCCCATGAGAGCACAAAGGCAGCAGTGGTGTTTTATCCTCTACAGATGAGTTTGCCGATAGCTGTTCAAACACTGTCTCTTCTTGCTTTTTTGTTAAGCACAAATAAAATACATGCCGTTGGATGTAATTAAGGGTTTGTGTAGTACAACCATGTAAAAAACAGGATTTTGCTTGACTGATCTGACTAAACACCATCTTCACCACCACCACCTCCTCCACACATACTCCCTCCCGCTTCCACATCTTCCAAAATAAACCCCAAGAAGTCACCCAGCCTCCCCCTCCCCTCCCCTCCCCTCCTCCTTCCTCTGTGGTCTGAGCTGCATGCTCACTGTCCCGAAACATGATGAACCATTCAGCCCGATGGGAATTTCTCCTCCCAGCCAGCTAACGTCAGCTACATCTGTGCCTGTCAGCCAGAGTAGATGCAGCGGCAGCGGCAGCAGCAGAGTGGCAGTAACGGTGACTTGGCTCTGGCGTCAGGCAGCCTCTCAGTGACATTCGGCTTCAAGTTGGCTGAAAGCTCACACTTGGAGGAGGAAAAGTTCTCTTCTTTCCTCTTCCTTGGGCTCATGGGCAGATTCATCTAATTTATGAATGAGTGAGGGAGGATGCTCTGCAACTTGAGGATACTTTTTCTCATCTGGACACACGGTGGCTGTGTTAGATGGCCGAGGGGGAACGTGATGCTTCGCTCCGCGCCTCTTCAGCAGGGATGACCGAAGCCTCCTGGTGTCCACCCTCCTCCTGCTCTTCGTCCTCGTTCTCCTCTGCTGCCCCGCACTTGCACTTTTCCCCTCGGACCCCTCTGGCATGCGAGGGTCATGTCAGCAGGATTTTCCCATCCACCTCAATCCTCTCCAACTGTGTTGCGATCCTGTTCCCCAGCGCCACACTTGACCTGAAGGCTTCCCAGGCAAAACAAAGGGATTAACCATGAACTTTGCTCTCACCAGGAGACAGCCTGCCCTTAAACAGAATACCGTGGGATCTGATGAAAGTCAACTGTGAGTATGTTCATCTTTTATCCTTCCTCTTTACATCAGTGACATGATCCACAGCCTCCAGAGGATCATGAGTGATTGAACGTGCAATTTTTTGATTAATGCACGAAGGCATGACCTGGATTTAATGGGGAAACGGCGTCATGTGTGCACAAGTGCATGTCTGAGAGGTCTCGGCATGTATTTTTAATGTTGCCTTTTACCGTAATGAAAGCAGAGGATGTGCTGTCGGAAAGATGTGAGTGCGTCCGTTCTTCTAGTAAGACGTGGTATAAAGAAAAGTGCTACACATTAGATTGGTTATGTATTTATTTTATATCAGGTCCGTTTTAAAGCTTTAGTTGTTTCTGAATACCTTGAGGAAATGTGGGTCTCCACCTGCTTGTAAATCAGTTAATATCTTGCCTCTTCACAGCAGTTTATACACATATCCATCTTCCACATATTTCTGCTCCTACTTCTAAACGCTATCCTCAACTGTTCGAATATTCTAACAATTCCTGTCTTTTTATCCCCCCCCCCCCCCAAAAAAAAAAATCAATATGTTTCTTCAAAAGCTAAATCATGAGGCTCTAATCCAGTTTCGCCCCCTCTTGTTGATTAAGTGGAAATGACAAAACCACAGACGGATTAAGCAGCGAAGCGTGATTTTAACGAGTCCATCCAGTCCCCACAGATCTTACGAGGTGCTGCAACAATTGTACAAAGGTGCTGGCTCACTGAAAAAAAACATGAAAGTAGTCACCATAAAAAAAAGTAATGGTTTGGTGGGTTAGGAAAAAATCGTGACTGGATTATAGATAACAAGACTTGACTGTTTTGGTTGAGCAGTTTGCCCTTAAATTGTCAATAGTGATTTGGAAGTTGTCCAGCAGGGATGTACTATACGGCATCAGATCAAATCCTTATGTGTCCATGTATTAGATTTGAACAGCATGATTTGAACAGCATGGAGGCTGTTCAAACCTTTGTTTTTGCAGACAAATGTGATATCAACCAAGAGAAAATTGGGCGTGTTACGAGCATAGACGCTCAAACAGCAGCAGACTCTCATATTTAAAATATTCTTCATACACAAGTGAGTTTATTGTTAGATCATTATCCAAATGATGGGGCACTAATGAAATGTTGTTGTCCCTCATAAAAACAAACTCCCCGAAGCATTAAGCATTATTTTATTCCCTGAAGCAGCTGCCAAAACCACTGGGGCGTTCATAAGCGGATCATAATATTCATTTAATGATCAGCATTTCTCATTGGAGAAGCGATGTAGCCCAATTCATTTTTGTATTTGTTTTAAACTCACAGGAGAGAAAACATTTAGACATTGAATAAACAAAAACAAAAATCAGAAACCTACACTCTGCATTAGCGAGTACAGGCTACATTCTTACTTTTATGAGCCACCAACACTGACACACTGATAAATATTTCAGGTCGCATGTCTGGGAGGCTGATCTCACATGTGAACCTTTATATTCCTGTCTTGTTCTCCTCCACTGCCTGGAACACAGAATGATTCAAGCATTTCTTATGTCCTCATCCTGAACGTCACATATGCAGGAATGTTCACCATGGGTCAGCGGGCTGACTACATCATGCACAAACTGTTGTGCCAAAAAGCTCTGGGCTGATTTGCATATCATACATACTCACCGCGAAGACACACATGGTGTCCTTTGCCTCTCTTTTGCTCTCTCCTTCTTCTCGTTTGGTCTCTCATCTTATTTCACTTTCTTCCACAAATGACACACACACACACGCTGTGTTGCTTTCGTGTTTCTGCTGGGCTGCAAACAAAGGAGAGTGTAAAGGTTATGTGTGTCTGGGAGGCCTGGTGGGGGCCAGTGTATGGAGCCACTACTGCATAGGAGCACTGATGGCCAGGCGCCAGAAGACCTGCAGGAAGCCACCCTTCAACATGTCCACCTTTGGACTCACAGTATGGAGGCTTAGGACAGATTTGTGCCATACCTCTTCTGTCCTCACTCACAGGCTGGCCACTGTTAATCACTGGATCAATGACCTTTACTTATGCATAGCTTAATGCATTTCAGGAGGCAGTCTAAAACTCTAAGGACTACTTTGTTACGATCAATGATAACAATGAAGCTGTAAAGCAACGTTTTCTTGAATTCTTTGGTGAAACCTCGATGGACGGTGTGGTCAACGTGCTTAATTGCAGATCACAGAACATGTCAATTATTTTGTTAAATACACAAAATTAAAAATCCATCTCTTCTCTGTCGACTCAAACCATCTCTATAACATGCAGCCTATCAGTCAGTATTAGGGCAACACTGTTGTTTGGCGCGAGGAAGCACACATGATTTCCTTCCTGTTGGGTTATTGTCGGCGTTGGCTCCGCTGTCATGCTATATTTCCCGGTGATTAGTCTGCAATTCACAAATACTGTTGTCGAACATTCGAATATCTCTCACACAGTGTTGTGGTGACTAAATATCATGTTGGTGATGAGTTTCATAGGCCCTTTTTTAAAATAAAGGATTCCTTTGTTCCCTGGTCACATACTAAGCGGGGAACAGGTACGCTCCCGAGCCGAAAAAGATGTTGATGAAGCTCATGATGCTTCACTTAGTTTTGCTGTCTATTAGGGTTCAAGTTTGAGTTCTAGTCACCGGCTGCTGGCTGCAGGCATGCTAACGTTAGCTGCAGCTGCTGTGCTAACGTTAGCCAATGCTAGCTACAGCTGGTGTGGGGGATTAAGCTTTCAGACTCTGTATGTTCTAGACGTGTGCGAGTGTCCGTGTCGAGTTTTGAATGCAACAGTTTCTGCTGCTCTGACTCCCTCACTCCACCCTGACTGAACAGGCTGAACCGCTCTCTCTTTTCCCTTTCCCTATACGCTCTGATGCTCTCTCGCCCAGATACACTCCCAGGTAGCGAAATTAGGTACCGATTGATTTAACGCTAACTGGAACTCGGTAGCATTGATGAAAAGTAAGTTACATTAAATTGATGGAAGAGGTCTCATGCTTAACGAACAACAGTTCTTTCTTTCCTGCCCTGCACATCAAGACAGTATTTTTTCCAAAGGAGAGAGACATATTTTTTTAATAAATTATACTGAGATTTTGCAATGGTTTATTTCAACCAATTGTCAATTTTTATATTATGATCTCCTCTTGCTACTCAAAAATAGAGGAGGAGCAACCTCCTCTTCCATATGGACCGGCCTCCTCTACTGTGTAACCAAGTCACAATTCAGGCAGTAGCCTATGCCCCCAGAAATTCTGCAGCATTGTCTGTTTTTCAAACCATTTTTTTTGTCTGACCAGACAGCATCAAATTGCTCTTCCCCACCGTACGTCACGCTTGATACCAAAATGCATCCATAAAAAGTCCAGAAAGAGGCCACAGCAGACCATTTTCACTATTTATAGTGATGCCGAGTCCATATTTAACCCACACTCCTGAGTTCTGAGTGTACCATTAAGACGCTTCCTGCTTTGAGTTGGAAGCGATTAGCAAGCTTGACTTGCTCTACCTGTTGAGGTCAAGAGGTAGAACTATGTGTGTATGTGTGTGAAAGCTTAGCAACACAAAAGGCATCAGTGAGTCAGGAATATCGTTTGTTTCTCAAGTCATTCATGTTAGCTGGTGTAGATTGGTTCAAATGTTTACCCTTCTCAAAACAGTTTAGAAAGCCAATGTGACATTTAACCTCATCGTGAGGGTAAACAATATGAACTAAATAGAGAATAACGTGGGAATCTGGGTGATATGTTATGACATGCCAATCTACAACAAGATGAGGGACAAATCCTGCAGGAGGACCCCCCTCAGTGCCTGGAATGTTATTTGTGTGGGCCTCAGGCCGGCACTGGCACTCCTGCTAACCTGGCACTGTCAAACAAATGCCAATGAGTGAGGAAGTTATTTCTCAATTACCATGTAGTGATTACAGCCAAAGCATTGTATTGTGGGTTGAAATTACGATTTCGATTTTAGGAGGAGCTCTGCAGGAGGGAGAGCAGTTAGGAGAGATTTTTCTCGGTACATGAGACACAGGAGAAGTAGAAGAATCGGAATATGGTTTATTGCTAATTTGTTTTCACAAGCAATGGAAATTACTTTGCGCATACTATATAAGAGAAAATAAAAACAAAAGCAAGTATTACAAAAGTCAAGAAATGTAGAAAAATGCATTGTTCCAATGCTATTTGAAAGCTGTTAATCTGCCCACATGTGTGCCGGTCCACCCACATCCATTTGCCAGCTTTAGCTGACAGCCCGGAGGTACAATTGTCACAAACCATGGAGGATTCTCTCTGTGGGGGTGATCTTCCCCAAACTTCCCTGCTTCAAACTGAGTTCCTCAAATGGTCTCTGCCTCCCTGAAAGTGGTTTATACCGCTACCGTTGTGGTGATCATTTTCAATAGTAGGCTTATTGTTTTCGAATCCATAGGTCTTGAAAGGTCATGCGCAGACATTTCAACATCCAACATGGCACTGAAATCCCCCCTATTTTAAAGATAGGTACCAGTTATGCAATGACCAGGTATTTCCTGAGAGACTGATGAGAGAACTTATCTCAACTGATTGTGTGGAACAGGGTTAGCCTCATGCTCAAACACACCACTCGGTTTTTCCACACAGAATACAATCATAAGCACATACAAATGTACTCAACAGAAGATAGAAGATATAATCTTGCTTCAACGCATTTGATAAAGAAAAAACCCTCGAGGCAAGAGTGACCACATGGCACTGTCATGCATTTGTAGGTCATGAGAGGCGAGCCATCAAGACATGGAAATTTCCCCTGGGTTTTGTTTCGAGCACACAGGTCCAGGTTGCCGTGAATAGCCCCTCATCCACTATTGATTGGTTTGTCCAACACCCCCGGGATAAAATGTGCACCCACACCACTGCTCTGACCTGAGGATGAGGGGACCATATGTGCTGTGAGTTTCCATATGTGGAGGGAGTGTGCTGCCCTCTACTGGTGCAGGGTTTGTAGTTACGTGTGAGTGCTATACGTAGCTTTTTATAGTATTTGACACTTGTGAAACTTTTTAAACATTGTGTGTTGACTAGTTAGTGACTTATAAAGTTAACTCCCAAGAGGGTCCCGGGTTCGATCCCCGGGTCAGCCCCGGGTTCCTTCTGTGTGGAGTTTGCATGTTCTCCCCGTGTAAGCGTGGGTTCTCTCCGGGTTCGCCGGCTTCCTCCCACAGTCCAAAGACATGCAGGATGGGGATAGGTAAATTGGTGACTCTAAATTGCCCGTAGGTGTGAATGTGAGCGTGAATGGTTGTCTGTCTCTACATGTCGGCCCTGCGATAGTCTGGCGTCCTGTCCAGGGTGTACCCTGCCCTCGCCCATTGACAGCTGGGATCGGCTCCAGCCCCCCCGCGACCCTGAATACTGGATAAGCGGTAGAAAATGGATGGATGGATGGAGTCTTTCATGATAGCGACTACGCTATACTAATATATATTTCCATGCTGCAAGGCACATCCCAATGATTCTGTGCAGTAATTACGGTGTATACTGAATGGATGTAGAAGAACAAAAATCAATATAATCAATGTGTTGGAGAATGAGGTCTAATTAACCAGAATTATCAATATCATTAAGACACGGCCATCGAGGGTTTGTGCACTATTAATATAAGTGCGCAGATTTAGAGCAAGGAAGAAAATTATGTAATGACCTGGATTTTGAAATGTGCCACAGATGTTTGCAGAAATTGCCTAAAACACACCATATGGGTAAACTCATATGAGCTTGATCTAATTGTGTGAGCTGCGTACAACTGCATAACTGCGTACAATGGCTTAGTGACATTTTTCTAGTAGATGCAACGGACAAATAAATCTGTTAAGGATGTATGACCAACACAGGTTTGATATTTAATTTAGAAGAGCAAAACATAAAGCTTATATATTCTCCTTATATATGTGATACTCAACATGCTAAAGTGCCATCTCGTGGCTAAAAATGTTTTTTAAAGGGATAAATAATAACATCTCCCTTCTTTTCTTACCAGGAGATCTTTGCCGAAAATGACAAACCCAAACACTCTTGTCATGGTTGGATGTCAATAAACACAAGAAGACCATGGAGGGAGAGAGTGTCCTGAACTCCACTGTAAATACCAGCACCATGGACATCCACCTGGTCACTCACAGTCTCTGGGAGGTGATTACTATAGCGACCGTGTCGGCTATTGTCAGCCTCATCACCATTGTGGGGAATGTTCTGGTGATGCTCTCCTTTAAGGTCAACAGCCAACTGAAGACGGTGAATAATTACTACCTGCTGAGTCTGGCAGCTGCTGACCTCATCATCGGCGTCTTCTCCATGAACTTGTACACCTCATATATACTAATGGGCTACTGGGCCTTAGGGAACCTAGCCTGTGACCTGTGGTTGGCGCTGGACTATGTAGCCAGCAACGCCTCAGTTATGAACCTGCTGGTGATCAGTTTTGACAGATATTTTTCCATCACCAGGCCTCTGACCTACAGGGCCAAGCGGACCCCCAAACGAGCTGGGATCATGATAGGTTTGGCCTGGATGGTGTCACTTATTCTGTGGGCCCCACCTATTCTCTGCTGGCAATACTTTGTGGGGAAAAGGACTGTCCCCGAGAGGCAATGCCAGATCCAGTTTTTCTCTGAGCCTGTGATCACGTTTGGCACAGCTATTGCTGCCTTTTATATCCCTGTATCAGTCATGACAATCCTATACTGTCGAATATACAAGGAGACAGAGAAGAGGACCAAAGATCTGGCGGAGCTGCAGGGGATTAACTATTCCACTGACCCTGCAGTCGCCCAGCCTCAGAAGACCATTATCAGATCCTGTTTTAGCTGTAAATTAAGGTCAGCTTCGCATGACAGGAATCAAGCCTCTTGGTCCTCCTCCAGCAGAAGCAATGCGGCCAAATCAGCAGCCACCACCAACGACGAGTGGTCCAAAGCCGGTCAGCTGACCACCTTCAACAGTTACGCCTCATCGGAGGATGAAGAAAGGCCCGTGTCTCCAGGGGGCTTCCAGCCCTCTTTCAGGAACCAGGCTTGTGAGACCATCAAGGGCGGCGTGGGGAGTGAGAGTGAGCAGCTCAGCAGCTATGAAGAGGATAGCTTCTTCCATACACCACCCAAAAGCAACTCTCAGAGGAGCAGCAAGTGTGTGTCTTACAAGTTCAAGCCTGTGGCCAAAGACACGCACGCAGAGCACAACAGCAAAAACGGAGACACCAAAATGGCGTCGTCGACGTTCTCCTCGGCCGAGTCCATGAGCGTCCCGTCCACCGCCTCGGCGGCTAAGCCCATAGACGCCACGCTGAAGAACCAGATCACCAAGAGGAAGAGGATGGTGCTGATCAAGGAGCGGAAGGCAGCACAGACTCTCAGCGCCATCTTGCTGGCCTTCATCCTGACGTGGACGCCGTACAACATCATGGTGCTTATCTCCACCTTCTGCTCAGACTGCATTCCCCTTTCACTCTGGCATCTGGGCTACTGGCTGTGTTACGTCAACAGCACCGTCAACCCCATGTGTTACGCCCTTTGTAACAAGACTTTCCAAAAGACCTTCCGTATGCTCTTGCTTTGCCAGTGGAAGAAGAAAAGGATTGAGGAGAAACTATACTGGTATGGACAAAACCCTGTGGTCAGCTCCAAACTGACATGAACAATTCTTCTTTTCTTTTTTTAAGATGGTGTGTGATCATGTCTGTAAATTATATGTTTGTAATGATAATCTTGGCTTTATGAACTTGAATTCTACACAGTATTAAAAAGTGAAAATACAATATCAAGGGGGTGGTTCGATTTATAATGTTGCTCATTAATCGGTAGGTGTGCTACAGTGTAGTGTATGTTAATTACTGCTCAGACTTAAAATGGAACATTATAACATTGGCCCAAAATAATCAGTGACATTGTAAATAGATTTTAAAAACATTACAAAAATACCAGTATTTCCCTCACATTGATGCTTATGCAGAATATGCATCTGATAACTGCTCAGATGATTTCATATCGTACTGTATTTGTATTCAAGATGCACAATTTGATATCTTGAGCACGATAAAATTGCTCTAATCTAATAATTTACACTGTATATTGGTTTAAAATAATAATAAAAAATGCCAGTATCCTCCCCAGAATGAATGCTCTCGCACCCAAAATGTAATTTGAAGTTTTATTCTGTAGGTATTGTGTTTGTATTGAGGATGCGTATTTTTAAATTGATATTTTAATTGTCAAGGGCTAATATGTGTCGTCCTGGTATCCGAGCCTGCTTGCTATGTCAAGATTGTAACTTGATGGTAATCAAAGCCTTTTCACATGTGCCATAGTCATTTGTCAGTCTTGTTGTTTTCACATTTCATGTTCGCCATTTTTCTCTTTGGCAAAATTTCAGTGGAAAATAAAGGGTAATGACTGCATAAATTAAAATTAAAAAATGTATCAATTAATCCCAAACTGAAGCCCTTCTGGTCAACCCCACAACACCTACAAACCAAAAGACTTGTCTTTGTTCAAACTACATGGTGAACTGTGTGTCAATGTTTACAATGAGGACATTGTGGAAGATTAAAGAACACATTGTTTATTAGAATCTGTTCATTAGTTTTTATCCTCAGGATATTTTGTTTGAGCATTGAAATACAGTATTTGTTTTCTCTGAACTACTGTACCATGTCATCACATGTCATCACATCTTCATTGTATTTCTGGCAAACTTGTAATGTACTGTGGCAAATAAAATGCTGGTAGTGAAATGTTCCGTTGTGTAAGCATTGGATGGGAGATGACATGCAAATTAAACATATTTTAAGAGTGTCATAAGGTAAAATGTGACACTTCTGTGATAACTGTCACGCAACACTTTTGTGATAACTGTGATAATAAAGAAATCTGCACTTGCAATTTGGGGAATAATGAGATGCTTCTGCTTCTTGTAATGAATACAACATTGTGAACTGAATGTCCAGCTTAATGGCTACAAGAAGAAAATGATGTAGCATTCTGTCATGTTTGTTGCAAAGAATATGAGACTCTTAACCCTCAATAGGTGCCAAACCCAGTGTCATACAGTGTCCTTATAGCTCATCCTTCTTGCAGTCTCCACTTTGAATCAGTTTAACTGTGTCTGAAGGTCTCACCATCATCCATGCATATTTGCACAGTCGCTCCTTGTTGCAGTCCTTCTGCCAGTAGATGACATTCCTGCGATTGAGGTTGGCCCCAGCGCAGGCGTCGTACCACCAGCCTCCTCCCGGCACCCCCTGAAACTCCAGCTTCGCACAGTTCTGGAAGTAGTTGTCATTGTCTCTGTCTTTGGTGGTGAATCTCTGGTTGTCATGCAGGTAGTTCTCCGTGTCCAGGGTCAGAGCGTCGACGGCCGTGCCCTGGAACAAACCCAGCCTCAGCCTGTATGCTGATGATTCACCCTCCACCAGGAATGGGTCGTACTCCCCCGTTTTGGTGACGGCGTCTCGGTCCACTAGTTTTACTCCCAGCGTGAAGCGCCCAGGGCCGCAGGTGAGCTGATGGAGGTATTCGTTTCCGAGCCAGTGATCGCCGGTTACAGCCCCGAAGCCCTCCTTGTACTCAGCCCAGGTACGATCGAAGTTCACACTGCTATTGACGGTGATATGCTGCACCACGGTCCAGCCTCCCTCCTGCATGGCACAGTAGGCCACGATGGGGGAGTCACCTGGTTGGATCAGGTACACCCCATCTCTGGCCTGGCCCGAAGAGGTCATCAGCATTTCATGGCAGTCTCTGGGCAGTACTGTGGGGTAAGTTAACAAATCAGTCATAACTGTGTGGGAGATATGTCCAGATTTCCATCCTTTTGATGCTACAGTTGTGTTCAAAGTCTCTAAAAGTAACACTGTAAGGCAGTATTCCCTTCTGACATCTATTTTTTCATGTCTTATATTTTGTCTTGTTTTCCGAGATCATCTTATTTAATTCTGGGCAAGTAACGGAATAAATGTATATCCTAAAATGTTACTAATTTGCTCCTTTTATTCCTATAATTTGACAATGTACAAATACTTTAGCGCTCCCAGTGGTGGTGTCAAAGGCTGCGGTGTAGTAAACAGCAATGCCAGGAATGAGTCATTACTGCACACCACTATTTCTCAATGTCTCCCAGGTAAACATGTTATCAATTGTCTGTCAGATAAACTGCTTCTAAGATACACAAATCACCTCGCAGGACAAACCGTAACACGTAACAATAATGAGTCACTAGGCAATTTGGGTCTACGGGCTGGAATTTGACCCTCGGGAGAATCCACACAGATAATCGGTGATAAAGGTTATTCAAAATGTAAAAGCAATCACAGGACTGTTCACACAAAGCAAACGTTGTACTCTATCATCAACAAGAGTCTGGAAGTTTTGAAAGTGTGTGCATTTCAAATCCCCAACAACTGCATACAAAATACAATATAGAGCTCAAATGGCAAAAAAAAAAAAAAAGAGTTAAAGTTACACAATCAAATACCTCTCATTCCACCATTTAGGACCAGGTTGTGCTCATCTGGGGGAAGGAGATTCAGGTTCTCAGCTTGCAGATGTTTCATGTCAACTCCAGTTGAACTTAGCAGCAGCAGGGCCAGCGCCGGCAGCCAACATCTCACACACTTCATCCTTTGCCGCCAGACCAACAGTGTTTAGTTAATGATGCAGTACTGTAAGCATCTGATTGCATTTTGCACTGTTAGCCCGGATTTCATTTCTACTCAAATTATCTATGTACGTTGCAATTGATTGTTTAAGTTTGATTGTACAACAATCAAATTTAAGTGCAGTCTACTCATTCGAGGTAGAATACACTTACATTTGAAAGTAATGTCATGAATGAGTAACTTTAAGTTAAGTAGGATGGAATTTTAAAGTTTTGGTCATGGCCACGCCTCTAAAATTCCCGCTGCATTCACGTAGTGTAGAAAGGTTTTTCATTTTTCAACTTTGTGGATGCTAAAAAAAGATATATATATAA
The DNA here is from genome assembly GCA_029853015.1 of Chelidonichthys spinosus. NCBI lineage: Eukaryota > Metazoa > Chordata > Actinopteri > Perciformes > Triglidae > Chelidonichthys > Chelidonichthys spinosus. The sequence goes on along the minus strand of CM056833.1, from coordinate 12,819,513 downwards.
TTCTCAATATATATAATTCTCAAAACATTTAAAAATACATGGTTAACCGTTTCTGAAGATAATTCATGTTGTTATAAACTATGCAGAAACACTTTTAAGCTTTATATCAGTGATTTTATCCCATATTTGTTGTTGTGTTCTAATAGTAGACTCTACAATTCCTAAAATCACAAAACATTGACTTGATATCATTGATATCAGGATTTGTGCAAATAAATAACTCACTAATCTATTTTACTCTACATGGGCATACATTTACTGTAGCCTATCAGTGTTCGTGTGATTTTGTCAACCGGAAACTCATTTAACCAATTATTCTGATAGAACTTGAATGCACCTGAAGGCATGTTGCAACTTGCAACGCGTCTCTTCTCCTGCGCTTATTTTGAGCTGTTCGGTTGTTCGCTGCTAGGAGACATTTTGCAACAACTTTATAATTTAACAAGCCGTTGGCACCGGTGGCTGCCCTGCCAGAGGACGGATGCCTCGAGTGGAGTAGAGGCAAAAAAGAGGGCGACGGGACGACTGAATCTGGTGAGTGAGCGACCACTTTTGATTTAAAGTTAGCTTAACTGACATGGTAATGTTAAGATACAGTTGGCTAGCAGTGTAACCTAGTTTATGCTTCTGCGTCACGTTGACGGCGTAGGCACGGCGTCATTGAGCATTCGAAGTTCTGCGGTCCGCGTCAATGCGACGCGTAGTTAGGATTTTTTGGAGGTGCACGTCAGGCTACGGCGTAGGGGTCTGCGTCGACGGCGTGGCTACGCCGTCGACTTGACGCAGAAGCATAAACTAGGCTTTTAACGGACATTTTCTCTCCTAAGACACACGTGGCTTTAGTAGCTGTTTGTCAGCAATGAAAATGACATTTTAAGCATTTTCAATGATATTTTATCTTGTTTTCACTGATACACCCCCCACCCACCCACCCGCATCCCTTCCCACTCAAAACCGGCATTTTGAATCTGCTCCGAAACCCTAACCTTGGATATTTTTGTGTATGTTTTCACTCTAAATATCTGCCAATATCTGTTAATAAATCTCCTGTCAAATGCTTACTGTATTCATGTGAACAGGCTGTGGTAATGCAATGTGAATGTGACCCTCTTTACTTATACAAAGTACATTACTTTAAAGAAGTGAAAGTCAAACAAGTAACATTATACAGTTTTACCACTGTCCAGAATTGAGTCTCAAAATACAGATTCTAGAGAATAATCTAACATTACTTCCCCATCCCTTAATTTTTTTTTCTTTTTTATCATGTTGCAGGTCATGAGAAGACATGCTGTGGAAGTGTAAGTACTGCCCTTTCATCTGTGAAAAGAGAGCACAGCTATTTAAGCACTATAGACTAAAACATGGGAGCTATGCAAGAACAGAACCCTTTCCATGTTTACACCAGGAATGTCTGTGTACATTCAAATCACTCAATGCGCTAAAAGTACACTTATCCCGCGTTCACACTAAAATTTCAGAACAGCAACCAACTGTAGATGCACTAGTGAAGTTTTGCTGTCTGTCATGTGGGTTTGCTGAGCCTTGTACTGAAAGTGACTACTTTAGTCACCTGCATAATGCACACTTAAAAGTCAACCATAAAGTCAGTTGCCCTTATAAAGACTGTAAGTTTGAAAGCAGTGTCTACTCCACGTTCAAAGCACACAAGAGTAAAACACACAAGGAACACAACTGGAAGAGGTTCAAGTCAGAAATCATTGGTTGTGATTATGAAGGTCATGATCAGGATGGTGCAGAAGAGCAAATGTCACATGCTGATGACATGGCAGAGTTGGAAGGAGTGAGTGAAGAAGCCAGTGAGAATGACTTGCGTGATTTAGGAAATCAGTTGGAGCACAACTTAGCATCTCTTCTGTTAAAGATGCAAACAGTTATGCACATACCAGAGAGTTCTGTGCAAGATGTATTACAGCAGCTTTGTCAAATCAATAAGCTGTCAGAACCACTTCTGTATAACAAAGTTAGGACTATACTAAATAAATACTTTGATAATGTGGATGATACAGTTGTGAGTGAAATTATCAGTGCTGTTTCAGAGTGTAACATGATGTCATTTTGTGCCAAAGAAGGACCCTTAGGAACTGCTAAAAAGAGAGCAGCCTATGTACGCAAAGAGTTCCCCCTGGTAAATCCGACTGAATATGTTGTGGAAAAAAGCAAAAAAACACTTGCATATGTCCCCATTGTTCCAATGCTCCAAAAGCTACTTAACAAAAGTGATGTGTTAGACAAAGCTATGACAGAAAAAGTCCATGTACTGCAGGAATACACCTCTTATGCAGATGGGCAGTACTTTAATGAAAATTCTCTTCTTGCAAGCGATGAGTTCACAATTGCTCTTGGCCTTTATATTGACGACTTTGAAATCGCCAATCCTCTAGGAACGTCAAAGCTGAAACATAAAATGTGTGCAGTGTACTGGGTCATTGCAAACATACCTGCAAAATACAGGTCCACCCTCAACTCAATTCAGCTTGCTCTTCTATGCAATACCTCTACAGTTAAAGAGTGTGGTTATGCAGAAGTTCTGCAACCTCTCATCTATGATCTAAAGATATTGGAGCAAAATGGTGTTTACGTAGAGTCACTAGGTGCAAGTGTGAAAGGCACAGTCTTATATGTTGCAGCTGATAATCTTGGTGCTCACTCTCTTGCTGGATTCCTGGAGAGCTTCAGGGTTGACAAGTTCTGCAGATTCTGTCTAGCGAGCAGCAGAGACGCGCAACAACAAGAGGTATGTTCTGGATTCTTTCAGCTCAGGGACAAAGACTCTCATGATAGGCAAGTGCAGGAGGTGAGAGAGGACACAGCACTGAGTCAGACTTATGGAGTGAAAAGGGCATGTCCATTGACTGAAAATCTTGAGCACTTTCATGTGGTCACTGGGTATCCTCCTGACATCTTGCATGATCTCTTTGAAGGCATTGTGCCAACTGAGTTGTCCCTGTGTCTTAAAAATCTGATAAGCAAGAGGTGTTTCACATTAGACACACTAAATCAGGCCATCAGACACTTTAAGTACACATTCACGGACAAAACAGATCGCCCTCAGATTATTGGAAAGGGATTTACCAGCAAAGAAAGCATTGGTGGTAACGGCCATGAGAATTGGTGTCTTATAAGGCTCCTCCCATTTCTTATTGGTCACTATGTTCCTGAGGGTGATGACACTTGGGAAATTCTGATGCTTCTGAAAGACATAATCGAGCTGGCTGTGGCACCCAGGCATACTGAAGAGACACTGCATTTCATGGAATGTAAAATAACAGAACACAGACGGCTGCTGCAGTCAACTTTTCCAGGTTTTCGGTTAAAGCCAAAGCATCACTACCTGGAACACTATCCTTACCTTGTGAGGAAGTTTGGTCCCTTGTGCGATGTTTGGACAATGCGCTTTGAAGGGAAACATAAGTTCTTTAAAAGAGCAATTCGGAACACTCAAAATTTCAAAAATGTTGCAATGACACTTGCTGTAAAACACCAGAAAGCAGTCAGCTACCATCTTGACTGCAGTGCATTTTTCAAGCCATCGGTGGAAATGACAAAGGTTATTCCAGTTTTGGTTTCCTCTTTCCCTTTGAATGTTCAGAGAGTATTTTCTCGAGACATTGCAAAGGTAGAGTCTGTTCTGGATGTGTCATCTGTCTGCATAGATGGGATCATTTATCATCCAGGCATGGTTCTCTCTTTTGGATCATGCTCAGGTCTCTCTGAATTTGCCCAGATTGAAAAGATTGTTACAGCTAACACAGAAATCATGTTCATCTGCCACAAAATGACCACATTGTACTGTGAGCATTTGAGATCTTACCAACTTCTCTGTGGTGATATCCTCTCCACGTGTGTGGTCAAGATATCAGAGCTGAATGATATCCTACCGTTGTCAGCATACAGGGTCCAGGGAGAACTTATGGTAACACTGAAACGATACATTATTTGCTAAATTCATGTGTATATCATTTCTCTCCAGATGGCTCTGCAAGAGAAATTCATCATGAGGGTTATTGTCTCAGAGGGAGACATCAGAAAGTTGACAATGATGAAACGACCGGACACACTTGAAGATTTGATTGGCTGGCTTAAGGGCACTCTCCAAGCAAATTACAACTTCGTCCTACAGTACCAAGACCCTGACTTTAACAATGAACTGTGTAACCTTGAAGATGTCTCGGAACTCCAAGATAAGCCAACCATTAAGATCATTCCTATGGTTGAGTTGGTACCAGTCACTGAACCAGTTGAACAACCAGTTCAACAACCTTCATTGTGTAGTGACACAGGTAGCCTGGCAGACACCGAGATCCTGTCCACTTCCTCTCTGGACAGAAGTGTACCATGGCCAGAGGTGTTTGAAATTCCTAAATTTTCAGTCGATGTTGAGTACCGACTCCGTCAAGGTAACTTGTTATATCTCAGGGATGGAACCTATCTCAAAGTGACAAAAGAGCTAAAGCATGGTATCCTTGAGAAACTGGCTGAGGTCATCTATGCATTCGATGCATACCCAACAAAGGAAGATTTAGGGGCTGTTGCACAAGCTTTAGTAGAAACGCACCCATGTCTTAAAGAAGCGGGGTCACCCTCTGGCTGTCTTGGATGGAAGAACAGTTTGAAGTTCAAGATAGGAAATTACAGAGCTAAAATGTGCAAGCTGGGCCGACTTGACGTCACTGTCAATAGTGGTAAACGTGGAAGGTACTCGACAAATGGCGACCCTCCAAACAAGGACATCAAGAAACCAAGGAAAGGAGAAATAAACTTCCTGCCTCAGTATCCAGAGGGGTTGGATGACAACAACCTGGAAGCAGCTCGCCAGGTTCTAGTCAATGAGATGATGAAGGTGAAGCCAGATGGGTCCCTTATTAAGAAAGAGATGGATAGGACCTTTGCTCTTCGGAGAAAAGAAGTTGTGAAAGACGAGCCTGCAATTACCCAGATTGTACAGCGATGGCCAGCACTTTTCTCCGAAAGCCAGGTGTGTATGCCTCTTTTGAGTTTTTAGAAAAAGTGGTTAACACTTTGCAACCTAAATCGTATCACGTTGACGGTCATAAATGTCTTTCATTTGACTATGGGCCTATAATTGACTGGCTATGTTTTATATCTTCAGGTGAGTTACGAGTTCACCCGAGTGGTGGGGAAAAATCTCAAAGAAAACTTCTTTGAGGCACTTGACCGTTTCTCGCCAAATTTGATGGACCTCTTCAGGAAGAAGAAGGGTCTGAGTGGACAGCTTTTAACTGACCTTTTACGTCAGACAAAGGTAGGCTGACATACTTTTCATTGTTCTCCCATTTCCCATTTCCACTTCCTCCTCTTTTCTCCTACTTTCTATACTTTTCTTGGTTTTATCGCTCCTCTTCTGTTCTCCTTTCCACTCCATGTCGATGAAGTTTGTAATGAAGTAATTCAATTGTGGTGACTTTCTGAAATCTATTTAACCATAAACAGTATGAGTGTACTTAGTTATGTCCACTATCTTCCAGACCACTGAGCCAACTGACATCAGGTGCCTTTGTCTACGGGGACTGCCAGTCATCTTGGGGGATGACCCCTCTGCATTCTTCAAAACCTGCTCGGTAAGTAACTGAATTTATTTTGAATACCTGCGTTATTGATTCACAGCACAACCTCTGATATGAATTTACTATAAAAATATAAATAAAAAGAAATTACTACTACTACTTTAAATTACAAACAAATTTAAATTATACAAGCATTTGAACTTTCACCTTTGTCTTTATTTCTGTGATTTTGCCATCAGCTGTGAGATGTAGCCACAGGGAACAGGGACCCCCTAGATTAAAGGACAATACTGGTCTTAAATTTGTAGAAACTGCAACACTCGGCTCCATGCATAGCTCCACTACTTCTCCTCAGGCATACCTCAGGCATGTGATTATTTTATTTTGTTTTTCCTTATTTCGGATCAAATCATGTCATTGTGTGTAATGGCGGCACTGTTGCCGTGTCGCACCGTGGGTCCATTTATAATTTCCTGCTTTTTTTGTCGATAGCCAATCACATCCCTGTTTCCTGAACAGGTCCAGGTGTGTCTGAGTTTTCACAATGGCCAGGCACACCTGGATTAATCAGTTTGTCCAATAATGTAAAACAGGAAATAAAGGAGCAGTATTAATTTCAGCAAGTAGTGGAGCTGTGCATAGAGCCCATTGCATCTATACTGGAAATAGTTTTAACACAGTTTTTCAGCTTGACTGGGACTGAAAAAGCTGTCAATCGCTGCTGAGCTATAAAACCATTTCAGCACATAGATTTTCAAGGACTCTTATAATGCACAGGTCAAATTATGGTCATTTTAAAATTGGCGTTGTCTTTTCTTAATTTGTGTCCAATTTTGCTTGCCAAAATTAAGCAAAATCATCATTGACATTACAATGTCCTCTCTTTGTCTTTTTTCTGTTAGGATGGAACTGACAAGGATTCGTACAGTGAAACTTCAGTGGGAATCCTCAGCATTGACGAACATCCTCAACTCAACCCATCCAGAGTGAGCATCGTCTTGGAAGGGAGTGTTGTAATGGAGGAGCTAGCCAACCTGCCACAGGCTTTCTGTGTCCTTTTTGGACTCATTTATGCATTGCACCTGGATTACCCCAAGTGCATGAAAAGCACCTTCCACTTTATTCAACAGGTCATGCTAAACCTGGGCAGAGGTGAGCTGAAACCCAAAATTCAATCTTTGAAGAATCAACTATCTGTTTAAAACAGGGGTCTAAACACTTACACCACTGCTCTGGATCTGAGTGCTTGGTTATTTGTAATGTTGCACTTTAAAAATACTATGGTTACTGTTAGCACTGTTTGATAGGCAAGGTTTTATGCATTGTCACTGATTTTGCTGTTTGATTCCATCCTGTTTGGTGTATGATTCATGTTATTAGCACTGATCCAGCAGTCTGGTTCCATTACCTTTCTGGCTACAGTATATTTTATGGCACTGGCACTGATTTTGTAGTTTAATTCCATGCTGACTGGTGTCTTAATGGTGTTATTATCATTGATCTAGTTTCATTACTATTGCATTGTCATTGATTTTATAGTTTAATGCCATCCTGATTCCTCAGAGTGTATGAAAAGCACCTTCCACTTTATTCAGTGGGTCAGGCTCAACTTGGGCAGAAGTGAGCTGAAACCCCAAATTCAATCTTTGAAGAATCTGCTTAAAACAGAGTTCTAAATACTTGCACCACTGATTTGGATGTGACTGCTTGATGACTTCTAATGTTTCACTTTAAAAAAATGCCATGTTTACTGTTGGCACTGATTGATATGTTTTTTCTTTATGCATTGGCAATTTGCTTCCATGCTGATTGATGCATGATTCATGTTATTGGTACTGATCCAGTTTAACTCCTATAACTACCTACAGTATTGTATAGCATTGCCATTGATTTTGTAGTGTACTGCCATCCTGATACATGAGTCCTATTTGCTTTTTTGATTGCAAACCTATTTAGTTTGACAACATAAGGACAAGTTTAATAAAACATGTGGACAATGTATTTTTGTGATTTTGCTTGTTATTTTTTAAATTTAATCTGTATAGTTTATTTTTTTGTTAAACCCATTTAATTTTGCAGTTACATTATAGTGGAGTAATTGGGCTAAGAAATTTTAAGGTAAATCAGCTTGGAGGTCAGTGTATTCACCTTAAAGTTTTAAGTAGAATAACTATGTAAAACAATTGATATTACTAATGTTTTTAAGTTTAATCATCTTCAAGGTTAGTGCATTTAACTTTAAGTTTTCAGTGGAATAAAGGGGCAAGTAAATTAATATTACTAATAATTTTAAGTTAAACAAACTTGATATTAAGTGTATTGAACTCAAAATAACAATGCCATCAACACATTTTTTTAAGTTGAATTCACTCAAGTTTTCATCAAACATTACTTAAATTTTTTAGGGCAACCAGTTTCCTAAAATTTTTTAAGTAAACTCAACTTATCCGGGTTAACAGTGTGTGAACTTTATGAGGATCACACAACAAAACCTGCACTGAAAAATGCCTTACCTTAAGTGAAGACCCCTTTATGAGGCCAGTGTATGTAGTTCTATAGTATCTTGTCCCACGCTCCTATTGTAGTACACTGAAAGAAAAGCACCAGATGGCAAACAGGGCTGTCTACTGCGGAGGGTTCACTGAATCGCAGGCCCTTTCACGCAGCCTTCCAACGCCCGGTCACAGCTGGACTTCAGCCTCAGGTTCACATCACAATGACAGACACCAAACCATCTCTTATCTGGGTCAAGTGAGATAAACCCACATTTAAATGGAGAGATATGATATGTGAGCCCATATCTCTGACTTACTCAAATCACTTCAAGACTAAAAGGGGCTGAAGTCCAGATGAGACTGAATTGTAGGGGTTTAACTGAAATGTGCCACCGTTGGTGTGGGAGTTTCCTTAACTTCACTTTAACTTGAAGTGAAGTAGGAAGTAGCCACAGTGTTGAGTTAAAGTACAGCACATACAGTACAGGAACATACCCTCACCAACAAAAGGAGTTGTTTTGGTTGTAACAAATATTATTTTCAACACCAACTCTGTCATTTAAAAGTACAAACTTTATTCACCATCATTAAAGGGAATAGACACACATAGCACTGAATGAAAATGCTTACATTTACAAAAGTCTTGTAGTGTTTATGACATAACTGAAACTGCACGATGATAAAACTTTAACTCACGTTAATCATAACTCAAAAAACATCTTAATCGGTCAGAGAAAATACAATCAAGTCAAATTTGCCACACAAATAAATTTATATTGCACAGTCTCAGTATTTCAACTGTTCAAGTTTATCTACTAGCCAATAAATACATCTTGCTACAGATATTCTTTCAGGACAGGTACAGTACAGTGCTCCAATCGAAGCATTTTATCATTTTTAATGCAAAAAGATCCATTATCCGTCTCTACGTTGCCATCAGGTAAGTTGAGACAGGAAGGCATCAATGACCTAAGGAAGAAAAATGAGAAAATGCAAAGCCAACAATGGCAGAAGTAATAATATATTCATACACGCAGCACTGACCTTTGCTATGTCTCCAGCAGTTCCCGGAACAGATTTTAGTAAAGGTTCCTCGTGCCATAACTCTAATAACTGCTGATTGAAGGCCTGGAAATTTCTGTAACCAAGATGAATAAATAGTTTAATGGATGTGTATTCTGATCTACACACTGGGTCAAATATTAAAACACAGTGGCAAATCCTGCCTAGTATTAAGTGATGCTCTATGAATGTATGGATGTTATTTGGTTGACTGTGACAAGTTGACCACCACTATATAAATGATTTATCCATCTGAACACAGCATAAAAAAAAAACTTACTTATCAGTTGATCCACTACAGCCACTTGCTAGGTCCCCCCACCAGTTTTTCAAGACTGATTGTATCCACGTTAAACCAACAATAAGATACCTGAGAATAAAAGACAATGTTAATGTATTGGTATTTCTGTAATAATCCTTCCACATACTGTCTATTATATGTCCATAATGGATTAATTAATTAATTTGCACTGCAGAAAAAAACCCCATTGCAACAGGAATACTCACTCCTCATATGGATTGGTGAGGACTTTCTTAACTAACGGAAATAGGTCAACACAACAGCCAATGGTGACCCTGTTAGAGTCCTCATCAATGCTGCAGGGAAAATGAGATTGAAGTGACATTTACTCCACTTGTAGACATTGTGTTGATCAGACATTTGCACAGTTTAAGTCACTCACCTTTTGCTTATCAGTGGGAGAAAATCAACAATCACACCAATGTCTTGGATTCTGTATAAAAAACAGTGGGGGTAAGGACCTTTCACATTCTTGTGAAAATGCTGCATGTCACATTTAGGGAACAGACTACACTATGTACCTCAGAAAGTACGTCAAAAGCTCCCCAACATTTCTCCGCCACAATGTAGAAGATACTTTAAGTCTCAGGTTTCTTCTGAAGAGCACATCAGTCATTGCGCAATGATCCCTTGTGAGCTGGAAAACATTGTGTTCAGATTGTTTTATCTGCATATTAGTAACACAGCAATTCACAAAAAAACCCAGGCACCCAAGCAGTGATAGAATGTCTGACCTCAGTGAGTTGACAGTAGTCGGGTTGTTCAGAACCAGTTCTCCCAGTCCTGTGGTTATTATTGACATTTAATGGGAACTCCCATGGGTCCATGTCAAATAGCTCCTGATGCACGTCATGCATGTGGGTCATCTCATTCTCCCTGTGTGCAGCATCATAAGTCTTCCCCGCCCCGAGCTGCTTCCTCCGAGTCACTGTCAGATGATGGGTCTTCCTCTTACATGACACTACCCGCTTCACTCTTCCCGGGTTGTTGCCAGAGCGACTCACTGGATACCTGAGCAGTTGAAATGTTCAACCATTCAATTGAAAACCAAATCACATCATGCCCTTGCTCTAATATAACGTCAAAACAAACAACAACCTACCTCTTTTTGTTGATCTCCTCATTTTTAACGTAATCCACCTGCATATAAAAATACATTTTACATAAAAAAAAATCACAATTCTAAGCATCAAAAGAGTTCCAGCATACAGCGATATGTGTATTATATCGTATCACCCAGCTCACATCTTTTGTGTTTCTCCCATGAGGAAAGGTGACTGTGTATTGGGCTGCATCCTGCTGTGAAGCCTGGTACTCTCCGTCTTCACTGTTGGAGTCCATTAGATCTAGAGCAAGAAAACACCCTTTTTAATAAGTTATAATACATTGTTAGACCTAATTAAATACATAAAAGCACAGAGAGCCAGATAACGGCAGATTAATTGCTTTTATATTGCATTTTATTGTGTCTTTGTAACTTTAAAAAAGAAGAAAGTTTTCATCCTGCATTCTTGCAGGCTCTTCAGGCTAAAACGTATCAAAACACAATTTCCCACAAGCCACGTGGGCATTGTTCTTCTGCGTGATGACGTAGTCCGGAACTGCTTCCAGGAACAGCTGAGTTGTGTTGTGAGTGATTTTAGTTACTTCTTTAACATTTAGCTAACTTTTTAGCGTCACAAAATGTTTGAGCCGTGTTCAGTATCTTTAAAATGTACATGTTGTTGAGAAATAAAACAAAAAGGCTTTCTATTACGCGTAACGTAGCGTTAACTTAGCGTCGTAACGCTAGATAATGACTTCCCCAGCTAAGAGCTCAGTAGGCTAAATAGAATAGCACGGTTTAACGTTTCAACCAGTAGTCTAGGTAAAAATCTAACGTTATAATATTCACAGCAAACCACAACTGCAATACAACACGTGACACAAATAGCATTACTTATCCTATATGACGCAACGTTAACGTTACTCACCTTGTTTTCCATTCCTAAACAGAGAGTTGATTATGATTCTTTAAGGCGTCTGCCAACTAGCTAACGTCCCGATTTCAACTACTAATACCGCCCAGCATGAGAGAATAAAGCAGCCTATTCATAATGCAATCTGTGCAGTGTGCACCCTCTAGTGAAATATCTAGTGAAATATCGATGGTGCAAATTTCAAATTTCTTTCAAGCAGTGGTCTTGAATTAGTGGTTTTAAGTCATCCCGATCAGCTGATCTCATCTCACTGAGGGACACATTCAGCTGGAGAGGCAGTTGCCTGCAGTTTGCCTTCATGAGCTATGACAATGACAGTGCCTTTACTCTATTCAGTGAGGCACATGCAGATTGCCTTTGCACATTATTGATCTAAGGCAAGCTGTGGCTTGACTTCCCTGAATGCACAATGAAAAACAACATCAGCTGCTTTTGTTGACACGTCACCTCTGCCTGTTCTCGCTGACTTTGCTGTTTCGGTTCCGCAGCTTCATCATCGGGCTGACAAGTGCCGCTGTCCTCATAATCACAGACGGAAACATGGTCCGTGTATGTGTGTGTGTCGCCACTGACTGCTGTATGAACTGGCACTGAGATCAGGTATGATATTTTAAGGTCACGGCCAACTGCTGTGTATCCTTTCGAAACAGACACATTGATCTACTTGGTTTTATATCAGTCAGCTCAGTGTCATGTGATGTTTGGCATGAGAGCTTTTAACATCATGTGATTTTAGTGACGAGATTGTTTTATTTTGTGTGTGTGTGTGTGTGTGTGTGTGTGTGTGTGTGTGTGTGTGTGTGTGTGTGTGTGTGTGTGTTTTGCTCCTTTTAACCAGGTTGTTGTTCCTGCAGTCCAGTGTTAAAATGGTGCCTGTTCATGCTGCCTGTGCCTTGCTAAGCCTTGCACCCCTGTTGGTGCTTGGTGTTCCTCCCATTCGGACCCAGCCAGAGCAGGTGCACCTCTCTTATCCAGGTCAGTGTTTGAACTGCTTCAATCAGCCTCGTGTGTTTTCATTTAGGGTAAGGATTGAGGACTTATTAAAACAAACCACTATCCAGGTCATATGAACTGCAGATTTACAGAAGTTTTTTTTTTTTTTTTTACAAATCACTCAATACTATAATGATTGAAAGCACCTGAATGTTTTTTTTCCTTGTTCTGCAGCTCTGCAACAAGTTCACTGAAGTTCAGATTCACTTTTAAGTGATCTTGAATTGATATTTGTTTTATATAATGCAGCTAATGTAATGGCTGAAAGCCTTGCTGAATTTTTATGTTTCATTTAATGCAACAGCAACATTGGCCTGCTGAATTGCCCTGTCTCTCTGGGACACTACCATTGCACTCTCTGTAAGTCATTTAGTTTAAAGGCACCAGATAACTGCCTTAACTGCCATGCATATATAGTAGCTGATGTTACCCTTGGTTTACACAGCGTCTATGCAGCATGAATGTTCTTTTGTTTACTCCTCATGAAGGTGAAACATGATAGTCATTAAATGAGTACCGTCAGCTTATCTCAGTTTTCTGATGGTTGTATCGCGCCAGCGGCAAGATCAAAAGCCTCATTCTTGTGCAAAGTCAGCCTTTTCATAAGCATATCTTGGCTTTCATGGATGCATCAGTAAGTGTATCCAGATGTTCTGTCAGAACAGCCGACATCACTATTCCAGTAATTGAGTTTTTCTTCCCAGGAGTGCCAGGTTCTATGGTGGTGACCTGGACCACCTTCAATAAGACAGAGAGCAAGGTGGAGTACGGCGTTCTGGGGGGGCGGCTCTTTGAGATGAGCGCCAAAGGGGACGCCACTTTGTTCGTTGACTCGGGACAGGAGAAGAGGAAGATGTATATCCACAGAGTCACTCTCTCAGGCCTCAAGCCTGCTACTGCTTATGGTGGGTGAAGCTTTAATATTGCTGACTTTCTCTCATCACTCATGTTATAGAATTGTTTTTTTTTTTTTTGTCCCGTGCAATTTCAGTCTACCACTGTGGGAGTGATGAGGGCTGGAGTGAGGTGTTCTCCTTCACTGCTCTGAATGACAGCACTAGTTTCAGTCCCAGGTTTGCTCTGTACGGTGACCTGGGCAACGAGAACCCTCAGTCTCTGGCTCGGCTGCAAAAGGAGACGCAGCTTGGCATGTACGACGTCATCCTGCACATAGGTAAGCTCCACACTGATAGTATTAGAAAAGTATTACAACAATTTGCACTGTGAAAGCAATAAAGAGGCAATCAGTCATCCACAGATACCTGGCAAAGCTTGCAACAGATAATTCATATTATTATTAAAATAAATCCACAGCTAGCTGAGCCATTACAACAGAAATGTTTAATGAAGAGGTAATATATCATGATGGTAATTATGGTAATCAGCGTTAATAATACTTATTCGTCATCTATTTGCTCTGCTTTTGTATAATGTGGGTGGATAACACTCACTCGCTTGCTCCATCACTTGCAGGGAGTAAAATCTAAACAGATACTGGGGCTGCCAAAAATGTTTAGCCCCCGTGTCGAATTTCATGCCACAAAATTGTAATTTTTTATGTTTTTTTTCAAAACAGAACAGAAAGTTAAACACTGTTTTACATCCACTTTACAGGCTTACAGAGAATATCATTATGTTATTACGTCATATAGCTAAATCGGCTAACCATAGTCCACTAGTTATTTATTAAAGGTATGGTTATACATTTTGGAAAATGTTAGGTGAGAAGAGGGTTCTCATTCTCATGACTGTACACTAATTATGAAATCAGAGATAAGATGATTGGCAGATGTATTTATCTGTGGACAGAACCAGGCTAGCTCTGTTTCCCGGTTTCTAGTCTTTATTCTAAAGGAATTGGCCCTCGCTTCATATTTAGCCTACAGACATGAGTGGAAGTGGAATCGATTTCATCTGACTCTCTGCTAAGAAAGCTATTAAGCATAGGGAGAACTGATTTTGGCACAGTGCACCACCGATATAGATATTGTTATTGCCCTATAATGTGGGAGAGTACAATCTTAAAAACACTTTAATTAATTTGAATCTGTTGTTGTTTTTGTTTTCCAGGGGACTTTGCCTACGATATGCATGAGGTATTTTACTCTTCTGTCTTTTCAATATCACAAACTCCAACCACACTTGTACCAAGTTAAGGTCACACATTTCTTTCGTCAATTGAATATATTCTTAAAGCCACACTGATATTCCACTAATTCCACAATGACAGATGAGATAAGCCACTGTACCTTTCTTCACTGCCCCCATCTCAAGACTCACCACTGTTTATTATCAGTGTGTGAGAAAGCTCTGAGCAGAGGAGGAGACACACGGCTTATGATAATCATCACTGTGAAATGCCTTAAGCCTGCGGTGAAAGAAGAGAGTCAGGGTCATGTAACCCAAGAATTTCTTGAATAAAATGTGTGCCATTCAAAACCCCAAATCATCAGTCTTAATAACATATTTGCTCATCTGAAAACGTCCCGACTGTCATCTGTAATATTAAGCATATAAACTTGACTTGTATGCTAATATAATTTTTTCCTGAAATGAATATCGAGAAAATGCTGAATGCAATCAGCAGACTCCTGCAAACATTAATAACCATAACTCATCCACGTTGTGTTTAGCTGGAATGTTCAAGTACCTGTTGTGGCTTCATATTAGAAATAGAAAATACAGAGAGAGGCAGTTTTGTCTGAAAGGTCATTGATGTTTAAAAAAAATCAGTGAGGCTAACTTCCATATAAACTGAACCAACTTATGGCCAGTTGCAGACTCACTGAGTCAACGTTTTGCAGTAATGAAGGGGCAGTGGAGTAGTAACGTCACAAAGTGTTGCCGGGGTGACTAGGTAAAGTTTAACAACTTAATGCTTCATCCACACACTCGTCACACCGTAGGAAAGCACATTGCTCTAGCCAGGTGATGCATTATGGCATGAATTAGGACTTAGCATGCTAGCTAGCGGACAGCTGGCTAGTTAGCTAGCTTGCTAATTCCACCGTGCTTTAATCCTACATTGGTAACAAACAAAGTGCCTAACAGTGGTGGCCAGTGCTATTCCATTTCTGGCAATAAATCACCCAGAATCCTACACTCTGATCCTTTAAAACAAATTTGTCTGGTGTCTTTGAATGGAGAAAAATTAAACGTTTTTATTGTTGAAAAATTAACATTGTTGTGAAATCTTGTGACTGTTCTAGGACAATGCCCGGATCGGAGATGAGTTCATGAGACAGATTCAGTCCGTAGCAGCTTACGTGCCCTACATGACCTGTCCAGGCAACCATGAATCCACATAGTAGGTTGAAGCTACTTTCTTTTTTTCTCTTGGGGTGTATTTATAATTAAACTGGCATTTAATGAGGAATTGTTTCTTAAAGGGACAGTGTGTAGGATAGCTGGCATGTAGCAACGTGGTTGCAGATAACAACTGACTGAATACCCTCCGCTCACCTCTCCCTTTCCAAGAATGCGTTAACACAAGCCACCGAGTGTAAAACGCTGTTTGCCTCCCTCAGAGGCCATCTTTAACATAATAACACTACTTTTGGAGCAGCAGAAGTAAGACAAACGGCAAAGACGACCTGCTTTCTATGGAGATATGATGGGCTTGTTCTAAGTTAATTATAACACAATGATTCTTAGCGTCAGTGATTATACACTAATGAAAACATGATAATGATTCTGGGAAAAGATCCCCCCAAAATCCTATACACTGGACATTTAGTAGTGCCGTTCATAGTCAGGGAGACAACATGGACGCTGTCTGTCTGACTGTCTGTCTTTTCGATTAGCTAATGTTTTCCTTTTTGTTTATATTTTAGGCCCCATTCTGCTTCGGGGTGAAAGTATGATTAATGGGCTTTGGGCAAAAGTAACAGTTCATCCATATTGGTGAGAGAGACGTGCCAGACACCTCATGACAAATTGTATTCAGAACTGGCTACTGTAAATGCTAAGTGTGTGCGTGGATGTTTCTTTTTCAATTTCTTTGGTGGGGGTGAGGGGGTGAACCCCTGAAAAACAACCTTTCTGGTGAACCGCAGTTTTTCCACTATGAAGAACATATTTTGGTCTGTTGAAAAATCCTCACTGTTCCAACTGAACAGATGGGAGCTATTTTGGTCTCGAAAGACTGGAGCAGCATCAGGAACCACCAACAACTAAACAAGGCAACGCTCCCCAAAACAAACATTTATATGACTGGAAATCACCAGCTAGTTATCTGTTCTTCAGAGATGGACGTGGTGGTGGGAACTCTACGGTTCTGACTCAACTCCGCCGAACGAACGCGTATCTCACATTTAACGTCTGGGAGATTTTGTGGACTGAGAGACGGTGAGGAGGAAGTAAACATAATTTGAGTGCTGAAACTATTAGGTGATATATTGATTAGACTATTGCAAGAAAAAATATTTCAGAATTTTTTATTAATTGTAATTTTTTAATCTTTCAACACTTTCTCAGTTCTGCTGGTTCCAACTTCGCAAGTGTTTGGATTTGATGCTTTTACATGATAGTAAATTAAATATATTTAAATTTTGGACTGACAAAAAAAATGCAATTTGAGGTTGGGAACTGGGTTGAGCATTTTTCAGTGTTTTATGGCATTTTTATAGATAGACTGTTTATTTGGTTAAATAAGAAAACTATTGATTGGGAATGGTAACAATAATTTTTTGCAGCCCTAAACAAATTTTAGCATCCTTGTTATATTGATATTGTTACATATTCATATTGCGTCTTTGTCCCTATTATTATGACCCATAATGCAAATAATCAACTGGGGTCATTTAAACTAACAACCTAATACAGAATGAGTCCATTTCCATGTTGTTTTGTTGAAGATGATACAAGATGAACAAAGACATATCAGATGTAGAGAGAGCAAAACCTTCAGCGACATCAGATGCTTTTGAGCTCAAGGATTAGCAGTGAATGTATACATTTAAAGCATATCTGCTGTCAGTTGTGTGTGTTCATGCATTTTGTAACGTCCGGGTGCCTGATCCTGCACCATAATATTTACTTTCCGCTGCTATACTGAGGCCTGCCCCGCCTGGCCTTGCCATGTGTAATGTGACTGCCTGGTTTTTATTAAGGAGCTGCTAACAGTAGTCTCTTTTTCTTGGCTCTGCATCCTGATACTAAGAAAAGATCTCGCTGCATTACATAACAGTAGATCCAGCTCCCCTCTCCCTCTCCTATACCTAAGTATGTGTTTTGCTCTGTGGTGTCGTTAAGAATCCAAACATCCCGAGAAGCCGGCCCCTGCTTTTAATTCCTCACTGTCTGATGTGCTCTCTCTCACTATATGTCTCTGTTCATCTCTATTTCCAACCTCACAAACCTAATGGGAGAAAGGCAATTGAAACATGGCTGACCACAAAAGTTTTCAGTCAGCATTCCGACAGGATGAGAACAGTGGGTCCACAGAAGATGGTATGGCTCCAATCAAGATGGTCTTTGTTCACCAAGAACAATATGGTTCATCGTGCACTCGGAGGGACGGGGAAATGACCATTGGTCTTATGCGATGGGAGTTAGTGACATGCGTACTGAATACCTGCATGGATTATGCTCATCGGGTGATGAAAGGGAAGATTTGAGGGGAGGGGGTTTCAGTGGAAGAGTCGGGTTGTTTACATTAATTTTGACAGCCACCAGATTTTATCTCTGTCTTGTTATAATGGAAAAGCAAACACACATGGAAACGAGCGTTAGGTTACAGGGGAAGACTGGCATGTTTTACGTTGGACTCCCATAGTGCAGATTGATGAAACAAATATAAGCTTATCATGTTTTAATCCGATTTGCCACGGATGGGCCACAGCAAGACAGACTGAAAAGCCTGCGTTTGATTTGAACTCTGCAGGCTAATCTTCTCTCTCAGGGTAAGCCACGTTATATAACTCTGTTTGGACTCCTCGAAAGTATGTGTGTTATTTTACTGACTGCAAAATTGGTTGTTTATTACCAACTGCTTTCCCAGCTACTTCTACATGGTTGCCATTACACGTCCCAGCCACTAGATGGGAGTATGAAACCATCTTATGACCGGTTCAACACCACGAGTGAGAACTTAAGATCATAATTGATTTTCAAAGGAGCAGTTCTTTAGCTCCATTTTTGCAGACACTGATGGATTAAAATAGACAGTAAGATTTTAGATGATGCATTGATTTTTAATGTTAGATACTTTATTTTGGTTAATAATAAACAAGAAGGATGGATGCAATGAGAGTCCAACAGTATCATTCAAAGATCACAGCTCAAAAACTGGTTCCTACTGGAGTGGCTGTTTAATCCTGACCACCTTGTCTCTTTAGTTTTAGACCATCTTAGTAAAGGTCTCTGTGATCCTCCTTTTGTGTGCCGGTTTCTAGCCTTTGACCCTTCTGGTCTCTAGTTACCCCTAACCCTACATTAACCCAGAGCAGGTATCTGAACTGTCCCACCCTGACCCTGCAGTCCAGTGCAGTCTGAATACTGCCTTTTCGCTCTCCCTTATGTAAGATAAGAGAACAAACATTCTCACCTCACTTAGTTAATGGCCCATTTGTAAAGATTGGCTCCTGCTTTCATGTGAAATTAAAAACCGTGAAAAGAGAGTGGCGGGTTGGCGTCTGGGCGAACTTTCCATGAAAGCGTTTTTCCATCGTGCATTAGGGAGTGCCGGTTTAATGTGCTTGATGGTGCACTCTTGGATTTAGTTTTTGATGATTTCTTGATGATTTTTGTCGTCTGGTGCAGTGCCAAGAGTGTAGAAATTAGTGGTGGCGAGTATGGTAGCAATGAGAGATAACTGCAAGTATCCTACTATATCTGGATCAAGTAGGAACCGCTACATCTCAGTGCTGAGACCACTGTGGTAGTTAAGTTGTGATTCCTCTAATCGTCGCTATATCTAAAATTGTCCCGTCCTTTAAAGAAGCAGCCATGCTTTTAAGTGGGGTATATTTAGAGGCCTGTTTCCTTGATTGACAGGTGTAGTGTGCTCAGTCATGGTGGCTCCTACTCGCTTGCACCATCTCGGCTCCACTCCACGTTGCCCAAATTTTGATTATCTGACCATGATCCTAAGCTTCCAAACCTCCCATCAGAAACCTATAGGGTGAGGTCAGAGTATCTACGTCCATGCTTTTCTACAGCCTTTAATTTGGATAGGCAGCCACTGATATCCTGGCGACAGCAAAGTGTATGGTTTCTCAGAATATCTAAAACTAGCTACATTTTTTTTTTTTTTTTTTTTTTAAGTTTGAAGCAGATGTCACCACCACAGCTTGGTGGTCATCTTCATCTGATGAGTTAGTTTCTTGCCAGGTTGAAAACTGAAAAGTGACATGAAACGGAAGAATTGCAGCAAAACTAGGCTAGTTTACTAATTATTTTTTGCTGGTTCATTATATTTCATAGCAAAGCTGTATGTTAGGCACGGCAGAATAAGTGAGAGCATGAGTCCGTGACGTTGGTGCTGATTCTTACATATTCAAAGAAAGTTTTTTCTTATCTTGTTTGTTCACAGTAACTTCTCCAACTATAGGAACCGCTTCAGCATGCCGGGCCAGACTGAGAGCCTGTGGTACAGGTAAGGGAGAAGAGAATATGTCGGCCTTATGGAAGAACACACTATTTGACTCGTACAATTGTTGCTTTAGTTAAGTTGCATGGACTTTAACATGCTTCAACAAGCCGCTTTGGTCGCTAGTGGAGCCTCGCTGCACAGACAGAGCTCGGAAAGAGAAATCATTTATTTTCCAAGCTGGGCCCCATGTGAAGTATCATGTGAAGGTTTACCAAACCTCCTACTGTATTTCACTACGCATTAATGAGCTGTAAGAGGCAGCCCAGAGGAATTGGCAGCTGAGAAGCACTCTCCTATCTCAGGGACATGGGGACTACACAAAGGAGCTATACATCTAACTAGGTGACTCATAGTCCACTACAGACCTCCTTCTCTCAGACAGTAAGATAATACCTCGCTAGACCACAGGCCAGCAGCCCACAGTCCCTAAACGCAGACAGGCCTGCTAGCGGAGAGCGGGTTAGAAACAAGGGCAAGCAGCCTGAAATCCCACGACTGCTACTGGAAATTGTTCAGTTCATAACATACAGCACACACGTGCAGGACACTGCTGCTTTTCCATTAACCCTGCAGGATGAACACGTAAGCACTTGTATTACAGCGAGGAGTTTATTCACTAAAGTGGACCTGGCACCGCATTCAGCACAAATGTCAGAGACAAAACATTCCCTGGATTTGAAAGTATTTTTCGCATTTATCTGGCGGTGAAAGTGAGGCCTGTTCTTGTTTAGCCGCTGACTTTCAGCATGCTTCCTTCACTGGGTCAAGGCCGTGTATCATTTTAACAATGTGTGTCTGCAGCTGGAACCTGGGGTCAGCGCACATCATCTCCCTCTCCACTGAGGTGTATTTCTATCTCAAATTTGGCCAGGAGCTCCTCTTCAAGCAGTACGAGTGGCTGAAGAAAGACCTGGAGGTCAGTGACCTCAAAAGTTACATCCTTTTTTTTTTGTTTCATTCAGTTCCAAAATAAAATCCCAGTACTATCTCCATCTGACACACATGTACATACTGTACGCATGTGTTCACCACTTCCCTCTCCCAAACTAGGAGGCCAACAAGCCAGAGAACCGAGCAGTGCGTCCTTGGATCATCACCATGGGACATCGACCCATGTACTGCTCTGATGATGACCAGGATGACTGTACCAAGTTCGACTCCTATGTGCGTAATCCACTGAATGTTTTTGTTGTTGCTAGGGCAACTGCTGTGGTCCGAGTTTACATCCTGTCAGCTTCTGCATTAACACACATTGCGGCAGGAAAATAAGAAGGGGCCAAAATGTGACGTTGTCAAGTTTGAAAAGGTCCATCCGTTAATTCATACAGTTTTTCTAAAGCATACTGCAAACAAAACTGTAGATTTCTTCAAACTGCCATAAAGAGTAAAGATGATCAAGCATCAAACTGACAGGAACATAGAACATAGAACAAGAAGTCCAGAGAAGCTGCATAAAGTAGGATGCTAAAGTGTGGAAGTTGTCATTCCAATGACTTGTGCATTCCTAATGGCAGACATTTTATTAGCAAAGCATAATTATAAACACTTTGCTAATTTGATGCAAACGAGATGATATCATAACCTTGAGAAATGTGTTGCATACAAAGCACTCAGCGAATTTTACTGTGTGTTCTTTAGAGAGCAGACCATCTGTACTGTTATAAAGTTTTATTTTATCATTATAAAGGTATTTGTTGGTATTTATATTCTGCTGAACCCAACACTTTCATTACCCAGACGTGTCGCACGTGTTGCAGGCTGGCCAGTCCACAGTTCAGCACATAGGCACATTGACGGTATGTCATAATCACTGTAATTTGGACCAAATAGTTTCCACTTAGACTTACTTCCCTCACCACTTGGCACCGTTTGCAGGGAGACTGGCACGTGCATGATGTGGCTCCACCAGGTAGGGTTTCAGGTAGCAGGTAGTGTTTCGTACCCTAATGCCAGGTCATGCTGACATTCTTCCTCTCTGTTATATCTCAGGTCCGACTGGGACGGAAAGACACCAAACCACCAGCCCCAGGTCTAGAGGATCTATTTTACCGCTATGGTATGGGTCTCTATTTGACAACCAGCTGTGCGCTGCTAATGGGTGTTTAAGATCACAAATTTGCATGCTCAGACGGACTAATGTTCCAACAGTTGCAGAAAGCAGAGCAATCCAAACATCCTTTATTAAAAAAGCAGGCCTTTGGTCTGGCGGACATCCCAACAGCCCATTTGCAAATGTTTTTCCTGTATAACATTTCTCAGGCTTTTGTT
The DNA here is from genome assembly GCA_029853015.1 of Chelidonichthys spinosus. NCBI lineage: Eukaryota > Metazoa > Chordata > Actinopteri > Perciformes > Triglidae > Chelidonichthys > Chelidonichthys spinosus. The sequence continues at coordinate 12,797,272 of CM056833.1, read as the reverse complement.
TGTTGCATTTAATTATTTCACTTGTGGTGGAACTTTGAACGTTTTGGTTGCTCTGATTTTAAGCTTTTGTTGTTTGCCGAGAGATCTCAGAATGAAATGGGCTGAGGATCTGAGGAACATTAGATAACACAACAAAATGTGTTTAAAATGAGCTGCTTGGATAGTTATTTTTCTACTGAAGGTCGGGGACTATCATCAAATATCTTTCTTCTCAGGGGTGGATGTGGAGCTGTGGGCACACGAACACACATATGAGAGGCTTTGGCCCGTCTACGGCGACAAGGTCAGCTCCCACATTCTTAATTCACCACATTCTTACATCTGTCATCTTTGTTTTGGATCAGTGAGAGAGACTTGTTTTTCTCTTTAGGTGTACAACGGGAGTCAAGAGCAGCCTTACATGAACCCAAAAGCTCCGGTACACATCATCACAGGCTCTGCTGTGAGTACTTTCACATCACTGTTTACATTTTCCCGCACAGATCAATGCATACATTGACAGCAGCATCCTAAAATAAAAACAATGTCGTGTATTGTTCACAGTCCTTTCTGTAGCAGCAGTTGGTCTGCCACAGTTTAGCACCAGCTGTTTCTCTGGTTAGGCGTATTCTGATGTGGTGCAGAGTGGTGCATGCCTCGTCATCCAACCGCAGATGGATTAGTCATCGGCATATCAAGATGCAGCCAAACTCACACCGAGGCTCAGCCACAGTTGTAAATGTCATCCACGGCTCTGCGGACGGAGCTGGAGAAAGGCATGCGGCTCATTGCTAACAGATTCAGTTAAGTCACTGTCGGTCCCTCTGCAGGGCTGCAGAGAGAAGACCGACAGGTTCAATCCCAACCCCAAAGAGTGGAGCGCCTTCCGGAGCACGGACTACGGCTACACCCGCATGCAAGTGGTCAACGCCACCCACCTTTACTTGGAGCAGGTCTCCGATGACCAGGTGAGCACACGTGGAAGAACGTGGACGCAAAGCAGAGCAAAGGTGAAAGAGTATTACCTTAAATCATAACAAAGACGTTTCTGTGTGTTCCAGTATGGGAAGGTGATTGACAGCATATGGGTGGTGAAGGACAAGCACGGCTTCTCCGCCTGGTTCTGAAGACTTCCATGCTTAAAGTAATATCTTCTCTGGAATGCACTTTGAACAAGCACTTTTCTTTTTTTTGCCGCGTCACACCAATCATACACTGATGATGGGAGTTTTCATTCCTTGTCATTCAGCTTTTTAAATTAAGATGTGAATTTTGAGCTCAGACATTTTCCACTATGTTCTTTCCAATACAAGGCGACCTTAGGATGATCGAATGTATATAATGTGATTTGATTAAATTCTGCTTTTGAAATAGATCTCATCTGATTGGTCCTTCATTAAAAAACAACTTCAGTGTAGTCTAACTTCAGTTTTTTTTTTTTTTTTTTTAGTTTAAATTGTCATTGACAGACAGAATTACTGTGGGTCCCTTTAAAGCTGTCTGAATAATCTATTGACAGCAGACATAGACAGCATGAGTCTGGCAGACACCAGGCCGCGTTCCCTTCAGAGCATATTTTTCATTTCAAAAACCTGGAAATGCATTTACACAGATCAAGTTTCCCCTCTATCAGTCCACGAAGATGACAGCTCTGCCTTGGCGAATCTTATCAGGATATTGGAACCTCATTGTGTGGCCATCAGGAACTGAGACGAAGAGACACATGGAAGTCTACGCCTACACAAAAGGACTGTTATGTAGCTCTGGGATGCTTGTGGCTTGAGCACACACAGAGCGAGAGAAGGCGCTTGCCGCAAAGGTCTGATGCTCACGCCATGACTCTCACCACCACGCTGGTATTAATTCCTTATAACAGTGTGGTGCCTATGACGAATATTGGCGGACAACCAGCGCGGATCTGCATGCATCTGTGTTTTGAGTTGTCGAGCCGCCTGTTAGCGCCAGAGTGTAATCACCTCTATGCATAATTCTGTTGACACAACATAGACTACGTATACAAAATCAACGGCTGATTGAGAACCACACACACGAGTTAACGTACAGCACATTATTTGGCAGACGTTTGTATCCAACGCACATGCAATATTATGACAGGATACATGTTAATCACTCATGGAAACACTGCAGGGAGAATTTCATTTTTCACTCTAATGAAGGACCAGAAACCAGCTTACACTCGGTCACGATGTGTCACAACAAGTTAGCCATAAAAGGACAAGAGTTCTTGGAGAAAGAACAAATGCGGTCAGGTGTCAGAAGCACGTCTGTAAATCTGACCGAGGATTTGTTGAACTTCTCTCTGATGTCGATGCCCTGCCGTGCAGCGGTGTCTGGCAGGCGAAGGAGACACAAGCGTACAATGATCACACCTCCACGCTCACATGCTCTCGGTGTGCCTACCCACGGTTAACTGCCACTCACACACAGTCTTAACGACTGTAAAAGTTATTTTGTGGAGAATGCTCCGCAGCTCGGAGTTCCTAACCTTTGACCTGCTCCTGCTATACTGTGTATATTGATGTTTCCCACTGACTGACAAGGAAGAAACAGTGCTAAGTGCAGCCTGCAGAGACCAGCGGGGAGGAGAGTATGTGCTGCCAGACTGCTACATCAAATCATTGTAATTATTTACAATTGTTAGCAACCACATTTATTGTCCAATAAAAGTTGGTTGTTTTCCAGTTAGTCATCTATGTATAATGTAGAGTGTGAAAATGGATGGATGGAAAGTTCTTGCCTTAAATTATGGGCATGTCACATTGCATTCTTCATCATTTAGTTCATGTGATTTCCTAAAATATAGAAAGAAAAATAAATCATTGATCGCATTCCAGGAAAAAAAGAGCAAAGAGAAAATAACATGTCACTTCTTATTGCATGCCTGTTGCTGAAATATGAAGTGCTTATTACCGCCTATGACAGAGGAACAGCAGGTTTGTGGTTGCGTGGCGAAGGGCTTTTGTTGACAGAAATTCACTCGCACCCGTAACGAGGCAACAGATTTTCTAGCGCTTCCTCATCTTCTCCACGTTTGCCATTTAATGTCTCTCAACCAAGGGCTTTGGCAGGTCAAAAATCAGATCTTCTTTCTTTCTGTCTTCACACTTTCAGGCACCAAGCAGACTGAGAAGCAGTTAAAACGCCTGCTGCTTCTCACCGATTGTGTACATCAGTCAATTTGTTGTAACCAATGATGTAAGAGGTCAAGAAGATTGGCAGTTCCTGGCAGTTTAATGTGCTACATTTACTGGAATTTTACCCTGTGAGTCCTCATCAGGTTATATCATTAGCAGTTGATGGCCTAGTAAAACAGGCCCTGGTTAGACTACTTCACTTTCTGAGACCTTGACACAACCACAACCTTCCCACTACAGTTAACTTCATTGCAGCTGCCTATTTTCTAATGGCGCATCAACAGATATTTAACCTTTCTCAAGCTAATGGCTCAGTAAACCCGAAAAGTAATGAACTCTCCTACATGATTGGGAAGCAGATGTCTTTCTCTGCACCCAACAGCCGAGAAAAGCCTTTCTGTAACACCCCTCACAATTCCTTTCACTAAAGCTCTGCGGCTTACCGACATTATTTATCTATATTCAAGTGTCTATAGTAGCTCTCACTCTCAACAACAAGCTCCCTCAGGAGACAGGAGTTGGTTTGTGTGTGGTATTTCTCTCCATGGGTGATCAAGGGGCTGCACTTGATAGCAGGGTTAAACTGGGGAGACTGAGGACATGTGTAATGAATTCAAGGCCTTCAGATGCTGGATCTCCGGGATTTCATCAATCCAGAAGCTCAGTGTTCTTCCAGAACCAAAGCGCCACTATTAAGCAGCCTCAGACCACTATCCAGAGGATCGGCCAAGCACAGTCTGCTCGGGAACATCACAGCACATTCTTGCCATAATTCCACCCTCAACATCAACACCACAGTGACTTACAGGGCTTCACAATATGGCATCAACAGGAACACACATGTGAACACACTATGTTGTCATAGTAAATCTGAGGTAAATGGAACCCAGCTGAAATAGAAATTAATAAAGTTATAAACAATTGAGTTATTGCCCCCCCCCCCCCCCCTCGTTCACCCATCCATCACTAAAAGGATGGAGCTAACATGTCCCTCCGCCGTAATTTATTTATTTAATGGTTAATACAGTTGCCAACTCGGAAATTGCACATGAACGCCCCCTCTAGTCATATTTACAAGTGGGGAAACTCGAAGAAACTCGAAAAAGATCATTCTTTATTTTTAACAGTGCAACAAGTACCAGCTGTTGCTCGTGTACATTCTTTTAATCTGTAATATGTACACTAAACTTGATATAGACCTGTGGTATTAATCGTTCTATCGATTACAAATACACTATAGTCTGCTGGCATGTGCATATTGGAATCAAATTTTTCCCAAACAGCAAACTACGTCCGCCATGTTTTCCATTCGTCCCGACAACAAAGCACTTGAACATGACATCTCGTAATTCCGACTTGACGAAGGGAAATTTCCGACTAACACGTGAAGGCAGCATAACTCCATGTGACGACGTTGAGTGTCGAAAACATTGCGAGACAGTCGTGACTAAAACGGGGGAGCTCGAGCACTTATCAGATGACGGTAAAACGGTTTCCAGGGAGAAGGCCTGTTTCCTCTCTTCACGTGCCTTGGTAAGCTAATGTTAACTTCCCAGTTCTTTTAGCTAGGTGTCTTGTGGGTTAGCACATGTAAATTGATTCTAGCATTTGACTGTGGTGTAAATGTGTGTAAATATCAAGCGTCTAAGGGGCAATGTATTTTACGCTCAAAGTTTTAAGTTTCCTATTCACCAGGTTATTAAAATATATTAAAAAACGATCACTTTTTCAAAGGTGGAGTACTGACTCGCTAAGCACCATTCAGGCCTACTCCTCATACATTTCTTTAATAAGAAAAAGTGAACTACTAAATTTAGTTTCACTGTTTCTGCCCAGAGCATTTGGATTTTGTTTACTTACTGTAACTTACTTGGTAGCTGTGTTTCTTTCAATGAGAGAGTGAGGTTTGAAGGTTTATTGTTTGATATTCAAGATATAGCTTATGTGTTTTCTTGCTTACTCAAATATTGGTTAAGCTGAAACGATTCATATTTTCATGTCTGTTGATTCTATTGTGTCAATACTGTGTATTGTAAGCATATTTTGTTTGGACAAAATCATGTCATTTGAGAATTTGAACTATAGAGTAACAAACAATATCCAATGTGTTAAATATTTGCATTCATTCAGCACTTTGATGTTAATATGATCTTGTATGACGCAGTAGGCTACAAAATATAACAAACATGGACTATGAGCCTGTTTACTGTTTACCAGTAAACTGCTTTGTGGTAGGATTGTGCTAGTCACTGTGACTGGTACCAGCTCAAACATACTATATACTTAGAGAGTGCACTCTCACACACCAAGCTCTGACATATCAAACCTCCATCTGAACTGAACTCAAACAAAAATCCCCTTCTCGAGTGCAGGAACCTTTTGAGATCTCATTGCGTTTCGACCGCAGGGACCTGGGTCTAAGTTAAGGGGACATTTTCCAGGCATATTCTACCCCCCAAAGTACGGGAACTTTAGGGGTTATGACCAGCGCTGATTAGTCAAACACACAGCGCTGCTGCTTCAACTTGTGTACATTCTCATTCATTAAACAAGGAAGTACTCAAGTATTGATTTGGGGAATTTAAAGACAATGGGAGAGCGTTTCTCTTTGTATTAAAAGTGAAGTTAGGCTTTGCTCTCTAGGGATCATGCAAGAGAGCTTGATGGGAGCGGTATCTGTGAATGAGAGAAAAGTTATTTTGTGATTGTATCATGCTGGCTACGTTCTAAAAAAAAACAATACATTACCAAACACTAAACCGATTATTTATGGCGGAGACAGGAGCTCCTACTTTAATTTCTCTCCTCTGCTTTTCATTTATTAAATCCGGCATGCATGAGTAAATTTACCCCTACAACCACCAGTAGCCCAGGTCTCATATTGTTTGACTTTTTCATACATAAGCAGACTAACTTGTATAATCTTTTCTACCTTCGCTATGGTAACGCAGACAACAATGGGCTGAAGGAACCTTTTGTTTCCTTGAAAAGTAGTCCCGGACTTAAATTATCAAGAACCTCTTGGTGGAAAGTTGCAGTTAACTGAAATCACTTGTGTTGTGTATGGCCATTGCACTCAAAACCAAAAAAGAGCTCCTTCCGACTCCAGAGTGAGGTGTGCTCACCCAGGGGTGGGTTACATAAACACGATAGCACCCTCACTGAAACAGGATTTTGTTTTTATTCTTGTACAAAGTGTGTGAGGAAAATATGAAACACATTTTCTAGAAAAAATAAATAGATAAGACTGGGCGTCTGATGACAGCAGTTTATTATTTCTGGGGATATGTGAGGCAGGCTGCATGGGTTGAAATAACACTGACAGTGAAGTCGAAGAATCTGATAAACCACGATCAGGGATAAAACAGCATGTGTCCTGTCTCCAGACAGTGTAATAAGGAGACACATATCCACCTTCAAAATGTGCACAGTTACCTTAAATACATTTATTGTCAGTTGTCAGATAATAAGACCCAATATAGCATACCGGTATGCTGTTCAAGTTGCACTGAATCCTACAATTAGCCTCCCCTGTTGACCATGAGCTTCAGCTTAGGGATGTGCCGATATGAGTACTTATACCATTACATTGCTAACAATGACTGAAAATGTTTGATCTTTAATCAGATGTTCCTCACTTTTTAACAACATGATGCTGTTGCTGACATTTTAACATTCAACTTTGTATTTAGCTGATACAATTTGGATTTGGACGAATTAACGCAATTACTTAAAAGTAATATGAAAAGTAAAAACTCAAGAGCGACTTGTCACTTTAAGGAGAACAGCTGGGTGAGCCTGGGCCGTTGTTGCTGGTAGCTTCAGGGCTAATCCCCTTCACTTTAATCAGCAGGTGGTGAGCAAGACATAGGAGCTCGGCTGGGTCTTGCGGATTTGGAGCATTTATTCACAGACAAACTGTAAACACACTGCACTGTTACGTTCACAGCTGTAACGCTGCTGCTGACTTCATGCTCATCATCACACTCAACCGGACACTTGTGAACGTTTCACCGGGCTTCTAATACACTAGTGGGAAAAGTGGGAATCCAATAAGACATTTTCACTTAACTGTAACACCTGAACAGAACTTGTTGTGACTGAGTCTGCATGGAAACTCGTTAGCAAGTGAGGAGAGATGTCTAAACAGTTGGCTAAAAGTAATTTTAAAATGGTTGGAAATCAGAAAAGCTAAATATTGCAGTTTAAATAAGTCAGAAGTGAAATGGCTTAAATGCATAGATAAACTGTTGAATTATCTAAAAGTAATAGGGAAAAACTGAAAATGTGGCTAAATGGTCTCGGTAGTTAGCTCAAATTAGTGGATTGGTTGAAGCTAAAAGCAGGCTTGTGCAGAGGATGTTAGAGAGACAGGCTCAAATTCATAAAAAGGCATTTTTCCCTGCTGAAGACATGGGGCCGTTCATAAATTCAGTTGATGTGATACAAGAACTCAACCATTTCCACTGATTCCCATACTAGCAAAAGGTAGCCTAGCTTGGCACATTTTGAGTTGCTACTTGGTTCAATCGGCAGAGACTCTTTGGCCTACTTGCCAAAATAGTGTCACTGCCAAGCAATTCCTAAGTAAAGCACAGCGCATACAAAACAAGAATGAACTGAATTTATAGGCAACTTTCTTTGGCCAAGTACCTGATGACTGATTGCTGTTTGCTAACCACACCGAATGACTGTGTATGCATTCTTGTGTGTGAACGTGCGTTCTTTCAAAGGCTTGTGCATGCCCACACACACAGTGCTCCATGAGTAAGGGAGGGAGGTTATGGGCATCGCCAAGGTGACCCTGATATTTTCAATCAATCGATATTTCTGGAGACAGGGCTGGAGACAGGCTCAAGCCCTAATGTTATCTGTGTGCACGTGTCTGGCTTAAAGTAATGCATATGGTTTAAACAGTTAGCTTCAAGTATTGGTTTGATAGTCAAAATGAAGGCTAAAAGAAATGAATAAGTGGCAAAAGTGTTCAGCAAAAAGTAGTAGATGAATGGTAAAAACAGCTAAAAGTAATGTAGAAATGGTTGATATAGTGAAATAAATGTATTGTGGGAGATGGTGTTGTACTTGAGCTCATTTGACAAGCCTGTGGGGGGTACATCAGGCAAACGGAAGGTTGGGAACCACTGATGTAAAGGAGCAGCCTGTAGAGTAGTATGACTAACATTCATCCAACAAATATAATACACAGTGTATGATAATTTACAGATGGAAACGTTTCCATGCAGTTCTGAGCACAAGCTTATAAACAGGCACCTCACAAATTGAGCTTGCAAGCATCCGTGGCAATGCTTCTGATTAGTAATGCTACAATTTATCAGGAAGACATAAAGTTAACTACTCTTGTTTACTCGAGCAAGAAGAACTAAGCATAGGATCCATCATCATCATCCTGCAATTTAACATTGAAAGGATTGGACCGTATTTGTTGCATCAGTATAGCTTCTCATTTTCAAAGACTCAATCTTCCACACAGAGCAGAAGAACGTCAGGATACAGAGGTTGCGTTGTTCTGCAGACATGGTTGTTCTTCAAAGCTACAACAGGCCGGCCTAAAAGTCCTCTCAGTCTGCAGGAAGTGCTAGCTTTGTGCCAAGGGGCAGAGATTCAACTCATTAACTTTTGAGCCTCAACACTTGAGGGGCTTGAGAGCCGACAACAGGGGAGTGCTACCGCATTGCTGCTGTTGGCAGGCGGAGCTGGGCCATGTCACTCGGTTCAAGAAGTCCGTGTTCGGGTCTGTTAAGTCCAAAAACAATTCTCTTTCAGCGGCCTGCCTAGTGTGGGGAAGCTCAATCGGCTAAACCTGATCTGTCGACAGTATGACGTGGGACTTTCTTTGCCAGTGACTGGCTGTGAAGAAAGCCTTGCTATGCTGAAATGAGCAAGATTGTGCATTGTGGAGACTATGTTACGTTGTGGGCTTTGTTGTAACCTAGCTGTCACTACATGAACCTATTATGGAAGATGAAGACATTGACCCCTGTCCTTTCAGTCAGGCCACAAGGATCCAACTCATTTAACTACTGCCTATGCCCTCCGGGCTCCATCATGCCTGGTTGGTTGAGACAAATTGCACGGCAGAGCTGTCTTCTCTCACAGACTGGCACCGCTGACCAAATGCTACATGCTGTTGAGAACAATGCCAGGCTCATTATGCCTATCCTGTGTCCTAAATGTTGCGCATGCCAGGCAGTCTGTCTGCTTTGATTACTGTTATGTTCTCACACTTGGCTCCAAATACTAGTGAGGCCTGTCATTGTTGAAACTTCTTTTTTTTAACAATATAATGTTCTTGCTGATCCGTGTGCACTGTCAGATCTGCATCACTGTATTGCACAGGCTGTGTTGAGTTGTATAGGCCACCTTTGTCGTTTCGGCTACAAAGCCACCCCTCCATCAGCACTTGAGATCTGAGCTCTAGCGGAAAAAAAGGTCAGTGAGTGGTTTAGTGGTTTATATGTCCAGTGTTTTACAGGAGTGGTAACACAAGACCTCCAGTAAAGCTCTTGATTTAAAACCATTTAGATAGGAATGAGGATTAGGGGGTCATAATGGATTTTGCCTTAAAAACTTAAAAACTCTTACCCCCTTAAAAAATCACAAAGAGAGCATGAGGACTCTAAGCCTCGAACCCCCCCAACCCCCCCGGCACGTGTAGAGGGCCGTTCTTCACACTGCTCACATTTGGAAACAAATACAGTGGTGGAAACCGCAAGCCTTTTTGAACATTTTAAACACATGCCTGCTGCTAGGTTTTGACATGACAGTCACCCAGTAGCAATCCCAGCAGTGCCCAAAGTAAATCATTTAGCTCTGAAAGAGTGTTATGACAAGGGCATAACCCGACTCTACATAAGACGATATTTCAACACCTTAGTTCCTATGGGGATTTGATGCGGGGTCTTACTTCAGGAACTCCAGTGGTATCCACAGTGCTACTGGCAGGGTGGTGAGCACTGATGGATCTTTCAGCACTCAATATATACAAAAATACAGCATGTCAAAGCTACTTTTTCCTTATTCACCTGAGGTTGAGTCTGGCATTCAAGACTGCCCTCTCACCCCAAGTTCTTGTGGGTTTAGACGACAGCAAACACTCTGGGGTGCTCCATGTGGCCCCTGGTTTTGGCCAAAAATTGGTCAAGAACGCGTGTGTGTGTGCGTGTGTGTGTGTGCGCGCGTGCACGCGTCGGAGGACGAGGAGGGGTGCTTGTAACTGAGCATGGGATAAAATAGAAAGAGATGACAGGCAGCATTGAAAGCTGTCTCTGTCCTCAACGCCACTTTTCAGGCTGTAAAGGTAATCATCTCGGGGAGACGGTATCCAATGCTGTTTTTGAAAGAGTGTGATCGTACCAAACTGTCTTACTGATGGTAAAGTGGTTTTCAATGTTTATGGAGAGATCCAAATGAATGGGCAACGTAGATCTCCAGTGTACCTTGAAAAAAAAACCCTACTCTTTTCACCAGTCTGTTGGATGAGAAGTAAGTGACTGGTTTGCTACAAAAACACAGATGTCTCAAATCACAGAATAGAAAGTATTCAGAGAATCTGTCTGGCAATAGCAGGCGGTTTTGTCATTAGAGGACATTTATGTCCTTGGCCTGATGGCATGCAACGTTTGGACTGAGACAGGCAGGTATGTACCCTGTCTAGACTCGTGAGGATACCTTGAGTCTCTGTACCTCGATCATCTAGATTAATCTGGCTTGGTTTTTGGGACTAGACTTGTTGACATGGATGAGTTACAGTGGAACCAAAGAACAAGACTTTGCAATTTTTATTGCTTCGAAAATAGCCTGCTCCATTTCAGTGTTCATTTTAAAAATATAAAACTGTTTGTCAAACCGTTTTTTGCCATGGTAGCAGCATGACACCAAGGATGGCAATCTCTGTCAGTCTACCACTAAGATTAAAATATCTCACAAATATTGGATGGATTGCTATTAATGTTTGGACAGATGTTCTTGGTCCTCAGAAGATTCTTTGGTGATCCCTTTACTTCGTCTAGTGCCACCATCAGGTCAGACTTTTTATTCTGTATTTATATTATAAATATTTTTTACTTTGTTTTATGCTAATAACAAATGTTGCATATGCATGCTCATATGCTTTTCTGAGCCCATTATTTTGAAAACCCAAACTTCCAAAAAATGTTCCATTGGACCGAAAGCCCATTTGTCCAATAGCTAGTTAGCTTGTAAAAACAACCATTGTTCCAAGAATAAAACTGTGCAATAAACAAAAAGAAGCATGGCTTATTGTTAGGCATCAGACCTTCCCAGTTGCAATATTTTTTTCCAACCATGGTGAATGCATGACCTACCTACTCTGCCTCTGGTTGGCCCTTATACTCTAACCCTAAACCTTACTAGTCTCGAGGTCTATTCACACCAAATACCAAGCAAATGTTCAGATGTCAGAGTTTGACCATAGGATCAGTTGTATTAGCATTGACTTTGTGCCATGTAAAGAATTAGCTTCACACCTTCACGCCTCATGCCTAAACCCAATCAACCTAACCGACAAAAGCAAGTAGTAATAAGGAAGAGTAGTGACATCAATCTGCATAATTATTAGCCATATGCTTCTGTTTGTTGCAAGGAGAGTGTGTATTTTCTGAGCAATGGGCTTCTAAGCAATGTTTGTTTTCAGGATAACGGGCCAATGACACATATTTTGAACTGTTGGAGTTTCGGGATAATGTCTCTTCTGAACATTGAGCAGTCCCCCAACTGGGATGGTTAATATTGCAAACATTATACCTGCTACCTGTTACCATTAGCATGCTGATGCTATCAGTTAGCTCGAAGCACTGCTGTGCCTAAGTACAGCCTCACGGAGCTGCTAGTATTGCTTCAAATCAAAATGATGATTTGAATTTTTCCATGAATCATCAAAGACTAATGTAAGCCACACATTGACAACTTATCACTTAGGTGATAACAGGCGGGTGGTTGCAGTATTTAAACCCTTTCATCACAAACAGCTGAAGAAGTTAACAAAAACATGTCTTGAATGTATGTTCTATGTAACAATAAGTATGTTTGACCACCCATCAATTGGACCAAGTCATGAATTTGGGCAAAGAGAAGCAAATCATCCAGTGGCTGGGAATTGGTTTTGTGTGGCCACTGGCCGCCGGAGGAGCTTGTTTAAACAGACCCAGACTGAAAGACTTAATGACCATGCTGACAGCAGTCATTCGAGATGTCTATTGAGGCTGGAGCGCTGTGGCTGAGAGGGAGAGAGTCCTCCAGCTGCAGAGAAAAAGGGAGCAATGTTGTGGTCGCCATCTCTTTATGTATGCTCCAGAGAAAAGAGACGCACGAGATTCATTTTTAAATCTAAATTCAACATTTGTTCTCCCACCAAAACTAAACCAACATAATATGGGCTATACAATCCCTTGGCAGCCTGCTATGTTTTTCCTGCCACCTCAAACGTGTTCTGCCGTTTGCTCCAATGTCATCTCAATTAAATGTCAGCGTGTGGACAGAGAACAGCTCAGACTCACAAGTAGGTTGGTGGTTTTTTTTAAGGTAGTGGTGAGCTTGGATTGCATCCTAAATATAATCACACATATATTTTGGAGTAACTGATGTGTTTGATTCCCAAAAACCATGTGCTCTTAACACGTGCTGGACAGCAGTGGATGTGTAGAGGGAAAGGTGCTGCAGTAACAAAGATGCAACTTCTGGACATTTCGTTAAAGTAATCTCCTGAAGTGAACGAATGAATTATGACACTGAACCAAGAGTTCATATTTCCTCTCGATATCGCCGATACTGTACTTCAGAGGTTTGACCTGTGATCTTGGGTAATTCTTATCTTCTGCCCTACCCTTCCTCAGGATTTAGCCCTGCAGAGGAGACCACATGTGCTTTGTGCCAATATGAAATTCAGTTAGAAGATGAAAAAATGATGCTTATAAAAAAAAATCTTAAATTTGCATAGATTTTAAAATAATAAATAGGCTACATCTGTGGCTAAAACACTTGTGAAAACAATAACTGGTGCAAATAATGGAAGTTAGTTGCGGATATACGATACGATTGCATAAGAAAATAAGTGAGATATTTTCCCATTAGGTGATGTGTTTGTTTGGTAGGTAGCAATCATTGTTTTATTAGAGCTGTTCTAGCATAAACAGCAGTCTGCTGTGTCTGTTAACAATGCTGATAAAAGTGACGAATGTGAACCAAAATTTAAAAACCAAAACAATTAGCTTTTTTTCTGCTTAAAAGTGCACATATGGGAACTGCAAAGTTGGGTGATAATTATCTGTAGGATTTCATTAGAAGCAACACTTTTTACATTACACATAGTAATTTGGTCCAGTATGAACATATTCATGAGAGCAGCTTTAAGGATAGTGGCTGCTTTCTAACAGAAGAATATAAGGCTATTGCATGATGGGAGAAAGAGCTAGAATGAATGGGAGAGAGAAGAAAGCACGAGTCTGCAGGATAGAAGCAAGGTCCTGTCGATAATTTAAGACTTCCCTGTCTGCATAATCATGGCCAAGAGGACAAGATTAAATACTTATGGACAATAACTCTGGCTGTCCTTCCTACTGTGTCTAGTGCAATTGTCATCAAAAGAAAGTCACAAAGGTCATTGTGATCAAACTGCTTCCCTATGCTTGTGGAAATCTGTTTTCCTTTATCTCAAAGGTCAATGAACGTTTTGTCCTAGACTCAGCAGTCTGTAACAGCACGACCCCCACATCGGTAAAAATGCCTTCAAATGAGAAGTTTAATAATATTATGTCTGTCTTCACTTGTAGGCATCTGGTTATTGTGAAGAAAGAATCAGTTTGATTCTTCAGCTGCCTTTAAGCAACAAGGATTCAGTATATTATGTGGGATGCACATTATGGATTGGACTTTAAGAATAGCTGAAAGCAACTGCTTTAGAAATTATTGTGCAGCTAGATTGAAAAAGCTCCCAGACTGCAGGAAGTGATGGGAGAAATAAACAGTGTCAGCAGCTCATCTTTTTCATTTAACACAGTCCTTTCACATCCTCTGTTTCTAATTTTAGCTTTGTTTGTCCCAACCTGAAACTGGAGCAGGGTCACCTATGGGTTAGCGTTAAGGTGAGATATTCCTCTTGTGTTTGGTTTGGTGTCCACATAATTTATCTCCTCTGTGAAATGCAAACTATCACAGACTGAGACAGTTGTTGCCCCTTTTCCCTTCTACAAATCCACTTTCTTGAGATCCAAACAAGCAAATGCCATACATCTTGAACTATTTTGACTTCAAATAAATATTATAATTTCGATTTTTCTGAATAAAAAAAAAAATGATTTGCACAATGCAGCCTTTGTTCATGTGTCTGCCTGTGTGCATATGTGACTTTTGACTTAAGTGTGTGGGCTCATCAGCACACACTCCTGTCAAGTATACAAAAGTGGAGCGTCTTTCCAATCGTGGCTTAGATTCCAGCCGTTTCCACGGCTGTGAAGGATCCAAACAGCAGTCAGTCAGTTTCCTGCAGAGAGGTGTGATTCACTGCTTTGTGCTGTGTGACTAAAAGCCCTCTTTCCTGCCTTTTCATGTCCTCTCACTCCCACTGTCCTCAGTGGACTTGAGCTTGCCATTTGACCGGCTGTCAACTTGGACATGCACCCCCACCTCCAATGGTCAGCTGTGGACTTGTATACGGCATTTCTACATTACAGTTTGTGGACATACACTCTGAGGCATACACATGTAAAACAGATGGCTGTGGAAGTGGAGTTATTTAAATGTTTCCAAAATAAAATTATTGTTAAAAGTACTGTTTTATTGTTCCTTTCTACATATTGATTCCATTGACTCTTAATCAGTACTGAATGAAGAAAGGCTCTAAATCAATCCGATGTAGGCACCAACACGTGCAGATTGTTGCTTTTGGACTTTTGGACTGCTACCTTTTCATGAGAAAGTTCCTCAAATTGGTCCAACAATGACAAAAACCCACAATTTGTCAGAGCCAGCCGAAGTATCATAGAAGGACTGAGCCCAAGCGGGCGGATCTAGTGCCTGGTGTTAAAGAGGACCAGATGATGGGGCGAAGGTGTTTTCAGACATGGGGTTTCCAATAGCAATATTTTCTGAGAAGATAGGGAGAAAGGAGCAGAGCTGCAGATGTTGAGGCTTGTTCTGTTGCCCTGAGGTCTTATTCTTATTTGTCCTAATTCAGATTGAACGTTAACTGGAAGTGATTGTGCAAGATCGGCTCCACAGTTCTGCTTTTGTCGGCTCCTTAATTTACTGATCTCAGTGGACTTGCGACTGCCGCATATTCAGGGCTGTGAAGTGATCCACTGGACACAACAGATCCAGGGTGAGACGAGGTCAAAACGAAATGACCTCAGAATCCAGAGACTGATTCCATTGAGACACTTTCTCTCCTAAGGAAGCAGCAAAAAAGCTTTCCTGTTCCTCTCTTTTGAGCTTTGAAATACATTTTTCAAGTTCTCACCAGACCTATGCAGAAATAAATGCAAGATTATAATAAAAGCAATGACTGAACACAAATGAGAGGGAAAGTTAGTCTGGCCCGTGTACAGAAGCATGGTGTCATATAGGCCTGGCAGCCAAACCTCAGCACACACACACACACACACACACACACAGGGAGGGGGGCGTCTAGTCTCCGTATATCCCTCCACAACCAGATAAATCCTTTTTAAACATGTATAGCCCACATCAGGAGAATAATATTTTGATTATCAATAACTGTAAATAGAGAGCTCAACACAATTAACCATCAACCAAAAAAATACACTTAAGTGATTGTTTGTGTTAACGGATCAGCAATTAACTTTGGGAACAAATAGCATTGACTCAGAGCATGGCAGAACCCAGACATCATTATTAAATCCATGCTGAGGTCAAATTGCTGTTTAACAACGCAATTATTAGCTTATTAAGTAACTCTCAACACGGATTATTAGTTGGTATCTGATAGGAATTTAAACGTTTCTGGCATGTGTCTTCAAACTCTATCATCAAGGAATGATGCGTTCTTCTGTTATAATCTGGTTGAATATTCTTCTATGGACACTAACCAACATCACTACTGCAGTTAATGGCTATTACTGAAATGCACTTCATCATCATTTTCATTAAACGGGATGATTTCATAAAAACGAAGGATTATAGCTTGATTGATGTCATAGGTGTGAACATTCACACAGTAATTTGCAATACGGAGAACAATGCTATCTCTCTAAGATAATTGCTTGTACTTAAATTGATGGCTGTGTTTACTATTGGTATATTCTACAGAACTGTCGGCCATTAGAGACTAATTCCAATGAGAAAGAACTGTTGAAGGAAACTGTGCCCAGTCATCCTCAAAGTGAATGTCTTGGATCAATGAGTTTCTTTGCTGCAGGCAACATGGCCCACTATTGAGCTGAAAAACAATGGTGCCCTGTGCTCTGACGCTAAAACATCTTCAGCTTGCCAGAGTCAACAAAGCTGGATTTTCTTAAAGCTAGACTAGAGTCTCCAGACATCAATTAATGTGCAACGTAGAGATTTTATCTCCTTCTCTCCAGAAGGCAAAACACAATTCATTCTTTCTACTGGCTTCTTATTTTTCTACAAAACCCTGGGACAGATGAGGCGGAGCGATAAAACTTCCCGGAAAGAAGGTGGAGAGAGGCTTTCTGGTAGGTCCAACAGGACGCCACCTGGAAAACAAAACAGGTGAAAGGACGGAGAGACATCCGCCCGTCTCCAAGAATTCAGGCTGTATTTTTCACAAAGGCTTGTGTATAAACATCAAGCAGAATGGGAGCTGTCAGTAGGCAGTGACGGATCCAGGCCTCATCTACACCACCATGCCTCCACAGTGACTCCTCAAATAAGCAGCACGCGGCGTGACATCTCCCGTCACAGGAAAACGGGCAGCAAGATGAGACGGAGCGAGACAGAGACCTGCCTTGTCCTTTCAGCCAGTGGAATGGGAAAACTAAACACCTCGGTTTAAACATTCAATAATGGAACCCACTCATCCGTAATCAACAACCCTGACAAAAATGTGGACCTCCCCTTTGTTTTTATGATTCATTTTGATTCTATGTAGTAAAATAGTATTAGCTCATAAGTTAAAATGCCAAAATAATCCCAGGTTAGCCACATCCTCCATTCCAAGTCTTCATACAGCCGCCTTGTGGATGCTAGATTTTTAGGCCCACTTACTGAAATATCTCAACAACGGTAGAAAGAATTGCCATGAATTTTTGTACAGACATTCATGCTACCCAGAATGTGAATCTTATGGTGATCCCTTTTTCCTACAGCACCACCGACAGCTTGACAACTACTTGTTAGATTGCCTTTAAAGTCAGTGCAGGCATTCATGTCCCCCTCAGGAAGAATTGTGATAACTTAAAGGATCCAGACATTATTCCTCTTGCAGAGTTCAGTGTAATACTAATGATTCAATACCTGCATAAACAAATACGCCTCAACTGCACTTTGTGTATAGTGTTCATTAGCAAAGCATATAACCATGTGAAACTATGTGTGAATATGATAAATGTCAACATGCTAGCTTTGTCGTTGTGACCACATATTCCATGCTAGCATTAGCATTTAGCTCCAAGCAGCAGACGTGGTTGTATACTCTTACAGCTAGTTTTGGTAACACAATTGCACCCATTTGAGGTGCAAAAGTGCCGGTAAAAGCGCAGATTGCATGGCACATGAGCGGAAAGAGGCAAGTTGTGCTTTCAGTATGCATCCGTGGGAGGGTCATGGGGAAAGTGGGAGTTCCCTGCAAAAAGATGGGAGGATAAGGGTAAATTGCGCCCAATTCTATATTCCCTTGTATTTACAAAACCTGCCAGTGAGAGCGTGCCTCTATTCTGCAGAGGAAATTCTCCGCCTCTTAAAAGCAGGTCTAAACCAGGAAGCGCGCTTCCTCATGTGTGAAAATCTACTTTCTTCAATGCAGCAGACAGGATTTATGCCACATGAATCACATTTTTTTCAATTATGCGAACCAGAAATCAGCTTGCGTTACAGCCATGCAATAAACATTTTTGAAATTGAGTGAAAATAACAATGGAGAAAAGAAATAATCAACGCAGACTGGAACAATTACGTTTTGTGTTCTTTGTTATTTTTTAGTGAATGGTTTATCTGAGACTGTTTGCTCAGGTATTTTTCTTTTCCTGAGAACAGGAGTGGTCACAGATGTGGATGGTGCAGGTTAAGGTGGTGCAGACGTGGATGTCTCCATCTGGATGCGACGCTGAGAGGCAGGTTGTGCAGGAGGCTGAGACGAGGCAGGTTGTAGCGGATTTGAAATGGTTATCCTCGCCTGTTTCCTGTTGTACGCTACCTTTTCCTTAGTTCACCGCAAGATCCATGTTAGATACATACGGGCCCATTCATTGCTCTTTTCGAGGCGTGCTAATTATGCTGAAAGGCGGAGAATGCACTGATAGCTGTCAGGTTTGATAAATACTACATAAAATGAAGGACAGCGTGCGCTGTTTGGGAACTCGCAATAACAAACGCAGCGTCGGTCTTAGTAAATCTACCCCTCAGTCTTCATCTACGCCAATGACATAAAATACATTTAAGGTGAAACTGATGCTTGTTTCATATGTTTACTAGGGTCAGGACTCGATTTAAAAAAAATAATCTAATTAATTAGAGGCTTTGTAATTAATCAAAATTAATTTTTGTTTTTTAATTTGACCTGAGAACAGTGAGAAGTATTTTTTTTTTCACATGGATTTTTAGTATACCATTGAATAATGACTGAATACATAAGCTTAAGCAACAAAATATTGTTTATTTTTGTTCAACCAAGTCCAACAGACCAGTGCAATTTTTGCCATTAAGTGTAGCAATAGCATCTGGTGGAGTGTGGGTTGGTAGTAGGTCCTTGTACTCGGAGTCGGGCTAACGTCCACACTAGCTACCACGCTAGCGTCCACGCCAGCTGCTATATGTTTTGCATTGAGGTGATACTTGAGGCTCGATGTGCTGCGGTGATATGCAAATTCCTTGTTGCAGAGCTTGCACACAACCATGCTCTTATAGTGCCCTATCCATTTGTTTTTTATTTTAAAAAATCCCATCCATGGGGTCAACCAAAGCGGTCTCATCAGCTTCTTCTTCGTTCATGTTCACTGTGGTTTGTTGTTATCTGAAGTCATGAACGCCAGTTGGTGCTCCAGTATAATCGGTCTGCCTGAAACTCATCCAGTGAGAAACATTTTGCGGTGCAAAAATAAGTGCGTTGATTTTTTTAACACGTTCATTTTTGTGTAATGAATTAATATTAATTAACGCGTTAATTAATATTAATTCCGCATAAGTCCCGGCCCTAATGTTTACATGTGTGGCCCATGTACTTACTACTTGTGGAATATGAATGTTATATTCATAAGAAAAATAGCATCTGATGAGAATTGAAAAGTCACTATGAAGATGCCATGGAGGTCCTCAAAGTTCGTGAGTCTTTTGCACTCAATGGAGCGTGTTATTTTAAACCCCTGTCTGCTTCCTGTTGATGTAGGTGGCCTTGGAGAAAAAATAGCAATAATCTCGATGATGTACACCTTCAATAACTTCTGTAGGGAAAACAAATGTTTGAAAGACAGCAGTAAAATTAATTTGCAGCATTGTACTTTTGGAAGGCGAACACACAGGGTTTGTTTAAACAAAAGACATTAAATCAAACATGTAAATTACAGATCGACTTACATGAAGAAAAATCTAATCATAGATCTTATCATTACAGGCCTTTTTACGCCAGCGGTGAACATGTCCATAGAAGGGCAAAGGGGAAGTGATGTTGTCAGAGTGTAGCGATTCGGCAGCTGGTCTCCTGTGAAATCCTGGGCGATATTGGGGATGACGGAGACCAGCTGCTGACTCAGTGACTCATTTTTACCTCAGCAGGGAGAAGGAGGGAAGGAGAGAAGGAAATGGGAGAGCAGCAGCTCTCGCCCAGACAAAGAACAGACGCAGTCCGCTCCAGCAGGGAGAGAAGCCAATGCAACACTTCACTAAATAATTTTAAGTCTGCTATATCAGTTTGTACCGTCCGTTTCCTTTGGCACCGCGCTTGGATCATGTTGCAATGCAATCTTTTGGTTTATAAACAAGATATTACGAAAAAGTCATCGTAAAAGTATTCATCTTTTGGTTCAGTAATTAGTGTGGGATAACTGGGAGCTGGAAACTTGGGAGCAAGGGTTTCACGTGTAGCCTTTATCTTTGAGGCTGAATGACAGCCACACAAATGTCTGTTTCTCTTCCTTTCCTCTCTGTGTCCTGGTACAAATTATGTGTGCAAGCCTGTGTTGTGTCTGGGTATTGGCATTAGCAATCATTTTATGTGGACTGGATCAGTAGTTCTCCGGTCTGGCAGTCAGGCTTTAGAGTCACGCAAGGCCGTAGGTTTCTTTTCAACATTGGTGGCCATACAATTTTGAGCATCAGACACTAAATTTCCTGCATTCTGATGAATTGTATGCACAAATTTGCAGTGGAAAAGTCTTCATTTATGTTAAGGAAAACCCCAAACATAGGTGACAGTTCAAAATATAAAGGGGAAAGGTCTCCATTGCTTTCATATATTCTCCTGTATCAACTTTTCTCATTTAATGTCATCCCCGCTTAGTCAACACTCGTAGGCATGATTTACTCTCCCCTCCTCTTCTGCAGTGTTTCCCATTAATAACCTCGACTGTGGCCGCCTGCCAAAGTCTATTTTGTCCCACCACAGTTTCATAATGAACCCAAAATATTTTTACACTTCCCAGCGGTGGGCTGGCTGGCCCTCTCTGGGTGCATTTCCGGTGCGCAGTGACCGGCTGGCACCAGTACCCTAGCCCGGACCGCGGGCTTAGTGCTGACTGCCAACCTCACCCCCCCTGCAGGGAATCACAGAGCCCCCTGTTTCTAGTGTGACAGTTAACCATGGTGGACAGTCCTCAGTGTGGGGGGTCTGAAGCCATGTCAGCAACCCACCCACCCTGCCTTGTAACACGGACTCCTCAGTTACCATGCTGTGTGAGCGTGACTTTTTTGTTGTGTCAATGCTGTTCATAGTTCTACAACCATGTGTGATTAAACTATTTACTACAGTAAAGTAAAAATACTCATTTTACATGAAAATGCTGCATTTAAATGTTACTTAAGTAAAAGTACAAAAGTATAAGCATCAAAAATATACTTAATAATGAGGCAATATACTCCTTAATAATACATCATAGTTTATGAGTTGATTTATATTTTGGATTCTGAATCTAAATCTGCAAAATAGAGTAACTAATATTGTCAAATAAATGTAGCAAAGTAAAAAGTCCCTCAAATGTAGCCTACAGTACATGAGAAGCCTAAATGTACTTTGCTATATTCCACCACCTGTAGAAAAAGAGGATCTAGCCGCTTAATTTTGCACTCAATGTGCACCAAATTGATGCATTAAACTTGATAATATACAGTGTATACTTTTTTTTTTGTTTGGTAAAGTAACCCCTCTTTAAATATGCATGTGGTGCTTGTTCACCTTAATGATACATTAATTCACTTAAATTAAAGAGTATCTGCACATTAAACACATCTTAAGCTATATACTAAATGACATAACTGTAGTTTAATGAAACAAATCAATGCTGGTATTTCATTTTGATATTTCTTACCAAATTTATTTCATGGTTGAAAACGGCTCAAAACACCATCTAGTGTCTACTACTATACCATCATCTACTATTATCTCACAAGACCAATTCTGATTTGACCATTTGCGACTAATAAACATCATGAAATAAGTAAGAAAGAAAAAAAACGTATTATGATAATTGAATTGAGTTTAATGAGACTTGGTGTAATCAATAACATGATTATTAAAATATTTAAATGAGAACGCTAGAGATAAATTAGAATGAGAATGAAGTTATAATATTTAAAAAAATAATTGACCTGCCCTATAATTCGCTGTGCATTACGTTATTGCTTTGTGGTCTGTTGATATGGTAGAATCCCTTTCAGATTGTGAATATGTGTGCTGCAGTGCGAGCAGTAGGCCTCGCTGATGAACATAGCAGAGTATTATCCAGCTAAAGAGCCATATGTTTACCTCCAGGAGGTAGTGGAAACCACATTGGAGTCAAAAGAGGAGGGAATATTGGTCCTATTTTAATTACGTTGGCTGAAACACGACTCCTAATGAATGCAAATGTCGCTCTGTGTGCTGAATATGTAAAAGGACAATTATTTCCGAACAAGATATCAGCTTTACACGCCGATGGTAATGTGTTTATAGCTTGTTGTGGCCCAAGTAGTCAAGAATCAAGAATGTAGAATGGATTAATGCAGCTTTAATAAGGCTGTTTCTCAAATTGTTTCTGGGAAAGTTAAAAGAGAATAGACTGACATTTTGATTTGTTATAGGCTGAAAAGCCCAGTAACTAATAATATTACTGATGACATTGTTCCACAAAGTGTCCCAGTAAGCCTTCCAGTGCACCAGCATGAAAATACCAGGAACCTGGAACTGGCTGCTCTTAATGGAATGCAGCCATCATCAATGTTATTAATTACACATGTGCTTTTCCTGACAAATCAAAGGTCTCTTTCCTTATGACTCTATGAAAACAGCATAGGGCTAAGTTGCTGTGTAATAATACATTTCATACAAGTACTATGTACTATAAGTACAAGAATGGGGTGGCTGTGGCTCAGAGGTAGAGGGTTCGAATCCCAGCTCCTCCAGTTTGCATGCCTAAGTGTCCTTGGGCAAGATACTGAACCCCCAATTGCCCCCATTGCTGCTCGATTGGTGTATGAACGAGTTACATCCTGATGTGCAGGCGGCTCCTCTGCCATCAGTGTATGAATGTGTGTGTGAACAGGTAAAAGTGACTGAATGTAGTGTGAAGTGCCTTGAGTAGCTAGTTAGCTAGAAGAGGCTATATAAATGCAGGTCCATTTACCAGGTCCATGACTAAGCTACTCAGTTACAACAAGTACTTTTAATTAACTGACATTGTACCCAGATTGACCTCTGGCTTCTAAGGTAAGGTAAGGTAAGATTTGAATGAAATCCACTGATATGGCCCCCAGCTGAGCCCCAATCTAATGCATGAACTCTCTTACACCTCACACTGTTCCACACCACACATTTGACACAGATCTCTCTCCCTTTTAAATCCGGTTAAATGGGTTGCTGGATAGCTCAGTGGTAGAGTTGAAGGCCAACCTACCGAGGCTAAGTCCTGACTGCTGCGGGTTCCAATCCGACCACTGGCCCTTTCTCTATGTCATCCCCGTCTCCACCCTTACACTCTCACGCTGTCCTATCCCGAGAGGCAAAAAGGCCCAAAAAATAAAACATAGCCCTGTCACGCAGCTTGATGATGGAGATATGATTGTGCATTCCACTCTGATGACTTTTGTCACAGATGTTTAATTTCCAAGCTCTAAAGTGCCACATCCTCACCACAAGATAAGCCTGGATGGAGTGTGAGTTTGTGTGTGGGCGTCCTTGAAGATGAATGCAAACAATAACAATCTTGACTTTGTGGCCGCTCCGCACTGTTTACCGCCAGACGCGTCATTTTCTTTTGTATAAACTCTTCCCGCTGCTATGGGGAGATCATTATGAAACGCCTTAATCACCATGAGACAATGCGATGAAATGACACTGTTTAATGGTGAATATGGCTCTACTTGAACAATCAATGCATTCAGTGTGCAAAAATCCCATGACATCAGCCGTGACTGCATTGGAAAGAACTTCCCAAGATAAACAAATTGCAGGTTCTCACAGCCCCAGACAAAAAATGACTGTACAGACATACACAGTCAGCACTGGAAAAAAAATGAACAAACAACAAACAGATACACATACCAGCACAGATAGAAGGCAGATGAAAAGTGAAACAAAGCGCATACCATTTCTGTCTGGAATGGTGCTTTCAGGAGATGCTACAGTAGCCTTGTCCTTATATGGCTGCTGTTGTTTTAATACTGTGTCCTGCTGAGAGGGACAGCCATTATAAACGTCTCTGAAACAGCGGACTTCAATTACATAACAGTCTTGGCAGTGACTAAGAGGGTATGCTAAAGGCTTAATCCTTGAGCTAGGCAGGATTTGTCAATGGAGGTGGCTGGAATGTCTGGAACGGTGGTACCACCAAGGCAGACAAAACAGAACAATCTGCAGCTTGTTAATCCAGCGCAAGAACAAACACTTTTATTGTTGTCGTATTGGCTGTGTAACCAAATCCAACAAAAAGAGACAAAAACGAACATGCCAGACTGCGGGTTCCGACAATAATCATTCTGCAGTTGAGAATCAGTTGAGCGACTTCTCGAAAACAAGTCAATTCAAGTTTTCCACTGAAGTGCCCTGAAGAGGCCACTTTTTGATTATCTGGTGCATTTACCGAAATCGCCATGAGTCAGAGGTTTAAAAACGAACGCCCGGTTTTGATTATGTTTTATTATTCTGGGTGCTCTCCAGTACTTTGCACCTGATTTGATACACAACATTTGTCCATGTGACAGTGTGGTAGGAAATAAAATAAATGAGGCAAAAAGAACATTGAATTTCATTCTAAAGAAATAAGAGGTGATGATATGTTTTTGTCACCATACTTTATTGCAAGTTTTATTGTTCAGTTCTGGGAGAGAAATACGTGTGATATTTTTTTTCTACACAATTACAATTCTTATCACACATGCAACAAGTTGGCCATGTAAGTACACAGCCAAAAAGAGTAACACAGATTCCTTGTAGCAGCGCCTTTGGGACTCTGTTGTTGCTAGACGTGAGTAAACATGGTTGCTATACAGTGAGGGAAACTGAAGAACATTTCACAACACAGCAGCTGCTGTTGCAACTATTCTGGTATCCATGTACACTGTATTTATACAGAATTACAGATTCAGCTTGTTTACATACACTGACCTTGTGTTCTCTGAATACCAAGTCATCTATGAAATTGGCAGGACATTCACAATAAATATTTTATCAATGCTACAGAATAAAAAGACTGAAGGACTCCAAACCCCAGTGAGCAGATAATTGGGTCGATATACTCCAACTCTGACTGGACAGGCATATGTAGGTCAGGATACAGTGTTTCACAACAGCAGGTTTCAACCTTTTTTTTTTTCCTATGGACAAGTCACTTTTTTGGAATTTGCTGCAGGAAGTGCAAATGATTGACTACAGGGCGAGTGCGGCCGGCCTTTTGTCATCATTTTGTCGATTACTGGAACTGTTTTACTTCAAGTCCAGTTACTCCAAAAGTTCACAATGTTCCTCTGCAGGGTCGTTATTGGGATTGTTGTTGGGTATTAAGAGTAAGAATAAGAGTTTGTGAAGCTTGAAACTTTTGGATTTGCATGCTTGTTATGATAATTGGACAACAGTCTTTTATATGTGACACTATTCATTTGAAACCACAATGTAGGTAACTTAAAATGCTACCAAGGAATAGAGAATTCTACAGGTTTTCCTTACAAAATTACATGACATACATGTAAAAGGAGTCGCTTTTAGTGATAAACCCACAGGGAAGTATGGCTGCAGTTCACCTCAGTTCCACAAAGTATTTTAGTGTCTTTTAGCCCGTCGTTTTGGTTTTCTGACCTGCGATTTTGTTTTATTTATTTTTATTTGATTTCCTTTATGTGGTTGAGTAGCACTGCTCTTGTCAGCATTGTTTCAAGCAAACAAACAAACAAACAAAAGCTTAGCAACTAGCTAGTGAACATATTGTAGCATTTAGCAGAGCCAGATATTTCCCTCAGGGGTTGGTGGGGCTGAAAATTAGTGAGTGAATATTGGACTTAGATTCACAAGTTGGACAGAAACAGCGGTCCAAAAAACTGCTGATGTTACCTTAGAAGTAATCAGATATTCTGTTGGTAGATAGAAATCCGCATTATAGATCATGTGCCTAGAACAGAAGTAACAATTACAGACACTTGTAACAAATATGTTTTCAGCTTTGGGTTTGGCGTACAGTTTATTATACAAGTTTTTGTACTGGAATAACATTGGGTGTAAATTTCTCAAATTCATACTGTTGAAGCAACGCTCTCGGTGTGGGATGTGACATTTTACATTAAGTCTGAAGAGGAAACTGCTGAACTAGGTGCCCATTTTAGTAATACATACAGCAAAATGTTACACCAAGTCAATGCAGCAAACTTCATGTTGAAGAAAGAGGCTTTATTTTCCTCTCCAGCTGTGGCTGTCTTTGTTGGCAACGCGTTTCTTCTTGAGGAGAAACCTGGCCGCAATCTGAGCAGCCTCTCCAACTGAAGTTTGAACCCCGGGCCGTGATAAATGAGCAAGAAGTGCTGTAATTCACTGTTACTCTCTGGTGGGTCCTTAAACACTGGTGGTACTATTTTCATACAGACAATTTACATGGTCGCTGATGTTGTCACAGACTGCACTTACACAGAGTTCAGCTAAGGATGATTGAGTATAAAAATCATTTTAAAAATGAAATCCAAAGAAATGAAACATCAGTGATCTATTTATCAGGCTGAAAAATACTGTCAGGTTGCCGTTTGTGAATCATTGTAAATGTTGGAAAGTCAGACAGTTGACTCAAAGCCTAGTGAGAAGCCTGACATTATATATACAGTGTTAAAGCAGTCTTGTTTAAGTTAAAGAAAGTTGGATTAAAACAAGGCAACTGTGTTTATATGAAGCTTCTCTCCATTCATAGCTGTGGTCAGCCACAGCGTTCCTGCAACAGATACCATTGGAGTCATACCTGCTTCTATGCACAAACTGAAGGAGCAGACAGACAGCAAAATGTTTATTCCATTTGTCCAGATGACTATACCATTCAGCCACCCAAGATATGGTGCAAAGTTCAAAACTGCTTATATTTGAGTCAGTGAACGTCCAATATTTCATCACAATGAATAACGACAAAGCTGATGAACTATTCTGAGTAATATCGGCAGGATTCATCACGGTGAGCGTCGGTTGACGTGGAAGTTGAGCTTGGGTTTACAATGGATTTGTGGAAATAAGAATTTAGAATTTTAGCTCCATAAAGGGACCATTTTGGGGAAAATAAATAAATAAATCTTAGTGTGATATACCTTGATTTTGTGCGGTTTGTAATTCTTGGCTTGTTGTTTTTTCAGTCAATTTAATACGATGGTGGATACATTGACACACATTTTACATGTTCAAATGCTAACGTTAGCTAATCTGCAATCAAAACAAACAATTGAGGCTGGTGGGAATCATCTGAAGGAATGAAGAACATGAATGAATGTCTGTACCAACTTTCATGGCAATTCATTGAATGTTTGTCTCGACATATCATATCTAACTTCTGGTGACACTAGATAAAAAGTTAGGATTCATTTTCTGGAGCAGTATCAGCAGTAGTGCGAGTCTTCTAATCAGAAGATCTGTGGTTTGATTCCCGGCTCCTGCGGCCCCCATGCCGACGCGTCCTTGGGCAAGATACTAAACCACAAATTGTCCCCAAAGGCTGTTCCAATGGCAATGAGTTACATTAGATTAGATTAGATTAGATCAGAAAAGCGCTATATAAATGCATGTCCATTTACCATTAATATATGTGCCAAATTTCATGGCAATCCATCCAATAATAGAGATATTTCAGTTCCGGAACCAAGTGTTGGACTGATTGACCAACGTTGCCGTCCCTAGAGCTGCTCAAAATGTGCTTCTGGATCCATTTGTTATCAATGATAAGTCTTGCACAAGTCGTTTCTCCCTTTGGGTGAATGCACCATCACAGCTGAAGTCATTTCCTGTTTCACAGAATACAAGTTGTTCTGAATGTCATGCGAGTGAGGTAATGACCTTGTCACGTTTTTAACAGTCTGGAAAACCTATTGAAGTAGCTAGTCAATGTCTATGATTACTATCAAAATGTCGTTTCTGGTCCGTTGAGGATCACGTCTTCGGCTACTGAATAGATTGTTATTCCAAAAAGAATTACAGACTTTGTTTGGCTTTGAAAGGTCAATATTTCATGTGGTGTATTAAGTAACTGAGCTGTGGAGACATTTTTATTTCTGTAATGCAATACTTTGATTTTACGGGCATAAAAATATCTTCCATGAAAATCACTATGGCAGGTTGCAAGTTTGTTTATTCACTTTGCTCATGTTTAGAGTCACATGAGGGCATACTCCAGAGACAGGGGTCATTATTGCAACATTAGTTATAGCACAGAATGCATTTATTTTATTCACTCTGTATGATTGATGTGGATATTTGAATAAAATACGCATTTTCATAGACAGACACTGTGGCGCTCGTGTCGCTAGGCAATATGATATTGCACTGGTCCTTTCATTATGAAACTGCTATTATAAAGGTTTGCTGTTCATCATTTTAATCCCTTTTTTTTTTTTTTTTTACCACCGACAGTTCATTCAAAAAACCTCTGAAACACTTGAGGGCAATTGCACCTTAAAATACAGAGAAAAAAGACACCCGTTGGTATGATACTGTCTGTGTCTGAAAAATGGTTTAGTATCTGTAAAAAATATTGAAAAAAGTTTATATAATGATGTACGTCCTTGGTGTAAAAACAGAAGGTTACTATTTATTGGTGCATAACCTTCTGTAAAATTACAAATGGCTTTTATTTAGTTTTTCTGTGGATTTTAAAAAAAATATAATGGGTTAATTACTGGACTTCCTGGAAGGCTGCTAGCTGTAGCTTTATAATTACAAGACAGATATGGGAGTGGTATCCGTCTTCTTCTCTAACTGTTCGAAAGAAAGTGAATAAGTACCTTTCAATAAATGTAAAACTATTGCAGTACGGCCCCTAGAGAAATTTTCAGCACACTTTAACCTTCTAATGCACCACATTTTTTTTAAATTCATCACATGAGCCAATTAAGGTGCAACTTAATGTTTTAAAAATAAGTATTTATTGTTTCCTGAAGTGTAAAAATGCGACCCTAGGCTCTACCAATCTATTACCGGTTGCTAATCTTTTCCAGTTCCTCCACCTAAAATACACAAGTACATAGTAATCCTTATGTAACATGTTGCTCCAGACATCTAATGAGATCCATTTCAGAGGCCATTCTTTATGACTCTTGAGAAGTGAAATCTGTGCCAGGGGCATTTACATAATATAACAAAGAACAATTTTATTGTGAAAGCATGGAAAGTCTCCTTGTTAAGGAGGATAATTGAGCTTCTGTGGTTGTCTCATATTTACTTTCCCTGTTGTGTCTGTTTACAATGAGGCCTTCTTAATAGACTGCGTATTATTTGGGTGTTGATGAGTGGAACATTTTGATCAAATTCTGATGTGTTTATGGCTGTCCTCTTTCCTCTTATTGTTAATATAATGAATGCAGTCATCCTCTGGGGGGAAAAGGCCAAACCACAGGTCTGTTCGTACACACACTCAAACCTCAGTGGTTCATCTCACGAAACACCAATCCAATCCAATAACTTCATTGACAGGATAACTCAAGTTGTTAATTCAGATATTATACTATGATGACAGAGAACAATAATTTGCAGTTACTGTGTCATTTCTCTAGAAGCTCTGTCAAGACAAATTCTTTGCAATTTGGTAGGAATGTATTTAAACACACACCATAGAGACATATTCATTTTGTTAAATCACTATTAATCAAGGGTTGGTAAACAGTCAATAAGGCTAATGTGTTAGCATAGCAGTGGCCTATTCACACAACTAGCAGATTGGTAACATTAGCACTTTTGCCGTGTCTGATGAATGTAAGTTGTTGTGTGCTCTACTTCCAGCTTCATCAATTGTTGTCTTTTTAGCTGTTAGATGCTCCAACGTTTTCCGTAGTGGATAGTTCCCTTAACAGAGGTCTTTAGGTTCTCATCTGTTGCTGCTGGAAGCTGGGTTAGATAAGACCATTGAGACTGAACCACAATAGTAAAGTTGCAGGTCATAAAAGCAAAAAGCTGTAAGGTGATGAAATGCTCCACAGAGCTCACAGAGGGGTTGGGTGATAGTTCTCTGTAGGTTCGTTACTGTGAGCAACACCTTTCACAATAAGCCCCATTCGTGACTTCATCACTACTTACTTTACTCTGGCATTCAGAAACAGACTGTACTTTCATCCACTAGGGGGGAAGTGAGAAGTTATTTTATGATTATTATCCAGCAGCGGGTTGTGTAATTAAAGGTATTTTTGTTATCTCACATACGTCTATTTTCCTGCCCGGACATAAAATGTTTGCCCAGGGCGAAAGTAAAGTTTATATCCATTATTTCCACAGACTGTGACGTTCTATTCTACTTCTTCAATGGAACATGCAAACCACAGTGGTGCATGTGAAAATATTGCAGCTTTTTCAGCGGAAAATGTATAATTCCAGGCAGAAAATAGACATCTGTGAGATCACAAAAAATACCTTTAAAGATATAATCCGTTGCTGGTTAAGGTAAAACAATAAAGTTTTGATCCTTCCCTAAAGACTTTCGAGATCAGTTAAGTGACCAAATCCCGGGGTAACAAAAGGAATGTTGAGGTCAGAAATGTTGCTAATTACACATTTTATCCGTTCTTATAAAAATATTAAGTAATGCAACTTCAAATAGATTTCTGTCATTATTGAACACATGAGTTAAAAGTGTCATAAAGTTAAGGATATTGCTTTCATCGATATCTGCTGTGGTTTACCTGTAAATGTCTGCTGAACATCTGTGAATGGGCTGATCAGTAAAGCACGTGTTGTTTCTTTCAGTAAGGAATGGAATAAGTTCTAAGGAGCCATCACTCTGGGATCTGGACTTGTCCATGTATTGTAATGTTTTTACCTTTTGTTTCATATTATTGAGACTGCAGATGGAGAACAATGCATAGTTCCCTGATTTGGTTGCGCGGCACATCCAGTCCACATGTGGTGTCTTTATTCAAGATGCTATTATCGGAATTGCGATATGAAAAAACACAGCGGTTCCGCATCAGTTTGAATGAGGCTGAGTGGTGGCTGCAAGCAAACTCTCAAACGAACCTCAGACATGACGTGTTGGAGACGACCCGGCCACTGAGAAGGCTGTTTATTAATGAGCCCCTCAGACCCACCGCAGTTATGTTGCTGGATGCTTGTAAAGACATGATCTAATCTATAACCTTCTCAAACCCGTCAGATTACAGCTTTACTCTTCGCCACGCAGCCTGGCGATCACTTTGTTCTGTCATCTAAGACGGTATTGTCACAGATGTTAATCGTTGTAATAGGTTGAGAGTGTTTGTGAGTGAGGCGGCGGTCACATTCGTTGAGTTTTTCTGGCCTGCTGAGGAAGTTTTGTTGGAAATATTAACATGATGGCGAGGCCAAACGCGAGTCAGAATCATTAACGGGCCGATACCCAGCATTTGTGGTATGGATATCTCTTTCGCCGCGTCTCAAGAGCGAAATCAACACAAAGGAGGCAAAGCTATCGGAGCACTAAGTGATTTAGCAGAAGGAAATTGGTTGTCTAATGTCTACAGAGAGCTTTGTGCAGAGGTATGCTCGTAAGTTTTCCATGATTGCATGTTCAAATCACAATAAATATCCCTTTCTGTTGAGCTACTGAGCCCGAAGTAAAATGTTCTGTTGCCCTGCCAGATGCAATTGCCATTTCCAGAGCTAACTGTTAGCACCACTGGGTTTAGGGTTAGGGTTAGGATTCAATATTTATTATTAGGGCACGAGCGCCGACAACATCGGGCAGCGAAGCCCTATTGTTATTTTTTATTATTCAGTATCTTATATGAGCAAGTATTTGGCACTTCCTTGACAGACATGCCATCCACATGTATATAAATGTTTGTGTGTGGGTACTATATCCAGTCTGCAAAAAGGTCACAGGCAGTGCAGCCGTGTCAGCTTGGGTCTAAAGTGAACTTTTGGGCCTCTTAAATAAAGTAGGTGAATTATTCTTGAGTTGACATTTTTTAATTTACCTCCTCCTGCTGTGTGAATGTGGTCATACTGAAAAAATGGAAGATTTTCCTCACCATATAAGAACTGTGTCATAAACTCAGCCGTACAGTAAATGATATCATTGGAAATAAAAGGCAGAAAACGAGGTGCAAAAACGCCTCATAGCAGTCCTCAAATTCTTTGAGCTGTAGACAATTTGCAGTGCAGACAGACACCATATGGAATTGTATTTGCGGGACTATAATCCCAACACAGCTATATGGCAGAAAATGTGAAAATTCTTGCTGTTTCATGTTCTGACTTAATGTGTTACACAGAAAAAATACTTTACCTCAATGTTAAAATCATGCTTCCACGAGCCACAATGTCAACAGAGCCGCAAGAAAGGAGCTTGACGCAGGAGGCTGCTCTCAGCATGTTAATCCCACAACTTTCCAGGAAGGTTTTTTTTTCTGCTCGGTTCAGTAGACATTTGGCTGCTAGCTTCCCTATTACTGTAGTAGGTATAGGCACAATCAGCTTTTCCATGTGGTGGACATTCCAGGCCACATCTGTTTTCAATATAGTTACATGTCCAGCTGTTTCAGACCTATAGGCTACCACTATTTTCCCAGTCAGTCCACTAAAGCTATAAATATGAATGGTATCAACATTGTACGAATCCATGCTGGGTTTTAACTGTATAAAATTATATACTGTATTGTTGTTGGAGCATATTCACTAGCTTATCTGGCCAAAATAATGAGAAAGGTCACATTTTGTTGCAAGCACATTAAAGCTAAAAGATTTGACATGACACATCTGAACCCCCTTGTTTACACCTGTCATAACCACATTTATTGTTGAAGTAGCATCCAGGAGGTTGTCAGTTGCTCGTGAGAGGAATTACAGCTCTCCGTGGAAAGAAGTGAGCATGCACCTTAGTGAGACATCTGCTTTTTCATAGGATTTACATCATAAAGAAACAACCATGTATTTTCTTGTCTAGCCACAGCCACATGATGAGCAATACATCCCCTCGATGTGTTATTCCCTTCATCCCTTACGCATTTCCACACGTGCACTGCAACTGCACTGGGGGCCCCGAGTTGAGGCGAGAAACTGATCAAATCTGCATCAGATAGCAGCAGCTACCGCCTGGCCTCCGTCCAAAGTTACCAAAGAGGATGGAGACGAGGCAAAAGCATATACAGTCTTGTCTCGGCCGCTATTGAACTCCACAGACGCCCAGGAGATTTATTTATAGTTGGCCTTCAGTCAAAGTGTTTGGCTTATTGTTACTGTACTCCATTTAGACGTTCACTGTGCAGAATGATGTATGTTTGACACCAGAAGGCTGATTCATCTGCACAAGAGCGAAGGTTCCTCTGTGCTCACATCCCAGATGGTTCCCATAGAAAAGCTCAGGGAAGGCTTTTGCTCTTTTCGTTTTACTCTTTGGAGACATAGACCACATGTACATTTTGCCAAACCAACAAGTTAGTCATCATTAGATTCATTCTTTATTGTCCTCTGTAGAGGAAACTTGCTTTCACAGTCTGTACACAATCAAAAACTGAAATGAGTAGAACATCATGCTTGAAGTATTTCTTTTCCCCTTGTAAAACCTAGATCAACAAGACTCATGCACACCGCCCTCTTCACTTGCATCCAGAGATATTTATTAACAGCGTTGAGCTCGGAATACAAGGGAAGAGGACAGTGTGCGGGAGGCTTGTTGCTCTATTTCTGGATCTACAGGTGTGCAAACGTTTGCTCTTGTAAAACCTAGACATGCTGTTCTGATAAAGCATACATCTCACCTTTGTGTCACTTATCCAAGTTCGTTTTCAAGTGTGGAATGGAATCATTGCTGCCCCTTGTGGCCTGTAAATTTAAAAAAAACATCCCCTATAAATGGTGTTTCTCAATAACTGTCATAAACCAGTGGGTCTTTTCCGCCCTCCTGCCTAAATGGGCAGTCATGAGCTTGACGTATCATAATGACATGAAGGAGATGTTGCTCTAGAAAATAAACTGTGTAATCCAATGCCCATACTGCTATAATGTATAGTAAAAAAAAAGTATTTAGTATGTATACATAGTATGAAAACTACCGAGATGTCCTACTGGATCCAGTCGCTTTTGCAGTGTGCAAGCCAGCATTCTTTTCTGGCTATTCTGACCCACAATCCTCTACACAGCAAATAAATGAGCAAGAGGGTCAAAGTTCAAGGTTCAATGTTATGACTAGGCAGTAAGTGCAAATTGAATGCATACTGCATGCAGCAGTACTGCATTACTGCAGTACTTTATAAGGGCGACTGCAGAATGTTCTAAAAAGAAAAAAAGAAAAGCGTGCAATTTAGAATAGAGTGCAACTTTTACAAGAAATACAATAGTGAGATTTATGCTTTCTGCCACACAGTGAAAAAAACTGTCCCAAAAGGGGATACATGCACTTCAGATCTGAGACTTGTATTTACGAGCATGACATCACAACAAGTGAAGCCAACCCTGGTCCAAACAAGAAGTACACAGCACACTGACATAGGATCACCTTTCAAGTTATTAACTGTATACATCCAGCACATACAGGTCAACATTAGCATTCATTTAGAGTCATGTGTCTCACCACATGGTGAAAATCCAATATTCATGTCTGGAAGGGGTCTTTAATAGCTTTCTGGCTGTGTGTTTGGTTCTCAGCAAGTCTAGCTTGAATATTTTTATGATTTAAAAAAAAAAGAAAAAGTCCATGAAACTGTTTCTCAAGAATGAAGTGTCTTCACACCGTCAATAAAATGCCCCGTCAGTTGTGACTCAACGTGTTGAGAAATAAAATAAGTGTATTCACGTGATTCTGTTATCCGGTAACATTTCCTTCTTGGCTTGTTAATGTGCAGCTTCATGCAACGAGTCTTTTACTCCGTACATTATCACCTTTATCTTTGTACTGGCTGTCAAGCAACTATTCCCTCACTTCATCAACCCCAGATAGCCCTTTACCATCCACTCGCCATCACCGACTTGAGTTCATGTGGTGAGTCTGGACTCGTCTGACCCCGGTGCTCATCTGGACTCTGGAACTGTGTCAGCTGCCCTAGAGGGGAGCTGGTCAGACTGGAAAGATCCTTTACTGGGGTGCTGGGACCAATTGGTCTGTTTATTTATCTTTTCCCAAGCAATCTTTCACACATTCCTCTGCTTTTCCCATGTTTTTTGCATTTAGTTTAATATAAGACTAATTATCTGGTGGTCAAAAGTCCAGGGTCCTGATTTACAGCTCTAGACAAGCTCTGCGAGTATACATCCAAATGCTTAAGTCAATAATGCCTTGATCTGCTTCCAGCACAGCCTCCCCAATATTGAACTGTTTTACAGATGAGGAGCACAACGCTGTTTCTCAGCAAATACGTTTCCCCCCCTGAAGCAGTGTCAGCATTTTTAAGTTGACACTGACAGGTCAAGTTCTCTTGTGCGTTTAAATCGTTTCCTTCAATCTCAGGGGTCAGTCTCATCGCTGATCCCTCAGGTCAGTAGCATTTAACAGCTTCCACTGCACACGGCAGTTGGTTAAAGAATCAAATCATGGAATTTGCCCTATTTTATCGGAGAAAAACCCTCCACTTCAGCTTGTATGATATTCAAAAACATATCCAGCCTGGTGGACAAAATATTTTAATGCTCTGGAAAGACATTCCAAAACAAAACACAGCTATGAATAACCATATTAAACTGCTGCTGCTTCAGCAGTTTTAAACTGAATTCCAGATTAAGAGTGCTCCCACTGGGGAGGGAATTTCCAGCTTGGAAACTACTTGTTTTAGACTTGTTCAATTGTTGGTGCATGTAAAAAGATGCACGGCTTGCTTGTTCCTCTGTCAGTTCCTGCAATGCACTGATAAAAACAACTCACTACTAAAAGGAGAGAACTTACATAGCAAAGTAAGAATTGTATAGTGAATGATTAAAACAAAAATACAGTGGTGGTAATAGAAAATGAGTGTGGTTGACACTGCCATATGCCATGGCTAGAATATTTATAGGTTTTCAGGCATTTTTGAAATTCAGTTGTAGGCAGTAGTTGTGAACTGTCGATCACAAGATAGCTCTAAAGCATATTCTGCTTTATCATCGATCTATAATATATCATGATTCTTCTACAAGACTGGAAACTACTGAAACCATAAACTCATGTTTACAATGTTTACAGAGATAATACATCAAGGGAGGAGTAGGATAGTTTCCTCGCCCCCTGATGGCTATCAGAGAGAATGCAAGTTTAAGGCACTTCCGTTTGGCTTCACTTTTCTGAACAGAAGGTTTCTGCCCATCTTTTTGTCATAATCCGCATTATGCCATGTTTTTCTTTTGTTTCATTCATTCAGTTTCAATGTTTCCGGTGCGATTTTGTTACCTACCTCTGATCTCGTTTCTGATCACCTCACTTACTCTCTTTGTGTGTTTTCCCCACAGTTTTGCCCCACGCAGATTAGCTTCACCTGTCCCTCGTTAGCCCTGTGCTCACCAGACCTCCTGCTCACCTGTTCTCACTTCCCCAATCAGTCATTGGCGGCATATACCAGTTGCTTTGCTCGTTTTCAGTTTGTCTGTAGCATTGTTGGTATTTGGAGCATCCTTTCTGCCGTCAGAGGGCGATTGCACAAAACCTAGATAGGGGATTAAGCCAGGATTTCCTAGTCATCCTGGCTGAAGTTTAACCAATTAAGCCAGGCTGCTCAAGCTTGGGATATGTTGAACCCAGCTTAGTTATTTATCCTGGATATCTGAATTCAGCTTTTGTACAATAGCCCTCTGGTCTCCCGTCCTGTAAGCCTGTTTGTTATTACCGTGTCTTCATCGCATCCACATGCCTCAGTGTCTGCATTTGGGTTATTTCTGCTTGTGCAGCTGCTTTTAATAGTTTTGGGACATAATTGGAGGTGTGTGGCAGAGAGTAGAGGATATGTCAAACTTTCATTACACAGACTATACAGTACTTGTTGGTAGGATCAAGTCAGTGTTGGTTTTGGTCTTTTCATGAGATTTTTGGTTACTAAGAGAAATATTGGCAGTCGTGTCCTTTGTAAACATCCAGCTGAAGTCAGAACAGTCTGTCCCATCTTTTGTCAGCACAATGTAGTGTTTGTAGTGTCTGTAATCCATCATTTTGTGATCGCTATCCTGAGTGGCACTTAAGGAGGAGCCTGTCCAGCTATCATCTACAACCATCGGATCTGGAATGTCCAAAACTCCAATAATTTCTACTTTGGAAAACTAAAGCCACATTCAATCACATCCCCATATTTCTGCATTCATTCTCATTCTTGACCACAAACCCCCAATGGTCTTAAAACAATATTATGATGGAAACTGAGCAACAGTGGCAATCTAAATCTGAAATTCAAAGCTTTGAATTTTGTAACTACATTTTCCAGCTTTGCTCACTCGAGTTGTTTTTTCACAATTAACAAAGATGATCAAATTTGTAACTATTTTCTGCAACAGATTTTTTGTTGATACTTTTATGTTTTGTAGATGGTAGCTCAGGTTATTTGGCCGAAGCGATCTTTTCAAACTCCTCTACATCCGACGTCTGTCGGCTGTGTTGCTTGGTGTTAAAAGAAACTTGGTCAGAAAGTGAAATGTGAAGTATATAAATCTTTTCTTTTGTAACGATCTGCAGTTCGACTCTTGGATCGCTAACATTCCTGACTGTCTCCTAGATCCAGGATCAGTCAAACAGACATGATCTGCACAAACTCAATGTTGCTCCCTTAAAGTCCAAATTTGTGCTATTTGTGTTAAGGTCCCTAATTTATGAAGTACTTGTGATGAGAGGTTGCTTCTTCTTTGATATGCTAAATGATACAAAATCCCCTTGTAGTCTCTCAGTTTTTTTTTAAATGTGGGATTTAAAGTACTTGAGTGCTGCTTGAGTACTTATAAACATGCTTGACAGTTTATTTTGAGATGAGCTCATCTGTATACTCAAATTAACAAAGTCTAACAGCCCACATACATGCATGCTTCCACAAAGGTCTTCTTATATCTGCATTTAACACCTAACTACAGTAAACTCTCCCTCTGGAATCCCTGTACAACATGCAGGTTTAAATGTTTCTGACTGACATTTTTGCAATCTTATTCTAGACATTTATTCAGATGACAGTTTTATCTGCATGGTTTTTCTCCCACTCAAGCTACTGTGTGTCTAGATTAAAGTTTGCTTTCTTCAGACGTGTGCCTAATCTCAAACTTGTAATGGTAAAACATCCTCACAGGAGCGGATGATTCAGGCCTTTTTCAGCAGTTCCTTCTAAGACTGCTATAACTGTAACTTACAGGCAACTGTATTAGAGCACAAATAGCGTACATGCTGGTAGTCAAACTGGAAAATAGGTCTGGCAAACTCACACAGATAACTGCAAGCTAGCAGATCCTATTTTCACCAGCTGACATGTAGACAGGATAAAGATCCTTACATTCAGGCAGGGGCGATTCTAGGAACAGAGCTTTAGGGGTGCTGAGCACCCAATGATCCCCCAAAAAGTCCCCTTTTCTTTTAACACATTAAGCATTATTTAGGACTATCATTCCCACATTTGTAAATGAAGAACATCAGACTTTTGGGGTAGGGAAATCACTGTGACTGGAAATCTTACTTTAATGCTGAGCAAAAATCCATCACTTGGTTTTACAATGTACTACAAATGAAATTGTAATAAAATTAAAAGCTAATGAGGTATAACAGGGGTGAACAGGGCTGGTGGGAGAGAGAAAGTGGATCATACCATACCATGACGAGGTTTGACCATGTTTAAGCTTGTCAAACACAGACTTGCGTTTAAAAAAACATCATGACTGTTATTTTTAGATTGCATTTATCTATGCAATATTTTTAAGGGGTGCTGGGACTCAATTTAGGGGTGCTAAAGCAATAGAAACTAGGCTAGTTACGCCTGTGCATTCAGGGAACCTCTGGGTGTGTTTGTTCATCAGATGTAGGTGAACCGGACTGGCTCTGCCTCCGTGGTGGGCCACACTGGGAGACCTCCCGTTATCTACGTCCTTCAGACACCCATTCAGCATGAGGGCCTCTCAAGCATGCAATTTCTACAACACGGCCCCAGACAGACTGCATGCCGTGTGACCAGTCAACAAAGAACTGAGACAGTTAAGTGTACCTTTTGCACAAATTCCCTTTTACAATCAGTGAAAGGGAATTGCTCAGAGGTGACTCAACGAGTGTTTGCTACAGCACAGAGGTGTTGGCAGGAAGCCCGCTGGAATACTTAGTGTTACTCAGACCACATCTGCTGTGATTAATCTTCACTGTGGTAATTAAAAACAAAATCTAGAAATTGTTACATAACAATACATATATACATAATACATAATAATTCTATCATTTATTAGATATGTAATTATATACTTTTAAATAATAAATATTCTAAAATAAATCATCATATCCCACTTTTAATAGTCATTACTTATATCAATGTCAATATTATATAAAGGGTAAAAGAACAGGCATCATGCTGCTGTCAGCACTTCATTCAAAAGGTCAAACTTTATTGACTAGTTAAATGCAACACTTTGAACAGGTTAACTGGCAGTTGTGAATCCTTAGCTCCCAACTCTGACCCTGCAACTGAAAACACACACACACACACACACACACACTACACACACACACACACACACACGGACCCTGAGCTTGAGGTTGTTTGCGTTGCTGAATAGTAGCTCCCGTGCAGCCAACAGAGACTGGCTGGGACACACGAGTGCCCCTCAAGAGAAACATGTGATTCAAATAAATAGTTCACCCACGGAGAGGGAGCTCTATGAAAACTGCCCTGCATGTAAAACACTCAGCTGTCACAGCTTTGTTCTCAACACTGTGTGATCTTTGCTGTCAACCACTTCACTGCTGGTGCTTTTCTAAGAGCAAAAGTGATTGCTGCAATTCAAGTTGCTGTTTGTGTAGGTACTACATATGTTGTTTTTGGTAAAGAGAGCAGTTCTATAATACCATGTGATAGCATGAAATTACGTCTTACGTTCTGTCATATACAGTAAAATAATTTGTATGTGATGGGATTAGGAGACTTATGTAAAATTCAACCTTTAAGGCATTCTCGCAATGTTGTTCTGTAGTTTGGTGGCTTGATCCACCACTTTCAGACTGAAACAACCTAATTAATGGTTTCAAGAGGATGCATACTAGAGACTTTGGTGAATGATTAACTGCAGACCGTATTTCAGGCATCTAAACAAAAACCCATTGACTCTAGGATGAGGGAATCAATATTCATTACTACAGCACTCTATTAGTAAATGTTATGCTAACCAGTTAAATATGTTGCCTTAATCCATACCATTATACTATATATACTATAGAAACATTCAGATACAAACCACTCATTCTGAGGTAAGGAAAACACAATTCTTATTTTCAGGTGATTATACAATAAATAAAAACATATTAATTCCCCCTTAATGCTACATACTGTTCCTTAAATGAATTCATTTTACGGTGATTGCCATTTCGAATAATGCTGTAAGTTTATTTTTTTCAGATTTGGTACAAATGTGTAGAAAGCCCCTTGTGAAGGCAGACTAATGAGCTGTGAGAGATATGATCTTGTTTTTTGGGGGGGAAGCACGAGTGGAACACGTGTACATGTTAAGCATTTACCTTCCAACTTGTCCTGAGGCATGATAGAGACAACATCATAAAGTCTGCTGACAAAGCTCCAAGTGATCCTTGTGATTTTTGACAGGTCTCCCAGAGCATTATTTACAACTTAAGGTGTTTTGGGCTTTCCAACACTTCAAGTGCTGGGATCAAATGACAACATCACAACACTTAATCCAGGAAAGGAAGATGT
This sequence comes from Chelidonichthys spinosus, assembly GCA_029853015.1. NCBI lineage: Eukaryota > Metazoa > Chordata > Actinopteri > Perciformes > Triglidae > Chelidonichthys > Chelidonichthys spinosus. Next base: position 12,756,311 of record CM056833.1, on the reverse strand, counting down.
GTTCTTCCTCTCTTCTGTTTGGTGTGGTTTCCTGAGAATACGTCTGCTGTTTGTTGTCTCTTCACGTCCTGTTGTCAATTTCTAAATTGCTGTGTCAGTAGTTTGTCACATCAAACCCAATAATGAGCTTCTCCTGTCCAACGTCTGGTCCTTGTTTTTTGTGACGGATATTTTAGTCCACACAGCATCTTTCTCGAAAGAAAAGCCCCCACAGGGGTGCCGGGGAGCACGCCATCCCATCTATTTGTTGTTTTATGGGAGAAGCGTGATCCGTCAGCGACGACATGTACGCCGATAAAAGCACAACTCTCAGCAACATTCGGGGTCTGCCCGGGCAATCTGCTCCCGCAAATGGGCTTTTCCGTCTTTGTCACGATAGTATCTAACCTCAGAAAAGACGGACACGGCCAAAACAAGCGTCTCTCCTCTATTTTCCACAGTGACGCCACCAGTGCCTTTCTGCAAAAAAAAAAGGCGCCCTTAAAGTTCACAGAACACAGTGTACGGATTTGTTACAGCTGTGGTAAACCGTGAATTCATCAGTTTCACATTTGCCAGTGCCACACAAATAGTCAGTTTTAATTATAATGCATACGGATACATCAGCCAGATTTGAGTTATGAAAAGTTGTAATGAGATTACAGTGATTTACAGAAACTAATTGGGCTCTGTTGTCATTACTGATATGCTGACGTGTGCATAACTCAGATGGCTTTTGTGTCGGAACCCAGAAGCGAGAATGAAGGCCTTACGAGTCTTTTCTCTTCAGTGGTCCACAATGAAGTACATAACACGTATTACTTTTATCATTTGTAATGCACCTTTGGTCTGCTTTCACAGAATATGTTTACATCATTTTAATCCATAATTAGTCACTTATGTGTATATGGTAAACAGATCAAATAGAATCTGACTTTATTTTTAATTCAGGATATACCCGATTCAATGTTTTACAATTAAAAATATCTGTCATTAAATTCTTGGAATGGAAACTAATTCATGAAAAGTTAATAATATGGGGCCTTTGGGTTTTCCTGCAGGTTATCTGAGCCCTACCGGCAGCTCTCTTTTTTATTTTTTTTTGGCTGTTTCTGCTGCCTGATGGGGTCTGGAAAACATATATCCCTGCAAGGGGCTGCAGTAGATCCTGCTGCTCATTGCTGCGGCCCAGCAGGTAACGCTCCCCTCTTACTCCCCACAACGGGCGTGCAACCGGAAAGTGTCAGTCACAGACTTCGACATCTGTAACCTGAGGGATGCAAAACACTAAACTTCTGTTTCTCCACTCTTCCTTACGCAGCACATTGCCTGGGCACCACTGTGCAGGACCTCCAGCGGAGTATCACACACAATGCAGAGTGGAAGGAAACAGTAGCTTGGCATGAATAAAGTGCTGATTCTCATCTATCAGCAGCTTCAATTGGCTCGTGCCAAAAATACCATAGACTGTATAGAATAGGGACACAGCCTAACTGCTGATCCAAAAGCAAAGAGGTGGGTTATTGCTGCAGCTGAGGTGGATCCGGGTGAGGCAAATTGTCTACGCCCCCAATTTTGACCCACTTATTTCTACTGTAATGATGAGCATTTAAATATGGCAGTGCATCTCTCAGCACTGGAGGTTGCCGCCTTCAGAGTAGTCTAACAGAGCCAATACTGAAGGCCCAGATGTCTGTCAACACAGCATTGGTACCATAGGAGTGTTTCCTTGAGCCATATGGACCTTAGTTCTGCATACATCTGAGCCCTTTTTGATGTGAATATCAAAAAATTAACCAGACATTTCAGGGGAAATTTCCCCAATAAGTGACACAGGGTTTAAGATATTTCCAGGCACACTTCTTGTCCAATCAGTGCTGTCTGAGCGAAGTTGTCGGGGAAACAAAAGGGCTTCAGTGCAGGAGCACCGCACGGCGCAATCTCTGATTGATTCTCCAGTTCGTCTTCATCAGCTTTTAGAGGAGTTTGATGAAAGCGGCGTTGACCTTTCTCAACACTTGGAATATAACTCATCCCTTGCTATTTCTAAAAGCTCTAGATGGAGATTCTCTTCCGTCTGGAGTCATCTGCTAAAGAAATCTCACTTTAGACTTTTGGAGATGGATTTGGACCTTGAAGCTGCACCAAAGATCTGCACTGCGAGTTGAATAAAACTCATTGGTAGAGGTGGCTGAGACAGACAACATAGTAGTGATATGAGAAGGTTGGGTTCTCTCCGGGTTCTCCGGCTTCCTCCCACAGTCCAAAGACATGCAGGATGGAGATAGGTTAATTGGTGACTCTAAATTGCCCGTAGGTGTGAATGTGAGTGTGAATGGTTGTTTGTCTCTACATGTTGGCCCTGCGATAGTCTGGCGACCTGTCCAGGGTGTACCCTGCCTTCGCCCAATGACAGCTGGGATCGGCTCCAGCCCCCCCGTGACCCTGAATACAGGATAAGCGGTAGACAATGGATGGATGGATGGATATGAGAAGGGCCATGAACTAAACACATACTGTATCCTGAATAATCAGGTGGGATGAGCCTTTAACACCAGCAGAAAGTCAGGGGGCAAATGCAGGAATGTGTCCGGCATGTGTTTTTGTTTAGTAGCTCTATTTGTTACCTTCCACACATAAGGACAGGGACTTCTGTGCTGCTCCACGTGCATCAACCAGCATCAAGATGTAATGGAATAAATGCATGTGCCACTCTCAGATCTGTTGACTGAGTTTAAATCGGATTTGTGTTTATATTGTACGAGCAGCCAAAGCTCCCGATTGGAAAATGTTGCTTGCAGCTGTCTGGTGACGGTGGTAGTGTTTTCCCCATGTGCAGAACAAATCACACAGCTAAGAATGGTTCCGAACATTTGTTGCTGGCAGTTCATCAGAGATGGTCTGATTGCCCGGAGGAACGGCAGTCGTCCAAGTTGAGATATTTGCTGATAAATTGTCATATGGAAAAAAAATAACTGCATACGTTTGCATTTCATGCTCAACTTATATGGGATTAATTTGTTTCTGTGAGGTATTTTCTATTGCGACCTTGGTTAATAAGCCCCCCTTCTCCTTTTTTTTTTCAACGGGGAAGGCCTATTTGTCCAGAGGCATCCAGATGGACCCCCCCCCCCCCCAACTCACTTCAACGTGGCCAAGCAGAAACGTGGAGTCTCCATTTGGCCCCTGGAGACATACCTTGAACATGCTTCAGCTTTACCGTAAATGCTCAGACATGACATAAAGAATTACAGCCCCTCCAGTGGAGGGAACCTCCGATTTGTGGGGCATGGAAAGATCCGAATAAGAGGAAGGGGGGGAAAGGGGTTCCCGGCACACTTAAAGGGGAATGGAACGACATTTCATCCTCTTTTTCTGAGAAATGGCTTTTTTCCTCCTTTTTTTGTCAGAGAAGGGAGATGCCGTAAAAACACTTGGGGAAATTCCTCAGATTTTAGCTTGTTCTTGTAACTATTCTCTCTTTTTTTTCATAGCCCACTTGGGTGTCATGTTGGTTTCGCCCACACAATCATGATCAAAATGCTGGAGAAGTCTCTTGAAGGTATTTATTGACTGGTTATTGGGGGAATTTACCACACATGTGCCAAACACACGGAGTGAGAAGCCCTGATGTGTGAAATTACTCTTGATTCAAGTATTTATTTACAAATCCCTTACTGAGTAAATACGTCGTCACGGGTTACAGGTTAGGGTATGATAAGGAAGCTTTTGGAATATAAGTATCACTAGGTGTGTGGTGTTGACGTGTTTAAAATGGACCGATTTGCTGTTTTTGAAGTAGGAGACAAACTGTCTTGTTATTGAGCTGTTAATGATTTACATAAGTCCGAGCTGTGAGCCGCCCAGTGAACATCTGCATGTGCCGGCGTGTCCTGCCTTACGGCTGACTGGAAGTGATGCACGGCCCCTCTGAGTGCTGTGTTTTTGGAGTTGATCTGTTTTCACAACATGAATGTTACCCAGATTGCAGCCAGTGGGCTACACGAGTCATCTCTGTGACTTGATAACAACACGAACCCCTCAATTCATGCTCATGATGTACTTTTATGGACACGGGGTTGAGATCAGTCAGAGAACAGCAATCCACTGAGCCGCTTCACCGGGAAAAGTAATGCAATGTCACGGACAAGGGAGCACCTGCCCTTTGTGCCAGGAATCCCCAGAAAAGATAAGCCTTGCTAAATTGATTCATTGTATCCCGGGATTTGAATTAAAACCTTAATATTTTTACAAAAGTATGGCACTGAAGGGAATCTCAAATATAATTGTATATCCTCTTTCTTCTTTTATTTTAACACGATATATTACCCAATAGTCCTGCTCAGCTCTGTATTTTCTTGCACGGCTGTCTTTTAAACACAGTGTAGTGGTTCACTGACGTTCAACCACAAGAAAAATAATCAGGTGTGGTCTGTTTTAGTGTCCTCCTGAGTAACCAAGACAACACGTGGCTAAGCTCGTACCCCAGGGCTGCTGCTGAGCAGGACTCACGTTTGGATGAGTTATTATATGTGAGCTGTTCAGGAGTTGTGCCTGGCATTATAGTAAAGTATATATCACCCTCATATTGACTTGTGCTTGTAATGTTGCAGGATTTACTTAATCCATTTGTCTCAGAGTCAATGTGCTGCAAAGTGATTCTCCCTCACCAGTGTTGTACCATGAAACAAGCTAAACCACCAGGGCTTACAGTTCCTCACTAAAATGACTGAAGTGGTACCTTGCAAGGATCTGTAATAACCCAATGTGTATTTAATGAATACGTTGGGCTTAAACTTCAGCTCCCAACACTGCAGGAAGAATACTGAGGAACGTGCAGTGATAGATTTTCAAGATGCAGTCAGCACTCCCTTTGAGAACTTCAGTGAGAGGGGGGGGGGGGGGCATCTGTGGGGTATCTGTGTTTGGGTATATTCTTAGGCAGCAGTCCACCGACGGTGATTTCAGTGAGGCTCTGGGACAGTACTGGCTTTGCCAAGTTCATTCAAAATACAGGGATAATAAAAAGAGTGTCCAAGTAGGGGATTGACGGAAAGAATGTGAGGTAAATGGAATAAGTGACGAGGTGAGAACATTTTTTTGATCATGTCACTTACACCTGGAGTGAGCGGGCTGAGAATAAGTCATTTGCATATGTGCATCCATGCCACATGGCAGAATAAACCTTTTTCAGTGAAAGTTGCTGTCCGATACTCCAGCGACACCTGGCAGACATTTCGCCACTGCAGTAAATAAAAACGGCTTTTATCGAGAAGATAGTCAAATATACTGCTGCCATTAATTAGCTCCTTCCATGTGACCCTGAAAGACTCTGTTTGATTAGTTTCCAGGAGAAGAGCAGTTGGAATGGCTTAAGATGGCATGCTCCCCAGAAAACAGTGGACACTTACTCCGCACAGCCAACTGTTTTGAATCAGCGGTAAATACTTCATGGTACATTTACAGACCTTTAAAAAGTGATGCCAAATAGGAAAAACCCTCTAAGTAAATGCCATGGAATTGCAAGAGTGCATGCAATCAATCTTCACATGCAAATGTCTGGAGAGGGACGACGTGTAAACAAACAAGAAAGGTTTGTGTAGCGTAGATTATGGTAAAGACAAAAAAACAGCACTGAAAACCATATGTATTTTTAAAGGTTTTAAAGTCATACACATCTCCAAGCAGGTCATGCGGTGAGAGACAGACTTGATGTGCGATAGGACTCGTGCAGAGGTGTGTAACTTATAGCTTTAGGCAAATCTGTGCAATAAAGCTACTGGGGAAAAATATAATCCCACCTGGTTCTGCTCAGCAGAAACATCTGTAAGAATGTAAGGAATCCCAAATATACGGCAGCTTTTTTGCCTGATTTTGCATCATAAAAATGAAGATTCTAATCAGTGGCTATTGTGCACAAATAATCTTTATCTGCAGTGTGACTCACGCAAAGGAGCCCCACAAATTGGTGAGGTTGACAGCACTGCACTTAAAACGTTTTCATGATTTAGGTTGAGAGTAAAAATAGTTTTTTCTGTTATCTTCAAAGTAGGTCAGTCAATGTGTTGTGGATCATTAAATGAAATTGAATGACACATTTACCTCCCAAAGTCTTCCGGTGCTCTGAGGGGTGACGTGGAAGAGATAGATGCCCCAAACCTGCCTCAGTGGGGGATCGTCTGTGATCTTCTTGCCCAAATAGCAAAGAATGTTCATCCTATACATGAGCAACGATGTCTTACAGACATGCTCTCCATTTGATCGTCACACCCCGTTATCTCCAAGCACACGTGAGTAAGTGCTCAGCGTGTAACCTGCTCAGCTACTCACAGACCTAAAAATGTGTGGCTGAATTCTAGTATACTGACAAAGGGAATATGTAGGATGAATGTATTTCTTTACTATAGAAAATGTATTACATAGTCAGGCATTAAACTCTTAAATCAACTTTTTTCTTTTTTTTATATTTCCTGCAAGGTCACTTTAAAGCTGCATTTAGCAGTACTTTTGCATTAACAATGGAAAAATTGACTATATGTATTGATGAACACATCTATAATCATCACCTCTGCAGTTCCCTTCAGCTTTGCAGAGTGCTTTTTTTCTTGCATTTTTTGACTTTTACAGCCCACAGCTTTCCTGGTTTGATTCAGTCTCACCAGGCAGCTGTTTTCAGCAAGACAGCTCTAAAACACACCAAACAGCACACTGGCAAAGTTAGCGAGTAGCTCTAGAAGATACAGACGCGTTGAGCAGCTAAAACAAATATTTGTCTCTGGAGTTGGTGGAGACCAAAACAGAGCTTAAAGGCCTAAAAATTGCACATGCAGTACATTTTTTTTCGGTGATGGCGATAAAAGCAATGTGGACTTAAAGGCTTCCTGCAGGTGAAGCACACTTCAGTTGTTATTCAATATTCAAACCATAGCCTCAATGTTTTTCTGATGGCTGCAGAAATACAGTGGAAATATTCCTCATGACGACTTCCACAACTCTGCTCCACTAGAATATAAAATACATTTAATTTGAATAAAGTTTGCCTGCACTGCATGAATTTGACGCATCCTTGTGTCTGTGGGGTCGAAGAAGTGAAGATGTGTGTTTTTTATATACAAGCATGATCTAGGAGTAAATTGCTAATAAGAGCTAAATAAAAAGCACTAGGTGTTTAAAATAACACCATGGCAGGGCTCCCTGTGGGCTCATAGCTAACTCCATTATCTTAACAGGATTAGACTCTGCATCGTAACAAACCAATGATGGGAAAGATGCAAACTGTACTGACTGTTGAGTGCTTTGTTTAGTCCCTGCAGAGGTGGCAGCGTGGACAGGCTTGACCTCACCTGGCTGCCATCAGTGGAAGCTGTTTCACTAGGACTTTAATATCCTTCAGGGTCGAGATGGCGTGAGCGCACTTCCTAAAATTGGTGTGGAATTTTAAGAGAACGCCAAGCAAAACAGGGTCTCATAGCAAGTCTGAACCGTAAATATGTGTGTGGGAGGAGGAAATGGTGCCATTAACTTTTAGTTTGTTCTGTACAGCCCAATGCACAATATCATCAGTGAGATATTTTCTTTATAAAGCTACGGTTTCCTACTGAGGGGATTGTGGGAGAGACGGGCTACGATGGTGCTCTGTTAGAAGGAGTTGCAAAGGATCTCTTCCCTCTAACGTGGATGCAGCGACAACTAACCCATTCCTCTGCAGCAGGAGTGTTAAAAGTTCACATGCACTGAAGACCGAGTCACAATTCCCGGTGGTCAGAATAAAAATAGACATTCTCACTTTAAGTGAAATCTGGTGTTTTACAATGGAACCAGATGTGTCCAAATTACTGATGATTAGAGATGAAAGAATGGCAAAAACCGCACTGGACGTACTGCAGAAGAAGATATGATGACTTTCAACTGAATATTTCCTTTTTTGCATCAGAATGTATTGTTTGACAGTAAATTAAATGACATCACCAGCTTCCTGTGACTGAATCTCCATGTCTCCTTCTGATAAGAAGACAGTGAACTTCGCTTGCTAGCGATTAGTTATCACTGAATCATTTAGCCCCAGTGCCAGAAAGCGTTCTCAGGAGTTGGTGGAGACCAAAACAGAGCTTAAAGGAGAGTGAATATTGGTGGAGGTAGACAGGAACACATTTTTATAAGCTGATCACCCTTCGTTCTATCTCCATAAAGTCTTAACTAATCTCCAACAAGGCAGCTGCCTCTATTCTACTATGAACTGCCTGGCTAAAGCCTTACAGTACAGGTTTGTCGAACCATTTAGACTTTCCAAAGAAAGCTGTTATCCACTTGTGTGGTCATCGGGAACAGCGTGATGACACTCCGTTCCTTCACAAACCAAACACTCGCTCGTGGCACTTTGAATAGTCCTTTAACATTCCAGCGTACAGTTTTCTTCTTTCTCACAGGTCGAGTGATGTGTGGTCTGTCAGCTCATTAGTCAAAGGTGTGCGTTTAGCAGGAGAAACGTCACAGGACAGCAGAGTCATTTACCGCCATCACTCACCAGGCCCCAAAGCTCTCTGTGCTTGAACTGCTGGCATGTGAGGAGCACCACGGATGACTTGGTGTCGGTCCGTAAACCGTAAGAGAACACAACTTTTTCAGAGCGTCCGTCCAACATAATCAGACTCTGACATCACTTGCCGGAATCAAGCAGACTCGCTGCGACCAATTAATCATTTTCTTCCACGCATACATCCAAGGATGAGCTAGTTTAGGGCCGCCACAAGAAGGTCTAATCCCTCTCCGGTTCTCTGCGTCTTTAGCAAAACAGATTCCCCGAAACTGAAATCCAATGTGTAGCTAAACGTCTAAACATCGAGGATGATAGATTAATGGCGCGTAAATGCGAAATATTGGAAAACATTTACACAGATTATTTTCAAAAACTGGGTTTAACCACAGACAGAGCAGGTTCTTATAATCCTGTTTCACAGGACATCATTTTCACCAGCCCCAAAGCCACCGGTAATATCCATATTTCCCTCTTTTGTCCCTCCGAGGCCAAGAGTGGATTATAATCACTGATTTACAACATGCAACCAGCCTGAGTCATTTGAGTTTACTGGCATGTCCCAAAGACAAAACAGCTGAAAGAATGAAAAAATTAGTCCAGTTTGGCATAAAAAAAGATTCTTTCATAAATGATATCTTTTGTTTCTCATGCAGGAGTTAGTTATGAAACTGTTGCACACAAATTTCAGTTTAGACCTGACCTTGGATTATACGTGCTTTAACATGAATGCACAGTTGTTTCCAAGATAAAAGATAATCAGTTATTAACCTGGCTGGAGACCAGCAGATAGAGTGACTCATGGTGTTGTCAATGACTAGTAGAGATATAGGCCTCTGACACCCACTTTCCTCTCTCCCTGTCAAGTTGTTGTAGTTTTTTTCTCCAAACCATCCATGACTAACACAAGCTTGCCCCCCACACGCCTTTTCTGGCATGATTTGTAGCAGATAAGGGTGATGCGTTCGACGAGTCCCAGTTGCCAAATAAAATATTGTTAATACATGCTGGCCTCTCGTACACACCTTTCATTTACGCTAAACGCACTTGTTTTTCTGACGTTGGAAAAAAAAAAAAAAGACAGCTGCAGGGGACATTATAATTGAGCCTTTCCAGGTTAACTGCGGCACAGACGTCAAATGTCTGATGAATTAGTCATCGCACGTTATGGGAAATATCAGGAGAAAGTCTTAACCTGTCTGCATGATAACGCTGGCTCGCTGCGTCACATCGAGCCTATTAACGGCCCATCCTCAGATGGTGTTCCAGTTCAGCATGCTGTTACCATGCTGTCATAAACACAGACCTGATGAAGCTTTAAAGATGGGGGAAAAAAAACACATTGGCTTGATTAGCGCCGAGTGGATGAATAAAGCGTTTAATAGACCATAAAATAGCACAGATTTATCAATTAGAACATTTAGAAAGTATTAACATCCTGAGTGCTCTGATTCTCTATTATTTGTAGTAACTTTTTTTTACACTTGACACTAAGATATTGCATATCACAATTGTAATAGACTGTTAATTACACAAAAAAAGATGAGATAAGTGTTTATTACTGGAATGCAAACATAAATCACCCATATTTTGGAGAATGTGTCACTAATGCATTCCGTCTTTCATGTAGCTGGTTCAACCAGCTTAAACCCGAGGCAATATAAAATAGCAATGTTAAATATAGTGCAGTAATAACTTTAATGATATCTAATGCTATCACCTTCCTGCATATATAAGGTGGAGCTCTCACTGCTGTTTGTTGGATTGTCTTTGTTGCTATAGAGATCTTCCTTTATTGATATCCTGACTGTTATCATTCCTTTGCATTTGTTTTGACAGTTTTGTCTGTATACCTGTTGCCAGTCCCAAGCCTGCTTGACTACCCATTACATTATGTCAGTACACATTATAGACACCGTGTTGGAGTGTTATCGTTGATTGTGCCCCGAGGTGCTATGTTTTATTTGAGATCTAAGGTCTCGAGTCTTTCAGATCTGTTCAAGTAAAAACACGCTGCCTGAGTAAGATCGTTTGAAGACGTGGTGCTCAGAGGAACAGCAGCTTTCTTGTTTCTTAAGTCAGAGGTGTCAAAAGGACAGACATTGTATATTATAGAAGTAGAGATACTTTTGTTCAAAAAGATGGTAAAAGTAGAAGTAGATTCAACTACTTTATTCAAGTAAAAGTGGAAAAAGCACTGGAAATGTACTCAAAATAAAAAAAGTAGCACTTTGAAAGACATTTCTACTGGCTGTGTTTTTTTGTGTTTTTTTTGCAAGGCTAGCTGAATCTCTTGTCATATTAATAAGAAAAAAAATCCCCTCAAATGCCTACTAAAGTAACGTGCCTGTTTTGAAAATGTAAGGAGTAGAAAGTACAGACTTGCTGGTACTGGACAGAAATATATTTGTAAATATATTATAAATTATCACATTAATAATAAACATTCTGGGACATAGCTTATCAAGTGAGGTGCAGAAACAGACTTAACTACTATGAGGTCATTTGTCTGTCTGTCTGTTTAGGTGTTTTATCTCAATCCCATGCAGTCGGGACCAGAGAAATTCTGCGATTAAACACAAAAGGCCTCTCCCACTCACTGACGAGTCTGTGTAAGCGCCCCCGGTCGGAAACTAGCGCTAAGGGATGCACACAGAGTAAACACTTGCTATCTGCCTCTGCTGTGTGTTGGCTCCCTTCAGTGGGTGTCGATCAGAGCTTGGCAAGTCGCCTCCAACACAGTCTTGTCACTTCCACGCCTCCCACGCCGTGAGCTCACGGTCACGCCCACGGGGATGGCACCGGTCACACCTGCCTACGATATCTCCAAAACTCTTTCCCATGAAACCAAAGACTCTTATCCCGCTTCATCCAATTTCCATGGAGCCATTCTCCGTTTGAATGACAGTTTGACGGGTGAAGCCTCATTACTGCCGTATGACTCCGGTGGATTGCTACATGCTGTAAATCCTACACATCACAGAGATCATAAAAAATATACACCAGCTGAAGACCAGGTATCCAGATGTTGAGTCATATCACAATAACAGATCCATATATCTAACCTATTTTAGACAATAGCTCATCTGTGTTACACACTCTCTCTCTCTTCAACTTTCCTCTGGATCCATCACAAGTCTGCTTGCTGGCTGGACTCAAAGGGTTAGAAAAAGAAGCCAAAAGCATCTTTGGTCAGGGGGTTAGGTGACGCAAGCCTGTCAGATTGAAGATTGGTAGACAGGGAGAGATGAGAAAGAGGTCAGAGGTCATAGCTTAAATGCTCAGCCATTAACCTTAACCTCCATCGGCCTAGTGGTGACGTCAGGATTGGGAAAGAATCTGAGCAAATATTTGAATTCATAAGAATTTCAAAAATGCTGCAGTCTTAACAATGCAATGGTATGGTCAGTGGTGAAATGTGCATTTACTCAAGTACTGTTTTTAGGTACTTGTATTTTACAGTACTTGAGTTCTTCCGTTTTATACCACTTCTATCACATTACATTTCAGGGACAATAATTGAAGGCTTCATCCCACTACATTGATAGTTAGATTTCAAATGAATTCACACCAAAAAAGACACAAAGAAACACTTTCCTTCTAAACTTCCCAGCTTATTCAATTTATTTACATGTTCTAGGCCCAAAGAATTAAATTAATCCAATATTTCGCAAATACATTTTTTCCCTCTTTCCTATCAGATGAATCATGTCACAACCCTTCAGATGTGTTCTGTATTATTTCAATTCTCTCACATTAATGTAAATCTACCTTTGGCATTCATGATACAAAGATTACATATGTATTGTAGTATTTCTACTCAATAAGTGCTTTTTAAGCTTAAAACATATTTGGTACGGACATGCATGTGTCACACATTCCTTGAACTATTTTTACACTTTATAGGTAGACCTATAAAGCGGCCCAGGGACAAGTATCCTCTTACCTCGCATTCATTACTCAATGAGTCCTCTAGCGGCCAGACAAGGAACAGCACACTAGGAAAGAGAATCACACCACAAACCAGCAGCTAAATAGCCTTCTGCATGTCATAAATATGAGCTGGAATTAACACACGACTGCAAGTTATGGAACATAATTTATTGTTTTGTATCACTTTTAAATCCACTCATTACTGGTTTTGTATTACCAGTCTACTGACTTAATTGGGATACTTACTGTAAATCATATGAAAAATTAATATTTTTTTTCTTTTCTTTTTTTTTTTAGAAAATGACTTATTAATAAAGTTAAGATGATTTGATGAATCGTTCGATTTTAATTCGACCGGAAACGACCAAGTTTTGGCTCCAGTGCGTGTGTGAAATATTTGTCCGGTGATGGAAACTCAGCTCAGGAATGCGTTTCTCCTCCGCGTGTGCGCCGTCTCGGATGTTACTCCGACCGTCTGTGAGGTAAGAAAACTAGTCCGTCCCTCTCTGCTGCAGCCGTCCCCATTGGTCCAGGCGGGACCTCAGGAATGTCCTCCAACTGTTTAAATAGCACTTGTATCGGCAGGATAAGTCAGTGGAATAAGAAGTCCAAACACCGGAATAAATCCCGGACGGGAGCTCACAGAGACTTTGCGACCATCTTCACAAAACCGACTGAGCTGAAGTTAGAGAAACGGGATAAATAATCGGACTTTTTTTTCCTGAAACTTTTTTTTTACTTTTCAGAGAGGATTTTCATCTCAAAGGTTTGTAGAATATTTGTTGTTATTATCATTATTTATTGAGAAGATTGTAGCCTGAACGAGTCCCGTAAAGTGTTTGTTATTCTTGGTTTGAAATAGGGACCACTTGAGATCTGGACATGATGCTGTGTGGCATCTTTTTGCTGTTGATGCTTTGGAGCTGTGAAGGCGCAAGAATTGCAGGTGAGAATGGAATTTTAATGAAGTTCTTCTCTTGTGATGTATTGGTGGTGTATAGTCTCAGTAAATAACTTTGGGGTCTCTTTTTTATTTGATTTTATTAGGAGAGAAAAACACTGACAATGCCTTTTCTTTTCTTTGACCTCAGAGAGTCGAGATGACAACAGTGTGTATGACTTATTTGATCTGGCCCGGGTAAACAAGAGACACAACGGAGTCAGTCTGGTCAAAGGTGCCGATCCGTACAGCCCTGCATACAAGGTCCTCAATGCAGACCTGATCCCCCCAGTCCCCGACAGCACCCTCAGGGACCTCCTCGACTCCATCCAGGCTGAGAGGGGTTTCCTCCTCCTGGTCAACTTGAAGCAGTTCAAGAAAACCAGAGGCAGCCTCTTGACTATCGAGAAGACCGACGGATCCGGACCCGTTTTCGAGATCATCTCCAACGGCAAGGCGAACACCCTGGATGTGGTCTACTCCACCATGAACCAGCAGCGGGTCGTGTCTATCGAGGATGCCGATTTGGCCAGTGGACACTGGAAGAACATCACGCTGTTCGTTCAGGATGACCGCGTTCAGCTTTTTGTCGGCTGCGATGAGATCAATGGTTCAGAGATGGACTTGCCGATCACCAAAGTGCTGTCCCAGGAGGTGGCGGACATCGCCAGGCTCAGGATTGGAAAGGGAGCCAGTAGGGACAGATTCATGGTAAGTTTTACAGCGTTTATCTCAGAAATATTACTCGCAGAATGACTGCTGTAAGGGAAAAAAAACTTTTATAGTTTGTCTCATAACTGGAATTTATTATCCCACAGGGAGTGCTTCAAAATGTGCGCTTTGTCTTTGGGACCACCCTTAATGCCATACTGAGAAATAAGGGATGCCAGAGTGGAGGTGAGTCTGAAAAACACATCAACTGCCCTTAACTGGATGGATCTAATTCTACCACATGTGCTCCAGTGAATAGAAATGAATGTGGCTTCTCTCCTCTTTTCCCCTGCAGCTACCTTAACTGATTTCATGACCTTGGACAACCCGGTTAACGGCTCCAGTCCTGCTATTAGGACTGATTACACCGGCCACAAAGCTAAAGGTGAGACCTCTCCTCCCCAAAGTGTCCTCTCTGTTCTCCTCACCATTATAAGCCTTAAGAGCTGGAATCATTTATTGGACCCTTCTCTCCTCTCATTCAGATCCTCAATCCGTCTGCGGCTTCTCTTGCGATGACATCGCCAGCATGTTTAAGGAGCTCAAGGGACTCGGCATGATGGTCAAAGTGCTGTCGAACAACCTCCAGAAAGTGGTGAGCTCCGAGGGCCGTCAGGGTCCGCTCTTTGTCATCAGTCACTCTCTCTTTTTCCTCCCACCTCTGTCTTCCCCTCTGCGTTCCCAGTGTGTTAGCCACTTGTCGCCATAATGGCGACCCCTTGGCCGAGTCCTTAATGAGACCCGTGTGAATACACAAATATGTTTGGCCGACAGTTGCGTTTGCACTGCTTCGCTACAGTCAAGCAATGTCTTAATCACAGTGTCAGTCAGTGATGCGTTTGTATTGGAACTTTGGCAAAGTTGGAGTTTTCCATCCTGAGCATTTCTCTCTCTCTCTCTCTCTCTTTCTCTCTCTCTCTCTCTGTTTTTCCCCTCCAGTCTGAGGAAAGCAGAGAGGCGATAGACAAGATCAAAATCTACGGTGGAATTTGCATCCACAACGGCATCGTCCACCAGGACAAAGACGAATGGACCGTGGACGGCTGCACCGAGTGCACCTGCCAGGTGAGCGAGTCCCCACACCTGCCAGAATGCAACCTTTAAACGAGCCAGGAACAGCTGGGTCGAGACGCGCGCGTTCCCGGCTGTAACGAAGTGATAATAGTGTTTATGTTAGCGCCTCCCTTTATAACGGCGTCGCTTCTGTCTGAAAGCCTTTTACACCTTCTCTCAGCTCGCAACGAAGCAGCATGGGGCCTTCCCCCCCACCTGCAGCTTCTAGTGACGTTTGTTCATGTATTGTGTAATTAGTTAGGTGTTGGAGGGAGAGTGTTGGTGAGGATTATGTTTTCCATCGACACAGCAGGAGTGTCATGTCCCTGATAAAGATCCCTCCATTGTGAAATATAGCAATTAGGCTTGGAAGAGCCCCAGTTCTGTAGCCAGTCGACCAGGCCGCTCACTCGTTATCCTTGTACTAATTCAGCTGTTCCTCCATACAGAACTCTGCTACCATATGTCGCAAAATCTCCTGCCCTCTGATCCCATGCGCTAACGCCACCGTGCCCGACGGAGAGTGCTGCCCTCGCTGTGGAACGCGTAAGCTTCTTTTTGAATCTGCTCGGAACTTTCAATTGGACTTTCTTCGTTTCCTCCTTGATGTCTTTTTCCCCAAGGTGACGTTATGTCCCCCCCCTCTCCCCCCCTACAGCAAGTGACTATGCAGAGGATGGCTGGTCCCCCTGGTCTGACTGGACCCATTGTTCGGTGACTTGTGGCAGGGGCATCCAGCAGCGTGGACGCTCCTGTGACCGCATCAACAGCAACTGTGAGGGCACCTCTGTCCAGACCCGTGACTGCTACCCCCAGGAATGTGACAAACGCTGTAAGTGCCTCAGCATTCTTAACGCAGCCATTGTGATATTAAATATTCTCCGTCGGAGGGGATGATGAATTAATTGCGCATGCATTGCTCACAGTCAAGCAAGACGGCGGTTGGAGCCACTGGTCGCCGTGGTCTTCGTGCTCTGTGACCTGCGGGGAAGGGGTCATCACCCGGATACGCCTCTGCAACTCCCCCACCCCCCAGATGGGTGGCATGGACTGCCAGGGAGAAGGACGCCAAACTGAAATCTGCCAAAAGTCACCCTGTCCCAGTGAGTTGAATTTCATATAAAACCAGCATGTTAGAGAGTCTGAATTGCAGGGGGAAAAACTGAATGTTGTTTTTTACGATACTTTTTAGTCAATGGAGGTTGGGGACCCTGGTCACCGTGGGACACCTGCACTGTTACCTGTGGTGGAGGAGTCCAGACACGCAAACGTCTCTGCTCAGACCCTGTCCCCAAATACGGAGGGAAAGATTGCGTCGGTGATGCTTCTGTGTCTCAAGTGTGCAACAAACAAGACTGCCCTATTGGTAAGCATTTATAGCAAATATTAAAGAAGCAGGGCATTATTCATAAAATATTTGATTTTAAGTAATCCTTTTTTATTCTCTACAGATGGTTGTCTCTCCAGCCCATGCTTCCCTGGCGCCAAGTGCACCAGCTTCCCCGATGGCTCTTTCAAATGCGGCAGGTGTCCACTCGGCTTCTCTGGAAACGGCATCTCTTGCAAAGACGTGGACGAGTGTAAAGAGGTCGCCGACGCTTGCTACACACACAACGGCGTCCACCTCTGTGAGAACACTGAGCCCGGTTACAACTGCCTGCCCTGCCCCGCACGCTTCTCCGGTCCTCAGCCCTTCGGAAGAGGGGTGGAACAGGCAACCGCTAAAAAACAGGTTTGATTTATTACTTGCTCACTGCATGTGTGGCTGCTAGGCTAGCTGTTTGCATTTTTTTTTTTTTTTTTTTAATCCTCTGTCATTTTCTTTAGGTTTGCAAACCTCGTAACCCTTGCCAAGATGGCAGCCACGACTGCCATAAAAATGCAAACTGCATCTACCTGGGCGTTTTCTCCGAGTCCATGTTCCGCTGCGAGTGCCGGCCAGGCTATGCCGGGAACGGACGTATTTGCGGAGAGGACACTGACCTGGACGGATGGCCCAACACTAACCTGCGTTGTGTGGAGAACGCCACCTACCACTGCAAGAAGGTAGCCACAGCCCCACATGGCCGCTATCTGCACTCTGTTATTGTGACGAACGCCTCCTTAACCGCTCCTTTGTTCCTTTACAGGACAACTGCCCCAACCTCCCCAACTCCGGCCAGGAAGACCACGACAAAGATGGCCTGGGTGATGAATGTGACCATGATGATGACAATGATGGGATCCCCGATGATAGGGTGAGTCAGCTTATTTTAGCCCCGAAGTGTGCTTTCCTCAGTGACCAGACATAGCAATCAGCAGCAGCCATCCTTTCTTTGGCCAGCAGGAATGTCAAGTCTCTATGTTTTAGAGCTTTCACCAGAGAGTGGAAAACATGCAGCATAGAATAAAGCCAGAATTGAGGACGAGGTGGCTTGTAGCCCATAATTTCTTCATGTGGATTTGGAAAGTTGGGCAAGAAAAATGCTGCGGTAAAAATTACCAGCTCGCTTGCAGTGGAATATCACATTCCAGCAAAAGTTGCAGAGAAAACAAGCAATGAAAAGCAGAGTTTGTCACGTTTAGATATCACTTCTTTGAGTAATGATCCATTTTATTAATTTGATTTGATATTTCTCTATGAATTAAGGACAACTGCCCAAGAGTGTACAACCCTGCCCAGTATGACGCCGACAGAGATGACATTGGCGACCGCTGTGACAATTGTGTGTTCGAGGCCAACACCGACCAAACCGACACCGACAATAATGGAGAGGGGGATGCCTGCGCTGTCGACATCGATGGCGATGGTGAGTTGTGGTTTCTCTGAATTCCATTTGAGTTGGGTTCCATGCCTTTCCTTCACCATAAAAAGCATTTGCAGAGTCCCGAAGGCTAAGACGAGTGTGTTTTTACACAACAGGCATTCTGAACGAGAACGACAACTGCCCGTATGTTTACAATGTGGACCAAAGAGACACTGACAGGGACGGAGTGGGAGACCACTGTGACAACTGCCCTCTGGAGCACAACCCCGATCAGGTAACGTCATCATTTAATTACCTCCCTGTGTAACACAGATGGATGTTCCATGTCATGTAGAAGTCCCAGCATTAATGAAAGGAAGTAATATGATGGAAAAAAGAGTGCAATCCTCCTCTCTATTCACCCACCTGTGAGCATCTGAATGTGTAATTATGCTGAGGTGCAAGGACACTGGACTCTTGTCTGAAGGCCCGCATTCCTGAAAACATGGGCTACATTTAAATCAGTGACGACACTCATATTGAGAAACAGTGAAGGGAGTTATTTGATGTGAGAGTTTTATGGTGCCAGTGGGAAATCTCATCATGAAGGAATGCTTTTCTCCCACAGTTCGACTCGGACTCGGATCTCGTAGGAGACAAGTGCGACAACAACCAGGACATTGACGAGGACGGTCACCAGAACAACTTGGACAACTGCCCCTACATACCCAACGCCAACCAGGCAGACCACGACAAGGATGGCAAGGGCGACGCCTGCGACCATGACGATGACAACGACGGCATTCCTGATGACAAAGACAACTGCAGGCTGGCATTTAACCCCGACCAGCTGGACACTGATGGTGAGTCAGTCCCTTGACATTGTGTCCTATGTGCCCTGTTGAAACACTGGTGCCGTTTATCTCATTGAAGTTTTATAATTCCTAACCCGTCTTTGTGATGTCCAAATCCTTTCTCAGGTGATGGCCGTGGTGATGTGTGCAAAGACGACTTTGACCAAGACAATGTTCTGGACATTTACGACGTGTGCCCAGAGAACTTTGCCATCAGTGAAACGGACTTCCGCAGATTCCAAATGGTTCCTCTGGACCCCAAGGGCACCTCGCAGATTGACCCCAACTGGGTGGTCCGACATCAGGGGAAGGAGCTGGTGCAGACCGTCAACTGCGATCCCGGCATTGCTGTTGGTGCGTAAGACGCAGGCAGACATCTCGCTGCAACGACACAAAGCTGTAGCGAACCGCCTCTAAACCACCTTCTCTCTTAATTCAGGTTACGATGAGTTCAATGCGGTGGACTTCAGTGGAACCTTCTTCATCAACACGGACAGAGACGACGACTACGCTGGCTTCGTTTTTGGCTACCAGTCCAGCTCACGCTTCTACACGGTGATGTGGAAGCAGATCACACAGACCTACTGGTCCCCCATGCCCACAAAAGCTCAGGGCTACTCTGGCCTTTCAATCAAAGTGGTCAACTCCACCACCGGGCCTGGTGAGCATCTGAGGAACGCCCTTTGGCATACCGGAGACACCCCGGGACAGGTGAGAGCAGATTCGTTGGACTCAGGATTCAAGACATCGTTCTACGTAATGTTTCTCATTTTAACCATCACATTTCATCGTTTTCAGGTGCGCACTCTGTGGCACGACCCCAAGAAGATCGGCTGGAAGGACTTCACTGCCTACAGATGGCATCTGATCCACAGACCCAAGTCCGGACTTATTAGGTAATTTCAAATCCTCAGAAGCATGCCCCCCCTTTTTTTTCCCAATTACAAATCTGCATGATGTGTATCAAGATGGCCATGAGCTCATGCGATTCCATTTTGTGTTTTAGAGTTGTCATGTATGAAGGCAAGAGGATCATGGCTGATTCTGGAAACATCTTCGACAAGACGTACGCTGGTGGGCGACTAGGCTTGTACGTCTTCTCTCAGGAGATGGTTTACTTCTCCGACCTCAAATACGAATGTAGAGGTAAGCCCATAAACCAGGGTCGATACTTAAAAAAAGAAATGCTTCCTCGCCTTGGACCTATTTTGTAACCGGTTTTCTTTCTTTTGTTTCTTTCAGATACATAATTGGACCATCCTTCCAGTAGAACGTCCGTCGGTATGAATATATAATATAAGACCTAGATCAATATCTCTTTAACTTTTTACCTTTTGAGAACTGCACATTGGAGGAATGATGAGCAAGTCAGCTGATGTGAGGTCAACGGACCTCGGGATTTTAGCCAAACGAAAGTTCAACGACGAGTCTGCACCAAACACAAACTGTGAGTGCAGCTCTGCTCAGAAGAAATTGGCCCTCTCACTTTGTTGCTCTGACCTGCATTGAAGGGGGAGCCCTTATTTTATTGCTTTGCACACCTGAACTGTCGGCGGTATCCCTCTGTGGACGAGGGACCAAAGGAAAGAGTGTTTTTAATATGTTAAATATTTCTTTTGAGCATTAATAGACATCTGCTGTGGACTCAAGAGAGGCTTGTTTCAGTATGAAGAAAGCAGTAACTTTCTTAGGCCGGGGTAAGTGTGCCCCTTGAAGGAACTGTTGAGGGACCATGGACAGTATGGACTGACTGTTACTATCAAAGAGAGCGAATGTTGTTTGTGTGTTTGTGAATGTGTGCCACCCAACTAGCATAGTTTCGAAGACAACAGCATAATTTATCATTTTTTTTCCATCTTGATTTCTTTCATCCCCCCAGCAGACCTGTACACACCAGGTCTGGTATTAAGCCAAGGCTTAGGGCTGGCCAAAAGCTAGCCAAAAACATCCATCTTCTCAGGAAAGAGCACTAGAAGAAATGAGGAGAGCACAAATTTCAGGACAGCACAGGGCCCCAAAGCAGACGCACTGAACACTGCTTTGGAACAGTTCATTATTAGCAAATATTATGTTAATACCTCTGATCTTTACTGAATTTGTCACGGGACGTAAACAACGACGGCCAGTCTATTTCCTGACATGAGTAAACCATTGTGTGGCTGTTTGTATTTACTTATTCGTCGTAGAGGCTTTTATCGTCACTCATCTCTGCATCTTAAAAAGTTGTCGGCAACCTGTTCCAATTAAGTGAAATCGATACATATGGAAAGATAAGGAATTACATCTGAGAAACAGCAAAAAAAAGTAAAAGATAGGTATCTCTAAATATTCTGCTTCTGCACAGTGTGCATGACTGGTGTGTCTGAGCTTGTGTGTATAGGCCTACATTTCCAACAAGGGAGAAATCAAAGGAAACCCTTTATGTACAAATATTACCTCATTAATTATTTTTGTATTGAGGCCAGCAATGCACAAGAATCACTTGTCTAGCATCAGAGGATTAATTGGTTGGCTTCCTTTTTTTTTAGCAAGACTTTAGTATTATTTGTATACTGTATATAAGATATTTTTGTAGAAGCCCAAACAGGAACGTAAAGGATTAAACAAAATGTTGTCTTGACTATGTCGTGCTAAATGTGTTTCCTGTGCATTTGTTTTGATAAGTTATTATGTTTGTTTAATGTTGAGGTTATTTCATTTGTGTAGATATATGCTATTTAAATAATTTATCTAGAAGCGTAGCCTCATATGGAAGCGTTTCTGTCTGTATAAACTTATTTGCACACTGACACGAGGATGTCTTTGTTATTTTTGTTTTTTGTATGTCTTTTTTTTTATTATTAGTGAAGCTTTTCTATAAACTTTGTATGATAGTTTCTACCTAAAGTGCTGTTTATACTCCTACCTGGTATTTTGTAATGTCAATTGAACAATAAACACTTTAAAAAAAGTTGGTTGGTTGGTGTCTTTTGAGCAAACAAACAGTTAAATAGTCTCAAGACTTTCATATCTCCTCTGATTGAGGTCTACAAAAGCAGAAGGAGCTGAGCCATGCTGTGTCAAGTGACTGGAATCCATTAGTGGAGTCCTGTGAAGCCTTGGAGAAAGGGAGTAACCTTGGGAGTCAACAGCGGGGAAACTCAACATGAAGTATAACCCACTTACACAGCTCATCCATACAGATCTGCTTACACATCACGCCGGCATTGCCTTTCACCTTCAAACGACGAAGCTCCACGTGAGACTTCGACATGAGGAATTTTGGATGAGTGATAAATTCACTCACTTGAAATTCCCTTTTTTCTTTTTCTTTTTTTTTCATAATAATGTCTCAATAAAACTCAAGATGATGAGGTGTCTATAGACTTGGTCTGTCACTCGCTGACTGTTATGCTATAAGACCCTGCAGCCGTATATCAGACTGCTAATTTAGATGTTTCACAGGGCCTGAAAGAGTCGTAATCTAAAGCACCAGAGAGGGTCGTGCCAGAAAACCCAGACAGTCTCAGTATGCTGCGGGTCTCTTTACATTAGGAGTGACCTCATTCTTCCCACTCTGAGCTCACTGTGTTTCCATTACCCCAAAAATGAGCAGCATATCTTCCCTACTGAAGATGTATTGTGTCAAATACACACACAGTGTTTGTAAAAATGGACAGAAATGACACCAAAGCTGCGTTTGTATCTAAGAAATGAGTAGAAAGTCTGATCTAGCATCTACGTGTGCTTCATTTGACCGGTAGTTCCCACTGACAGCGGGGCTCACGACCTTGCAGGCTCACCTGGCCATCTTGTTTTCAGTCCAGAGGAATGTGAGATAATTCCCTGCCTTTTAGACGGGGTCAGAGTGTGTGGGTGAGGTGAAGAGTGAGGCGAACAGGCATGTAGGTGTCCAGAGAGAGGAAAAGCAGGACCTCTGGGGCGAGATCAGCCAGGTGCAGGCTTGCTACTTACAGTGTGCTAGCGGGAGCAAACAGGAACTGTGTCAACAGCTCAACAAAACAAACCAAAAGGCATCATTCTCAAGGCCGGCCATCTTTTGTCATTGGAGAAAACAAAAGTACATTAAGCTGGAAAGAGGTCACAGGGTCCAGTTTCAGAGGATCCTCCTAATCTGACCCACTTCGAAGCGGATCACCTATAGAGGCAGGAATGAAGGGAATGCTCAAGTGAACTATCACAGTACCTGGTTGTTAGATTTAATGGCAGCAATGTTCTGTCCTCATCTCTGATACTTAGGATAATACAAAGGGTGGTCCTGCTGCTCTGCTTCCTCATGCAGAGGCATAAACACAAATAAAAACAATGGGAAGCTGCATAATGAAAACCCTGGAGACCAATTAGGATAAAAACCATTATCAGGGAGGAGGCAGCCACTTACATTCAGTCTCATTAGTGTAACGACGTTGTTTTTTGTGCACGTGTCTTTTCTGAATGTTTATTAGTCAATTTTTTTTTTTTTTTTTGTATCTGTGTGAGAATATGACAGAAGAAATCAGATGAATCAGCAGCAGGTGTTGTTGCGCCCTCAGGAGGGCGGAGCTCCGTGTCAGAGAGGTGACGCTCCGGAAATGAAACGTCACAAAAGTTCACGTTCACAGGCCGTCGAGTTCACGAGCCGGGGACACTCCGAGCACAAGCTAAAAAATATTGCATCTATCTTAAATAAATGACTGATTTCATGCACCACTACAGCTGAGTATGCTAAGTGACTCAGCCGCGATGTCCGTGACCCACAGTACAGCCACACCGAGCCTGGCTAGCATGCTAAATGCTAACCACCGGGACGGTAGGCTCGTCGAGCTCAAACTGTCCTGAATGTGAGGAGAGCACGTGACCGAGGAGGCCGAGTGGATTATATTATGAGTGAACAAGTGGAGGAGTTGAACCGGGAAGGAGACGGTGGAGGACTTCAGACAGGTGAGTACAACAACAACACACTGCTGAACTCTACAGACGTCAATAGCCGCCCACGTTGTTGCCTAGCAACGTAGTTGCGTGTGCGCGCTTCGCTGTGTGTAAAGCCTCTCTCCGTTAGATAATCATTTGTTTGCACATAAGTGGTCTTTTATTGATGTGTAACGCAGGAACATTTACACATTTTTACACAAATACCATTTGAGTAAGATAGCTTTTACTTGTGTATAATACTTGCCAGATAACCAAAGTATTTTCTTCCAGTATTGACACATTTTAGAATACATAAATAAGACAGGTTAGTGATAGCTGCATAAATCGAAAATCTTAACAGTCCCCTAAAGCATTACTCGGGAGTGCTAAATGTCTATTATGACAGGGTTGGAAATGTTCTGGTAATTAAATACATTTACATCCATTCATTTCTCTCTCACAACCCCACAGTAGCTTCTAGTGACATCCCAGCAACCATGCGTCTGGATAGGCCTTCTGATAGCAGGGTTTCAGATGGATCGAGTCTTGCTTGGGTTCTGATGGTGTTGTGTCATTCATCTGCGATCCAGGATCCGCCTCTCTATCAGCTCACATTCACCCAGCAGACTAAGTAACTGCTCCTCGGTGAGATCTGGTGATCCACTCTACAGGAAGACACAAACATAATGGATTTTAAAAACAAATCTATGATTTTAGACCCACAGGGTTAAATCAACACAAAGTCAGGAATCTGTGCACACAGAAGCTGGTCCTTTTAACAAACCCATTATGTACAGTAGACAGCATCAAGGTCACGTGTCCCTATTTATTACAGAAGCGATGACAAATTATTTTTCAGCTTGACTGCGGATATCTTCCTAACATCCTTCCTAAATGTGTTCCCATTACGAACATCCTTCAATAGGCTGAAAACTCAGCTCTTGACAACGTGTTGTATTAATTCATGAACTGTGATAACAGTGGCAGTTCATAATAATGTTGCTGCGCTCCTCCCCTGCACCTAGTTGGAAACCGCACTTCCAGTTGGATAGGACTGTTGTTTTTCTACTGATAAGTCCGACTCCTCACAGGCAGCCTTCTGGGAGTGCATGTAAGTTCAAGGAGAAAATCCAACCTTCTTAAAGTCGTGTATCTGGCAACTGCAACTGTGATTTCTGATTTCATATTATTATTGGCGATGTACACTTTTAATTCCTTTATCATGTAATAAGGTGGGACATCTCTAGATGTGAGAATGCTGTACTCCTTTGAGACAATCCAACAGTCATTTTGTTCCAATAATAACAAATCATCGTAAGCATTATGCCAAAAACATATTGAGGAAAGCCAGACCTTAAATCTCTGAGGTGAATAGTCTATCTTTGAAAAAGTCATGATATTAGTTATTCTGTCCCTGACTCCGATGTAGCTCAAGGCGGAAATAATTGATTCCTTTGGCCATTTGGAACAAGCTGTAAAGGCAACATTGACATATCATCTCCTTATGTATTTGTGCAGATTACGCCAACACGATATAACAATTAATTTGTGAGCTTTACCGCTGCTGGTCGGAGAGAATTTGTTATCTTTGGACAGAATCTGGGTAGCGGTAAGCCCGAGACTACAGTATCTAACTGGTTGTAGCTGCACAGTGGTATTGATCTGTGATATAAATTTCCCATAATGTCAAATTGTTCATTTAATATAATAGTTTTGTTTCACTCAGTTTTAAGATCCACAGACACAAGTTGCAAAGTAAAATCTGTATTAGGGGGGATATATATACACAGAGAGACTTTTATGTCCATTCAGTTGATTTCAACTCTTCCCCACTTCCCGCTGAGACACTCGAGACAAAATTGCATTCCTGTGTCTCGCCTATCCCCGCTAACTGAAGCCAATGCTCTTCATCGATCATCCGTGGTCCTCGTCTGACCAGACCACCCTCTGACACCCTGAAGCCCCTCGCCAGGACCCAGCCGCTGATAGACAATAGTGTCCATGTTCAAAGTCCTCCACGATGCAATGAGAGACACCCTTTAGGTCATGACAGGTCGGGCTGTGTTACTCATTTATGACCCCTGCAATTACTCAGAAGCTGAAAATTGAATTATTCCAATGGACAGGAGACCACAGGCACCATAGACACATTCCAGCCTTCTTGCAAAGCTTGTTTCCCCCTTTGACATGGCCCTGTCTCTGTAGACTTGACCCTCACCTCTAAATAGTGAAGGGAGACGACGAGAAAAAACTCCTAAATCCACGTTGCATGTGCATATACTATGTGTCTTGGATACACTTAGCTTCCATGTTTATTCTACGTTTTGCTATAATTGACACCCGCTCACAGAAAAAAAACTAAACTGAATTTGTAACTGTAACATAAATTTGCACATAAGTGCAACATAAGTGAGCCATTACTGCAACTTGAGACGCATGGCACACACACAAAAAAAGCCACAGGTCATTTACAGGCATGTCGGTGTTTCAGTGTTCCTGAATGTGGCAATAAAAAAGTGCCCCACTGGCTGGAGTATTAATGGCCAGAAACGCCTTTAACCAGTACCAGCCGGTTAGACGGGAACTACAAGTTAGACTTTCCAACACACAGGAGAGAAAAAGAGATGGAAGAAAGAAAGTTCTTTTTTTTTACTGCTGTGACAAAATGCTGTGACTCTTTTAAAAGCGGTTGACCTCAGGTGCCCTTAATACTAGGAAGGCCAAGGGTGTCTGTGGGTGACTGATGTGTGTTTTCCGAGTCTGTCTACTCTCTAAATAGCCAGTTTAACGAAAGTGCTTCAACCAGCTTCCCAGTAAGCACGACATTCATTCCAGTAAACAGTAAAGAGCTGCCAATACAGGAAAGCCGTCCAAAGAAAATGTGCCATATATTTGATTGAGTTTGTTCCGGAGAATACCCTTCTTCCATGGGATTATCAGCCGACTGGTTCCACAAGGAAACGGCTGAATAGAGCAGAAGTTAAAACTTCAGAACTGCAAAAAGCTTCTGTTTTCCACGAGTGGCTTTTGTGCAAGCAAACGCACCGCGAGAGAAGATGTAGATGCATGCTTATTATAGTTTTTTTGGGGTCCACCGCCGACTCCAAGTCAGGGGAAGTGTGCATCTGTGCTGGCGGCTACACTTGAGGCTGGTTATGGAGTTTTTCCCAGACATACATCCTCTGGCATTAACATGTGAAATACAAGCTGGATGTGGAGTATCTATAGACTCGCGTCACGCTGGCAGTTTTTTATTGGGGAGAGTTAGGGGCCTTGACAGCTTTATGGAAGGACAGAACACCATTATATACTAACTGACTTACTGAACACATACCGAGAAATAAATAATGCAAGAATGAAATAAACGGAAATGAAACCCGTCCATAGTCATTAGGAGAACGCTGTGTTGGGTTCTATAATGATCCGTTAAAGTGCATTCAAAAGCAGCTGCGTTTTCAAAGTTTCTCCCTTCCACAGTAATATTTCCCTCTCAATGCCTGCACCGCTTCCCTGCTGCTCAGAGTTGTATTGAACATTTGTGATTTATTCGAGTCGGAAAAAAACAAGTCATCAGCAAGAACGGCCTCGACGTGGCTGTTTGTGAGCCCCACACTTACGAGATGATTATCTATTATTTCATGCATGAGTGATTCCGTAGATGATAAGAGGGGTTTCTGCTGCTGGCTACGTCGGCGCTCCACTGAGTCAGTCAGTCTGGGAAAAGACGATGTTGGAGTCAAATAAATCCTCCATTAGATATGTCTAGTGGTTTTTGTCAACGTTACAGCCCTCGACATCTCGTACTGCTCAGAAAGCTCTCGCTTTCCCACCTGCTATCCAGATCCAGCAGGCTCTGTCTGCCCTGTAGCCACACACTTGCAGATAAAGTACATGTGAGGGGAAACCTCTGTCGCTGCCCTATGTAGAAAGTTTCAGTGCATTGCGTTCATTTTTACATTATGTCACGTCACTTCTCTTCCTTGTGGACCTGAATTGCACCAACGGTGATGGTGAGTTCAGTGTTTTTGTCTGCCCTCCAGTCAGGAGGAGTCCAGTTCCTCTCCCAACAAACAATGGCAGGGGTAGGTGAACCCCCGACCTTGGTAAAACATCAAGGTTCCTGCTCGCACTCCTGTATCAGTTTCCCACCTGGCGATGAATCACACAAAGCCACAACTGTTGAGCCCCCCAGCTATCTGCCCTGCGGTAGACCACCACCCCTTTACAGCTCACTGTTGGCTCCTGTACACACAGCACGTAGGACCGCTTCTCCACAAGCGTGCGCTGCTCAGCTTTCAAGGTCACTGACATCAGTCGCATACCTCTACCGCTTTGTCGGACAGAGACCCAGCGGCCTGTTCTCCACCAACGTGGGAGGGAATTCTATTCTGTGTGTTGAGCCCGCAAGCTGACGACACAATCTGGTGACAAGACTTTCATATTAATCTAAACCTGTTTAAGGAGATTAAGTAAATCTCTGCATTAGACAGTCGCAGGGAAAAGCGAGACTATTGTGGAGAACCCTTTTTGCGAAAGTGTCTCTACTTCAGGAGATCATATAGTGGCGAACAAGAGTAGACCGTGTGACAAGCCAAAAGCAAACAGCCAAGTAGTCATGGGTGGAATGAAGAACAGAGGGTGAGAGAAGCTGAGAGAGAGAAAGAATCCCTTTTATCCACGACTTCTCTCTTCTGGCAGACCTGACCGGCCTCCTGTGGAAAAAGAGTTGAGAAACTGCAGAGGTGGCACAACCTCACAGATTCATGGCAGCTTTGACTTATCTCGGGTGGGCGCCTTCTTTCTGTTGGAAGGACTGTAGGTGTGTTCACTGTTTACAAGTCTCACGCTGATATAGTTGTATGATTCCAGGATTCTATACTGTAGTTCATTTTTTGTGGTTTTTAATAACGTTTGTCATCCAGCCACATATAAAGGAATCTGGATTTGATATGAGATTTGAAAGCTGGATATAATGTAGTCCCCATGAACACTAGAGAGACCTGACTAGAATGAAAAAGTGTGTACGACTAATTGCGTGGGCCTGATAAGACCAGGATCGCCCTGCTGGAACCATCCGGCTTTACTGTAAATGCTGGGATTGTCCTTCCTTTGGCAGTTGATCCAGGAATGCAGCCAAATGAGAGTGCAGGAAAACGAGCACCGGATCATCTGTTGAGTTGACAGATTATTTTTTTAAATGTATTTCTCATGACCAGAGAACAATGACAGTCACACGAATAATATAATTTTGTAGAATAAAGGCCAGTTCAGCACAGGCAAATATTATTTACAGCCAGAGGCGGACAAAATACTGGAAAATGAAAGCAGAGAGGAGAGATTCTTTGGCAGTGAGATGAATTTCACTGAAATGGGAGTTTTGTTTGGATTGAATGAAAGGTGAAGCAGAGATGACGCACAACATTACAGGTCTCAGATCTGTATACAACGCAACACAGCTTTGGTTGAAATATATCAGCGCTAAAAGGTAAATCAGGTCGATCTCTAGACAAACACTTGAATTCTTAACATCACACGCTTGAATCAATCAAACTGATGCTCAGCACTACAGTGTGTGAGACCATCCGTTTGAACATTTTCCACCTTTTACATGTGCTAGACGAAACACAGAGTCGCATTCTTCCAATGTGTAGACACAACATCTAATATCCAATCCGCCCTGGCAGGTTTTTATATTGTACTTCAGTGAAACATTATTCATTATTTGTTTCAAACATATTACTAAAACACAGTAAGACATTTCTCTTGTCCTCACCGACTGTAAGTGGATACTCCTTCTTACAAAGGTTTGACAGACAAAGGAACAAATAGTATGATCTGGGCCACAGTATAAAGGTATTATTATTTTAGCTCCATATTTTCAAAGTCCTGAGAGTGTCATTGATCTTCTCAAAAGGAAGAATATAAGAACGTCTTCCAAAACGACCTTTCCTGAATTGCTCTGCCTTTGATTTAACTTTGCAGTTCAACTCAAACGCTCGTTGTATCCACAATCTGATCTCTTCTTACTCGTATATAATACACCAGAGAACTATGCACAAAGCCCGGTGCACACATCAGGTGTGTAAAGGCCGCGCAAAGACGTTAGAGTTACGGGTGTGACACAAATCAACTTTATGAGTACACTGGAGCTGTGTGAAACCGGCGGAGAAAGCCCTCCGGGACAAATTCCGTCCAAGTAAATCTTTTCCAACCACAAAACAAGCTTGGCGGCACAAAGGATTTACACAGTGAGTGTTTGCACTGCAGTCGCTCACTGGCTTCAATCATGTAGTGACAGTATATAAAATGCAGTGCGTCACACACATATATATATATATATATATATATATATATACACGAGTGTCAAACGAAAGTCGAGAGACTGGTGGTTTTGATGTTTCATGATCATAATGAGAGAACGGTTTCCTCAAATGCAGCTCGGCTTAATTAGCAAAGAATTCCATTAGTGCGTCCTTTATTAGACCAGGAATAGGTTTGGGTTGCACAGAATGGTGCCTCGTTTGATGTGAGGGTGTAGCTGCCACATCATGTTTTTATGGCCTCAGTTTGTGAGCATCTTTTATGTTTAAATTAGGCATATATGCATCACGTTGCGGTTCATCACTTTGAGAAGCAACGCTCCTGTAAATTGAAGTTCACACATTTTAATATTTACTCCATCGACAGCAACGCTGTGAAGAAGAAAACCGGTAGTTTGTTGTGCAAGACCGGGTGAAGCGACGCCATTTGAACAATGACAAAGTCAAACCACTAAATCTATCTCCAGCACCAAATTCAGAGTCATAAAAGTCAGAGAAAGCAGGAATCAGAGGGATCCACCTTTTGTTCTCCAGACATTCTTGTGTTGTGCCTTTAGCTACAGGGTTTGGGGAAAGAACGGCACTTCCGTGGTTGTAACTCTGCAGTGGCTCCTAAAACCCGACAGAGCTCAATGGTTTCTAGGGAACAGTGTGGAGGGTGGATATCGAATCTGAGCGAAGAATGCGAGAAAGCAATGAAACACAGCGGAGGACAAAAGGCTATCGGTGGACCGTCCTCGCCCTCGGGTCAAACCTGTGTACAAAGCAGAGAACGATATTTAACTCCTCGCTGAAGGCAAAACATCCATCTGACACAAAACCGAACTGTGAATGTGTTAGCGGGGCTTAAGGCATCGACGTTTGATTGTGGGGACTGAAATATGAATGCTGTCATTTTGAGTAATTAAGATGCTATGCAGTTATAAGTCAGCTTAATAATGAACATGTACCATAAAAGAATGGTAACCAAACAATTCTTTGTAGTTTATGTTGTATCTAATAATTTAATTTGAATCTGAAAGGTCATCAGTTAACTTGTCTGTTCTTCATCTCCTTCAGATCCTCAATGATGAATTTAACGACTCACTGTTTGCTTGTTCTTCTTTTCTCCCTTTAAAGTTCTGGTTTTCTGGACCTGCTGATTTACACCGAGGGTCCGTTGGTACTTTAGCGTTGAAGTCTTGGATTGTAGGTCCCTCAAGTGACACCAACATCATACCATATCTGTTCTATATTAAAAAGTAGTCAAAGCTGAATGATTGGTTGCCTAGTTCTCAAACTAGTTGCCAATGGCAACCTGGCAACCCTTCGTCGAGCCCTGGCTAGTGATGCAAAGAGAGAAAGGGAAAATTGAGAAAAAGGGGGGAAAACACGAGCCTGCAGAGACACGAATATATTGCATGTGATTTCATGGTCCCCTTGTGAGAATGAGAGAATGAGCTGTGCACTTGTAAAAATTTTCAACGCACATCTCAGCGGATCGAAGCAGTGAGGAGTGCTATAACACACACAGACAGTGTAGGGATGTGTTCTGTGTGCGTGAACGAACACGGCTGCTTTGAACTCACCGTCATCTCCTGGCCCTGACCCAGGATCTCCAGCTGCTGTTGGATCTCTTGGAGCCGCCTCTCCTGCCCTCTTCTCTCCTTTATATCCTGCAGGACCTTCTCTCCTGGCTGCAGGTCCCCATCACACTCCCCGCCAACCTCCAAGCCCTGACACACAACAGACATGACCGGTTCTCACAAACATCTCATTTCACACGTGCTCAGGTTCTCTCCTTCAGCTCAGCACACAGCTTATGGCTTTCTGTAGGACACATTTAAATAGGGAGCAAAGGCATATGATGGTTCATCGCCATCAATTTGATGGAAGGTTTTCCAATTCTCCAAGATTCTTGAGTTACAGTATGCTCGCCTCTGTTACGGTCATCGTTGTCATGTTGTTAAGTGTATAGATCAATCTTCCTACCCTGCTTTTTGCAGACAGCACAGAGTACATTATACGACCTGGGAAAGGCCAGTACCTCAGCTACAGCTACGGTCCATACGGGCTCCAACATAAATCACACATTTATGGCATTCACGTGCACTGACACAATAGACTGCAGGCTGCAACCAAGGCAAACGTTGAAACTGGGTCAGGAGGAAATGGGAGTCGTGCTTGGAGGACGGCCGCTGATAAGTGAGAGGCTTGTCTTTCTGACCACAGGATGGAACGTCGTCAGATTAAAATGATGCAGCTCGATCATACATATTCAAACTAAAATGCTACAATGGTGCTTATGCAGAGGAACAGTAGGAGCTGAAAAGCAAGTGTCAAAGAATAGTCATACTGTTCATATCCTTCCCCAACCACAATTTATTTATTTATAAATAGGGAAGGAAAGACATGGCACAATGAATAACTGACCAGTGAATGACCTGTGGTACAGGCATATTGTGACCTCTAAAAATACATGGCTACTCTATAAAAGCAGCAGTGAGGTCAACAAAAAATTGTTGGTTGTGAGAGGATGTTGCCAACCACAGGCCTGTTTTGGAGTGTCAGTCCAAGCGCCATGTGGTTGGAATCTCCATCTCTCTTGGTTAGCCTGGATGCCAGGCAGGCGTATGTATGATCTAATAATGTCGAAATTGATGGATATTTCATAAATTGTCGACATCTCAATAGGGGCTTGCATATGGCGAAATGGTAGGTTACTGAAGACAGCGGGACCCAGCAGGAATTGCGAACGGTTACTAAATCTATTTTGACACATTTACAGTATGATTTAATCTTAGTTAAACGCTGGGTAGGAGTTCTGTGCAATGGAGCCAGTAGAAGAATGATTTCTTGTTAATAAGCAAAACAGACATGCCTACTCGACTAAGATAAGGTTTTGCATTTACACAGATATGAGGCTGAACTTAAGTTTTTAATTCTTGGCAAAAACAAGTGAATTTTTCCCAAGTGTGTGTGTGTGTGGCCTCACCTACCAAAGCCCTCTGCCTCCCTATAGGGAAATAATGACAGCTTCTATGTGAAGCCTCTTTTAAGTGGTCGTTACTAGAGCCCTTCAGTTAAGACTCTGTTACCGTGACTACAAAAGCCAGGACCACGACGGGCTTAGACTCCTGTCATGCACCAGAGTGAGAAAAGTGGCGTTCCAACCAGGAAAAATAAAAATTAAAGTCTAGCTTTTCCACCGTCCTCACACCACTAAATGCACGTTTCTAAAAAAGCCCAAATCTTTGGGAGAAACTGTTTATTTAATTTGGAAACGACAGCTGTCCTACTTTTCGAAAACGAGACTGCAAACTTTCAAATTGTCCAATTGCTTTAAATTGCTTAACAATGATAAAGCTATCAAAGTTTGAGTGGATTTCAAATATTCAGTTTGTCATGTGTTGTTGTTTTTACTTAACCAATTCCCTGTTGCTAAACAAACACCTGATGAATTCTGATGAGTGCAAGGGGAAAGTCCATTCTCTTTGTATAAACTTCACTGATTTGACCTCAATTACAGCAAAGATAGATGGTCCACAAAGTACACATCATCTTGGCTTTCACCTTCTCCTCTCCATCTCTGGCTTGTAGTGACTTAGTTTAGAAAAACTTGCACTCTTTGTTTATAATATTCAGATTCAACAAGCTAAACCAGCAAGATTATCTTTTAATTCCAGTGGATTAAAACAAGACAAGGGCCCATTTCCAATGTCCACACTCACTGACTCACGGACTCCGAGGCGTCCATGAGGTATTGTCCTATTGCCAAATCGATAAGTGCTTGAGGTCTCTGGCAGATCATTTGTGTCCTTTTGTGCACAAATTCCATAAATCCGCGTTTCTGCAGACTTTGACAGAGGGAATTACCCACAATTCACAGCTCGGGTTAAAAAAAAGGTAATATTCAATGTGGTAAATTACTGTTATGGATTCATATTGTAAAATGAAATTGTTTATCGAGATATTGTGATAGACAATTATCTCCCCTAAAGTGATAAGGTGAGTAATGTTTAGCATGCTAACATGCTCACGATTGGTTATTATGAATCCCACTGCTTTGTGTTTCGGTCCTATGCTCTATAGGCATATTCTCTGCCTCCACCAGCTATGCAGGCAGGTCTTGCCAAGAAATACAGTGAGATTACGCCACAATGACTATTCTAACATTCTGATGTTTATCAGTTTTACCACATTCTAGTTTAGATTGCATGCTAACATTTGCTACAACTGAATCTGATGGGAATGTCATTAGCTTTGCAGGTATTTGGTAAACCAAAGTTGGCTATATGTTGAACTAGTGATGGTGCCAGATAGACAGTTACAAGATCACAACAAATGATTCATCTGCCAAGGGACGTGAATTTCTGTACCAGATTGCAAGGTAATCCATCCAATAGCTGAGATATTTAACCAGAAATGTCAAACTTATGGTGGTCAGTAGGCTTCACCGTCTAGAAAACATGACTTTCTCTACAAAAGCCATCCAGAAGATGAGATGTTTTACAGGATAAATGAAAACTAGGGCTCTGTACTATGAAACAGGATTTGGGGTTAACGAGGTAACTTCAGGTTTAACTCCAGGTTAACAGTGCTGGTTCACAACCTGCCTGACTTAAAAAAAAAATCTAAGTAACACATTTCTTTTAATGGAATACATAAAATGTACCTATATTTCAGATTCCTGCTCTTGATGGTCATTTAAACATTCATACAGTCAGTGATTGTTTTTGCCAGATGTCCTCGTTTAGATAATCGTTCTGTTTCATTGCCAGATAAGCTGAAGATTTTCTAAACTCACTTCATAGTACAGAGCTGGTGGCACCTCAAGATTTATTCTCTAGGTATGACGGTGTACTGTAGAGGGCAAAAAAAAAAAAACGAGCCGAGAGAGGTGGACAATAGTCAGAGAAAATGTTGCAAAGTCGCAAATTTGCTACTTTAAAACTAGCAAATGTACTACTTTACTTTAGAAAGTCACAGACTTTCTTACAACGCTGACAACTGGCATTTATGCTAGCTAAAATCCCATGAATCCCATTTATTAATTAATATTAATATTAATACATCACATGTGACAACGCCTTGTTAAGGTCCTTAGGGTGATGGCTGTTGATGGTTATTGTTGGTTCATTTTATATGGGCCAAATTGTCATCTTATGGTTGTTTATTGATCAGACAGTTGGGGTAAATGCTAGCGGTAGCTTTCACTTGTTGTCATACCAATAGCAAACATCCGGTCAAGCAACGTGTTTACTTCCTCAATGACTGCTATAATAAAGTAGCAAATTTGGGACTTTAAAACTACGAAATTCGTGGCTGTAAAATCACAAATTTGCAACTTTGAAACTAGGAAATACGCGACTTTATGAAGTCGCAAATTTGCGATATTGAAACTAGGAAATTCGTGACTTTATAAAGTCGCAAATTTGCTACTGTTTTCAAGAATCCCTTTCTCGCCTCCGTTTTCTTTTGGCATATAGTCATGTGCACATATTGGCGATATAAACAAGTTGCTTGGATCCGCTAATACTGGATGTTTGCCATTGCTATGACAACAAGTGCAAGCTACCGCTATCATTTTGGTTTTAGTGGCCCTAATACGCCGTTGTATCTAGGCACCCTGAATGTCACAAATTTAAACATTTTGAGATATTGTTGAGATATTTCGGATTGTAGTGGACAGCCTACAGACACACTGACAGACAATAGACACCAATGAAATGCCAAGATAAACATACTTTGATCCTGTAAGCAACCTTGTGATACTGCATGTGAATGTGTTCTTGCTTTGACAACTGACAATAGAAAGCTTTATGAAATCAAATGTGTTAACCCGACACAGGGCTCATTTTCTGTTTTATTGAAGACTCGTACACAACTTATTACTTGCAGTACTTTGTCCACAATGTTTTTTAAATAACTGATTAAGCAGTTATACGAGTGCAACAAGTTTAGATCCATTTCCAATGCACTGGCAAGGATAAACTGAGAATTATTCTATGAGCTTGTGCCATTGAAATTGTAGTAATGATTCACTTCTTGGAGAAGACTTTGCCCTTAATATATTCCAGTGATTGTTCTGAATACATAACAGTATTTGTGCTCGATCTTCTGGAATGTGTGATAGCTTTAACTTTGTATGAAGTTAAACGGAATGACTTCCAAACAGAATAGCCCAAAATCTTGGTGACTGGCCTTCCTCCTGGTAGCCACTTGAACACAGCTTGCTGTTGAATGTCTCCAATGACCGCTGGGAGGCCACATTGATGTAGACGTTGTTTTCATTCAATATGAAAAATATGTCAAACACAATTATCCTTTCTAGAGCAAAGCATGTCAGCCTATTGATGAAACGCCAAACAAATGCCACAGACTTAGATGTTGCATTAGTGTCACGAGTTGATATAAAGCGCAGGATTGTAAATATTACGCTGACTGCCAAATGTGCCTGGAATGCAGAATGAATGTTAATTAAAAGAAGAAGAAGGTTGTTCGTGCGTGATGTGACGACGCCTGAGAAGCTGTCCTTGTTTGAACCTGAGGTTGGGATCTTGCTTTCCCACAATAAGGGGGAAAAAATGAATGAAATGAAAGCATTATTAAAAGATTATTTGTATCGGATAACTATAATCAAGCAAGTGTTTGACATTCATTAAGTGGTTATTGATATCCTGTCATCAATTTGATGATTGCAAATAGTCTCAATACGTTCCATTCAGTGGTTGTCATTGTGTGTAACAGCTGCAGCAGTTGATGGATGATCTGCTGTTGTCCAAAGTGATGAATTATCTAATGTTTATGGTTCCAAACAAATCTGGGAGGCTCAACACTTCGACAATACAGAGTGTGCTTTAACTTGATGTTCCTGTTAAAGGCACACAACATTATATCACGTCGATCATATTAGTTTTATGATTTAGTGGAAGGAGCCATGTTCTTAGATACATCCTGAAAAAACAATACAAATTATTATAATCATCTTTGTATACTGTAAGTGTCCTGCTGCTATAAGTGCATTATATATATGGCCAGAAGGTGAGCCAGGCCACGGTTTTCTTCAGGTTCCTTCCTTACATCCGCTGTTGAGGTGGACTTCCTGAGGTCAGTGGTTCGCTGAGAGAGCTCGACCACCTTGTTCGCACGCTCCGAGACAAGCTAAATAGGGACGGCATGGTCTGAGGCAGCTAATCCAAGGAAGTGTCAACAGTTAAATCCTAAACGCTACTGCATACTCCAAACAAACTAATTCATACAACGTGTGATCTCTTCCATCCAGTTCTGCATACCTTCTTAACTACACTAGCTAAAATAAAAAATAAAAAAAAGATGGACAAGCTGTCCTGGAAAGGATAATAGAGACGTCTGCATAATTCAAACAAAGGGGAAAACAACTCATTGAGGTTATCCTTGAAAAACATTTCAAACAGCAGTTTGTTTTAGCATGCAGTAGCCACCAAATGGCTAATTGGCCTTGGTTCTGGGAGCTTTATTTATATTTAACACAAACAAAAATAATGAAACCAGTTATTTGTTAACCTAATACAATCCAATACATCAGCCCTGCAATAATTATACCTAAGGCACTGATTCATATCTACAATATGTTAAGTTAATGGAGTGTAGTGTTTGAAAATCCTCTCCATTTAGGATGATGTGGCTGTAATTAGATTATTGGTATCTTAAGTGTAATTTACGATGCAGTGACATTTCTTTCTAGAAGCGATTCATTTGAAAAGATATAGCCTCGTGTTTGTGCGCAATAACTCGACTTAACGACCTTTGTCTGCATACACGCAAAGAGACTGTGCTGTTGTGATGATGGAGCCAGCCACACTGACTCACCCAAAGAGGTCTGGTGTTGTTCAGAATATCACGCTCCTCTAGCACTCTCCGTTTCTCTGCCTCTGATTCTCTGCAAATCTTTAGTGTAGTAGGAGCTCTGGCTGTGCCACGTGGACCCAGGCTACCTGCCAAGGCCTGTCGACATGCCTCGCCACGAGCACTCCCTGTGAGAGCTCGGGAGTAAGCTGTTCGGAAGCCATGGCTGAGAGTCTCTTGACTTCTCTCATTTCCCCGCATTCGCCGTCTCTCAAGAAATGTTGCCTAGCTATGACCTGTAGTCATCTGCCAAGTGCTGAAACACAGATGTCTGCCATACATTGTATATACCTGCCTGCATGCTGACAATAGCAAGGTAATGCAAATGGTTTTGATCCTGCATCACTCACCTCACGCAAAAGCTATCTCTTGGCAAACCATAATTCCTTCCCCTTACTCCCTCCCGCCGTAACCGAGGTGAACCGAGGTAAAACAAGGTGAGGTGACCTCAGTGTGAATGGGGAGAGCCATGAAGCTGGAAAAAAAGGTGATGTTTTGAAGACGCCACTGGGGGATTTAAAGAGCACAGAACTTTGATAGAAAGCCAGTAACTCTTGTTGTAGATATGTTGTTTATGATGCACAGCAACTTTGCTTGCAATTGGAGAGTCGTGGAAATGTGCACAACAGGTAAAAGAAACATTTCGGTTCACCTGCCATTTATGTATTGGTATGCTAGGGGTAATCATATTTACAACGCTTAAATCGTTTAAACGGCAACCTCCAACACCATTGTGTTACAAGTCACGCTCTCTCTCGCCGCCAAAGTCTTCTTTCCGTGATCATGGTGGGATCTCTCTGTTAAAACGCCTTTACAAATGTATCAAAAATGAAATTTCTTTGTATCTGGGTTGTCTTTTCCTCCTCCAGAGATTATGTTTTTATGTCGGTATTTTGGATCTGTGTTAGACAACTTCGTGATTGCTGAACATTCCTGAAGTATTAGAAGACTCGCATGTGATTCGCTTGTGGGTCATCTGGACTTTATACTTGCTGTTTTCAGAAATGAGGGTGGTCTGGAGCAGTCACTGCACAGATCA
Organism: Chelidonichthys spinosus; assembly: GCA_029853015.1. Taxonomy (NCBI): domain Eukaryota; kingdom Metazoa; phylum Chordata; class Actinopteri; order Perciformes; family Triglidae; genus Chelidonichthys; species Chelidonichthys spinosus. Next base: position 12,717,467 of record CM056833.1, on the reverse strand, counting down.
AAACCGCCTGGTGCATCCCACAATCCAAAAAGCATGTTGAATGTGATCCCGGGTTCAAATATCTACACCACCTGTGTGTTCTCCGCATCTTAGCAGAAACCAAAGAGCAATCCAAGGTCGACAGTTGTCAGATCTGTTTGAAGTTTTCACTTGTGGTGTGGAAGAAAACCTTGCATGTGTGATCCCTGCGAATCATTGTAAATACTTCACTGTCTATGGCTTTTACTGGTTCAGAAAGACCTCCACCCAGCATCAATTCACTGTGAAGTGAAGTAATAAGGTCACAAAAGTGTTTGCCAAATAATGAGAGACAAAATACATTTGAACAAAGAGCTTAAGAAGCAGATGCATGTTAAATATTTATCGGAAGCATCTGGAGGGTATGACGTCCAAGCATCTTTCTGCGCTGCTTGTCCCCCAGTGACACCTGCTGCGTCAGTTACAAGCTTTGACCTACATTCCAGCTCTTGTACAATGAGGTGGCGCTTTCACAGCGATGAGAAAATACGGGCCTATGAACATTGCCAGTGCAGTGCTCGAAAGAATAGTTCGATAGTTTGCCAGCTAACAGCGAGCCTGCCGGTGTCCAAAACTACGTGTCGGTTTTACACTTCGCTCTTCGTATGAATGAGACGTAACGTTGTAATGAGCTTTACTTTACAGTGTGTTCAAACAGAAGGTGTCGAGGGATTTTGCTCAAATTTTTTACATGAATTTGCCTGCTTAGTCTACCGACACTTACTACCTTTCATGTTTCTTCAGAAAAACCAGCTAGAGGTGCTTTCTGGGCAGGCTGGGCCTCTGTTTCCAGTATTTGTGCTAAGCTAACCTGGCTGTAGCTTCAAATTTAGTGGTATTGGTCTTCTCATCCAAATCTTGGATAGAAAAGAAAAAACATTCCCCAAAAATTACAAACTATCCCTTTTAAAACGTTCTGCCATGTATTCAAATAGAAAGAATGGGTATGATAATATTTTAAAATCCTTTAATGGCTTTTAATTTGGATCATCGAGGAGATTGGTGAATATTTTAAGCATTGTTTATTGTCTGCAGATGATTTTGGGACTGAATAATTCACTTTGGAGTGTGATAATGAGTGGAACAGTTGAAGGTTAGATCTCAACCATGAAGGGATAGGGGTGGGGGATCACTGCCTCTGTGCATAACACCAATGGGAGAGGCGTTTATAAGAAGACAATAAACTGGGTCTGATGGGAATTATAGGGTGGGGAAGGGTGTGGAGTCTATTCTTTCAGCCAAGTTAACCTTGTGAAAAAAAAAAACGATTTGTCACGTGACCTGACATCTCCATGCTTCTGCAGCCAGGCTGCAACGATCTGCAATCTGAGACTTTTCATATTAGCACTTCAATTCGGATCTTTTCATGTTAAAACACTATTTTTAAAAAACACACACACATCCTTTACTGGCAAGTTGATTGCCAGTGTGATAAATGGAGCCAAACGTCAGCCACTGGTACAAAATAGTCACATTCTTCTGTTGTGAATTAGCATATTTCCAATATTTCGGTAGGAGGGATGAACAATATATTGACTGAGACTAAGAGGATAATATTTATTTTTGTGTCATCCTGTGCGATTATCGAGAAACGTATTGTTCTGTTAAAAATAACGTACATAACATGTGTTACCAAACTGTGAACACGTCGAGGTCAACCAGTATCCTGAGACTTTCTCTCATGAATCACAAGGCTTACACTTGATGATATAAAATAAGAACTAACCCACATTTTCAATGAGTATAACGTGACCAGAGCTTTTCCACAGCTGTTTAATTATATGACCCGGACCAAATAAGATAAATTTGCAAACTATCTGCTGACCACAATGTGTTGGTCGAAAGGGCGTTTTCGGTCCAAACCTCTGCTCGCTCACTTAACATTGGCTGTAGTTAAAATCATGGGTGCTCATCAGCAACCACACAATGTGACTAAGTGACCTCATAGTCTTACATCAAAATATAGCCAACCAATGCACAACAGAAACACAGCTGGGGTTACTATGCAAACACAGAAGGAGTTGAAGCCCTGCTAAATAGGGGAGGGATTAGTTGGATAGTGACTGAAACCATATTGTGCAATGCCATTCATTAATTTTCATTGTGATTACACTATCAAAAAAGCCACATTAGAGAAAATAAACCCACATGTCATTCACACACCCATGTCTCCAAACACCAGCTAATTCTCATGACAGAATCCCCCTCTTCTGGCTTCAAGCTGTGGGTGGTGCAGGCGTTACCGCACAGTGGTACAGTAGGGCTGTACTGTACGTTAATCTTATGGTCCAACAGATGTTTTTAATGACAGAAGGGCTATTTCAGCTGACAGAAAGCCTGAGAAAATGGGAGAGAATAAAGAATGCAAAAAAGAGCAATACTGTCATAAGCACAATACCAACGGTGTCCAAGGAAAACACTGTTCAATTTGTGTTTTTGAGTCCATTCAGTTCAGATCTCCCTGACCTTTTCTGACTGGAAAGCTTAAAAAAGAAAATAAGGCTTTGTATGTTCAAGGCCTTCACCGTGACTTCTTCTTCAAATACTGATTTGTATGCCATTATGAGAGGGATTTATCAATTCAGTCAGTGAAGAATAATATAAACCTGCCACCACTTGACTTAGAGACATGCAACGCAAAAAATGCAAGAAAAACCTAGAATGCAAAGATGACAAAGTTCATTCAAGAGATGTTGACCTACAAATATATCCGATTTTGTACTTTTCTGTGCTAAAATGTACTGATCCAACTAGATAATTGGCTACTGGTCTTCATATTCAGTATACATTATCTTCACTGTATATGGAGTAAACCGTCCTGCATGTATAGCTCCAAATGAAAGGGAAAGTCTTGTTCCTTTTCTGGAACTGGCACTCCTCTACCTCTGCCAGCTCTGTAATTAGCTTCTGATGGAGGGGGGGAGCTCTCCTCTGTGGCAGTATCCAGGCTTGTGCCAGGCCTGGTAGGACCACATCCACCCTCACAGGCTCAAGTGAAAGACCCACTTAGCCATAGAGGCTAACACTGAGGTGACTGCACAGGAATGCACGGGCCGCTTTTTCCTCATAATGTCAATCAGGACTTATTGGGAGAGGATGCCGCCAAGTTCTGAGATCACAGATTCAAGCCTTGACTTATCCTTTATGAGGGAGTGCTCGCTGGGGAGAGGTGAATAACTCCCTCTCCCATGTAATATGTGATGGATCTGACGTGGCCAGAAAAGAGGCAACAACAAACATGCATATGTAGGTCATGATTTAATGGCATGGGGGGCGAAAAATAAAAGTTTCAGTGGTGTTGAAACGGATGATCTCCTTTTTGTGTGCATTAGCGACTTCCCTGGAATGTGCAAGCAAACAAGCTCGGTTCCTGAATTACTGTCCAAATGGTTTTAGTTAGGAAATCTGACTGGTGCAAGCTACTGCTGAGAAGAAAGGTAACGCCAAAACAAAAACATATTTATTTTTTATGAGCATTTTTTTAAGATTTACGGGCAGTTATGTGGAATGAATGGCTGGTTCTGAAAGAGATTTATCGTCAGTGCAGTCTATCTTTAATATATACCACACCAGTTAGACAGGCTTACGGTAGGGCAAAAAAACAGCTACTTTTTAAGAAATGCAGGTGTGAGGTTCACCAACCTTTCACTTTATATTCTATGAAAAACACAAAAAATACTGTGAATTGTTACGTTTCATCATCTGTGAATCATCTGCTGACATTTACTTTGAGAGACAAAAGTCTTGTGTCATTGTTTAATTCATATTTTACATCATTTGAAAAGGAATGCCTGCGTTTGCCATTTCAGCACTAATGGAGAGCAGATGATGGATGGATGATGGGGGATTTACTTTCCCCCAAAACTCTTTTAACCAGGCAAGATGATTAAAGGGTGGGAAGGGAGGTAAAGTAGGTTACGAAGAGTAATATCACAGTTTTATGGGAGAGCACAAGGGAGGATTGTTTTAAAAAATGAAATAGGTAGCGATTATAATGCTGTCAATCTATGTGTTGCATAACTTGTATCATATTTGATCTAGAAAAACTGGAGAAAAACTACATCCCACTCAAGGGATGACATTTGGAGAATCCTTATCATCTAAGGAGAAAGCTGGAGGCAGTTAAGTTGAAATGTTAAGCTTCGTTTTACTGCCATTCCCTTAAATCAGGTGAATGACTGAATAAATTAGCGGGAAATCAGGAAATAATTACACCAGCAATATATATAATCTAGACATTATGACAGATCATGAGCTATTCCATCACTGGGATTCAAGTGCTCAAATGGGATTCAAGTTTTTCCTTGCCTACATCCAGTAGTCGTAGTAGAAAATTGCACCCTGGGTTCACAAAACGGCGTTGTAAAGTTTTTTTATGACTTCAAAAACACAATTTTCCACTGACAGTCTACGCAAATGATGAACATGCCATCTGGCCTTTAAAACGTAGTGAGATAAGGTCCTGAGATAACTCACTGAGCTCACGTCTCGGAGCGAGCCCGAACCCAGGATCAAGGCCTGGAAAACTTTTACAGTTATAAATCTCTGTTAAGTTGCTTCTCCGCTGTCTGATGTGGTGGTGATGTACTCATCATATTCTAAACTCAGACGATGTGCAGTATTTAAACGGTGAGCATGACGAGTTGGTACAATTCAAAATGTATTAAATATATAGATGCAAGTCAGGGAACGGACAAAATATTAGGAAACGGACAATAAGTCTGGAAATAGATATACATAACATATTAGAGAGACATAGAATATTATAAATGTATCAAACTTGCCATTACTCATGAAAATAACAAGTCATAGAAAATTCTTTACATTAGGTTTAGTAAGAGCAAATAATGCATGCGAGGCGTGGAAAAGTAGATGGAAAATGAGGCAACCGTCCGTTCCAAATTACAACTGCTTACAACTGCCCCCCCGGCCTCCAAATAAGGGAGTGACTCCCTGAGGGTCAATAACAAAGGATTTTACAAGGGGCTGCCGTTGATGCCTTACTAAGCTTGCAATAAGACATAATGATCTCGCCTCAGTGCAGTCTTGGATGGTGTCTGGAGGGGTTAACCATGCTCTGTATGAACCCACTATAATGTAGACAGCAGTGCTGTTGGATACGTACCTGGGAAACTCTGGGGTTTGTGTATGAGAGAAATCCTTTGACAGGAAGGAGAAGACCAATTTTGGAGTCAATGTCAATCAGCTGCTCCAGGTCGGAGGGCTCCGGGGTGTAACCCTGGTCTGTCAGGGCCGACACAGTCCACATGCCCTCCTGGAAGAGAATCATTGCCGTAATAAGTCACAGCCCACTGGGTTCTAAGCCTGACGTGTCGTTTAGTGGCAACCCGAGCAGGGGACTGATAAACATTAGCTTTGGCCAAAATTTAACAAATCAACCAATTCTTGTGACACTGATTTCTCTTTCATATTTGCCCATATTCTCTAATCAAACTAGTGTGTTTAGACATTGCGTGGTTTATTTGGCTGTGGTTAGCTCATTCCTTGACTTCTGACAGGTCTCGTTTGTCCTTTGTGTTCACATGCACATTGCAGGTTTTTTTGTTTTGTTTGGGTTTTTTTTTTTGTCAAACAAATCAATTCCATCTTCAAATTTTTAGTTTGACATGTTGGGGACAAACAGTTCCTTTATTTCTTGCAGCGAGTTAGATGGGAATGTTGATATCACTCGATTGTTTTTGTCCCAAATATGAAGCTACAGCCAGTTAGCTTAGCATAAAGAGTGGAAACAGAGAGAACAGCTTTAAGAGATTGAAGATACAAAACATAACATTCTTATTAGATTGAGCTTTAGAGGAGCTATAGTAGAAGGATTTTGTTACCTTCGGGCAGAGCCAGACTCACTGTTTCCCCATTTCCAGTCCTTATGTTAAGTTGGGTTTTTCCTTCATAGAGAATTTCGAGGTGGCCAACATGTGGAAAGCCCCAAAAAATAATTAATTAATTAATCAATAAGCAATTATAGAGTTTGCTGCATCGATGCAGAATCATCCAACAAAGCATCGTCATAACTTGACCATATCATCAAATGGAAATGAACATACAATATCCAGGAATTCACGTTCAATTCAATTCAATTTAATTTACATCACACCACATCCTGGGTCCCTGGACTGTCGCATCACATAAGGGAAAGCTCCCTGAAAAAAAATGTAACGTGGGGAAATAATCAAGACACCCCTAATTATCCCTGTAGTTGTCATTTTCTTCAATCGTATAATTATTTTGCTCGAGCCAGTTGAAGGCAAGCCGCCACAGTACACGTGCACGTGGGTGTGTTGGGCACGTGATCTGGATGGTACGACCGCCGCCTCATTTTGAGCCAGAGAAAACCGCTGAGCTACTGTAAACGAATCATCAGCAGCGATCTCTTCACCTAATTCTCACGAGAAGAAATCAAAGTAATGTATTACCCATGTCAACCTTTTCCTTTGATCGAGCAGGAGATTACATGCACTACTGCAGCACCAAAAATGTTCTGTGATTAGTTCTGACTGCTGCAGATTTACTGCCTCAGGTTACTAGAAGAACGACGCAAAACTGTGGAGGGAGAGTCGGTAACATCGGAAAAAGTGTGCGAACGGTGAGCAGCAGCTTGTGGTGGATGTGTCCCGGGGGATTCAGCCAAGAAGTGACTGAAGTCCTCAGAACTAAAGACACATCACTGCCAAAGCCCTGGTGACATGAATAATGTGCTTGCTCTATTCTGACCATTCGTAATAGCACGCCTCACAATAACAGGAAGTCTTCCTCCAGCCAACCCAGAGCATCTGCACTCCCCTCACTTTGGTATCTGCCACCACAAATACTGCAGTATTTTTCTAAAAGTTGAGGCAAACATCATAAATAGAGCAGCAAAACAAAACAACCCTTTGGCAATCCGTCCCACGGATGCAGAACTGTCGGGGTCGAACTAAACGGGTCCGTATGTGAAAGGTAGTGTTCCCTCTCACTTCCCAACAGGCTTCATATCATCTGACGTCACAGCTGCCTAAAAGAACTATTGAAGCAAATTCAACTTAACTTAAAATTAAAAACATTAGGGTGGTGTCGGTGTGTTCACAGTGAAATAGTACGGCTCCAGGTGGTGCGGGGTCTCAGATGAATCATCAAAGGAAAACAAGAGGCCTCAGTCTCTTGGCCTGAAGCTCTATCAGCACACTGTCTCTGTGAGCGTATCAGCAGCTTATATAAGGGCTCTATCAAAGATCCTGAATTGAGCATAAACACCACGGAGGGAATCGTTTTTAATACATAAAATTAATCCATAACATGCGGGCGTTCCATGTGAACTGCATATGGTACTTGACATCTGGTTTGTAATCTGAACTGCTTTGAGGAGTCAGAATCTCCTGCCCAGAGGCCGCCTGAGCTGCCAAGCAGTCATCAAAACATGGATGTCTGACCAATTTGACTCGATGTGCAGTTCTGAGGGCCAGAGTCTGGTTAACGACATTCAAAAGGCCAAATGTTAGATAACACAGACTCCAAAAAATAAGATTGTGAAAAATATATTTCATTAACACCAATGCAGTTTTAAAAGGCTGCGGCTGAACACTGGAAGTCATATTTGCTTTCTATTTATAAGCAACATGCAATTTTTTAAATATTCAATTCGATAGGATAATCTGCTGCTCTCCATAAGACTTCTGGACATGAGGAGGAAGTATTAAGGAACTTGAAAAAGACTTATCCTACAGCATATGTTGTCTGTTAGGGACTCATGTCAGCCTACCTCGCTCGCTGCGCCTCTGGCACTGTCCTCTTCCTCTTCGTCTACCTCCCGCAGGAGCTCGGCCAAACGCTCCTTCTCTGCCTTCGTCAAAGGCACTCCGTTCCCCTCACCACTTAATAGCTATTGCATTTGGGGGGGAAAAGGCATTATTCATTCTTCATCTATCAAATTATTATTTGCATAACATTTCTATTCTTTCCAGTGGTGCCCTCATAGGCTTAACATATATATTTCTCTTTAGCTATAGAGACAAATATTTTCCTCACTGGAAAAAAAAACAATCGAGAGAATTACTCCAAGTCATTGGATATACCCCAGCACTGCGTTTGGCCCAACGTGAACTTTGACATACCTCAATGTTTCTCTTGACAAAGTCCTTCTGTTTTTTCTTGCCTTTGGAAGCCCCACAGTGGCTGCCTTCACGTTGCTCTTCCCCATGCTCCGCGTGGCTCAGTTCAAACGATTCTGCCGAGCTGTCTGGCCACTTTTCACCTGTCAGGCAAGCCAGACTTTAAATTCCAAAAAGTAAATATCCAAAAAGAAAGTCAAAGCTCTATTTAAAACAACCATTAGCCAAATCTAATAAGCCAAACCCATTTTAAAAAGCACAGAATTTCTATCCTTGTCAAGCATGACTTCTTATTCCATCATCTGATCCACATGATTAAAGCATTAAATATAAAAACACATTTTAAATGCAAATTGACTGCTTGCCCTGTAAGGCTGCATACTGGGTGTGAAGATTGTGATAAGAAGAAGCCAACCTGCATAAATGTCTCCAAACAAATCAACACAATGAATTCCTCACAGTTCTTGGGCTGGGCATCAAACCACCAAATCTTGAAATGTTCATTGCAAGTTGACAAACTAAAAAGTTATGCATTAACCTCTGGAAAACTGAGTTAGTGCACTACTGTCTGCACCAGACCATGAAAGAGAAAAACAACAGCTGTAAATTCCTTGAACTCATGGCGCCATCAAGTGCACAATCTAGGCAGTGCAACTGGATACTTGTAGTCAAAAGACCCATGCTGGTGACAAATATGTGCTGCTTTTTTCTTATGTTCCATTCTGAATAACTCACTTTGCTCCAAGTACGGATTATCTCTGCCGTGCTTACAGTCAGGAACTTGAGTTTCAAACACAGGCACAAAGTTGTCCTCTTCTGCCCCTTTTAAGAAAAAAAAAAAAAATATTTAAGATGTCTCATAGCAGCTCACATTCACTGTGTGTAGTCTATTTTCAACCCTGTTTGTGATATGTAAACTGTTGCCTGTGCTTACCAGTGGGTGGTTCCAGAGCCAAAAACAACCTTGTGTTCATGGCTTCTTGGGCACATTCAGAGTGACCCTCAGGCTTATTCTGCTGCAGACAAATCCAGTGTTACATCACACCATACATGGTAAGAGTGACCACCTTTTTAGTCCAAATGAATACTGGTCTAGTGAACCGATAATGTAAGTGGAGTGAATGAAAAGAGTGTGTATACCAGGAGCTCTTGCCAGAGTCTTGCTTGAAGTTCTTTCCTTTGATGCTTGACTTCCTCTTCTTTGCAGGTCTTTGCAGACAGTATTTCATCGAGTCTTCTCATTTCCTCAATGGCTCTCTGTAGTTTGGAATCTTCATTCTCTTCATCAGTAACTTCAATGTGACACTGACCTAAAATATTCACAATAGTGTGAGGTAACTCGATTCAAACTGGATCCTAACACCGAGAATGGCTGCTCCAACACCACTTACTTTTGTCAGGACCTCTGGCTGAGGGGTTGATTGTAGTCTCTTCATGGCTACACTGTATATACAGGCAATTGCTTTCTGAAGTTATTTGAAATTGTCCAATTTTGTAAGTCAATAATTGTGTAATGCCAATGTATAGCATTAGTTAATTACCTGAATATCAGTAGCATCGTTGGTCAAAACAACAAGGGCATACGGAGTTGTAGGACCGATTCTGTCACTGTGTGGAAGTGACACGCTGGACACACGGTTACCTGTTTGCTCACTCGATGCGGGTCGAGAAATGTCGTCTAAACTACCTCTGAAAATTTCCATAGTGTACTTTTCTTAAGCTATAGTTCAAGAGAAAAAAATACAAAAAAATAATTTTACATTATCAAATCTTTGTTGGCTAAATACAACCACTCGTCAGACGAAATCTTCATGAGTCTGTCCGCCTAATGTGGTAACTATGGACACGAACAAACCCGGATGTTGTCACTATGGAAATGTGCATTGGTTACTATGGCTGCTGGGCGAAATCGAAGCAGCTCAACTGACGCTTTAATCGATGCAGCTAGCTAGCTAGCGTAGCGGGTAAAAAGAAAAGGCTAGCCGATACTACAGCGCTAGCTAGAGGTTAGCTGTAGCAGTACCGCTCGGCTCGTTAAATCGCATTATAGTCGTTCAAGAGTAAAGTTAAATGTCGTCGGGGTAGCTGAGATCGTTGATAAATGTCTACAGAGTGAGAAAGCGAGGGTGGAGGATTCGGGGCAGTGATTTTGGTAGGTGACGCTAACCGACGAGCAATTTCCGTGGCTAGCTAGCGTTAGCATGTTGATTATGCTAGGTAACATTAGCTAACCTAACAATGGAAATCAGCTATGATGTGCTCTGTTGGATATGGATGTTATAGGTGGTAGCATATTTGCTAGCTAGTAATCATCAGTAACTCGGTATATAACTGAATTATCTTATTTTGGCTCTATGTAGCGTTGTCAAACGTAACGTTAGCTGTAATAGCTAATAAGGAGCACATAAAATGGGTGTGTAGCCGCTGGCTTAGACAACCATTCCGAACCAGTTATATTTATATGGGGATGTAGATTTAGCTCGTGTCGTTGCTTCGCTGACATAATTCAAGGTAACAAAGAGAGGAATAGGCATTGGTTTATAATCAAGCTAGCTTACTAAGTGATTATACCATTGTTGCTTGTGTTATTTTTCTCAGTGCTGTCATTGTATCACAATCACACCCATTTCGTTGGCAGCTGTCCAAGGTCTGCAGAGTACCTGCGCCAGGAAGCTGACAGCATATGGCCATGGCTAAGGGGATTGCTTTTTTAACATCATACATTTCTACCTGCTCCTAATAGCATTATTTTCGATTATAACAGGTTGAGTTGACTCTGCAGGGGAAGATGTGCAATGGAATGATAGAGTCCATATCAAAAGCCTTTTGGACCAACACCTCAGCTACTAAATGGTCCTTCTCGTTGCTGCTGGTACTGACTGCAGTGTCCACTGGACAAGGGTCAGGTAAGAAGCAAATGTGGTGTAGCACGCGTCTACAATAATAAACCTTATGGATCATTTCTGTATTCTATTTAAGCTTTTCTCTGCTCAAGACACATTTTAAAATCTGCGTTTATCATTATACAAATCAAATGGTTAAATGTAGTTAGATTATTGCCAGAGGTAATTATACACTTATGAGGACATATTTATGAATGAAGATATTGATTTTAGCTAATAAATTACTTAAAACGTTACACACTGTCCCTTGAACGCTTTGCTCCATGGCCATGTATCTTGAAAACGAATGCTGTACAATTTGTCATGGATATTCATCATATCGAAGAGATTAATCCTATTGATTGTTGTGACCCATAGACCTTCAGAAATATTGCCATGTTAATATATAATAGGAGGCTGCCATAACATTTTCTGGGCACTTGTGGTGCCTTTCTAGTACAGATGGTTACCAAAGGTCATTCAGTGTCTCTATTACTGGTGACTTCATTGGTGACTTAATGTGTATCAAACAAGGCGCAAAATATTTGTTGTATTTATTCTATTGAAAACTTGAGCTGTTTCACAGAATTTCTTCTTCTTTGTTCTTCTCTTCCAAGGATGTGTCAGGCCGTATATGGTCCAGAACAGCTGGGTAAACCTCACAGAAACCAACAGGGGTTCGTTCCCTGTGGGCACAGTACTGCAGTACAGCTGTGACCCTGGTTACCTGCCAGACGGACCCAATATCCTCACCTGCACCACACTGGGACGCTGGACCACTGACCCTCCTCACTGTATACGTAGTGGTGGTAAGAGTTTTTTTTTTCCTGATTTGTAATGTAATGAGGAATGGCTGAGTTGTGATCAGCTGAGCTTAGTTAAAATCCTTCTCTCATAAGTAGAAACATATTTATTTTCAGTTATTTTCAAATGTATGTAACACTTTACTCTCTTTGCTTACGTATGAACAACAACTCACACATTTCACTTTTAAAATTTTGCACTTATTTCTCCCATCAGCATGCCTGCCCCTCTCCAAACCCGAAAATGGAGGCTACACCTGCCACCCAAACCCCTGCCGGATGTTTTCCCATGGCACTGTGATTGAGTTCTTCTGTGATGAGCGCTTCGTGCTTAGTGGAGACTATAACTACCTGACCTGTCAGGACGGCCAGTGGGACGGCCCCATGCAGATCAGTTGTGTGAGCCAAGGTTGTTAAGTCCTTAAACTTTTATATATCAATAGGTCAATACATTGGTTTTCAATACTTGCCTGTCAGCAAAATAATGCCGTAAAGATTTGGATTTTGTGGATAAATCAGTGCACATCGAGATAGTCAACTGTGGAAGTTCATACTGTTTTAATTCAACCATCTTTAAAATAACTTTTCTTAGATATTTTAATTGTTAACCTTTACCCATGAAGTTCTCTGTAATATAATTATGCTATATAAACAAACCTATATTGATAATGATAAAAAAGTACAATAATTAACTGTACTTTTAACTGGTTATGTTCCACATTTTTCCTTCAAGTGTTATATTAACAAAGCCAGTTTGTGTTATTAATTACGGCTATTAACTGTACTTTTTGATGGTTGTTCCTTTTTTAAGGTTGTATAAGACCCTCTACAGTGCAGCATGGCTCAACTAATCTGACGGACACCAATAGGAGCTTGTTCCCTGTGGGCACAGTACTGCAGTACAGCTGTGACTCTGGTTACCTGCCAGCCGGACCCAACATCCTCACCTGCACCACACTGGGACGCTGGTCCTCCGAACCTCCTCGCTGTATACGTAGTGACGGTAAAGACAAATCTCCTCATAGTACTTTTTTATTTTTATATATTTTGTTGTCAATAGGAATTTCTGTTTCATTTTCAAACTATTTTTAAATTTTTTCTTGCATTAATAACATTGATTTGAACAACACACTGCCAAGATTGTACCATACTGATAATGTCCTTGGATGGAGACAAAGAAAATTTTTATTGCATACAGATGCACCAAGATGTCACGTAGTGAAACGACATACAACAGTGGAGTCTACATATTTATTGTCTTCCTTTCTTGCAAATGATATTATGCTAGACTCCATTCAATATTCCTGTGATGAAGGTTATAATCTGAAGGTAGATTGTTGACTGTCTCTTATCTGTGTGATGCCTTCAAATGCTCCAAAGGAGGTCCGTCATTTTCCCTCGTTCACAGTCACTTTGCTTTTTGATGACTTTCCTTCTTCACTTCCATTCATTTTTTGTTTCTTTTTCTCTGGACTAGAAGTTGAATGGTCTTTTTTCTCTGGCTGTTGATCCTCTATTGTGAGTCAGCAGTAATGAAATGTATCTGGCTGCACCGGTGAAACACTTTAGACTAGAGGGAGCCTGACTCAGCAGTTGGAAGTTACCGATTTCTGATTACAATGAAACACAGCATACGCTTTTGTGAGTAGCTCCACCTGGACATAAAAAGCATCACTTATTTTGAATTTTGCGCAGGAATGTTGCCACAGACACGGAGATCCTATTTCTGGGCAAAGCAGCAAGTACAAGCACTTTCATTAGTGGGTCACATGATCAATCACCATTGTTTTAGCCCACTCTTTGATAGATAGTAACTTAAAAGACTATTAAATAGATGAAAATGTTATGGATTGCCACTTTAAAGTCTTTTCCTTTTGTTAATATAATAATTATTTATTCTGTTCTACTTTTTTTCCTTTAAGTGTATAAACAAAGCCAGTATTTGTTATTAAAATGAATTACACCTAATAACTGTACTTTTTGATGGTTGTTCTTCTTTATCAGGTTGTATAAGACCCTCTACGGCCCAGCATGGCTCAACTAATCTGACAGATACCAACAGGAGCTCGTTCCCTGTGGGAACAGTACTGGAGTACCGCTGTGACCCTGGTTACCTGTCAGATGGACCTAGAATCCTCACCTGCACCACACTGGGACACTGGTCCTCTGAACCTCCTCGCTGTATACGCAGTGATGGTAAACACAAAATTCCTCAAGATATTTAGACAGACAGGAAAGGCACAAGAAACGAGACTTAAGGAACTCCATGTATTGATTTTGTGCACTCAGAAGTGTAGTTAGATATTGACACAACATAGTCCCTTTCATTCAAGTAGGATTGATAGCTTAGTGAAAAGACATACAGCTTTGGAGTTGATATGTTTATTGTTTCCCCTTCTTTTCATCGACAGTATGCCAGCCTCCATTTCAACCAGAGAACGGCGGCTTCACCTGTCACCCCGCGCCATGCCAAAGACTTTCACATGGCACTGTGATTGAATATTTCTGTGAAGAAGGCTTTGTTCTGAAGGGGGACTATAAATACCTGACCTGTCAGTATGGAGAGTGGGACAGCCAAATGAAACTCAGCTGCCTCATGGAGCAAGGTAAGAATTTGACCGCACATTTGAACAATTGGATGAATGATTACAGTAAGTTCTGCACACATAATTGTGTCAGCTGTTGTCTGCCTCACAGACCGCAATCCAACTTTACCATTAGGGATGCCCGCCTTGTCGATAGTGGCATCCACAGCCAGCTCAGTGGCCCTAATCCTGCTCCTGGTGGTGCTGTTTGTACTTCTGCAGCCAAAACTCAAGTCCCTCCATCGGTGAGTCTGCCCTCATGATATGGAAGGCACTTAACATTCAGTAAAATAGTTGTGGAAGTAGCCAAATTGACCAATTTTATCTTTCTTCTGGTGCTCCACACCTAGACGTGATCACGGCGTGTCCGGCCAGCCTGTGTCAATCATGGTGGAAGGAGTCCAGGTGACTCTGCCCTCTTATGAGGAGGCTGTGAATGCCAGTGGAGCCTCGGCTGTCAGCTCTGAGTCCCGTGTCCAGATAGTGCTGTCTGAGGACCAGCATGCCACAGCGTCAGAGGCTGGCCCCCCTAGGCCTTCTTCCCTCAAGCAGCAGCAGCAGCAGCAGTCAGAGATGGCTGTGGTCCACCCTGTGCCACCGTCCTTATCCTCCTCATCACCATCACCCTCATCCTCCACCTGGGTTCTAGAGCATGCAGGTGCTGCAGCTCCTTCATCCTCACAAAGAAGGCCGTCTGCGGGCAGCGACCAACACAGCCTGTCTCTGGACTCTGAGATGGACTACTCCGATGGTAAAGCCCTCTTCAAACCAATTTTACTTGCCTAAAATCCCCACTTTGTACTGATCCAAAATGTCTCTGTTGCCACCAGATATGCCTTTGCTGAAGGAGGCCTGAAAAACGCAGCAGCCTTTGGACTAAGCCGAGACGACCAGCGTTGCTATTGACCTGCACTGGTGAGCGGGATGTCTCTTCAGAGTTTGTCAACACAGCTGTCAACACAGACGAGGCTCTGAGTGAAGCTGCAGGTCACTCAGAATAGTTCCTCAGTCCATCCCAAAGGAGAACAGAGAAGGGATTCACATGTACATACATGCTTACATTTCTATAGGGATTCCTACACAACGTATGTACGTCTAATGTCCGAGCTCAGTTTGCAAATGTAGAACAAAAACAGAAAGAACAGGCACCTCCAGGTGGCGTGTGTGTGTGTTAAAGGCTCATGAAAAAAAGACTGATGTAGATCAGTTGAACGGGCAAAGCTGCAAACTCATTTTGGGAGTTAATCTCTTCATTGTCTTATCTTATGGTTCCTTTGCATTAACCACATATCGCACCATTTATGAAGCACATCGGCAAAGATGCATGAATTCCAGGTAATCTAAATTATTGTCCAAGTCATGCACACTTACAGTATTGTCTTCAAAGATGTTTGTGATTTATAAAGCATTATTTATGGTGTTATTAACCATGACTCACCACATTCCACATGCCACTGTACAGTTTAAGGCTGCTTGTCCACCCCAGATTCCCTCTGCTGCGTTTTCCATTGGATTGAGGGTAAATATTTTAAGACACTTGTTGTTTCAGGCGTGCGTTTGATACATTTCACCCTTGCAAAGCGTTCAGATGTATTCTCTTCGTTCCCTTGCCCCCAATGGCCTTAGCTTTCCACTTCTATGCACAGGTATCTATAATATGTAAAATAAGGAATTTTAAAAATGAATGTCTGTTAAATGCCTCCACTGCTTAGTGATACTATGTGTGGCTTTGTCAGACACATCACTTGTACACCAGAAAATATTATTCCCTTAATTTATTAGGCTGCTTGGAGAATTCTGTCTTAAGTGAAGACAGGAAAACGAAGATGTGTATTTAATTTATTTGTGACCAGAACGCTGTTGATCAGCCAAGGCTTCTTTTGATGCTTCAACTTGGAAACTTAAAAAAAAAAACTACAAAAAAAACAAAGTAGGTCTTTTCACTTTGCTGCTTGAGTTTTGATTCTATTGCAGACTTGTTGTATGTGACACTAAATATGGTTGGGAAGATTAATGTAATGTCAGTGTTCACTTTGTTTGACTGTCCATTGAATTTACTTTTGGACTGAGGAGTGGATTTGTTTTGTGTTTTTGTGAAGATGGTATTTTAATATATGTAAAAAAATGTTTTAAGTTAATTTGACGCTGTAAATACCATACGGACGGTTTTGATTAAATATTATTTGAGGTGTTCAAATCGGCTACAGCTTCCTTTTTAATTAGACCTCTTTTCACATCACTGGGATTGACATTTCTCTTGGGTCTGATTTGCAGTCTCAAAAAGCAACCAACACATTAGATTTTATAAACTCACTCATTGTGCTGGTTTACAATTAGCAGCTTTTAATCTTCCACCAGATATTTGGAATACAAAAATATTGATTACGTAAACAATAATTAAAGGTATTAGTTGCACATGCTTCAACAGACTTTCTATCAGTATCTTGGGCCTGACTGAAGAATATTCAGATGGCGTGGAGACGTAGAGGACACCGAATCGCTGCAACCTCAGTAGGAATCAGCTCTTCCTCATTTCCCTCCTCCAGTGCCGGGTCGTCTTCTGTCACGGCTGTTTCACCTCTCCTGCTTTCACGTCAACACCATCTGTGTAAGACGAGCGTGATATTAGACTTCTGCTTTGTTTGGTCGCTGGCTACAAATGTGTGGAGAGAGTGCACGTGCTCCTCTGGCCCCTCGAGCTCTCCTCCTAGCCTTCCTCTACAAAAACACGTGCAGCTGTGACAGTTACCCTCAGCTGGTGGCTTGAATGCTTGGTAACATCTGAAGCACAGGGTCAGAAGAAGGGCCTCAGTACACTGGAATGTGTAGTATACCAGGGGGAAGAGAAACATGGGTCCAATGACCTGAGGGGAAAAGGCCACTTTTAGGATGGTAACGCACAGCTGGATGTTTTGACACCCTGTTTCCATGGAGACTGTCCTGCTGCATCTAAAAAGAGGTGAGTCACTTGTCATTAATTTTGATTTTACACTCAAATGCACACATTTTTAAGGCCACTGAAACAGACACATTGCTCCTGTGAGGCTTTGACTATTTCTGATGCAAGATTTCCTTAGCAGCATTTTACTGTTATAACTATGTTTTTACATTACGTGGGAGCAAAAAGTGCAATATTTCCCATGTTATGTACTGGAGTCAAATTATAAGAGAATCCCCTAGGTGGCACGACGAACATTGGCTCACAAAATTATCTTTTATTTCTCTCTATTTCTTTCCTCAAAACAAAATCAAGAAAGCGACTCAAAGATGGGTACGTCTAGTGTGTAGTCACTTACTGTGGACTAAGTCTGCACACGACAGACATGATATATCCCAGCAGAAAGCCAATCAGTGGCATCAGTGCCGCCACGGCCAGAACATCAGGCGTGAGGGCCATCCAAATGACGTCTTTGATGGCGAAACCAGACAGGCTGAACACTAAAATGCCGGAGATTATCAGGATGCTGAGACCAGCCTGTCGAGAAAGTGAAAACAGGAGTTACAGGAGTCAATTCTTCCCCCGATATATGGTACTTCTCAGCATCAAAGCATAAAAATTCTCTCAACATGATCTGGAGGCTTTAAGGTCTGCTCTTCGTTGTGTTTCCTGTTTATTGGGACCACAGATTACACCCCCACCATGTGATGACTAATTGTGGAAAACACAACTTGTGTCCAACAGACACTTTGTCTTATAAGCTCTGATATGTCACGGTAGTAAATGCACTGAATTCCATTTAGCTGCTTCAGTTTCGGGGCCCTGCATGCTGGATTTTTCCTCCTATGACAAATCACAATTCTGCAACAGGATAACAGGTTATGTTTGTGTTGGGCACGTTTCAGGAATCTCACTTTTTTTATGACTGATGAGTAGTTTGGTTTGTAGTGATTAATGCCGACGCCGATGGCACACGGAACCAGGGTGAACGCGAGAGCAGAGATGATGCCCACGTATGGTACAGCGTTTTGCAGTCCCTGGAAGCCTTGGCAGTAGATATAGAGCAGCAGAGGCATCATACCCAGTGCTGCGATACAGGAGCAAGTGGTCATTACGATGCTGGGAGGATGTCAGAGAGAGAAGAAACATTAGTAGACTGACAAGCCTGAAATGTCTCAAATGGTTTGTGCTTTTGTTTTGTAGGAACATTTCGGTCAGGAGTGAATACATCCACGAGGGTTTACCTGAGGTTCATGTCACCCTTCATGGCCAGGGAAAAAATGTTCGATAAGCTTCCCCCTGGACAGCAGCCACAGATGAGCACAGTCACAGCCTTGATGGGATCCATCTGGAGCATTTTGGCCAGAGAGAAGGCAGTCATGGGCATGATGCCGAACTGGGCCAGCAGTGCGATGGCTACTCCTTTCGGCTTGAAGAGATGGGTCTTCATTTTGGAAATCTCCATCGTGCAGCCGAGGGAAATCATGGTGATGAAGAGGATGATGATGGTGAGGATATTGATGGCTTTGTTCAAGGAGGGGGGGATGTTAAGGACACCCATGCTTCCATTGCCAGAGATATTTCCCTCAGCAGAGATGTTCACTATTCCCATGTCGGCTTCCGTCACATTCATTGTTATTCATCCAGACTGTGTGTTTACTGTGCTGACACTTTCACCTGTCACAAAGCAAAGCAAATACATCAACAGCAATGGAATTACAGAATGAGATTATTTTCATGGACATCAATACACACACACACACACACACACACACACACACACACATATAAATTATAGAAGTAAAAACAGAAGTTTTAAGCTATAATAATATAATTTAGAAGTTGTAACTGTTTTTCTGCTGGAAATTGACGGATAAAGTTAAATAAATATTCCATATTTGTCTTACTGTCAACAATTTCCACAAACAGACCAAAACCATCAAAGCATAGAACATCTCTTTATACTTGATACTTTCTCACTTCTGAATCAGAATCAGAAAGGAGTTTATTGCCAAGTATGTTTTCACATTCAAGGAATTTGCTTTGGTGTTCAGTGTGCACAATCATTAAAAAGAATAAACAATAAAGCAAAGTACTGCAGTCAAGAACATAAATAGAAAAAATACCTTAAAAATGAAATAGACACTGTAGCCATACTATAATAATAAATAAATAAATTCTGCAGTTGTGTGATTCTTAGCCCCAAGCCTGTTCATAATATATATTTTTAATTTTTAAATAGGCTAATTAATTCCTCATAATTCCTGGGACTGTAGTTATTCTCCAAACAAAGTAAATAGTTAATTTGTTGGGGACTATTGTCAGCGGTGGATTTGGTACGCTAGCACTACAGTACCCATGTTTATTTTGATAAAGGAACCTGTGTTTTTAATTGTGTTGTTGTTCTTGAAGGCAACATGACTATAAAAAGTATAATATAATTGTTGATTCACAAGTGCATGCCTTTGCTGATGTGTTGGATTTGAATAATTATTGTACTGTTGCCAAAACCAATAGGGAGGCTTTACCTTATTGTATTGATGTACTGCTTCCTTAAGTGTTCCTCATGATATGTGACTCAATAACCTTCTCCTAATCTAATTTAATTGGTTTTATCAGCCTGATACAATACTCGCTTTATTCCAAACTCAGCTTTCAGTGGATGCCGTGTGCTTTAGCACTCAAACTTCTGGCCAAAATTCCAGCAAAATACTATATTAATATCAGTAATGTGAAGTTTCGCCAGCCACAATGTTTTCATACCTCTCTCACAGTCCGGCTGCCGACATTGATCTACAAGAATAGTGACAGAAGAAGCAGATTACACACCTGACATCCCCATCACTCTAATATAGCTGCTAGAGAAAAAGCAGCGTTACAACTGATTGTGTGTTGGTGCTTTAATCACATTATGTAATCCTACTGTAATACTAAGGAGGGTTGTGCTACCACTGTGCATTTGTTAATAACTTTGGTGTTAAAGCCACACTTCACACAATACAAATACTCTGCCAGTGACAGCCCAATCTAAGACAGTCACTGTTTTTTTCCAAAATTATGAATATAATGTTGTAATGTGGTAACTGCAACTTCAGATTGAAGCCATCAAAATCATCTGCAAATGCTTTTACAGTTAAAAAAAAAAAAAGTTGATAAGATAAATAAAAAAACAATAGCCTTATTTTATCGTTTTATTGCAATCTACATTTTACCAAAGAGACCAAACCCAACAATCAAGTTGCCCAGTTATGTAGCCTGCATGTGTCGTCACCTAAACTAATTCTTCAAGAGCCCTATTGTTGCACTGTGTGGAATATTCCTTTAATTCAACACTTGGCAAATGTAGTGCAGTTTAAAACAGTCCCACAACTGACATGTGACGTAGCATCATAAGATCACCGGCCATGCTCGATAAAAAGCATGTATCCCACAGTGCAACAACATGGCTCTTTTTGTGTTTTTTGGGTGACACTGGAATTCAGTAGATGGTGGTGTCTAAACAGAACACGATGCTTTATTATTTTATTCTTTTTTTTGGTCATTTTGTGGAATTTTCCACTGATAATTAAATAAAACAGCAGAAGTCTTACCCTTTGAAATGCAAAGGCATTTTAGTAATAAGCTAAGACATAAAGGCACTTGCTTACCTTAAGTTGAGCCAGCTTCTGCAACTTCGCTGCACTCGTTCACACTCTTGTTTCCATCTCTCCTCGCATTCTTGTGCCTACCTCCTTTTGGACCCCCAGCCCTCCCCTTTGTATCACATGGGATCATGGCAACATGGTAGGTGTAAACACAGTCATCCACTCCAGAAAACTCTCAAAACCAAACCCTCAAATCATTCATTTTCATTTTCTACTGAGATTTCTAGTGAATCCAGTTTCCAAGCCAAGTTACTGGAAGGCAATTTTATTTCAACAACAAGCCAATTGAAAGTGCTTAACATCAAACATCAAAAGCATTGTTTAAAAACCCATTAAAACAAGCAAATACAATAAAAATAAAATAAAATAAAAACAAGAATATCAAAGGAATAGAAAGTCATCCTCCTCCATAGGGAGGCATTCCTCATTTTCCAGGCCACCGTGGGAAAGCTTGGCATTAGAGCACTTTAAAATGCGCAAAGAATAGAATTGCTTCTGTACCTCCAAAGAGGCACTTTATCCATTTGGCCTCACTTGCATGTGTAAACAGACCCTCATTATTATTATGTAACCAGGCAGAGGATTCAGTTTGCCTGGCATAGTTATCAGTCTTTTCACAGGGGGCCCTCTATCATTGTGAGACTCGGGGCCTTTCTACTGCGAGTTTTATTTACGACTCACACAGTGTGATCAAATGTGTTGGACAAGGCTCAAATGTTGTGGCATAATATCTGAAGCATGGTGGGGATTAGGTCAAAGTTAAAGAGGGCAACATCTCAATGCACCTCACGTGCCGACATTCAATGGAATCTCTTCCAGGAAAAAGAGCTTTACGTTAACTTGCTGCTTCCGCATGCAAAGAGGTCTTGGTCAAACAATCTTATGCAACAAAACATGATGCAACTTGTCATTGAATTTCTATATGAACAAAAGTCAGGAAATGAACAAACAGTGTTGTTGTTGGAAGGCAATGAGAATGAACAACGCACTTAAAAACAAAAGAAGTAAAGGAAGAAATAATGGGGATAATGCTCATTTACAGACCAAGCAAGTGTGATTGACGACATTTAATATCACCATTTATTGAATATCACCATCTTAAAGTGTTTAAATCACTGGGTGAATCAATTCTCCACAAGACAAGTCTCTGGGTGCTGACAATTATTCATTGTAATACAGATTGTAATAATTTGGTCTTATTGACAATACGCCACATTTTTGTGGCTTGATTTACTTGTTTTTATTAGAGTGTCAGTTATCAGGTTATATGTGCTGATATGCTGTGGAGACACCCTCTGCTGCCTAAATATTAAATGGAATGTCAAACGAGAATGTGTAGGTGTTAATTATGTTGTTTTTTCAGGGATGTAAAACAGCTTTGTCTTATTCACATTAAACAAATTCCTGATTACAAAGCACATGTTTAACGCTGCAGCAGTACGTTTGTAAGCATTGATGGCTTGCTGCAGAAGCTATTTAAAGCTCCTATGGAGGCAAGTGTGCAGCCGTGAATGGTGAGTGGGGGAGGGCAGCCATAGTGAGCTAGGCCACCATCTGGCCTCATAATCATATGCTAGGAGAGCCTAGTTGTTGTAGCATACACTGCTGACAATGACCACTGCAACAGCATGCTTTAGCACAATGCATTTTGCTCCTTAATACCACAGAATCGTGTTTGCATGACAGGTAGTCTATAGAGAGAATTTTACATCAAACATGATTGTATGTTTAAAGCATCACTGACATGACAAGTTGACGAAATGTTGCTTCTAATAAATTCATTAACAACTGTACAACAAAGAACATGATGATCCATTAGGGAGTAATAACACTGAGGGTCCTGAGGCTGCTGTGTTTGCAACTTGTAGGAGATAACGGTCTATTTTGGTGGGCGCGTCCAAATCCGCGGGCTCTTGGGAAACGTAGTTCGCGTCCAGGAAGCCGCTCCAATGGAAACCCCCGGCTTGGTTGTTGGGATTTACTTCACTACCCACAAGGCCGTGTTCTGTTGCGCCTGCGCCGTTTGTGTTTTCCCGTCCATGTGTAGGCGAATCACGTGTAGAGAAACCGTTGATCGTCATGTCTCTGCTGTAGCAAAGCTCCGTGCTAGATTTTGTTATTTGCCTCCAGTTGTCGCTGCACTTTTGTTTTGACAGCTGCTTGTTTTCTTTTCTCCTACCTGTTTACCGAAGAATGAGCGAAAACGATGACATCGAAGTCGACAGCGATGTATGTGCTTTAGTTTCCTCTAGAAGTAGCTCGCCCAAATTGTTAGCCAAACAGCAACTTTAACATTCCTGCCAACCTAATCTATCTGACTGAGCTAACGTTAGCTAGCTAGCTAGTTGGGCTTCACGGCTAAAACTGTAGTTTTCAGACAAATCGGCAGCGGGCTATCTGAAATGGGTGTTTTTGTGAAGTGCTATATGGCTGGTTCGTTAGTGGAATCGGGCACACTAGTCTGGTGAATAAGTTGTGTGGTTTTACTACGGTCAAGTCAGGTCAAGTGAGCCGTCGTTTTCGAAACCCAGATGAACCAGCCGTCGTTTGGATTATATTGCACGTCTAATAATGCCATTACGGTACAGGGATCAGTCAAACGCGACGTAGACTTTCGTTTACTAGAACTACACATCGTTAGACGGAATGTCTTCTCGAAACTGATAGTGTGCCGTAGAGCCACTGTAAATACGCATTATAATGGACAGACAATTTACCTGTTTAACGATAATACCGTTTACATGACAGATTTGCCTACAAATCCATTGGATTTCTGAAATTGACGATTATATGAACACATATCTAACATTTGAGGTATTTCTGCTCTACATCTTGGGAGATAATGTTGCTGAAAAGGCATATATATGAAAATGTATTGCAACTGAGAGCATAGCTTCAAAGTTTAAGTCCTCTTAAAAACTGTCCATTCGGGGCAAATATATGAGAATGGTGTATTAATTCGTCATTGTTTAAAGTGATAGAATTCACTTGAATTTCAATGCGTATGCATAGTGTAGGTGGATTTATGTTTATTACGCTTTTTCAAAATAGTTTATTTGGGTGTGCGCAATGTCGGTGTCATTTAGTTAGTGTAACTTTGTGAAAGTCGAGTCTTTAAACGTCCATTTTGGCCGCTTCAAGCGATGTCACCGTAATTGCACGTAGCCCGCGCGCGACAAAAACCCAAACGGCGCCTGTGCAAACACGACATTAGAGACAGATCTGTGTTGACGTTATCATGTTTGGTCGATTAGCTACATGCCAAGTTCAGCTGTTATTTCCCTGCAGCCTCCTGGACCCTTTGAAATCCAGTGCTGCCGCAGGACTTTGACACTGCATTTGAAACGAATTGGCCAAATGCAACAGCAAACATACTGTACGTGCTAATTTAAATTCCCCCGTGGTTTACAAACCAGCTGCATTTAATTGCACATAAATATCCCGTGGTGTTATAATTGAGTATGCTATGAAATCGTGTCAGATCCTCTATGTGGTTACATATTACTGAGCCATGTATTCCCCTCCCCCTCCCAGTTTGATCAAGCTGGGATATCCAGCTTTGGATCCTCTTATCACAGTATTCATATACTGTTAGGCCTGTTAAGCCCACTATTTTTTTCACATTTCTAATGCAACAGGACAGCTCAAATCTTAATATGAAAACCAAGCTATGATTTTAGCATTCTTGTTTCATGTTTCAACTATACATCTCAATTAGAAATATATATACAAATATATATACAGCAATTTCCCCCGTGAAAAACAATCTCATCCTATACTAGATTTGTGCCATTTTATACATTGTTACTGTTTTTGAGCTGGCAATTCACAGATTAATAGGGTTGTCATCATCATAAGCACATGTTTTATTTTTGCTTTGGAAGATATTGTGTTAAAGAGGAGATTTTCTGCCATCTATTTGTCCTCTTACGTCCATTTAAAATAGAAGAGAGAAGAAAAGACTTGAAATTGCGTGGAGGGACAATTTTTAATCTGCAAGGACATGCCGGTCCAACCCTTGAAGCTACTGAAAGCAAACAGCACGTCTTAAGTTGAGATTCTGTAAACAGATCCCCTCCTTGTAAACATATTACTTACGCCGCAGGTCCCGGCTATATGATGGCAGTCAAGTTAGCCACGTGAACACAAGGAAGCTCTGTGAAAGTTACGACCGCTATTCTACTTATTTGCAATTAAAAAGCTGCAGCGTTTGCACATTGCATCTTTAAGTTGCTCTGTCGGTCGTCTCGTATGTTCACATAGGGATCAAGTATCAACATTTCACACGACTTCCTTGGTTTGCCTTTGAGTGTTTGTGAATATATGAGACCAGCGTTTTAAGTGTCAACTTTGCCCCTCCCTTTGCAGGCAGACAAGCGAGCCCATCACAATGCGCTGGAGCGCAAACGCAGGGACCACATTAAAGACAGCTTTCACGGTTTACGAGATTCTGTGCCTGCATTGCAAGGGGAGAAGGTGAGAGGAAAATACATGCATTTTCTACAATTCAAACTACCGGCAAAGCTATTGAATCATTTTTAAGGTAAGACTTGTGCCGGCTGTCTATCTTGGGGCTCAGCAACCTTGTTCACATAGAGCCCCTATTAGATTCACGTTTCAGTGTGGCCATCAGGTCATCTAAGGTAATGCAGGGTAACTATTGGCATACGTCTGACCCGCGTGTCCTTAGAGGCAGGTCAACAAACGAATGCTTTATTTCCATTACTGCACGCTGTTGACACGTTTAGTCGTACACATGCAAAGAAGCTTTTGTCTGGATTTCTCTGGTACAGATGACCAGCATCTCTCTGACTGTTTTCACCACTCTGCACACATGGTTACCCAAAGCAGTAAAGTCTGCAGCTCATCAACTGCATGCCCGATGCCATAATATTCAGCCACCTAATTGGACATCATTCCAGTTTTGTGCCCATGAAAGCCGATGCTGTTTTATCTTAGAGGTCTAAATGAGAGAAAGGGAGAAAATCGAGGGCTCATTGAGCAAAGTCCTCCATATGTCAAAAATGTCCAAAGAGGTTATAGTCATGATGCAGATTGAGATAGACCAGTTTATGTCCTCTGTGTACTTTTAACTGCATAGCCCACCTAACCAAGATGAGTCATTATATCTGCAGACCTGATCAGTTAGTAGTATGACAATGTTAGCACATATGCCAAAGGTTGCTGACCCCCTGGAATAGTCCTCTTTGTTAACATATTAATTGCAACATACATGTATAATAATGTGATCACTGCATGAATGTCTTGAATTGATGTTGTTACCTGAACGAACAGACACTGCAGCTTTTCCCCATGGCTTTCTGAAATTTTTGCTGACAGAGTTCTGTCAAACAGGCTTCCCGAGCACAGATTCTAGACAAAGCCACTGAGTACATCCAGTACATGAGGCGAAAAAACCATACCCACCAGCAAGACATTGATGACTTAAAGAAGCAGAATGCACTGTTGGAGCAGCAGGGTAAGTAGAGGAATTGTGTACGTTCTTTTTTTCTTCTTCTTCTTCTCGTTCTTCCCTTTTTTACGACAAAGTTCGATGTTCCTCTTTCGGTATTTGATTTGATCCACTGCAGTCTTTGTCTGTGTGTCTGTGGGAAATGCAGTTCGTGCACTGGAGAAGGCGAAGGGCAACACTCAGCTCCAGACAAACTACTCTTCTGACAGCAGCTTGTACACAAACCGCAAAGGCAGCGCGGTGTCCGCCTTCGACGGCGGGTCCGACTCCAGCTCTGACTCAGAGCCGGACGAGCCGCCCAACAGAAAGAAGCTGCGCGTGGAGCCCAGCTAGGCTCGGCTGCCCCCGCCTCCCCCTGCTCTCCAAACAGACTCTTTTTGCCCACCAGCCCAGACTCCTCTCACCTGTCCGCACTCAGTCCTGCCTTCTAACGCAAGTCCAGGAGACAAGGCGGAGACTGTGTGAGAGAGGTGCTATTATGTATAAAACGCTTCTACCTTCCTTTTTCCTCCTGGCGAGCATCCCGTCACTCCATTCGTGGCCCAGCAAACAACTTTTAAGACCCCCAAAGTGAGGCAGCTCTGCAGTTTTGAAGTACTTCATGCTTCTTTTCTTTTTCTTTTTTTTTCTCCTCAAACCTCATGAAAACCATTCATAATCAAATGTGGAGACGACATGGTATGACACTTTAGTAAAGCTACACAAAAAAATCAATTTTTCTCTTTCGGTTGTTTTGGACAACCTCTGCAATCTGTTGGGAGTTATGAGACTTTTCGCCCTTTGACAAAATGGTAATTATGGATAGTTAACCTTTTTAATATTCATACTTTTCCAGAAAAGAATGTGATGTTGCTTTTGGAAAAAAATAACGAACAAAAAAAAAATACCATCTGTTATGCAAGATGCAACCCTCCTTATTCAGTGTAGGTGGCTGGGGTTTTTTTGTCCTTGAAAATGTTTGTGTAATCAAAGATTCCCTCTATTTATAGTGATGCAAAGAAATCGATTTCATACCATCATGTCTGATCTCCCTTATGTTTGGCTTGAGATTTTCCAGAGAGCACAGGAGGATGAACAAGTTGACCTGCTGTTTCAGTGGATTTTTCACAGGTTCAACTATTTCTGTCCCTCTATTTTTGTTATTATCAGATAAAATGTGGCTATAACAAAAAAAAGAATCCCCTAATGGATACTGAATGTTACGCAATGCAGTTAAAGGGCAGTGACCTATATTTTTGTTAATGGAAGTCCATTTCAGTGTGTAGTATATAACACTGTATACTCTTTAATGGTGTCAGTTCTGCAAAGAAAAGCCTTCCCTTGAAATATTTGCCTGTGCTGGGAACGTTTATCTTTCTTTCTTTTCTTTCCTTTTTGCAGAGGTAAATTAGTGTGTACGTAATCAATATTTGTTTGTTCCATTCCATGGAAATTACAGGTATGTTGTACATACTGCCAACGGTTGTCTTGCAAGTTAAGGCATACCTTTATTATGAGACTATAAATAAAACTATTTTATCCTTTTTGGATGTATTTGTGACTCAACGTGTTTTTTTTTTTATAACATCATATGATAGTTTTTGAACGTCAAGCTTCATAAGTTACTACTTTTTATGTTTTGGGGGCGAATGCAATAATCAGATGTTTAAATATAACCGCTAATAGACTCAATTAAATAAAAAGGAATAATTTTGTGAATTATTTGAGAATAATAAATGTTTCTAGATCACTATATTTGAATTTGGAATGTCGGCTACAAAAGGTGCTTTAGGTTTCTTCATTTTTCTCCTAGTTTTAGATCATAAGTAGACAATAGATCTGTAGTCAGGCTACTATTGAGGACACAAAGAATAGTTTATATTGAGCGATGTTGGCCATAGTTTTTGTTGAACATTAAGATTTGATTTTTTTATGCAAAAGTTATTTGAAATACATACAATACTTCACTTATATACTGTGTATATATAAATATATATATTATATATAATATATATATATATTATATATATATATATATATATATAGAGGGAGGATAAACATTTAATGTTTTTGTACATTTGAAAATATTTTTGAAAATGTAAAAATTGGTGTTATATCAAAGGGGGTCTCCTGACCTCGGTACATCTATAACTTGGCTGAAGCTCTGCATATGTTCGTTCAAATATTGGTTTTGGGATCGGCTCAGTGTGATGCGTCCCAGCTGACACTCCCACAGCAAAAGGCAACCTCTTCAAGGATGCAGGTAGGATGCTGCCTTCTCGGGCCGTAGGAAATTATTGTGTAACGTGGAACAGGAACGTTACAACTGAAGTAGTTTTGCCTTTTTTAATGAATGAAAGACTAGCTAAACAAAATTAAAGCAAATGTGATACATTTAATACATTGTGTGGTTTAGGTACACACACACATGTATACAATTTAGCCTATAACTCGCTAAACTCAAACCACATAATAACCTGCTACATTTCTTGAAAAATCTACTTCAACGACCGACTTGTGTTCTTATATAAATAGTACGGGTTGTTAGTTCTGACTTGACAATTTCCGACTATAGATGCGGAATTTCCGAGGGACGCTGAAGGCAGCACACAGCAACAGTGGACCCAAAGCTCCATGGAAGAGTCATGCTTTCTTGCATATTTTAGTTTCGGACTATGGCTAAACAGTACGACGTTCTGTTCCGGCTGCTGCTGCTCGGAGACTCGGGGGTCGGGAAGACGTGTATGTTGCGCCGCTTCACGGAAAGTGACTTTGACCCTTCACACATTTCCACCATCGGTAAGCCATCCAACACGTTTGGTTCAACTCATCATATGGCTGCGTGTTTTAGCCGCAGGTGGAACCGGAAAAACATCAGTGAGTCTGTTTTCTCACAGTAAGAATGTCAACTGTTGAACTGAAGGAACAGAACAATTAACAATCCCCCTTTGTTCAGAGTGTGTGAGCAGGCCTGCTTAGGTGGCAGGATTAGTTCAGAGTACCTCAGACCATAGCAGCCCTGAATTTGAATGAAAAGTCCAAATAACCCTGACCATGCTGAAATACTAAAAGTCCATTTTCCATCAGTTTCTATTGAAAGATACTGAAGGATGCAGCAGAGGTGAGAAACCAGTCCCAATTACAATCAGTGAATGGAAAGTAAGGCTCGCAGGAAAATACATTTTCTCTGCCTTCCAAGTGTTTGATATCCTGTTTTTTATTCAGAACATAACACTTGCAGACTGACATGCCCATTAGTGCTTCAGCTGTAAGCCAAACTAATGGCTTGGAGGGAAATGGTGGGGATGCCACACACAAAAGAGTCAATTATTTCCACATAAGGGAAGAAAAACAGTCCGCACACACTTCCATGGTACGCTGTAGTTTGTTGTGACCGTGAAAGAAAGTGAATTCTGAACTGCGAGCTGGAGCTGGGCCTCAGGAGAGCTTTACATGGGATTAAACCCATTTTCTTTGGGATCGGGTGAGTAAACTCTCCTTGCTTTTATCCCCTGATGTTATGTGCATATGTGACATAAATGGGGCTGCACGGTGGTGTAGTGGGTCGCACTGTCACCTCACAGCAAGAGGGTCCCGGGTTCAATACCCAGGTCGGGTCTGGGTTCCTTGTGTGTGGAGTTTGCATGTTGTCCCCGTGTAAGCCTGGGTTCTCTCCGGGTTCTCCGGCTTCCTCCCACAGTCCAAAGACATGCAGGATGGGAATAGGTTAATTGATGACTCCAAATTGCCCGTAGGTGTGACAGTGAATGGTTGTCTGTCTCTACATGTTGGCCCTGCGAGGGCCTGGACTGCCTTCGCCCAATGACAGCTGGGATCGGCTCCACAGGAAGCACTGTAACCATAAAATAGGGGTTTCTATAGCATTGTATAAAACCCAATTGAATTTGAACCACTCTCACATATCAGACACAGTTATGTCCCATCTTAGCTTATTTTGATGTTTTGATATAAAGAAAAAAACAAAAACTCATTTGGATGTGACGTCTCAAACAGAAATGACGTTAGCCAACGGAGTCATTCACTGTTTTAGTGCTAATAGACCAACTCCTTCAGCTGACCAATAAAGTACTTGAGAAGGTTGTACAAGAACAGGTGTGTATAGAGTACAGTAGTTTATAGTGGAGTAGTGAAACGATCAGTAAACTAATCGATTATTCAATTGGCAGAAAATACATCTGCACTGTCACGGCTCACTGGTACTCTTGAATAAACCAGTGACATTTTAACTGCTATTAACACATTGTTCTGTTGTCTCCTCGAGATAAAATTAGATTGAGGTTGAGTGCTTTTTTGATGGGCAGCTGTTTTTGTCATCGTTTTCTGATATTTAAAATCAAACTATTAGTTGAATAATCAGGAAAATAACTGTCGATGAATGCATAAAAACGAAGCGAGAATGGATTTAAGTAGATTAACACCTTATTGTCTTTAATAGTATACAATATATTATATATACATGCATCTTCTCGGCAGCATTTCTTAGCTCTCTTGTCCTGTTACCCAGCAGAAGAAAAACACAGCTGTAATTCACAGTATTTGCAACCCCCTTGTGGAAACCCAACGATTTAAAAGCTAGCACTGTGCAGTGCTTGAACTACTATTCATTAGGCATAATGGTGTCTGAGCAACACTCATTAAGTGCTCAAAAGTGCACAACAGCCCATGCAAAATACCACAAAGCGGGATTTTTCTCCAATTTGTCACAGTTGCTTAAGTGAGTCCAGCTTGACCCTGTAATGGTTTTCGCATAAATAGCTTCTGTTACGTGTTGTTGACTCTGCTTTTCTGTGAAATGAAAAAGTCATTTTGGCCTTTTTTTTTTATCTCGTTGTTGTTGGTAGGAGTTGATTTTAAAATGAGAACACTAGAACTAGATGGAATCAAGGTGCGAGTACAGATATGGTAAGTTATGTATCATTTTATTTATTGCAATTACGCGTACTGCGTCGTCTTCTCTCGCTGATGTGCGTCCGGTCTTGTCTGCAGGGACACGGCAGGTCAGGAACGCTATCAGACCATCACCAAGCAGTACTACAGGCGTGCACAGGTGATCCCTCCATACGAACAAGTTACCGAAATGTAGCATTCGTTCTTTAAATCCTCCTCTGCCTTTTCTCGTGCAGGGCATCATCTTTGTGTACGACATCACAAGCGAGTCGTCCTTTCAGCATCTGTTGAAGTGGGCCAGTGATGTGGATGAAGTAAGGCGACCCACACTTGATTTGATTCTCTTGCCCTTCACAGTGACCCGGTGTTGGTGCTTGCTGGACACCTGCTGGCTCCGTGTGAGTGACAAGACGATGAAGTCGCTTATCTCCGTGCCGTCTGTCTTGTCTTTTTGTTGTTTTGCAGTTTGCTCCAGAAAAGGTGCAGATGATCTTGGTAGGAAACAAGTCTGATGAGGAGCTTCGGAGGAAGGTGACAAAGGACCAAGGAAGCAAGGTTTGAATGGATCTTATTTTGTAGGGGTAACTTGTATTAAGTGATCATGTTAAATGTGACCAAAACGGAGATTTACATAGCTTAATCTAGCAATTTGGTTTATTTAAACTACGCTCCAGAAATACTGTATTAATGTCACTTGCATGATCACTTTTTTGCTTGGAAAGAATGCAAGGTTTTTTTTTTTTTTTTAATTAAGATTTTCCATTGTGCATAAGCTAATTTGCATGAATATCTCTTTAAAAACAAACTGGTAGGCCAGTTAATATCCAATTACCTCAAGTCTCCTAAACCCTGTGATCATTTTCTTGAGAAGAAAACAGACTTTACTTATGAAATACCTTTTTATCGTACTTATTTCTAACATCCACCTGGATACTGCAGCTAGCAGAAAACTATGGGATGGAGTTCTTTGAGACCAGTGCCTCCACCAGCAGCAATATCAATCAGGTAGGAAGACACAGGGTGCATATCTGTAGAAACTGACCCTGCCGCATTCTTATTATCTGGTGTATTTATTTTTGATTTCCTTCAGGCTTTCTCTCGCGTGACAGAACTGGTGCTGCAGGCTCACAAGAGAGATGTGGACAACTTGTTGGGCTCGCTGGATGATTATCTGGAGACGGCCACTCTAGAAGACGAGAAAGGCAGCGAAGGCCCCGACGACGACGACAGCACTCGAAGACCTGCGCCTGTTAGAGGGCCATACCATCGCTCATACTGTAGCTAAAGACATTTGTTCCGTCCTCCGCCTTCTTCATAGATACTGTGACGCGATGGCCCAGAGGGTGCTCCATTGGTTTCACTTCATTAGTGGTCAGTGCAGTTACCAGCAGCAACCAGCAGAGGGCCCTTTCTGTTGCATGAGCACTGAACCCTCATAGCCAGTGAAGAGCATCTCTACAGTACATTTGCTCAAGCAATCGATGCACATCTCCAAATTGATTGGTAATGTGTGGATCCATATCCAGGAAATCAATTTATGAAGTTGCATAATCTATATGAATATATATGCAACATCAATGTAGCCAGAGGACAGAGGTGAATTATTTAAACCCAGAAACTCAAACCAAGCAGGATTCTTTTACGCAGGCTGATTTCCTCAAGGGTTGCCATGTTTAATGACCTTTCTGAATGCGGTGTGTGCTCGTGACCATCCTGAATGTATATGTGTACAGTTTGTCTTATGAATGTGGCTGTCATTGCCGACTGTGCGTTAGCATTCAAGCAGTGTTACTGCTCCTTGAAATAGGAAATAGAAACAGATGTGTCATTTTAACCTTATGTTTGAAACTCAAGGATGTTGCAAATAAATCTAGCCTTGTAGAAGTTAATAAATTTAAATTGCCATATTTAAGACAAATGAATTGGGGATCTGAGCCCTGCTGAGTCACTACATTTTGGATTGAGAGGGAAGTTGGGTCCACAGAGTTCAAACAGGTTCATGTATTTTTTAACACCCGCTGTGAAAGACACGATAAATTTTTTATGACTGAGAAAACTGATACGTGTGACAGAGATGGCAAAGGCTGAATGCATGCCATAATACATGATATTTTCTCTTTACAATAGCATGTCAAGTGAATACTCCAGATAATACTCAAATTTGGAAATAATTCTAATGATTAACGGTAAATTTGGTGTCAACGAAACTGTTAAAGATCGATCTGAAACCCGTTTGTCACGTGTGGATCAGGTTCTCTCAAGGTCATTTGACACCAGTGAGAGGCAGCTTGCTGCCCGAGGTGGGTCAGGTGACCAAGCAGTTTGATACAGTCGCAGGTTGAGGTCCTGCCTGCCTCCACTGAGGAAGCACAGGAGTCAGGATGACGTTCATCGCCAAGACCTTCTATGACCTGAAGGCCACCACGCTGGAGGGAGACTCGGTGGATTTCAACGTGTTTCGGGGACGGGTGGTCCTGATAGAGAACGTGGCCTCGCTCTGAGGCACCACCACCCGGGACTACAGCGAGCTCAACCAGCTGCAGAGCAAGTACCCCCATCGACTGGTGGTCCTGGGTTTCCCCTGTAACCAGTTTGGATATCAGGTGAGTTGAGCAGCATCGTTAGTTTGACCTTTTATATCTGGTCTATATTGGAAAACTCATAAAACTACTTCGATGATGTTTTATTTTTCATGTCAAGCCTACTGTTTCAATTAACTTAATTAAATGTTTCTGGATAAGAACTACATTGTGTGAGAGTCACCTGTTTTCCATGCTTACAGCCAATTCTAATCTGTTAATTGATTAAATCAAACAGGATCTTGTGCTTTTCCCTAAAACTTGGCTGGAAAAAATGTCACCTCTGAAAATGAGCGTACTCCCATGTTTGCTTCACCCAGTGAGAATGAGTTCCATTATATCATCACAGTAATTCAGACGACCAGCATGATTGCATAGTGTAAAAACTGTAGCTGGTACTTAAGCTCTGATACTGCAATTAGATTTGAAGTATCTGCCTGACACTTGTATAGAGTGAGCTTTTTTGCTACAGTGTAATCAGCTTAATTCCTGTAATCACCAAAATTAACCATGACCCTTCCTTCCTTTGCAATATTTCTATGGAGTAAAACAGCTGGACAAAAACGAAAATGAACGCGCTTGTTTTGCAGGAGAACTGCAGCAACGGTGAGATCCTGAACTCCCTGCAGCATGTGCGTCCAGGTGGCGGCTTTCAGCCCAACTTCACCATCTTCCAGAAGTGTGATGTCAACGGGGCAAACACACATCCGGTCTTTGCCTACCTTAAAGACAAGCTCCCCTACCCCGATGATGACCCCACCTCTCTCATGAATGACCCCAAATTTCTGATTTGGAGTCCCATCAGCAGGACCGACATCTCCTGGAACTTCGAGAAGTTCCTCATCGGGCCGGAGGGAGAGCCCTTTAAAAGATACGGCAAAATGTTCCCCACCATTGACATAGAGCCTGACATTCAAAGACTGTTAAGATTAACCAAGACCTAAGAATAGCCTCTTAATGACTTCTCATCAATCACAAGGCTGATATGCTGTCCTCCACACTTTTAAGCCTTAATAAATGATGGTGATACTCCTAAAAGCTGAGGGAATATTATCTGAGGTCTTATAAGTGCTTAAGAGTACTGGAGGAAATAAATGCATATTGTAAGGGATTTTTTACAATATAGAAAGTGGAAAAGGCAGGGTATTTCCTTTTGCATGTCCTTCTGTTTCTTGTCCTGTGCTAGCCTGACCAGCAGATGGAGCTGCTGATTTAATCATACAACAAATCAATTCTGTCATGCTTTTATGAATTAACATTCACCACACACGCGCACTCACTTACAAAATGTTTGCACTGGAATAAAACCTTTAAAAATATATATTCTCTCTCACTGATGTATCTTCTTTTAATTAGACCAACCAGTAAGGCACATGCTACACAAATGGATGTTGCCACGTCTGATGATACGGTTCTGTGTCATAATGAGGCTTGAAATGCAGTGGGAAGGATGTGGGAAAAATATGATCCATGTTGTCGTTGCATATTTAAAAGCTCTGGCCATGCCTCTGCATTATACATCCTCTAATCTGCTGATTCATTCTTTATTTGTTGAAATATCCTCTCTCCACCAATTCACATGATCTACATTTCCCAGTAATATGTGCTGACACCAGTAGCCTACACGGCAGCGGGAATGCTTAACCGCAGTGACACTCGAAGACGAGTCCAAAATCATGCATTCAGAAGAACGACAGCCTTGCCACTGTAATGAGTTCTCATCGAGCTTTAGAGCTTTAGATTTTAGACGCACAGTGTGCATTGTTTGCAAGGTCAGCAGATTAGCTGTGGATTTTTTTTTTTTTTTTGCACATCCACTCACATCCACATCAGCTGATGATGTCAGAGACCCAGGCAGTGCCTTAATGTCTTTGGCAGGTTGCTGCAGGGACAACAGCCAAACAGTCATCTGGCACTGGTTAAGATGTCTGTACATGGCTGGACTCGTTGTTTTTTTAAAATATTTGTCTTGCCATGGCACATGAGGACATTTGATTCATATGTTTCCCACAATGCTACTGGTCTGTGGCTGACAGTTGGGTAAGTAATGTTGCCTATTAGAAGCAGCAAATATTGGAGGAAGAATACCAGGGGCCTCTCCTCTCCACCCTCTGCACTGCTCCCCTGCACACACAGCTTGCAGAAAAATACCACCAAAGATCGTTTATTGTGAGAGATGAACCACTCTGTTGAATTCTTGAAAAAGTAATGTTATAATAGTTTACAACTAGGCTACATCATCACAAATGAATTGGTGTTAAATGTTACACAATGTCTAATTTCATCCCTCGACCATTCTTTTGATTTGCATGTATATTGGTCCACATATACCTGCAGCTATATCTCCCGAATGTATATAAATAAGATGAATATTGTTAGGTAGGTGCTGTATGTCCTTGTAAAGGTCAATTTTAACAGCTTTCGAAACTGCTTTGAGTGTTCTCTGATTTTGATTGCTACTTCCTATGAAATGCTAAAGATGTTTGCTCGGAGCTCCTATGTGTGTGGTTGCATGTTATTATTGTCAGAGGAAATTCCAATTTCAGCAAAAGAAAAGCAGAAACATACAATAACCTCTCTTCAGCTTTGACCAAACGTAAACAGAGTAAAACATAAAAAAGGTGTGTAACTTGCTGAGTAACTTGCTATGTTGGACAAAAATTGCAGAGTTGCAGAGTTTACAACGTATATTTTCAGCGCAGAGTGAGACGTCCTCGCTTCACCTCCTCTCTGTCTACCCACTACAGGTGAGCACTGTTGCCACGGAAACGTTTGCTTTCCCCTCAAAGCCTTCTCGCGAGACTCCGGGGCAGAAAGAGGGAGAGAGGGGTAGGGGGGCAGAGAGAGAGAGAGAGAGATAGGGAGAGAGAGAGAACGAGAACGAGGGGGGGAGAGAGAGGGCGAGGGGAGGGAGAGGGGAGGGGAGGCTGCCTGAATGATCTCATCCCTCCAGCAGCTGCATAGCGCAGCGAGGCAAACCCGTAACTTTCTATCAAACTTCCTAGTTGCCTTTCGGAGGACGACACCGGGCCATTTTGGGCTCGAACCGGGGCGAGCACGTTTCCCGAGAAGGTAAGGAAGAGCGCTGCGCAGTTTGTGTTCGGGATTCACGGGACCTTGTAACGAGTTGAAACAAAAGCAGGAAACCCCGCTTCGCATTTGTGTGTGTGTGTGACATCCAAAAGCTTGAGGCGGAAAGGAGAATAGGTGAGTCGGGAACGCGGTGCTCGTCATGTGCTGGGTGTTGTTCGCGGTACAAGGTGGCCAACGTTTACACATCTGTGCACTGCCGCTGGACAAAGCGTATCTTTGTGCGGTGTGAAGGTGCAGCGGGGAGCCAGTGCGCAATCAGTGCCAGTGTGTTATTTATTTATTTTTACTAATAGGGTCGCTGGTAGAAGAAGTGGACTCGGTGAGAAACGTCATTACATGTATCCGCGGCGTCGTTGTAGGCTGTATGTCAAGGGCATTATTCTTCTCAGCACTGCTGTGGGGAGACGTTTTACAGGTGGTATATGTGCACACTACATATAGGATGTTCGGATGACCCCTTGTGTAGATACATGTCTGTCATTCTCAGCATGGCTACCGGGCAGGTAGCCACCTTGTGCCACATCTGCTTGGCCCTGAGAGCCCTGATTCGTTTCTGTTGCTTCTGATTAGGCCAAGCTGACTGCATGTCAGGTTCAGTTTAATCAATACACCTCGTTAAATGTTAAACTCTGTATCTACTAGTCATGATCCCACATACTTTGACCTCCTTTCTGATTTATTCACACATTTATGCAGAATTTACACCAACTAGCCTTTTTTCTGTCCAATATTGGCATTTAGAGATTATGTTGGATTACATAGAACATATGGCTGCATGCTAGAATAGGACACATTTGGCAATGCAGGCCAGCGATGCAAACAGGAGTATGTGTGAATAGTAACAACAACAAGGAAACGATGCCAATCATTCAAAAGTTCAGTGTCCAAAACCAGCATATATCTACAAATGATCATCTGTGTGAAACGATGCAGGTGGGACCTTGGACATCCCCTCTATCTGAATCCAAGCCTGCTCCAGTAGCTTGTTAGTTGGATTAGTTGGCATGAGTCAGGTGAAAAAAGGAAGCTTTGGAGTTTAGCTTTTGGCAAGGATCAAGGATTTTTAGCATTCCTAATAGGCTTTGCTGACCTGCGGTGTGGTGGGCATGACTGATCATACACTGCACTGCAAAAAAAAAAAAAAAAAAGAGTGAGTCAAATCTCAACTTTGTCCCATCTAAATCATCACTAGTATTCACACTGGATGGCTTCTTGCTTTCTCTGGTGGGATTTCTTATAGAAAATTAATGTAATTCAGATGCAGGAGCTTTATATTAGGGGAAATATTCATGCTCTGTTTTAACCGGCTTCAATGGGCCAACATGCTGTTGACAAAAACACCATTCAAGGTTAAGCTAAGCCATGACTGTGTGGGCCTTAAAACATCCCATTTAGGCAGACTAGTTAGCAGCCATAGTCCAAAGATCTTTTCTCTTTTTTTGATGCTCTCCTCAAGATGCATCTATGCAAACTCTAAATGTGAGTATTCCTTGAGCCATTGCTTCTCACGTTTCTTCCCAACATAAACAGGTCTCTCCCCACTTTATTACTGAAGGTCGGTGTTGCTATTTTCACTTTTTGCATCATACGTCTACAACAGTAACAATTGTTATTGTGCTTCATTTGCCATAGAGTCGTTCTAATGTGCACAGGGGGATGCTTCCTGTTGCTAAGTTGAGCTTATGTTTCTATTGTCTCCTGTGCATTGGCTCGAAGGGAATAGCTCAAGCGGAGATAAAAGACAACAACAAGAGGAGCATTGTGCTGCTTTTTCTCCCTCTCTGGAATGTGTGGTTTGATTATTGTTATGGTTAATTCAAGTTCATTTCAGTACATTATTTTTATAGGCTTAATGATCAGAATGTGTCAATTTTGATACGCTGCTACTTCGTTACCCTCACAAAGCTTTAAGGTTGCATCAGTTTAAAAACTTCCTGACCTCATCTTCAGGAACCACCTGACTGGCTGCTGTTCAGCCTGTCACTTCTAGCTGCCTGTTACTGATGGCAGACTAGACGTCAAACTAAACAGACCTTCAGATATGGCCCTGGATGATCTGGAGCACCAACAAGGCCAGTTTATTCACGCTTGTTTATTCAATGGCAGACACCCGAGTCATGCATTCACGAGATTAGACACAACCTTCAGTAATAGTCTGAAATATTAATATTATATTGTTTATTTAAAAAGAAAAAAACGGAAGATTCATCAGTTTTAATGTGAGTGATCTGTATGGCTGGTATGAGTCAGCCCGTAGTCAGAAATCAAATGACTTGATGGTAATATGGCCTCCAGCATTTTTTCCGTGTGAGTGTCTTTTCGTCGGGGACCGAGGGTGTTGATGAGCTTGATTGTAATGAAGTGTGACTACGGGTGCGCGTTTCCTGCTTGCTAAACTGTTGGAATGCTCTGTCTTTGTCCGGATCGGACGGTCCACCGTATACCAGCCAATGGAGGAAAGCAGAGGGCTCAGAAGCTACAATGGTGATGATGTAATCCCTTTTCAGTGCACTGTCACAGAGTAAATGCGTGCAGACAAAGGAAAATTCCCCTCCTTTCAACCCACCTGCCACAAAGATCAGGGAATTTTTTGAACTCGCAAATAAAAAGCACGGCAATCCTGATACTGTAATTATCCATTCAGGAGATTCTGTAGGGCTCACCGTCACTGAGGGAGTTTAGCTATGGGACAGGTGCAAAGTGATGCTATTGACTCTGATCCGGACCGTATACCTGATTGACAGTTGGGTCTCCACTGGTGGTCTGTCACTGATACGCTCATGAACTAAACCAACCCGTCTGTGACTCGGTACTTTCACGCTGCTCCCAACTCTCAACCCCAAACCAAAAGCCACAGTCATGCAGAGATCAGACACTGTGTAATTCCCCTTTTCTGCTCCCATCAAACCTCATACATGCCGAAAATAGTACGACGTTGCATAAAGATCGCGAGATGGGGAAGCAAAAAAGAACGTTTTGACAAACAACCACTTAAGAACAACTTAAAGTGGGGAAAAAAAAAACTTTCCAGAATGAATTCTGATGATGATGATGATGCTGTGTTGCTGAAGGCTATCTCCACTGCCACACAGTGGAGACGTGCTCGGTATTGTCCCGACATGTCTGCCAGTTGCTACACTGTCTCTGTGCTCGGCTTGTGCACTCTCTCTGGAACGGATTACAGAAGTCTGCTCTGAGGAATCAAAACATCAAGCGGAGTTACAGGCCCCGTGCCCCATGCGGAGCCTGAGTGGGCAGCGGTGGAAAAATAATTCTGCATACAAAAACCACAGAGGTTTTTGTGCTGTTGTCCCTCCTGTGGACAGAAATCTGAGAAGCAGGCAGGAATGCACAAGGGCTTGGTCATGGCTGAG
Source organism: Chelidonichthys spinosus (assembly GCA_029853015.1). Taxonomy (NCBI): domain Eukaryota; kingdom Metazoa; phylum Chordata; class Actinopteri; order Perciformes; family Triglidae; genus Chelidonichthys; species Chelidonichthys spinosus. The sequence continues at coordinate 12,677,086 of CM056833.1, read as the reverse complement.
CTCAAAACAGATCTGAATGCGCCGACAGGTCTGTTCAGCTTGTCCTCATTCCTATGCAGGCTTACAACTGTTTTACTTTCAGGTGCAACTTTTACTATGTGACTTGTTGTAAAAGTGGCAAAACAATACACTGTGTGAGGTTTTCTCCTGAAAAATGTGAACACCTTCTGAGGTGCTCAAAGTTGTCTGAAATAGTGAAAGCATTTCTTTCTGTAGTTTGTGTTGTGCTTTGTTTCTTGTGTTAAAAGTTAAAAAAAAAAAAAAAAAAAAAGAGAAGAAAATCCCTCCTCTCCTCAAAATTCCACATCCTTTGCTTTGGAACCAGGGAATCCATTTCCACCCTGTGAGTTCCTGCTTTGCTCTTAGTCAAGCCGAGAGGGAAGAATGGGACCTCTGTGAACCAAAGGTTTCCTTTGCTAGATTCGGATGACTTTTTAAACAAATAGTAGCTTCAGATGGACGACGCGAAGCAGGGGGAGAAGTAGGGGAATGTCCCACTGTCACTACTCCTGCTGTCTGTGTTATTACCTCAGCCTTTAACACAAAAAACATATACTCAATATTGGTTAAATCATTAGGATATTTAGAGTATAACAGACGATGTCTGATGAATTATTCCATAGTCTCTTTTTCAATGTTGCTCCAGGTGCAAAGGGCAGATAGGGCCGGCTAATAACAAACATGGCTGCTTTCCCAGCCTTTCCTCTCTCTCTGCCTGTTTCCTGTGTGTTTCATTGATGTATTCCTGGATACCAGGCCTCTATAATATATGCATGCAGAAGCTCTACAAGTTGAATATTGACACACTGTGTTTGCACTTAGTTCAGCGGTTGTCATTACTGGTATTGCACCGGAGGTGATGAGGTGCTGGTGTTGTTGCCATCTTTGTGTTTACTTGGCACGCATATTTACCTTGCATGTTTATGAGGAGGAAATCACCGGTGAGAGTTTGCTACTAGCAGGAGAAAACCTGCACCTGTACACATCCTGGTTTGCCGTGGTTACTGACCCTGGAAACCAGATGTTCAAACACCCAAACACTCTGGTAGATGTGAATGAGGGAGTCAGAGCTCCAGGAAAAAACTGGCCTGTTTTCCTCCTCTGTGACTTGTGAGGATGCAAAGTCCTGATTGTTGCCAGGGGGGGGGGTTTAATTGCATTCTGTGTCATACTGTATCCACGACCCAAGACTAAAACAGAAGAATTACTGGGGCAGCTGTCTGATGTTGTCTGATTAATTAAGCAGATGTTAATTTGCTTGCCGTTTTCTATCATGTGTTTTAAAATCAGTGGGTTTTTTTTTAATGGAAATAAAAGTATTGAAAACACTGCACTCTGGCCTGCTGTTTAAATAGAGATGTGGCTTGCATGGAACTGGCTCAGACGCACGATAAACCACAGTTGCAGAGCAGGCTGGAGTGTGCCAGTAAGTGCAGTGCAGTACAAGCCAGCAGCAGAGCGCTGTGCAGGTTTGTACTGTGGTTTTCTGGCACAGCCTGCGATTTTAGCAGGGCACCACTGTTATGCAACACTAGCTGACTTATCGCAGTCCAAAATGAATCTGTATGAATTGATTAACTCCGGAGCCTGTTTATAATTGGACTGGAAGTGCACTGGGCTGTGCACTGGACACGTGCCAGGATCGATATGTTGTACATGTATAACTCTGCTTCTTTGCTGTGGATTTAAGGTCCTCGCCAAGCCTTTTCATGTACAGATACCTTCTTTTGATGTGCAGGTCTACTCACAGTAAGCTGTCCCTCAGTTCCCACCACCGCAGCGCATGTCGTAACCTTGTTAAATCGCTTACCTGGCAAGATCCTATTCTGTCTGGCTTCATCCTTGCCAACCGAAAAAGGGTTAATTACAAAAACATCTTGCGCACTAGGCACGCAATTAATGTCTTGTGGCAGCACTGCGGCTATTTGGCCAATGTGAGGGGATATTAATCAAGCTTTCACCTTGACTCAGACCTTCTACAACGACCGCCTCTGTTCTCCCGTTCACTGCTGTTAAGGATCCAATTGTTTCCTAGCAGCACTCTTGTGCTCCTCTGTCACTGATATTAGTCTGTGGGGAATCCTCGCACCGATGAAATGTATCCCATTATGACCGCTCCTGTTCATCCGTGCAATCAAATTAGTGGATGCGCCTTACCCTGATTGCTGCGGAGCTGCATTTGTTGGCCAAGCAGCTGTTGATTGATTGATGGATCAGTTTGACTGATGGAAATAAACTCCAAAGGATGTATAGAGCATCTTATGATAGATTTAACAGCATTCTCTGGGGGGCTTTTTAAATAGCTTGTAGTCAATACTGCTGCTGCAGTGAAGCTACTGTTTCTTATGTTTGCTCAGCAGGGTCCCAAACTGCCCAATCAAACCTTCACAACTGCTTCTCTTCCACAACATCACCTCGACACAACCTGTCCAGACAAAACCGTCAAAACAAAGAAAAAAACACCATGTCCTATTTTTAAAATGGCCTTTAAGCAAGAAAGAGTTCCTAAAGTGAGTTTCATCTTCCCTGGGAGATATTTCTTTGTTGCTGACAATGTATTCATAGCTGTTTTTAGCAACAGATACAATGTTGCATGGCACATAGGCAATGATTTAAACTCCAAACATGATTATTTCTTAGCTTGTAATGAATAAATGATTGTGTTGAGGGCAGTCTAATCAGGATTCTGTCTTCGTAGTCCTCCGTGATGTGGCTAGTTTGCTACCAGAGGGTGTGAGAGGACAGGGCAGTGGATGACGTCCAAACATCACAGGCGGCTGTCATATTGACACTTCTGCTGTGAGAATCTGTCAGGTCACTGTCGGCTGACCTTGCTGCTCATACACACTTGTACACTAAGATCTAAGTGCACCCATCCTGGCTCTGTCCTCATCCCAAACCTGCACTACATGCACATGCTCATCAATACAATCACTCATTCACTTTATGCAATTTGAAATCCATTAATGAAGATAAAATCATCATCCTCTGAGCCCCAACCTTTTAACCTTGATTAGTTTGTTTGCAGTAGTGAAAATGGAGCCACGTGATTGGAGGCTGTGTCATGCATGCTTGTTGGCTCTAAGCATGATGATTTTCAGGAATATTATTGACTGTCTCCATTTTATTTCCAATGGTAGCGCCCATGGGCCACAGGAGTAAATGGCTGTATTGGCCTGAGCCCAGCTAGGTCTGGCACTGGACACACATATACACACAGCAGTGTTCTCTGGTGTGTGTGTGTGTGTGTGTGTGTGTGTGTGTGTGTGTGTGTGTGTGTGTGTGTGTGTGTGTGTGTGTGTGTGCAGCCAGCAGTGCACGTTACACGCCGAAACATCCCATCTCCGGCACCAGCCGTCGCACAATCAAAAGGCCGTGATCTAATTGACATTTTGACTGACCCACTCTGTTTATCCCCGTTCAACGTTCCTACTGCTCCACGCCTCCGCTGCCTCTGGTGGTTATGTGACATCGATCCGGTGGAGCAGTCACATGCGAGATGCATACGATGTGTGAGCAGCGCTGCAGCCTACTCTGATTTGATATGCTCGTGAGTGGCTGTGATCAGAGAATGAAGTAATAGCAGGCTCAGGAAGTGTTTGTCGGGCCCCCTGGCTGAGCCCCATCCCCCGTCTTCTGGCACGTGAAGAGGCTGAATTATAGACGGCAAACACACAAACTGTTCACTCCTCCCTGCATCATCGCTGTTAATTATACTGCTGCTACTCTCGCATCGCTTCTATTTTAATCCTCAATTGACGGAGACTTATTTATCCCAACAGAACACACACACACTTGAGCACGCTCAAAGGCGTGTGCCAGCCCCGTGCTGAGATTTGTTTTGTAACACATACCTCCCTTGCTTTTCAGATATTAAGAGGGGGCATATTCACCTTCTGTTGGGCGAGCAGAGGAAACCCAGCATCCCTATAAACACCTCTCTGCAGCAGCCCACACTGCCCCGTTTAACAAGGCACGCTGCTGGGAAAATGCTCACATTGCATTAGGGTTTGATCTCCGTGGCTTGGTTGCTCAGTTCACCCATGCAAAAGTTTAGTCAAACATAAATAATAGCTGCAATTTGACTCCAGTGTAACAAGTGGAACATTCCAATATAATAGCAATAAACCTACAGTTGTTAAAATCAAATGCATGACTGCCGAGGCGGGAGTCACCTTGCAGCCTCTTATAGGAGGTGCCAGTAGAAACACTTTTCAAGAGCTTGGGGTTAGTTTTGATATCCAAAGGCTTCTCTCTCAGAAGTCACACGGACGGATTCCCATATAAATCACAGTTGTTTTTCATCTGGAGGAACCAGCGTGCTGTTTGGGCTGTGTGCCTGTGGGAAACGGGAGTGTTTTCCATGCAGAGAAGGGTTTAGGTGGAGCTGTCATAAAAAGGTTTTTCTGTGTTTTGTAACAAATTTGCAAGCAAAATTCAGATGACTACATCCCCACATAAATGCTTAAACAATTAAACAGCATTACCCCCTTCCTCATAGTGTTTGTACCAGTTGTCTGGGAATTAGTTGTTTCAGCCTCTGTGAATGAAGCAGCAAATAAATGGTAAATGGGCTTTATGGGTTTTATGTATGGTTTATTTGATAGGGACAGATACAATATAGATAGACAGACTGGACACAGCTATCTGATGCAGGTATTGTTTAGAGCAGACGCTTATTTGCAGCACCCATCCCAGTAGCAAAAGCCCCAAACACCAGTGATGTGAATGTGTGTGTGAGTGTTGTCAGAATGCCAGTTGACTTTGTGAACTTTGGGCTTTATTCATCAGTTTTTGGCACAATGGAAACAGTCCTGGCAAAGGTTTACTACAGTCGTCTTTATGATGCTACTTACACACTCCTAACACATGTTCATTGCTGACCAGTGAACCTGTTAATAATCAACAGGTGTTTGACCCATTTATACCAGAGTGCTGTTACAGGTACACACACACACACACACACACACACACACACACACGCATGCTTTTGTTCTGGGCAACACTGATTGGACTACACAGAGACAATTACTTACATTTTAAACATGCGGTTTCCAAGGCTCCTCTTAGTTTGAGATGCGTATTGTTGAAATAGCTTCTCTATGAGCTGGCAGGGGACAGAAAAGTGCCGCCTTTTGATGTTTGCAGAAAAAAAATAACAGTTTGGATTGTCATAGTCAGAAATCGCTTTTGTCCCATGAGTGTAATCTCATTGGCCAAATCGACAGGTTTGTGTTCTTGTCGTTTCCCTAGAATTCGCCTGTTTGTTGTCGGGGTATTGCTTTGTCATGCATGTGTGTGTGTGAGAGCCTTTGTCTTTACCTGAACCTGTCCATGTGCACCAGGAGTTCGCTGTCTGTCTAATGGAATCCCAGGTTCGGAGTCGGTCAGAGAGGGCAGGAGAAGAGAGTGCAGCCTAGAGCAGACTTCCACTCTAAACCTCAGCTCCCGACTGCTGCAGCAGCCAGGCAGCCACCTCATTAGAATGTTTTACATTCCTCTTCAGGCAGCAGCACACTGCTTCCTCTCCACTGCTCTTTTATAATGCACAGATTTTAAAAAGCTGACGAGCTTAAATCTGAACCCCCTCAATAAAGACAAGTTAGCAATAAAACCACATCAAATATGAGACGCTAAAGCAACTCTGGCTCGGTCTCTGTAGATTCATGTATTTATGGACCATAAAGTTGTAAAGTTTCTGTTGACTTAAATCAACTGAATACGAGCCTGACTTTTTTTTTTTTTTTCCTCCTTTTGTTTTGACGGGGCAGCTGATAGATTAAAGTATAAGAAGTTGTGATCCTTCTTTACTGTGGACAAGCAGACCACCTAAGCCGTTAGCAGTGCAATTAGCTTTTATTTAGAAGTAAATGACCCTCTCGGAGTTGGACAAAGGCTTTCATTGTCAAAGTCCTGGCCCACCCTGATAATGACTTTGGAAACAAGACCGGGTTTACCATTTCTAACTATAAACTATGTCAAGAGTTTCAAGTGTCTATTTATCCTGCTGTCTGGCCCACGTAAAACGTGAAACCCCGGCGGATTACTTGGTGGATAAGAAGAGAGGAAGGATCCAGGACACCCTGCTGGAGATAATCGCAATGAATATATCCTGGCGTTCCTCCAGAGCTGTCTTCTCGTGTAAGGCAGTGAGTGAAATTCACTTTGCCAGTGGTTCGCTATGCCCATTACTCACTGAACTGTGCTGCGGTGATAGCGAGGGGCCCGGAGATGGAGCAGAGCAGTAGCACATCACAGAACAATGGCGATGATGAATGTTGATACACTGCCACCGGTTTTTGAAGTGCTACAACTACACGCAGAGTTTGCGTTGGGTGTGTGGTCGATTGAACAATCGGTCGGGTTCCGTTCTCATTTTGTTGTGGCGTTCCACTTCGTCCGGAGCTGGTGTTTCATAAATCAAAGCCCTCAGTGTGTCTTGGCTGCAAAGACAGAAGACCGTAGTTGTAAAGTGATGGCAGACTTTAAAGTGTTTAATGGCGATCACGGTGACAGTCAGTGTTGCATTTCTCTCTAAGAATTTGCCCAAACATGCCCCACTTCTCTTTCTTCCCTCACGCGGACGTTCACCGCTTCCTCCAGTGAAATTGGTGGAATTCCAGGATGTCGACTTGTGGTTGGATGATGCTAGTGTCGTTTGTCTGCCAGCGGGCCTGCCTGTTTTTCTCCGAGGGTGTCAGGTTCTCAGGTTTGCTCAATCACACGGGCAGGTTTGTGCTTGGTTTGCAGCCAGATGCACATATAGGGAAGCGAGGGGATGGGGGAGCAAACAGAAAAGGAGAGCTATGCAGATGGGCGACTGCGGACTGGTGGAGATACTTTGTTACTTCCTGTGCATCTGTTGTGCCTTATAGGCGGCTGTGGTAAGGCTACACCTCGGTGGATAAGTAGAGACCTCAGTTTCCCCCTTCACTCCTCCAAACGCTCCTTGACAGGAAATGATGTTGTGTAGGAGTCGGTGGTTTTATTTTTACTGCCGATTTTTTCTCTTTTGAAGTGCAATTTCTCTGTCTGGCTGGTGCACAACCTTGTGGGAAAGCTTACTGTGGACGAGGTCAGCTGGCTCCAGTCAGTAGCTCTCGTCAGGTTTTTTTCCCACTGTCACTTCCCCAAATCTCAGTCAGCTGTCAGTTCACGTGTGTTGCGGCAGTGAGTCACACTCATACAAACACAACAGGGATCATTTTTTGCTTTTTTGTTGCAAGACTTCTTGCTGTTTATCTGACCAGTTGCCTCTGTCTCCCTGTGCTCATCACGCGTTTATCCCTCTAGTTCTTTGATGCTTCCCTTTTGTTTTGAATTTTTTGCTTCATTTCTATTTCTCCTGTTCCCCTTGCATCTAATTCATTTGGTTTTCCTGGCAGGCTCCATATACACAGCCACAGTGAGGTCCCCGTGCCAGGCAATTTTCAAAGACTTCACTATGTTGGAATGGGGCCCCAGCCTTGCCCAGGACAGAGGGACCTTTGTGCCTGCTGCCCAACAGCCCAGTCAGCCCTTAGAGCAGCGGAAGATTAGGGGACAGGGTGAGCCAATGGGCTAAATGGTAGGGTGCCTGTTTGAAAGCCAATGGTGTCAGCCAAACAGCCCCTTAGCCCCATTTAAGCACGCAGTAATTACAAGCTTGTAGGGCAATCCTTTGGCTCCTTTGTCTCGGCTTTGGAAACACTTGCCCAGTCCACTGGGAAACTTCATTCCCTCTCTGTTTGGAGACCCAGGACGAAGAGTCTCTCAACTCCAGCATGCTGTCCTTTCTCTCGGGGACACCAGCAAGCCAAGCCAGCTCAGCAACAGAGACCCCCTTCCAGGCGGCGCTGGCATTCGGAGTGTCTAGCACCCCATGCTGCGTCTAGAGGATGACTCAGGCCTTTGCTTACGTTGCTCTGATTTTTGCGAGTCATATTTGAAAGACTCATGGTCATGATTCATCACAGTGCAGTTCTGTTGACTGACTGCTGCCGTCTTGTGGTTGCATGTAGCATGTGTGAAAAACCCACTGTCTGACTCATCTGTAACACATGCAGACTTTACGGGAGCATGTTACATATTACTAGAGAACAGTGCTCTGTCTAGACTCGTCCCGACAACTGGAACAACGAATTGTAGCACCTCGGGGCTGTGCTGTGACATCACCAGCCCCTCATCTGCATCTGTATCACCACTTTGCTCATCTCCCCTCAAGCCTGGTGGACCAGCTGGTAGGTCAAATGACAGGAAGTCAGTCAACAGGCTCAGGCTGTCTGGACATGCCCCACAGAGTTGTGAACAAAAAAACTGTTTAATTCTGCAGATGATGGGGGATTGCATTATGTTGGAGGGTCCAGGGGCCAAAGAATTCCTGAGTCGACGCTTAAAAAGAAAGTAAAGAGTAGTACAAAAGCATCACTTATAATCTTCTGTTTACTGGAGATGTGTTTTAAGTTTCTTGGAAATGAATAATTCAGCATTTAAAAAGCATTAAAAAATGGCTAAGAAATCGAAGTTGACTCGCGCTCTTTGAGGCTGTCTCTCTCTCAGTCACACAAACTTCCACAAGACGTGCTCCCTCAGACTCTACGCCACACTCATTCCTTTTAATCTGACATGACCATGAAACCAGTCATCTGTCTGCGTGTCCTTCAGCAAGAGATTAGCAGCATGTTTTCGTGTGTGTGTGTGTGTGTGTGTGTGTGCGTGCGCGCGCGCGTGTGTGTGTGTGTGTGTGTGTGTGTGTGTGTGTGTGTGTGTGTGTGTGTGTGTGTGTGTGTGTGTGTGTGTGTGTCTCTGTGTGTGGCTTCTCTTCTGTGTGACGCTAGGCAGCGAGGGAATGAGGCCCAACACGTTGGGACTGGACCTGCACTCAGTCCAACGTACATTTCCGGACTATTTTCACTCTTATTCATGTCAGAGAAATGAGAGTGTTAGTAAGGCATGGATGAGTTTTTATTAATCTGCTGTAGAATTGGTGCCAACTCATTAGGGAGCGTATAGTTGAGAACCTTCCTTTTGTGACAGATGAAAGATCAGAGTGGAGATGTTTTTCTTTCATCTTATCTGAATTTCTTCTGGCTTAAGATTTCATCTCATGTAACAATAAAGCTGTCACATCCTGGTTTTGAATCTGAATATTGCCCTGTCCATTTCATTTGATGGTCTCTGCTCTGATCGGCTTATTATCAGACTGCTAGGCTCCACGTGAAACCCTTAGAAATGAATTCCTTGCAGGGGGGCCCTGTTTCCAACTGCTTTATATGTGTTTAATAAAAAAAAAGAGTCATAAAAATGATATAGGTAGGAGCAGATTTTTATTACTCTGCATGCTTTTGCTTGATATTGGATGAACAGAAGGGGGGAGGGAGGGGGTATGCACAGGTTCAGAGTTTTGTTGTCAGAAAACATTCTTCTATGTTTAGAAGAAGAAAGGCTGACTGGGGATGCTTTGCCTCAGGCTGAAAACCGAATCATCTCTCAAGCCTTGGGATTTTACACTTGCTCTTTTTTCCTGACTTGTAAAATGATGTTATCAAATAAACTGCATTGTCTAGGGAACATTTGACCCATCCATCTCTCCGTTGACTGTGCCCAATGTCATTGGATGAGTAAATAGAAAAAAAAAAATAAATAAATAAATAAATAAAATAACAATATATAGTTGGATAGATAGAAGGATTTTATTTATTTATTTATATATATATATATATATATATATATATATATATATATATATATAGATGGATGCATTTTTGTGTTAGTATTCTTTGTATTTTTTGCCTTCGTTAGCATGTTGGGATGATGTGTGAAGGTGGCTGTGCTGTAGGTCTGTGGCTAATGTGATCACAGCCACAGCCGGGCAGTGCTGACTGAGAGTAGAGCCTTAATCTCTCCCAGTGTCTCACTGCTAAATTGGCCTCATTTGTCAGGCAGCGGATCATCACCCACTTTCAAAGGGCCCTTTTTGCTTTTTGATGTGCAGCTTAGGATATTTGATCTCGCAAACTGCAACCCTGCATCACAATTCACTAATGTTAGCCACTAAAGGGGCGAGCAAAGAGATGTCAGACAAGTTACAAGTCAAGGGTCAGTGACCAAAGGATGATATGACGGATGAGAAGATTTTTCTCCTGCACAGGTTTATTAAATCAGCAACTAAATTGTGGTCACCACTCTGTGTGGATAAATGAACTGATTAGGGCAAAGGCATAATTTTAATTTCAAGAAGAAAATGACACATATTGTTGAACTCATTTAGAAGTTTTCATGTTTTCATGTTTTCCCTTGATGCTTATTCTGAAATTGGTTTGAAAAGTAGGCCTCCTTATCTAAAATTGAACAGTGACTCATCATTGGCTCTTAAAAAGGATTCAGAGGGGAAGAAAACATTGACTTTCTGTTCTGTAGATACCTTATGTATCCAGTGCATTTGCATATATGTAAATATTTCCTCACACATTTCATAGGAATTAAAAGATGCCCTCTTGTATGAAGACAGCAACTAGAATACCTTTAGGTAGATGCCCTGAAACCACTATGTTATTAAGAAGTGAACAATGGAGGTATTGCTTGGCTTAAGAAGTGAGATTGTACCTGACAGTGTAATGGGGCTTTGATCACAGCCAATCAGTGTGAAGTCCTCTGGTTTTCCAATACAAAGAATCTTATTTCAACAACTTATTAATTTAAGACCTGCTACCCAGCTCCTCTTATTTCCAATCTTCTATATGTGAGTGATCTGTTTGTGATTATCTTCTCACCAGACCCCTACTGTATGTACTAACTGATTTGTCTTTTCTTTTCAGGGTAGTTGGAGTTACACAAATGCGGTGGCAGTGTCGACACAGTTGAGAAAGCGGAATGCAGGTGTGAATGCTGAAGAGGCGTGCTTGTCCCTGATCCAGACAACCAACCTGCTCATGAAGTCAGGGAGCAGCATCCCATCCCAGATGCAGCCATGTCTCCCTGCTAAGTGCCTTTAGCCTTTTTTGCACTGGTGTCATCACCGGCCTGAAGCATCCACCCATGGAGCGCACAGTCGGGGGTTCCATCCCCGCCACTGACGAGTTTTACACGCGCCACCTCCGTATGGCCAATGGAGGGACTGTGCCAACCCGCGCAGACAACGTCCACCCCACTGTGAGCACAGGAGTGCCTAAAATGGGTGTTCGGGCTCGGGTGGCTGACTGGCCCCCGAGGAAAGACATTGCAGGGGTTGTGTGGCAGTCAGCTACAGAGCCTGAGAACGCTGGTGTGCCCCCTGCTGGAAAAAGTCACGTAAAGTTAGGCTCTATGATGAGCCCTCAGGACTCCTCGATGTTGCGTAATATTCACAATACTTTGAGGAATCGAGCCCAGGCCAACAACTACAGCCCTGACACCTGCTACCTAGCCCCAGGAGACTACAGGGCCGCTGCACATAGAAACCCACGACAGAAACGCATCCGTCAGCGTAGCAACAGTGACATGACCATCAGTGAGATGGAAGGCAGCGGGGACAGTGGAGAGGACTGGGGTCCAGCATCGGGAGCTAAATGGTCCCCTCTTCATCGCGAATATGGTAGCACCTCCTCAATAGATCAGCATGGAGCATCTGGAGAGGGCTTCTTTGAAATGCTTAGGGCCTATCAAGGGGACAAAGTTGACCAGCGAAGCCCTGCTCCTGAGAAACTAGAGGACATGCTGAATGTTGGGCCCAAGCAGGGCAGCATCGATCTTCCGGAGGATGCCGTTGACAGCCAACCTCCGAAAGCCAGAGACAAGCCCCCAAAGAGACGGACTAAATCTGAGACAGGGGGCGAGTCCATATTCCGTAAACTTCGGAACGTGCGGGGTGAGTCGGACTCCCCCAGAGCGGGGTCTGATGTCGAGGACAGCCGTACAGAGGACATGGGCCCGTCTTTCAAGCCCTGGGTGTGTCAGAAAAGCTTTGCCCACTATGATGTTCAAAGCATGCTGTTCGACCTCAACGAAGTGACACAGTTGCGCCAGATTGCAGGCAAGAGGAAAAACACCACCACGGGGGCGTCTGCTGCTGCCGTCGCCTCAGCTACCTCCACCCTCTCGTCCACGCACAGCCTGCCTTACAGCTCCCCAAGTGGCAGCCAGGAAGACCTCAGTTCTAGGGACAGTCCTGGTCTGGACGCAGGGGACGAACAGAGCAATGAGATGCTGCTATGTTGCCCCTGCTTCCGCAACGAGATAGGAGCTGATGGCAATGGGAGGCGCAGATTGGGAGTGGGTGGGGCAGGGTATCATGGGCTTGTGGCTGATGGGACCCTGAGTGCGGACGGAAACTTGTACGAAACATCTGTGAGCACGCACTGCACCAATGCTGGAGTAGCAGTGCTAGAGGGACCAAAGGAAGGGCCCAGCACACTGAGTGAAAAGGGCAAACAATACATTGTGGAGCACGTAGACCTGGGAGCCTACTACTATAGGAAGTTCTTTTACCTTAGGGGTAAGACTAATTTAACTGCTTTCATTATCTACTCATTAAAATAACATTTGATATCACCCCACAGATGTTTTTTTTAATAAAAAACAAAATGTGCTTGTTTCTCTGCCCCTTTCTCCACCTTAGATCACTGGAACTATTTTGGGATGGACGAGGCGCTGGGTCCAGTGGCAGTGAGCTTGCGCAGGGAGAAGCTGGAGGAGGACAAGGAGCATGGCCAGCAGTATAACTACCGTGTCATCTTCAGAACCAGCGAGGTCAGACATAGTATCCTCTCCTTCCTACAACCCCAAGTTCAACCTCAGCACCACCACATCACATCAATCCTTCATGCTGCGGAGTGAAACTGCCCACAGAATTTAATACACAGCCTATTATTATTTGCACCAACTCGCACACATATCATGTTCATAATTTTTTATCATATCAATTTAATTTTCCACTAAAGAAAAGTAAAAAAAAAAAAAAAGACAGTTAGGTTATTATAGCTTTTAGAAAGAAAGAAAATTTGATCTGCCAAGAAAATTGCGCTTGTAATATCTAATATGTTTAAAGAAGGTGAATAGTTCAAATGTTACTATGCCTGCTACATACTAGGAAGACCGGCCCAAGGTAAAACCAGTCTCAGTCCTTGTCTTTTATCATGCAGCCAGCCCTGGGACTTTTCAGCTGTCTCCCAATATCAGCAATGTGAGAAGAAACTTGAGGAAGTGCACTTATCTTTTAGCCTCCAAGGCCTGTCAGTGCCCAACAACCTCAAACCACTGTGTGGAGGATGTTTTAGTAAAAATAGAACATCCTATTTGGTTGCAATGTTGACTCCTGTCTTCTGTGTTTGGTTTTGGGATTTTGGCTTTAAATGTTCTGTTTATTATACGGACGTCCATTCCCAGACAGAGGGTGAAGGCACTCGCCTGGGGCTGTTTGTTGTGGATTGAAGTAGGACAGGTGCATGCGATTAAACCCCCACACATCAGCCTGAAGTACCACAGGACCCCTGCCCCCTTCCCTACCTTATAAACGTGGGGAACACAGGTCCATTGTAAACACAGACCCTGCACAGCCTCAAGCTCGTAGGAGAGAAAGTCTTGGTCCATTCCAGCTGCCTATGATAGCCGAGTGATTGAGTCCACTCCCAGAGCCCAGCACAATGCAGACTCTGTGTACACTGAATACTTGGACAAGCCCTCCCACCTCTTCTTCCTCAGTTCCACGTTCTATTTACCCAAGGTCTTGAGTCATCATTATCTTGTTGTTTTATGTCACTTTAACTTTTAAGGGTACGGTAAGAGGAGGGGATCAGTTTTTCTTCTGGTCTGGGTCGCCATGTTTTGCTATCCGCTACATTCTCCATGAGATTCCTGAGAAGCATTCTTCCTCTTTTCACATTCCTCCGTTCAATCTATTGCTCCCTGTCTCGCACCATTCAGCTGACCACTCTTCGAGGTTCTGTCCTGGAAGATGCTGTGCCTTCCACCTCGAAGCACGGCACCACCCGGGGGATTCCTATCAAGGAGGTGCTGGAGCACGTTCTCCCTGAGCTGGATCTGTCCTGCCTCAGACTGGCCCTCAACACACCCAAAGTCACTGAGCAGCTGATGAAACTGGATGAACAAGGGGTATGAAGATAAAGCATGAGAGCGTATTATTTTACAGAATCAGAACTTGTTTGCAGCTTTGTACAATTGCTTGCCTGGCTTTCAAGAGGAGGAGAATTTTTTTTTTTTTGGGAGATCCTACCTTGTACTCTGTCCTGACACGATCTGTTGAAGAAATATTGTGTCTGCTATTGTTGCTGTCCCCCAGCTGAGTTTTCAGGTGAAGGTGGGGGTGATGTATTGCCGAGCGGGCCAGAGCACCGAGGAGGAGATGTACAACAACGAGATGGCTGGTCCCGCCCTGGAAGAGTTCCTCCAACTGTTGGGGGAGAAAGTTCGCCTCAAGGGCTTCACCAAGTACAGAGCCCAGCTGGACACCAAAAGTAACGACTCCCAACACACCTCTACGTCACACATACACCTTTTGTCTGTATTCAGCAGTGCCCCAGGTTGTGGAGCATCTCTAAAGCAGCCAATTATTGGAGCTGAGATGATGCCTGCTCTCATGTATGACTGTAGATGTAATGTGTTTTTTTGCGGCCTAGCCCACAGCCTCAGCTTATTATTACTAGCAGCAGTCCTGCTGTGAGTTAGTTTCACTTTAGTTTCACATTGCACTACACTTTATAGTTCTGAGTACTTTGCTCCTTTATCTTGCTTAAGATCAAATGCCTCTTTTCACTGGACCTAATTTTTTCCACTGTAGGCTTGTCCTTGTGACACTTTCACTTTACTTTTCATCTCTTTTATGTCCACTACAGTAGTGCTTCAGTAGTACTAATGCTTCCGTAGATGTGTGTTACTGCATCGATCTTTGGGGAATCTAGCTTGACTTAAATTTGGTAATTGGATGGGAAAGTTTGTAATTTCTGGTTTGTGGCCTTGTTGTCCACAAATAAACATTGAATACAAAATATTCAAACATTTAGACACAGTCCATTGTTCTGTAAACTTTAATGTCACAAAAGAACTGAAAAGGCTCCACTTACAGGTCGGTGCTTAAGCAGAACAATTGATTGAGCGTGGTTTTGACAGTCATTTTATCCAGACTGACATCGATCCACACTTCGCTATTGTCTAACTGTTTGGGCTACATTGAAATTGCATCCTGTCTTGCATAGGAACCATAGAGCGCACACACAATATACGCGTGGAAGAGATGGATTGCAGTAATTGTGCAATGGGCCTCAACAGTGTATTGCTATTTTCCCTGCAGCGGATTCCACGGGTACTCACTCGCTGTACACGACTTACAAAGACTATGAGATCATGTTCCATGTGACGACTCTGCTGCCTTACACACCCAACAACAAACAACAGGTAATGATAGAGAGCCCAGCCTTTGTGGCACACTATTAGTTGTGTACTAGGAAATGTAAAGCCATTTTGAGGACTGCATTGTATGACCATCCAACCTTCATTCTACTTCATTTTTATTTGAAATCCCATGTCATTAAATGGATTGCACCATATCACTGGTCTGACTTTGCCTTCAGATTCAAATGCCATACTTCTCTCATTAAGACTGTGTTGTGTTTCGGTCACTAGTTGCTGAGGAAGCGCCACATAGGGAACGACATCGTGACCATCGTATTCCAGGAGCCCGGAGCTCACCCCTTCACCCCGAAGGCCATTCGCTCTCATTTTCAACACGTCTTCATCATTGTACGGGTGCACGATCCCTGTTCTGACAACACGTGCTACAGGTGGGTTGCAGGTTGTGTTTGATCAATAATGATCAACCCATTAAGCGTGGAACTGTACGGTGTACAGCAAGTCTTTTTTTCTGTTTACATGATATGTGGTTCGTCAAAGAAAGGAAGGAAGGAAGGAAAAGCAAGTGTTGGTGCATTGGGCATTTGTGCTGAACAAAACCTCTTCCTGGATAAGTACAGGTTTCTAAAAACCTGACAACATACTGAAGCCTTGGAAAGGTTTCCAGTGTACCGTCTCAGAGAATTACGAGTCTGGAACTGCGACTGACACTGAGGTTAAGTTATAAAAGAGGCGGTTTACATGCTGAAGTGTAGCTCATGGTCCAAAAGTGAACTCCTTGAAATACAAAACAACCTTAAAGGAGCTGAAAACAAAGATAGTAACAGGATGCCATATCTACAGACTACGGGGACTCATCACAATTTGAAGTAGGCCAGACAGGCCAGGCCCTGTACCAATGTGATGGCAGTTTCAACCACTGTGCAGCACTGGGCCCTTTTGATGGGAAAGCTCCAAACCACTTTCAGTGCCAGCAGCAATGTTTTTTATTCTCCAGTAGCATTAAGACAAAAGCATGGACTGGAAGGCATGGGTAAAACATAAAAGCCTGTTGCGTGACTGCCCTGTCTCTCTGTATTGTGCGTGTTCATGTCTACTGTATGTCTGCATCAGTATACATTAGTTTGATTACAATGAAATGGAATAGATTAGCCCTGCAGTAGCTGTCCAACTGCTGGGAGTCCTCCTCCTCCTTCTTCTCCTCCACGAGCCGGTTCTTTTGCCTCGTGATGATCAACTCAGGGGCGTTCACACTCATGCATCCTTACCCCACCGCACACACACTTTCTGATCTCAGCACACACACAGATATTACACACACACATTACACATAGTGGCTCCCTCTCACTCTCCTACTCCCATTTCTCCTTTTTACCTCTTTGTCATGCTCACTTGCACACAGTTACACACACATGAACACACTTTTTCCCATGCACACAAATTCACTCAGAGGCTCGCTCTTTCACACACTCCTATAATACAACCCCCCCACCACCCCCATCTTCTCCTCCCCTCCCCCCCGCCTGCCACTTTGCCTTTGGGCAGCGTGAGCCGGAATGGTCTGAAGGAGTTAGCGCCATGCACATGAAGTGCTCTCTCCACCCGGACATGCATGTGAGCGGGGAGGATTGTTGAGAGTCCCTCAGAGCTCCCAGAGTCCATCTCAGGAGCGGACGGGTAAGGCCAGCCTTCTGCCTCTCAGCTCGCACCTGCATCAAATTCAAGCTATTTTTTGGGGGGGCCCTTCTTATCTCCGACTGGCAACTTCCTTTTCTCTGCCCGGCTACTTCATCCCATCGGCCAGTGGACACCTTCAGCTTGCTTTTACCATAAAAGGGGCATGTTTTTGTTTAAACTCTGGGAAAAGTGAACGGGTGAAATGCTGGTTCTCCTGGTTTACCTGATGATGAAATGGAGAGGCGCGTGACACAGAATCCTTGAGTCTTGCTACCCCACCCAGAGAAACTTGCACACTACCAGCCTTCTCTTCTGTGGACGAGGCACCACAGACGTCACAAAGACTTCACTCCTGACTGTTTGTCACAAGTCTTTCCATGGATTCCCTTCTGTAATGGTTTGGAAAGGATTCTGTCCCCAGACGAGAGAACCCAGGCTACAAAGATTTCCCACGCCGTAGCAAGTGGTAAATCTCGAATGTCGGATTGTAGCTACAGAGAGAATCCAGTTATCAGGGAATCTTTGTCACCTCGATTGCGACGAAGATTTGGGATATTGTGCAGTAATACTTTAAGGACCATGGTTGCTTTTTGGTGACACCAGGAGGTAAGGAATACCGCAGGGATTTGTGTTGTAGTGTGTTAACTTTGCTAAAACCATGCAGATTAGTTGATACAGTGACTTTGCCACTCAAAGGAATCAAGCTCTATGGATTTCAGCTGATTGCTAGTCATACATTTGCAAACATAAACCTAAGCACACACAACACATTCTTACACACTCATCACCCATCATGTCATAATGTCTGTCTTGTGACCATGTCAAAAACGGAACATTTTTATTCATAGAGTTTTCGAGAAATACAGACTGTTATGATTTGTTTGATTCATCCGGTTATTAATAGCCTGTTGTTGCCTGCTGCTGAGTTTTGGATAATGCTCAGGTCATATTGAGCCAGACCAGAGCATTAGAGGAGTAAGTGGCCCAGGGCCAGCGGGGTGCTAATCTGCTGCTTTCAACCACTGCCTGAAAGTCACACGGGGCCAGCGAGGCGGATTGCATAACTAGACCTTTGTTTGGGAAACGTGGGCTGTTTGTGCTTGCTAGCTCCAGCCGCTGCACCGC
Source organism: Chelidonichthys spinosus (assembly GCA_029853015.1). Classification (NCBI taxonomy): domain Eukaryota; kingdom Metazoa; phylum Chordata; class Actinopteri; order Perciformes; family Triglidae; genus Chelidonichthys; species Chelidonichthys spinosus. The sequence goes on along the minus strand of CM056833.1, from coordinate 12,658,963 downwards.
TTCTCCATACCATGATGTAGCAGAGAGTGGCAGGGTGGCAGCACTGCGAGCCGGTTTGTCAACTGTGATTGGATGTATAGAATTTATATTCCGGGTGTAGTCAGGCGTAGTTCACAACATTTCTGCCAAAGGCTATGACTGTTATTTGTTGAATGGACTGGGTGGAGACTTGTCAGGGCTGTCACATCAGCTTATCCAATACCATGGCTCGGTTTTCATGCACTAATGTTCTTAGAGTATATGCTACCGATTTACTGTATGTGTGCACAAGCTCTGTATATGCAGCTATAGTGTGTATAAACATGCTGCCAACTGAGTGATATTCCAAGCGTGTTGTCCCAGTTAGTAAATGAATCCCAATATGTTTGAAAGCACTCTTCTGAATTTGTTCTACACCGAGATGATCTTATGAACAACATGAATGAGAACAACAATACAACAATACCTACACCTGCTAACTAATTTATTGTAATTCAACTCCCAAGCACAGCCATTGTGTGCAAATGGAATAGGAGCAGAAGAGGGTAACAAGAGGAGAGCCTTGCCTGTAGGAACAACCTCCTTCATACTGACTAGTGAAACAGGTCAAAGGCAACAATACCTTCAGGGAAACTATGTAAAGATGTCTCTGCTGTGCTGTTTGTTACTGTAATATAACTTTTCCCAGTTATTTGACCATCATGGAAATAAGTCATGTTCACTTGTCATGTTTCAGTTTAAAGTGTAACATTTTATTGGTTTCATACTATTTCTACTTCATATTATTTAATTCTACTTCGATGCATTTGTCTGAATTTTAGGTTTTCCTTTATATTTCCACAACCTTTAAAAAAAACAATCATTTTATGACACAAAACTCAAACCCTTCCTCTCGTTTTCCCTTTCTGCAGTGTGGCTGTCACACGTTCCCAGGACGTTCCCTCCTTTGGCCCACCAATCCCCAAGGGCGTGACCTTCCCTAAGTCCACTGTCTTCAGGGACTTCCTGTTGGGCAAAGTCATCAACGCTGAGAACGCGGCCCACAAGTCAGATAAGTTTGGTGCCATGGCGACGCGCACACGGCAGGAGTATCTTCGAGACTTGGCCGAGCGTCATGTGACCAGCACTCCCGTAGAACCCACTGGGAAGTTCCCCTTCATCTCGCTGGCGCACAAACGCCGGGAGAAGGTGCGTCCGTACAGCGGGGCGGAGTTGCGGAGCCTGGGGGCTGTGACCTGGCAGGTTCATGCCGAAGATCAGGTCGCTGGGGCTGAACGCGAATGCCTGTTGGCCATTTCAAATGACTTCATCATCCTGTTGGATCAGGAGGCCAAAGCCGTCGTGTTCAACTGCGCCACGCGCGATGTGATCGGTTGGTCAACTGGGAGCCCCGCCTCCATGAAGATCTACTATGAGCGTGGCGAGAGCGTGTCACTGCGCTCCATCAATAACAACACAGAAGACTTTGGAGAGGTTGTCAAGAGACTGGAGGTCAGTGGGACACTACTACTGTCTGACAGTATATCTCATACCATCTGCTGCATCTCTGTGAGGTTACACAGAGCCACACACCCCGTCTCTGCTTTTAATGAACACGCTCTATCCTTGATCACTATCTAATCACTAATGCATACGTTTATCATGACATTTACATTTAACTAGTTACCTGAAAAGCATGTCCAATACGGGTAAGACGGTGGAATAAGCATACATTTCACATTTCACAATAAAGCAGCCATTGAGTACAAAGTTCAGGGCTTTTTGGAGGATCCATGTAGCCAGCCAACAGGTATGCAGGCAAAAGTGCTCTTTCAGTGGTATCGGTGACTTCCAGTCCTCTCTGATGTGTGTTATATCTCTCCGCTTCCTTGACAACGGCAGTACGACGAAATATTATAGTAACATAAGGGCGTAGCCTCAAATTATACAGTCACCAAAAAGCCACAGCCGTTGTGTTGACTCTATGATTATAAGTCATGCTGAGCACAATACACTGCGATTTGATATCATTACTGAGGTTTTCGGTGTGGTGTAGGTACAGCAGTGCTTTTTGATGAGGCATTTGGATGATTCTGCCGACACTGCATTTCTCTCTTGACGGTAAACAAGGTAAAGATTTACTGTTGCCTGCTGCCAGTGTTGGCACGTGCCCTTCTCCGCAGAGTGGGAATAAAGCTGGAACTCGATTCTTACTATTCTACGTACTATTTACTATCAGATAACTGCCTATAGGTAGAGGAAGACCCTGACATAATGGTAGTCTGCTGTCATGGGAGTGTGCTGAATAATTTAAATTCAACTGCTTAGTATTCATAGTATGTAACTGAGATATGTGCCTCAGCTGGGGTGAGAATACAGCTAGTCCAATGCACTTTTTTTCTGATTCGTCTCACCTCCACTCCCTCTCTCTTATCTGTTTTGTAGCTGTTGACCAAGGGCAGCCAGACCACAGAGATGACCCTGCGCCGTAACGCTCTGGGCCAGCTGGGCTTCCATGTCAACTTTGAGGGCATTGTTGCCGAGGTGGAGCCCTATGGCTACGCTTGGCAGGCTGGGCTCAGGCAGGGCAGCCGATTGGTGGAGATTTGTAAGGTTTCGGTGGCGTCGCTGTCTCACGAGCAGATGATCGACCTGCTCAGACCTCCGTTACTGTCAAGGTGGTCATCATCCCGCCACATGAGGACTCCACGCCACGCAGGTAGAGTGGATAGAGATGATCCTAAACTCTGCTTTATGCAGTTGCCTGTGGCTTTTTGCGGCTGTCCCTTTCTAACTGCAAACACTTTGTTTGCCAACAGAGGCTGCTCAGAAATCTACCACATGCCGCTTGTGGATTACAAGAACCACAAGGAGGGCATGCCCTACGAGTTAAAGTTCCCTTTCCGCCCCACCAACAACAACACCAAGTGGCCACGCACCTCATCCAGCCCTCAAACACGCGCCGCTGGCACAGGAGGAACGCTCATCAAGGCCCCGCCCACAGACTTCACAGACCGCAACTCCGCTGCTATTCCCCGAAGTGTGTCGAGCGACGGGCGACCCCTCAACCCCAAAAGGTCACATAATGAATATGATGCTGTTATGAAACGTGCAGACACACTGAACACAAAGCTGTATGCCTGCAGCACTTGGTGCAGTTTTTAATTACATTCCTGCGCCGTCACAGATACTCCCCGGGGAACGACAACTATGCCCTCGCCTGCTCCATCGTGATGGGCCGCACACTGCAAAACACCAACTCTCCTTCCAGCCTCCCCTACACCGACGCCATGAGCACCAACCAGTGGAGGCAGAAGTCTATGCCTGATGGGTAAGTTCTTCTGCCGCTCATTATGGGTTACATTACACTTAATTGGCCCCCTGGCAACGTAGGTGACCTTCCTCATCTTCCCTCTAGGTTTAATAACAACAACTGCCAGTCCCCTGTGTCATCTGTGCGACAGGTGGGAGGTGAGGGGGCCAATGGGATCAAAGCGTGCTCTAGCTCTAGTGTTGGATGGTCTCGAACTGGGGAGAGGGAGAAAACCAGTGCAGGTAAGAGGAGCTCCAAACTCTGTAATAATGTAAAATAAAACATGTTTACCATGCTCTCACTTTTCAACAGAGCTCATTACCCATATGTCTTTGCTTCTGACAGACACTGTAGTTTCCAAGGTGGTGATTCCGCGACTCCAGTCATCAGAGCAGGGCAGCCACGTGTCTCCTAACAAAAGCACTAAGGTGAGCCAGAATCAACAAGCAGCTTACTGGATGTAATCCCATCGCTCATATGTGATGGTGGTTAACGAGTTAATCAAGAAGACCCTGTGGTTTCCAGGCTGGTCATGGTCGTGTGTATTTGATTAGGAGCTACAATATGTGTATACCAGCCTGCAACGGAGCAAAGTCCTTAAATAATGACAGTGATTGAGCTTGTAATTTCATTTGTCATCCCGAAATAGCCGGACGCCCCGTATTCATCCAGCCAGTCCAGCAGCAACACACTCTCGAGCAACGCCTCCAGCTCCGCTCACAGCGACGAGAAGTGGTACGAAGTCGGCTCACGTTCAGGAGTGCGGATCGATCTCGAGCTCAACGGCTATCTGCAGGGGACCTCCACTGACAGCGGCATCGATGCCACTTCCTTCACCGCTACACAAAGCAGCACAGCTTCCTCCACTGGTGCCTTCAGGGCCAAAGACAAAGTCCCATGGCAGGATGACACCACAGCCAGCCAGAGGTCCACGGACTCTTCACCTCCAACACCAGACTCTCTTGTCGCCATCGGAGGCAGCGAGATCCCAGCGAAGAGTCCATCAGCCTTTCCCCCAGTTCCTGATAGTGGTGCCTACAGCCAGAGTGATGCCGCCTCCCACTCCAGGTGTGCTACTGTTCTGTTTGCGTCAGCTGAGGAATTTGTGGCTTTGCATTAATGTTTCATCAAATAGGCTGATTCATTGTAGTCCAGATATATCCTGTACCATCCCAGATGCAAAAGTCCAAAGCACTGCGGTATGGCATTACATGGAGGGAGAGAAGAATGAAACTCTGTGTGTGTGTCTGTGTCTGTCTGTGTGTGTGTGTGTGTGTGTGTGTGTGTGTGTCTGTGGTTTTGCATTTGCACATATCTGCTTCTACCAGTATCCATGATAGAAAGTGCTTGAAGTTGCTAGAAATGCAGACTGTGAGCTCAGCACGGTTCCCTCTAAATCCCACTTCCTTTTGAATCAACTAAAGCTTTTCCACCGTCTCCTCTTCACTCAGCCAGAAATAACTCTGTTCCACCAGACCTGTACATTGGCAGCTTTGTTTTATACTATGTGCATACACATGCACGCCAGCATGCAGGCACAAAACTTTCTGTTTGAAAATTCAAGCTTTTATGTCAAACTATGGAGAAATGTTATTTGAAGTTGCGAGTTGAAAATAATGTGCAAGGACAGTATGTCCTATTTTTTTTTTTATCTAAAGGCATCAGTTGTGCAGAGATGGTAAGAAATGTACTGATGGAGCAGGTTTACTAAGGGTTTTTAAGAGAATCTGTTTGTCTTCTGTTTATATATGCGAGTAGTTTTAATGCAACTGCTACACACTAACTGAACCAAGGAAAAAATAAAATGAAACAATTAAAACCTTAACATAAGCAGTCTGGACACATGTCTCACCTCCCTCCCTTTTGCTCCAGCACACTCAGTTCTGGCAACTCAGGGAGTCCGATGGACCAGGGGCAAGACGAGGCCGCTGCTGCAGCCACCTCACCTACATCACCTACATCATCTAAGAGTTTCTACCCTCGTCAAGGAGCCACCTCGAAGTACCTGATTGGCTGGAGGAAACCTGGGGGAACCGTCAACTCTGTGGACTTTGGCAACACTCGCAAGTAAGAAGGGGAACTGTGTCTCCTGTAGTGCTGCATTTTCAGAAAGTGATCATTAAGTGTAAATATTAGTCCCTCTGACGATCGGTAATGTGAATATTTTGTTATTGTTTCTCTCACAGACTGCTCACCTATTTACTTATTTTTAAAGTAAACCAATACCGCCACCATGTGGTGAAACTGTATTTGAAACAGATTTTTCGTTTGGTTCCCTGACGAAGGTTACTAAACATAACTGCCCTTTTTCATTCTTTCAAGGCAGCATACGCCTCATTGTTTGGCCTAAAGGACAATTGCATCACTCATGGTTGATGGCAACTGTTAACTAATCACACTGCATAGCCTCTCAAACGATCACACCTTGTGAATCAGTTATGCGTCGTGTCAGGGGCAGGTTAATATCACAGAGAATAGTTGCAGCTCTTATCATTCCCAGATTCCCATCCAGTCTCAGAATTTCAATGACTGACATTTAATCACAAGCATGCTTTTCTTATTCTTGGCTGCTACCTCCATTACCTTTCCGATTTTCTATATAATGTGTGTTATTTGGAATTAAGTATTCCCGCTCTGAATTAAATCTTGCTTTTATCTCCAGACGGCACCAGAGCGATGGTCTGCTGGGTGGTCAGCCGCAGCTCAGGGCCAATCTCCGGGGCTCCCAGTCGCCCCAGCGCAACACTGCCAAGTCCAGCCTGGAAGAAGACTTGAAGAAGCTCATCACACTCGACAGCCCCCCACCAACTACAAACGAAGAGAAGGTACTCAGAAAGGCTGTTGCCTAACTGTCTATAATGATAGTACAGTGATTCCTGTACATCATTTTTGTTTAGCGGTACAATAAACAGCCAAATAGGATCACAAATTTGCATTTGCGATATCTTCCTCTTTGTTTTACCTGTGTCCTGTCACTTGTCCCTTTCCATCCTGGTCTGAAGCCGCTGTTTCCGGGTCCGCCTCCCACTCGCCGCTCCCTCCAGAGAACCCTGTCGGACGAGAGTATTTACAGTGGGCAGAGGGAGCCATCCGGCAGTGGACAGCGCGACACGCCTACTGACCTTCTGTTCAGCTGCTCCACCATGCCACGCTCACCCACCACCCGCCACGGACCAAGCCGACGAGCGTCACACAAATCCCTGGGTGAATGTTCAGTCTTAATAGCTGATCATAGCAGTGTGATACATATTCCTGTGGACCGTTTTTTGAAGATGGAACAAAAGTAATGAAGTATGATAATGTCTTGGATAATAAGGTTTGATCTAAAAAAAACATAAAATAGACACCGATCTCAGTTTAAATGTAGCATCGCTGTCGGTTGTCAAACATCTCTGTTTTTCCGTCATGGGAGAACAGATACAAATGCTGTCCACTGTGTTTTACTCTTCTGTTTCTCCTTCCCAGGAGACTTGTCAGCCCCAGAGAGCACAGATCTGGAACAGGAGAGGAAGAGGCAGCAGCTGCAGGACGCTGCCCTCATGCCACTGCCTGACACTGGGGAAGATCGCCCGCTGGACTGGGCCCATCTGGTAGATGCTGCCAAGGCTTTTGAGGGTAGGCACACATTTTGATTTAATTTCCTCCCCAAAATCATTGGAAGTGAAGGTTAATGACTGACATTGCTTTTCTGGTGGTAGGTGTGGCTGAAAAACCCAACTGCCATCATCCTCCTCACCAGAAGATGGCACAGTTGGTCCATATGTTCTCTCTCCAAGTCTAATAATACATCTTTTAACTGTTTTTTTTATTCAGAGCAGAGGCTAGTCTTCCTAGCAGCCCAAGAGGAGAGCTCCATGGCTGAGATTGCAGCAGCCACCAGCCCCCAGCAGGCTGAGCCTCAGGCAGCCCCGCTGAGACAGCCCTCGCCAGGGTAAGAGGCCTCGGGTTCATGGCCTGAAACCAGTGTTTGCTTTAATCCACTGGTGTCCAGCATTGTACCATAGAAGTCCTTCCATATTTCACGCCAGTGCAACCCACAGCAGCTGATGTCACTAACTACTCCTCCACTCTGGTTGACTGCATGCTAAAGAGTAAAATCAGCAACTGTAGTGTTAGAAATGAAAGTGAACCTCCGCAGGACTTCAAAGGTGGTGCAGCTTTAACCACTGCTTCACTCTCATGTTTCAGTGTTTGTTCCAGCTAATGTCCTGGTTGTCCCTTTTTACAGAGAGACTCCAGCCTGCCTGATGGGGAAGGTCAGCCAGCTGGAATCAATGGTGAAGGGGCTACAGGAGGACTTGAAGAAGGTGAGTCTCCTTTCAATAAGGTTGAAATCTCCTAAAACAACACAGACTGAGACTAACGACATGTGATACATCTGGTTTGTTAATTGTGTTACTTGTTTTAAACAGGGCTTTACGTACAATAAGTAGATATCAAGAAGCTATTGTTCTGTAGACAGCCCTATTCAAAAACTAGGTGAAAACATTTTCAGAGCTTGTTTTTTGATTTCTTATAATGGTATTCTTAGACATAGATTTGTAATAAGCCTGTACAGACCTGGGAAGTATCTTCTTGCCAATGTTGTACAGAAGCGCTGTCGATGAAATGAAATTGCATCAAAAGTAAAACCTAGATCACACTGCTCACGCTTCTCTTTTTGCCACCAGGAAAAGGATGCCAAGGCGTCACTGCAGGCTCAGATCCAGAGCCTGCGGGAGGACAACCAGCGTCTCCTGGAGGAGTCCTACAGCGCCTCCGCCAAGCTCAAGAAGTTCACAGAATGGGTCTTTAACACCATCGACATGAACTGATGCACACGGCTGCAGACTGCTCTACGTTAGGAGTTTGACCACTACTCAAGCTGATCTGAAACTTGGTCGTTCGGTGTTGCACACACAACCGGATTACTTATAAAAAAAACTCACAACATGAACTGTTTCTCTTGGGCTTTCACAAACCAGTGCCACCATGGACTTACACGTCATCCGTCTTCAGCCTTGTGGATCTGTGGTGTAATCACCATGAAAGCCTTTTGGGAAAGATCAGGGGGGAATAGATGAAAAAGAGCAGTATAACAGCTGTGCGTCTCGATTTTTGAGCAGCATGCACTCCCTAGCTCAGAATTTCACTTGCTTTGTGTCCGACCTAATGGATTGTTGGTAACCCTGCATGTCAGAGGCAGCAAGATGTCGCAACTAACCTAAAGGGATTTAAAATTACTCTTCCCATTAATCTCCCCAGCTAACCTAATTGATACAAGCGAACAGATTTTTCCAATTAAAAATCACGAACACAATATAAAATGTGTTCCACCCATGCAAGAGTTGGTGAAAATAATCCCACATTCCTCTGATAGAGGGTTACATTTCTTTTTACATTTAAAGAATTAAGTGACAGTGTGTTGTAAAGTAATTGCTGTTCCGTTTTTTCCCAATTCAGTGATATCACTGCATATTTTTTTATTACTGACCAAAAGAAAAGAAAAGATGACGGGTGATGTCATCCCCCATAAAACACAATGCTTTTTCAGTCCCGGTGTAGGTAGGTACACACAGACAGACCTCCTGCATAGCACAACTGTAAACACTGTAAGGTCAAGTCTGTAATGCCTATGTAATAAGACGTGTGTCAAATGTTTAACTTCTCAAGGGTTAAAAGCAAGTAAAACTTGTAAAGGACTACTGGTCACAAGCTGATGAAAAGAATATATATTGTAAAGTCACAGAACAGTATGCGTGCCATAAAGATAGACACCGACAGTGTCACTTATTCAGATTATTGTAAATATATGATGTTAACATTTATTTTCTCACATCTGCCCTTGATAGGATATGTAAAGAGTATTTATGACAAAGATGATGGCCAAGAAAAAAATATGCAGTTATGCAGATTTCTGCATGTACTTATAATGGTCGGACTTCTATATCAGAATATATACACACTTTAAATCCAAACTGAGTTTTCAATAGGAGAAAGCTGACTCAAAACTAAAATACAGATTTGTATTACCTTACAGTTTATGCAGTGGATTGATTGACATCGCCACCTAGTGTTGACATCATGTCCTCCATCCATAGCATGCTTAAAGGCCTCAATCTGATCCTTATTTTCTCACTAGATTAAATCGGTACTGTTCGATATATGGTTACATAAATATTGTGTAAATCCTGAAATTCCTGCTACAGAGAACTCTGTAGTGTGTAAATCTGCTTGTAAACCCGACCTGAACCTGGTCTGCAGATAACCACACATGGTCCCTATTTAAGCCTCATTAACGTTTCCTTTTGTACTCCGATACTGTGCAACTGTATATAAGGACAATTTGATATTCATCAGAATTTGCACCTTCATTCTTATTTTTTAAGATTATTTTTTTGATGTATTTCTGCTTTCTTGGCTAGGATATAGTGGAGAGTGAAATGAGCAATGTGAAAGATAAATGGGGGGAGGCATAAGACAGGACAAAGACCATGAGCCGGACTCAGACGGATGAGTCACAGGCCCCGAGCACAGCAGATCGCCCCTGCCACCTTCATTTTTTAACATGTGTGACAGCATGTGATTCTGTTTCCACTGAGCTGTGTTGTGTAAAAAATGTTTATATCTATTAAAGATATTTTGTTGAATTACATTTTGTCTCACAGGGTGGTCTTTGTGTGTGGCAGATATATATATTTACACAACATTAATTTGGAATTCAAGAGGAGAAATTAAAGAAAAAGTCAGACAAAAACAGGAAGTCCTTCTGATGTGGCTTCCGGAGTAAATGGATACCTGTCAGTGGCCTGGCAGGAGGTGGCTGACAGCTGTTGTATTGTGATTAACAGAGAGCTGCTGTGTTTTCCACTTAGACGTGATTACACGAGGCAGTCGCCTTGACACAGATGAGCCTCAATCAGACAGATTGATTTATGACGATGACCTGACAGACACCCGGATGAAGACATGAGCCATTCATGGGTCCAAGCAATGACTGGACTGGGATGTCTTGCAGAAATGTGCAGCCATGTTGTTTGTTATTTTACCTTTTCCTTTTTGGGGATAATAAGTCAACTAGATTAAAGTATACGCTCACATGTTTTCACATAATACTACTAATAATACCCACATGTAGTCCACATTGAGAGAGCGGCTGGTAGCTTACAGTTGTCCCTAATGTCCGTGAAGGGGTCAGATTCTGATGTGATTCAAATGGAAGAGGTGAAAAATGGCTAAGGTGAAGATAATGTGAGGCTTCAGTTTCAGTTTCGTCTTTTCAGTGTTAAATTCCCTGCTTTCCCTCCACAGCAGCTCTGCTGGGCTTTACTTCGACCTCCAATGTAATGTCTGTCGATGCTAACATCCTCTGTTTAGTATTGACGCTGGTATTTAGCCCACATAGACGGCTGGTTTAGCCTGTTGTGCTAACGTTCGCTAGCACTAAACACTAAACATTTTGACTTGATACTAGTGAATTAGGATATATCCTCCAGGGGGCCTTGGATATCTGTAACAAGTTTCATAGCTACCATCCAACATTTAATGAGATATTTTAGCTGACTGACCAATTACCTTCCCTAGAGCCACGCTGCCAGCATGCCTAAAAAAAGAGTGAATTTCATATTAATGAGACTGGGAGATATCGACGTCTTACTCAGATTGCTGACGCCTCATATTAACTTCAGCTTAACTTCAGAACACTTTCTGCACAGAATGAGACTTTTGCCCTCCTGATACATTTTCAATGAGATGAGGGCATCTCTGAGTCAACAGTATCTCTTTCATCAAACATGTTCATGTAAAATATTGTTGTAAGATGAGCTGGAAACGTTCAAATATCTTCCCTCAATAATAATATCACTGTGTGCGGTTGTATTGCTCTCTGGCGGTGGTGTGGCTGTGAACAGGCTGCTCAATAATGAAGCATTAATGCAGATTATAGCAGGGCTGGCCCCCAGCAGATTAGAGAAGTCCCTGTCTGTCTGTCGGTGTCTGCCTGTCTGTCAGTCATCTTGTTAATGATGGCGCTCCTTAATGCCGGAGCAGCTCACGGGACAGGAAGATATGCTGATCGCAGGTCAGTGTGGGTCATATGTGTGACTTGTTTTAATCTGTGGGGATGTGTCGTTGTGCCACATTGCTGGATCTCTGTGTATGTTGGTGGTGGTGGTGTGAGGGGGGGTATAATACTGTAATATACAGCACTTGCTCTTTTCACAGTATTAGAGGAATGTGTGGGGTAAGTACCGTGGGCCGAAGAATGGTTTCACACTCTAATAGGCAACGCCACTCACGTGGGTGTGTGACCTCCGTTTCCCTTGGTTACCACATTTACTGAGAACAGCAGTTTTGAATTTTCCTAACTTCAACTGCTTTGGCATGAAGAAAATTGGGCTTCTCGTTTGTTTAGCTTGTTTAGTTTGGTTTGTTCATTCAAGGTCTTCTCGGTTTGTGAGGAATATTTGAAGTGCCTCAAATATTTTCCAAAAGCGACGAAGACGACGCTTTAAAGCCTGGACCTCTGAGCACACTTCTCAAAGAAACTGGTCAGCTGTTTCTGCCAACACAAACATTTGGACGTGAGCATCTTTGTGTGTTCACTTTGCATGCATGCATTCACAAATTGGCCATGCCATGTATTTCTGGAGTATCCTCCTCGGGGGCTTTTGGGATCTCATTTATTGCAGGAGGGGGAGAAAAAAAAGGTTCATTCGTCCGGGTTTGCCATTTAAGCTTGACTGATTCCAGACTTTCCATGAAGAGATAGGGAAGGAGGAGAACACAGACATGCAAGAGGGGAAATGCTCGAGACAGAAATAGAGTGCGTGTTTGCCATCCTCAAGCACAAAAATGGAATTTGTAGGAATGCAAGAGGGATAAAGAAATGTGTCTAACTTTGGATCAGAAAACAAGCGTCACACACACAAGCTTTGAATGGAAATTGAAAAGCGTTATCTCTGAGGTTGCTTGCTCAAAGAGTCTGGAATATATATTGAGAGCCTGCATCAGTGTGTGCTCAGTAACAGTAACTTGTTTTTATATCAGCATTTCAATATCCTAATGAAATGTTTCTCATTTTCAGCATCAGTGGGCGCTGCTGCAGTGTGCATCTCTCTGTCCTCCTTTCCTCTACACTGTTTATCCACTGCTCACACACACACACACACACACACACACACACACACACACACACACATGCTCTGTCTGTCTTTTTCCTCCCTCTATTTTCCTCTTTATATTCTCTCTAATTCCTTCATCCCTCCCCCTTTTCCAACTTGATCTGCCTCTCTATTGCACAACATCTCCCTGCCCCCCCTTCTCTCTGTCTCTCTCCTCTCTCTCTCTCTCTCTCTCTCTCTCTCTCTTTACACACACACACTTTTTCGCTCTCGCTCAGACTCAAGCACATGCAGACAGAAGGAGAGGGGGATGAACGAGGTGCACACATGTGAGGATCTCCTGAACTGCCAGGGCAAGGCAGGACTTGTGAAGAGAGAAGAACAAGAGGAGAAGAAATAGAGGAATACTGCAGTGACCGGCCAGCTTCTCTCTCTCTCTCTCTCTCTCTCTCTCTCTCGTTCTGTCTCTTCCTCGCTGCTTCACCGCTTTCATCACCCTGTCTTCTTCATCCCCTTCTCTCCCCCTCTGCCAATTATACCATGAACCTGCCCGCTGCTTGTTGCTAAGGGGGAGCCAACCGAGGGAACAAAGCGGACGAGGCATTATTTTGTTTCTAAGGTAATGAATGCTTCAGTGATAGCAACTGTCAAGTGTCACAGAATGATGTGGCATTGCACCGCTCGCCTGCTGAGATTGAACATGGGTTTTTTTTTTTTTGGAATATGCGTTCTGGGTGCATCTGGAGCACGGTTTTATGTGTGAACTCTTTGGTAGTTTTATTCAGTTTGTTGCAGTTGACTGGGTGACTATTGGCTTGCTTATTTGAGCCGTTGCAGAGGGTTCTGCTCTGTGACTGTGTGTGTGTGTGTGCAGTGTCCTTTTGTGTTTGTCTCCTCATAAATAGTTGTTTGCTCAGATTTGAGGTTGTGCATGTGCAGACACACACACACACACACACACACAAGGGCATATTGGTGCTCTCTGGCGGTGTTTCAGCAACAGTCCGTATTCCATCTGTTTCACTTTGACACAAGCTTTCAATTAGCATCTCGGACGGATCCTCTCTGGGGAGTTTGATTTGCATGCTTGAGCAACTCAATTGGGAGGAAGTTATTCTCTAGAATTACAGCTTCCTGTCCACAAGGGACCTATTGGCTTGTTTAAAGCAGGTTCCATGCAATCCATACTGCCTGCCTTTCCATACGGCCCTTGAGGAAGATGCAAAGTGTAGCTGTCTAATGTGCTCTAAAAAAAGAGCCCAGATGTGTTAGCCAGTGGGGAGTGCAGCACTCCGCACTTCTGGTGGCAATAACAAACAGTAAGGCGAGAGCGGATGATTACTTGTTCACTCATGCACATCACCACGCTCTGTGGTGTAATAGATTAAAGTGTTCAACTGTGGGGACAAAGCCACCTTACAGCACACATCCGCTGTTGTGCGAGCATGTGTTGCGTTGAATTCTAACTGTATCAGTTTTCCCCTCTCTCCACCAGAGCCATTATCTGCGGTTGTTCCGACTCGTAACATTGCACAGCTACAATTACATAATACAACTGCTCCAAATCCCTTGCTAGCGCCTGGCCCTTGGCAAGACGCAGTCTTATTAATTCAGTTATTGTATGAATGTTTTGCATTGTGCCCGCTCATGTGTGCTTGTCAAGAAGTGCTATCTGTGTCCTCTGTGCTTTCTCCTCTCAATAGCGCATCACAGTTCTTTTTTCCCCCCAACTCAAATAGCTGTCACAGTAAAGAGTGAGGCCCAGTGAGTCGTGTGATTATTATTATTTTTTTCCCCCTGGTGGCTTTATCCTCTACTTGTGTTTTAAGTACCGAAAATGTATGAACGTGTTGAACTTTTGTAATCCACCCTCTAACCCCTCTTTCCTCAGTATGATTAAGGGACTAATAAATGGTTTAATACATACAGGAGATAACAACGGTAAAGGGTAGGACTAAGGGGGTTCGTTGGAGCCCAGTCGTCATCATAGTTTATGGAAATCCTTAGTTAAGCAGAGTTCATTCTCCTGAGAGAGTGAGGGAGGGAGGGAAGGAGAGGGGAGACAGCCAAGAGTGATGGGGACTGTGTTACAGGTTGTAAAAACATCCCTTAAAGTCACGATGAAATGAAAAATGCCTTTTTAACCCTTTTAGATCACATCCCTGGTCGTATTGTGCAAAAAATATATTTTTTGTATTTTTATATCAAAATCTGATCATATTTCCTATCTGTAAAACAAAATATGACGCGTGCTAGTTCCAACCGATAATATCATGACATATGTCCATCCATCAACCTGCGACTTTTAGCAACATGGGAGGTGTGCCTCGAGCCACAGTCCCCTGTACCACCGTATCACGCTCCAGTCCGACAGGCAGATCTGAGGTCACCATCATATGATTGTAGCTAATGGATTCAACACTTAATACGTACTAGGCATAGTATAAAAGTTAAAACTATAGCGGCTCACATTGACCACGGTTCAGTATCACCTCAGTGAGGGTTCGTTCGTCGTGAACGTCAGTGTTTTTGTACAGAAAGATGACTCATCTCCCCACATGTGTCGGCTCACATCTGTGCTGTATACATAATTACTGCCATCCTGACTCCCCTGAGCTGATACTGTACTGCATTGGTTCCCAGCCTGTTTCCAGTTGAAGCGTTTTTTTTCAATTGGATATTTGACTCTATTCATATATATATATTTTTTCAATGTCAATGTTGAAAAATGTTATTTTCAGCTGACTTATAATGTGGATATATCTTTTTATTTGACTCATTAAAATGGCGATGTTCAACGCTTGACTTTGCAGCTTAGTTAATATTCAGGTGACACCAGCCTACCTTAAGCTCTCTTATCTGTCCCGTCTGTGACAGGCGTCTCATTTCCGTGACAGCAGCATGCATTTTGGCAGCTGAATGTCATGACGATAAAAGCTGGAGGAATCTTAGTTACCAGGGGAAAAGAAATGCTGACTGATGTTTATCGAGTCCTCATGTTCTTCCACCGTCCAATGGATGCTTAGTGTGGCATAAACGTGGTTCATCTTTTTCTTCATCAGGACCGAGTGAAAATGGCGGAGGGGTCCAGAGACCAGGGAGGCGTGGGCACTGCTGATTCAGAGGAGGACTCCCCCAATATGATTGTCTACAGAAAGGTAAGGCTGACTGTGTGTGCTACAGTAGGGATGGGACAATTAGGATTTTATCATCCATTGGGATAAAAAACATTCGCAATCCTCGATAGTGGTGAATTTCCATTATCGGGATTATTGTAAATATCGTCACAAGTGACTTGAAAAAGATGTCTAAAAAATATATATATATTTTTTAACTTTTATGTACATTTATATCGGGTGGATTCATGATCATTATTTAAAATGATTTGATTGTTTTGCACTAAAAAAGATAAAAAACAAAAAAAAGTTAATAAAATATATTTGTCTCTTAACAGAATGTAAAGTGATTACAGTATTTTTTAGCATATTTTGATGAGTATCGGGATTACATCGTGAATCGCGATGATTTTGTCCAGGACAATATTCCCATGCCTATGCGACTGTTTCTGGCCAATATGGAAAGGAGAAACATTCACTGCAGGAAATGACCCGTAAACGGCTCCTGACAGCCCACTGGTCCATATCAGTGAGTATCTACCGGGCACTGGATGACTCAGGTGTCAGGAGGCCTCGCTCTCAACCATCTAGAAACAAGCTCAACTCTCCCGCTCTCTCAGGGCCTTGGTCCTAACACTGTACCGCACCATCACTTGTCTCCAATGTTTTAATAAGCTCTCAATACCATCAGTAAGGGCTTCCGGGGCAAGTGAAAGGTCCTTTTCAGTGTCAAGGGTAATTAATTACCTTGTCACCATGGTGCCACACTTTTCAATAGCTGCTGTTTGATTGGAGAGGGTGAGCAGTATTGGTGGCTAATTACGTGGATGTTCGACTGGAAGGAAGTAGTTGGTTCTCGAGGGCCGGGATGGGGAACAGCCAATGACGGGGTTGTTATTCCTCCTCCACCAACGAATAGCTCGTTATTTCCCTGCCAGTACTCTGACAGCCCCCCCCCCTCCAAAAAAAAAGCAAGCTTTGATCAGGCTTAAACCATGGGATCCACTGCTACCCGCATGCCTGCTGTCTTGATTACAGTGAAAAGTGTTCTATAAGCTGTCTGGCTTGACAGATCCTGTCCCACTGTCCCAAATCTGTTGTTTCATCCTGCTCCTAATGATCGTCCATTCATAACGAGATTAGTGGAGGGATGGGCGAGACAGGATGTGAAGTAATTGTTGACAGCAGCTGAGTCAGTGGTAAAAATGTATCTTTCAGGCGCGTTTCTAACTATGTGTCACTGCGAAGTTCAGGGCTTTGTGACAACTTGAAGAATTTCCTGCAAACCTCCATCATGGTTATAAACACCTCCCCTCCGCAGCTCGCTCAGAAAAACTGTCAGGACCTCCTTTGTACTCGGAAACTTGATAAATCTCTAGCACTTCTTCTGATAGCAATGCTGCTGGGATTGTGTGCTATGAACAGTGTCACATGTCAGCAGTTGGCAGCATAAAGGGTAGTGGAAGTGCATTGCCAGCAACAATTCACTGGTCTACATTAAATTACTCAACCTGTTAGGTAGCGTTGGGCATTTCCAGTGTCTTAAAAACTGTGCCAGGCATCCAGGAAAGATAACCGATAATCAAATAAGAAGTATGAGCGTCATGAGACAAATGGCTTCTCCCCCTGAAGCCTCAATTTCATGACAGGCATCACATTGCTGTCAGAAATATTCGTCCACTGCACGTGGGTCTGCTTTGTTTGCGTGTTCGACATGCATTCAGTGTTTATTCAATTATGTCAATATTCTAAGAAGCTGTCCAGCTGCAAAGAGGAAATACTGCTGTAAAACTGTATCTTCATAGATTTCACAGCAGAGCTTCATTATGTAACATTACACATGCCTGGAGGCGACGCATTTAAGAGGCTAGTTTTTGCTAGTTTTGTCATTTTGTTGCCTGAGGGAATATTCATCATTTCACATTCTAGTCATACGCAGTGACAACAGACAGATGATTCTGAGAGTGACAGGATTTTTTCCCGCCCCCTTCCTTGAAAGTGCGATTTTTGATTTGAAGCTTTTGAGGAAGAAGGCTGAAGTGATTGCTCGTTAAGAAAAAAAATGTATTTTATTTTTACATATAAAGAGATATATTATAAAATATTTTTCTCAGTATAGGTTGTTAATGTTTAATTTAATGTGGTTTCTTGTATTTTACTTAAGTGTCACTCACTAGCTGAATATGTCAAAGAGGCCAAATGATAGAGAGAGGTGCTAGGTCTTTGAGGGCAGAGCGCCCATGGCCTCTGGACTCTGTGGGTCGACCGGCTGGCAATGGGTGAAGCGATGCTTGCAGAGAGGCAGATGGCCACCAATATGCTCAGCCGCCTGGGAAAACACTGGCAGTTTCATCCCAAAGGCCTGAGCCCCTGTCAGCTGGAAGACATCAGCACCTTACTGCAAGGAGCAAAAGGCTAGTGCAGTCCTAGTCAAGAGATACACATATTTCAAAGCCTGGGCAGCATCTCTGTGAAATGTATGGATTAAAATGCCTTTACACTTATGGCCATGTCTTTTGCAAAGCGGTTAAGTTAACTGTGTAGGCATAAAGATGACGTATTAAGCCATTAGAGAGAATGAGTGTCCGGGAGGGGAGGAGGTTGTCTCTGTCCATGCAGTGTAGGTGCTGCGGTATTCTCTTGCTTTGTCTCTCTCAGGCTAAACAATCCAATAACTGCAGGATGTCTTCAGGAACTTTTGAAGGAACAGAAGTAGGTTGCAAACATACTGTAAATGCACATACACAGGAAGTCATACACCAGCTTACTTTAGCTTTAATGTGCGCTCGCCCATTCTGGTTGTTGTGTTTTTCCTCATGCTTAGCAGACAAAATATGGCAGAGTAGATGAATAGGATTGGCACCAAGAGACGCACAAAAAAAGCAACTAAAACCATTGATGAGAAGCACTACTGTGCTGGGAAATGCAATTAAGCTTAAGGAGAGAGTCCACTTTACTGCTCCGATGGGGTAAAGCTTACAAACTATTAATAGCTAACATCTCTCGTCCCGAAGTGCATGTGCGTGTCTTCCCCTTTCCCCCCGCTCTGACTTGGGGGTTGTGATGGCTGCCTGGTTTTTGACGCGGGGAGTTAATTGTCGCCAAAGGACCAAAGCTCTCCCGTCCTCATCACGGAGAGTTAAGGATTCCTGTTTAACCCCCTCTTTCTTTTATTCAGGTCATTAAATGTTTGACTGGATAATTCTTGGCAACTCAAACCTGAAGGTGGTTTTTTTTTTAGCCATAGTGATAATATCACACACTGCCATTATCCAGATGAGATTTAGGAGCCATTAGTGGGTAAATATTAGTAATGAGACGTTCAAAGGCACTACGTGGTGCCAGTGGCCTTTGGGTGTGTGTAAGCTTTAGTACTCTATGAGTAGGGAGTACAGATTGGTTAACAATTGCAACTGTGTTATGTCGTAGCTCAACACACTAGCTGTTCTCCTCTGGAGAAGTGCAGTGCTCTAAAAGCTCCATCTGTAAGATAAATCAGTAAAGAAAATCCACATTTTAGCCGTGTTGGCATGGCTCTTGAGATGGCAAAGTGTGTCTATGAGTTGTCAGTCCACCACTTTGTCCAGACTGAAATGTCTCACTACGTAAAATAAGTTTACATAGTGTTTCTTATCAAATCTGCTCACTTTGACAAACCCAAGTTTGGTTACGTGGATCGCAGCAGTGGCTTTTTTTTTTATTTTTTTGGATGATCGTGTGTTTCTTTCAACAGTGCTGTGTCATTGTGTAATGGTAAATTAGCAATTCATCTCTCATTCACTCACAAACCAATAGCAGCAAGCAAACCTGCAGGATGGTAGTCTGAACATCGGGAGCTCTGTGGAGTTCAGGGACATTTCGATATTGGACAAGAGCAGCTGGGAATCGAAGCACCAAGCTTGTGATTACGATCGACCTTGAGCCCCGGCTGCTGTGTCTTATTTTTTAGTGTCCTCAGTAAAGCTCGTTGGCTCTTAAATTAGTTTGGTTATTAGAGCTAAACGAGCAAATTCATGCCAAAAATATGACCCTGTAAGTATTAGTGTGTTGTAACATTGTATTTATGACCATGTTAGCATGTTGATATTATCATATATTCGTTTTTTTGTTCTTCCAATCCCTTGCTTTTGCCCCCCCCCCCTACCATTTTCTTTTTACAGCCTCTCTTCTGTATCTTGCAAATTAATAATTTCAAGCATTCCATCTTTGGAAAAATATCTGGTCCTCTGAGACGTCATATTCCTCCATTAATTTATTCATATCCAGGACATTTTATTTTATCATCCCTTGGTATTTTTATCCATGCATGCTTCTTAATGTTAAGAGAGGAGGACTGAAGGAAAGAAAAACAAAGGATATAAAGATAAGATGGCTTTTAATGCATCTTTTTTTTTTTTTTGCATGAACATTACAGTCCGGGTTATGATTTCATCTCTGTGGGGGGATTTAATAGGTGCGCCTTTAGTGACGGCTATGTTAGGCTACTTTTACAAACTAAAAGCCATCTCTTACCATTCCGCAGACAAGCATCGTGAACGCAGCTACACGTTTAGGCTATTCTTATTACTTGTCATGTTAAGCTATTTATTTTCAATGTCAATATTAATCCGTATGTGGTAGGAAAAATAAAAATAACTTTATTTTAAATTAAAATGTTATGCTGCTGTATTTTCAGAGACCCCCACAGATATTTGAGTAAACTGCGTTCATGGCAGCTCTAACTCCAACACTGATTACAGTGCTGTGCTACATAATAGTCTACTCATCGCACCTGTGTCATTCCTTCAGACGAGATGGGTTTTGATTCTAATATAGCCTGAGTGATCGGAGACGAAGAAATGACAGTCAATGCCAACTTTAACCTCCCACATTTTCACCAGTTTGGGTTTAGGGTGATTTAAAGACCGGGCACAGAGGGAGTTCCCTCCCTTCCTATAATGTAGATGTTAAAGCCATTGTGGTTTCCTAGGCAACTTCCTCAAAGATGTCGATGTGTAGATTGGTGATAAATTAATCTTTGGAGTCAGGCAGGTGGAATGAGAATGATCTTTATTTAAACGGATATCAAGCCTGCGTCTGAAACCCTTGCAGCTGACCCGGTTCTTCTTCCGAATCCCTGGCAGAGTCACCATACTGGATGTATAAAATGACAGCAATCACACTACTGGAGAGAGTCTCCCTCGAGTGGCAGGAGAAGATGAAATGACTGTAAACAGCAATTTCCCACATCATCCATTCGCCTGCCGCAGCAGGGACTGACGGCTGGTTAGGTGTGAAGGGCCAACAGGACGGCATCGCTTTAGCTCTGCTGGTCAGAAGGAAGCCTGCCTGTCTTTGTGCTGCCGCCCCATGAGTCACATTTTCTCCTCTCTCTGAAGTGCCACGGGCCATGGAGGGTATATCGCTCCTCTTTTAAGTCTAACCTCCATCCGAGGTGTCTACGGGCCTCTACTCGCTGTTCCTGTGTGCACTTAAGATAGCACGGTTCAGCTGAGCGCTCTGGATATCGCTCCTGCAGCTGTAGGGACACATTCGCCCAGTGCTTTATCGTGTATGGCTGTTTTAACACCGTCTCCACTTGCATCGCAGGAGCCTTCATCTGACACTCCGGTATGGTCTATCAGGATCTTTCGCTGAAGCCTGTGTGCCTGTATGCAAATGGCCAGTGTGGGTTGCTTTCCCAGTTGGGTCAATAAGATAAAACAACAGTAACGGTGTAAAGCTCTTTCTCTTATATAACTAAGTGTTTAAATGTGTTGGCCCGTCTCTTTATTTTCAGTTGAGCAGAAGGGCCAACATATGAAAATCCTGGAAGTCCACTGAAAAATAAATCATAATTGGATAATAATTCAGTGTTTTGGCAGCCCACTGTGTTGACAGGATTATTGACCTCATCCATAGAGAATCACTGTGACTGAAATAAAAGGCTTTCCTCCAGAGAGGAAAGTCCTTCCTGTGCCACCGCCTCTCCTGGTCCCTCTCCCCGTTTGCACAGTGCTGACGGTGAGCTCTTAAAGGAGTACTTTTAATAATGCAGCCAGTGTTTCTGTCCTCCGTATTGGGACTAAAGTGTAAAGCTGCATATGCATGCATAGGGGGATGTTAATAGGGAGCTTTGTGGTTGGCACAACTGTCCAACCCCCCCCTCAAAGCCTTCCACTTAGTGCATGCTGAAAAGGCTGCTTGGAATCACAACAGGGATGGCGATTACCTGACATGCCTGCTCCCGTACTCTGAATAACCTCGGCATCTCTGCAGGACACCGAGGGAGCTCACAGCACTCCTACAGAGCCGGATGTATGAACATTTTAGAAATATGGATACAGTTACAGCACTGGACTTGGAGAGGATTTCCTCATTGGATAATGTTTCCATTAAGTGTCTTCTCGTTGATGTGTAATAGCATCAGCAAGGAAACCGGTGCCCAGTTAAACTGTTGTTGATGACGCTAATAAAGAATAAACTCTTGTGTCATCTTGCGCAGTAAATACTAATGGGTTATTGGAACCGGCTCTGACATTAGTGTGTTAAAAAGCCGCCGGTCCTCGGTGCCACGGGGGGACACTCTTGACAGTCTGACAGTAGTGACTCGCTGGGCAAACTGCAGCCCTGTGGTAGTGCTGACACACTGAATTAGAACAAAAATAGGATGTAAAAAGAGAACAAGCTACAGCAGTCCCACAAGGTTTTGTCACATTTTTAAAATAGATGCATTCACAGTGACAGAGACACTAATTATATACCTACATGCCACTAAGTTGCCGCCATGAGAATTGTATTGAACAACAAGAGGAAAGTGATTAAAGAATAGAAAACATGAAGAAGATATTAATAAGAAAGAAGAAGAAAGTAACGGTAAAAGCCACAAATATACTTTGTTATAGAAGTCTGAGGACTTCAGGTTAAAGTCATAAAATCAGCAATTTATGGAGTTGCTGAGATTGAGTCACGCTTGATCGGGGATGATATTGAACAGGGAACATGGAGAAAACGATAGGACCACTGAATGACCTTGACAGGAGAGAGATGACCAGGAATTTAGATTAAAGATGTATGTAATACATGCCTTTAATAAAATCAAAACAACTTTGCGATTGATGCGTTTCATCATTAATCCATGGGGCTGGATTATCTTTATGAAGTGTTCTAGTGTTCAGGGGTGCAGTAGCATAGCAAGGCTGTTGAACTCAGGTCATTACAGTGGTTAACCAAATCATTTATGTGTGTAGGACATGCTTGGAACGAGTCCAACGTCTGCTTTTACTCAATTCGGCTGATGAAAATGTAATAGTTGACTCCGCATTAGGGACGCAGGAGCAGATGGTTCATTTATCGTGCAAAGTAACAACTTTAAAGGAGCATGAAGAAGAAAAATATTAATATGATCAGAGTGGGGGCGTCCTCGACTAAGAAAGTTGTCTTGCCTATAGTCGACTGATTGTTGAATCATGTCTTTTTTTTTTTCTTGCTCGTTGATCCCCCTTTCTTTGAGCTTTATAGTCCGATAGTTGACTATTTTTTTTAGATGATGAATCAGATTAAAGTTGACAAACTAAGTGACACTTTTACTGCAGGGCCATGTTATTTTCTCAATCTGACCCTGCCTCAGGAAACTGCTTGACTCTTCCTCTTTTGCATCTCCGTCTTCTTCATGCTTCAATTTCAGCTGCAGCTTGTTCAAACCTCTGGGGATCTTGCCTAGATGTGCTCCTCCACATGTCCCATTTTCACTCTGACTACACTGCTAATCAAAGAAAAGGAGTATTCTGTCACCGCCGACACTTTCTTTTTGTTGATGGCACATTTTATCCTCGAGTTGGCAGACCAGCCGATGAGGAGAATGTCCTCAATATGCTGAATACAGCCGATGAAATATGGTTTTCTGATGAAGAAAAGCTGCGCGCCACGCTCGTCCAATTAGAAGATATTTCATATTTTAATCTTTGAAATCCTCATTAGACCGCTTTGTCCAACTAAAAGAAGTACTCAGACAATGAAAAATAACAGAAGAATGTCGCCTCGTCCATTCACACATGACATTCAGATGGCTTTTAATTACCTCTGACAAAGAGCAGAGCAGAATACAGCGGAGTACAGCTTGTCACACAATGAAGACTAAATTAAATACGCTGTCCAACATCCTTACAAAGGTACGGTAATCACAGGAGCATCTGCCAACACCCTGTTTGTATTGTTTGCCCACACATCTGATAGATAGGAATGAGTTCCCTTTAAAATAGAAGGTCTGACTCAGATGAGCTGGAGAGACAGACAGGGACCAAGTGTCATCGGTGCCCATGTGAACCACAGGTAATGGAGTGTTGCTGGAGTGGTGTGACCCCCTGTAATTGTCTACGGATTGAGGCTGAAGCAGGGATGAATCACACAGGCCCAAAATGTTAATCACCACGGTCAGCTAGTCTGACTAAACAGCCCTCAGAGGAGAGACCAGACCATTTGGCCTCTCTCCAGAGCAGGGACCTGCACCCCCCGAACCACATCCCCAGCCTCAGTTCAGTTCAGGCCACCCTGCCTCTGTAACTTTGCCTCTTGGGGTTTCTCCGATAAGTTGTACACTGTCACTACAACTTCCCAACCTTTGGAAATTAATTGGACAAATGAGTGAAATGTCCTTGTGTGTTTTTCTGGTTAAGTCACAGCCGAAGTCATAAAGCAACCCATTTGTCAGAAGTGACAGTGTTATCCTCTGGTACGCCGGGAGATTTCATACTGAATTTGTGATGTTCGTTTTAAAATTACTTGAGTGAGTCAGATAATCGGTGGGCCATTTTCCCTTTTCTTTCTCCTTGGCTTGAAAATAATAGCAATGTCCTTGCTGTGTGTGCCGACTCCCATTTCCACTCCAATTGCTCCGTCAATAACTCTTACCGCAGAGGCCAAATCCATAACAAAGCCGTGATTACTTTCATCAAAGTGAGTGAGAGGAAAACCTCAGTGAGGGAGAACTGCCGGACCTGGACTCCTTTTTTTTGAGCTCGCCTAGATGAAGGTTGAACCTGCTCTGACATGTTGGGCTGAGAACAAGCTCTGTTTGGGATTTACATGGTTGTTGTTGTTGCCAGAATACAGTGTGCTCAGATTTCATTTAAGAGAGTCCTCTAAGTGTCCTATACCTTAGAGCAGGAGGCCTTTATTAATCCCACCTTCCATCCAAACCACTTACACTTGTCAGGCAACGTGAGCCTAATTTATTGAGACACTCCAACACATGCAGCTTTGAATTTGACAATGAATATGCTCTAAATGGAAATTGTAAGAATGAGGCTTCTCAAGCTCCTGATCATCAGAATCGATCAGGCAACAGCGACGGTGCTGGGTGGCGACACGAGAAGAGACTAACATGGTTATTCCCACGCTTCGGGGACAAAGCTGGCAGCAAGGAGCAAATTCACATTCATAAATGTGTGTTTTGTTTCCACAGTGAGGGCTGTGGGTGTGAATGGTTCAGTCGGTTCTTCAAAGCAACGCATCCACTCCGAGGGGGGATATTAATTTGCCGTTGGTTCATGCTTTTCTAGAGTCACTGAATGTTACGGACGTATTTACTTCAGTACACCTGACCTAAAATTTTGAGAAATATATTATTCACTCAATACACCTGCGGAGCTTGCACCCCCAACATTAAACTCATGTATTGGCTTACCATGTCAACGCCATAATCATGTCACTGAAAATAGTAATCGCAGTACTGTAACTGATTACTCCTCAACACAGGTTTTGCAGATGTGCACATTTTCACAGAGGTCTATCCGATTTAACTGTCCTGTGCCTTTGTCCATTTTAGTTTTTCTTTTTGGGTAATTTTAGTTTTTTTTTTAGAAAACTGCCAGATCAGTTTTGGGGTCACACTGCTAAATCAAGAGTAATCCTCTTTTCTTGACAAATAATGCTGAGCCTCAAAGGTTTTAGTTTGTCATTAAGTTTTTGGACGTCAAGATCCATTAATATAAATGTTCTTCAATATAAGGAAGGACATTTGTATAAAACAGGCCATGGCCTTTTTGAAATGTCTCAGGTTTTGGAGAGTTTTCACTAATAATACGTGGTATAAGGATAATTCGCAAACTTCAGTGCTCTGTTGAGACAGCAAATTCTATATTTCTTCCCCTCTCATGCTTTTTAATAGTTATTATTTTACCTTCTGTATGATATTTTATTCATAAGTTATGATAGGAATATCCCACGCCCTGGACCGAGAAGGGCTTTTAGCAGTTGTGGAGGAAATAACCCAAAGCAGGTGTGGCCGAGCAGATTGCCTTCACAAACCCTCGGTAAATTACAGCCAGCTGTCACACACAGATAGCATACAGCCGGGAATGAAAACAGAAAAGGACACTTCACTTCACTTTGAAATATGTTGAGAGGATATGAGATCACAGAGTATGGCCAGTCCCTTTCTCGGAAGCTTATTCGATACTTCAAGGGGGTGTACTGGTTAGGTTGCAGATTCCAGGTTTGCAGACATAATAGATGGTTCATTTTTGACTCCCCTGAAGAGAAAGAATAAAATATTTATGAACAAATTTGGTCGCTGCCTGACAGTACATTAGCTTGCACTGAAGGTGGTCTGTTGACAATATTGGTAATCAATCAGCAGTGAGTAAGGATTGGATGCCTTAAAACACCTACTGTAGCGCTCTTACTTTACTATATATTGATTTTATCATTCATCCGTCAATCAGCATTTCAGGTAATACAGCTATGTATTTTTTTGCCTTTAATGCATGTGTAGGAGCCTCCCCATGCCACCTCTGGCCTCATTTGTTTTCATTAAAAGACGATTAGAGGATGGTAATTGGACAAGTGGTGCGAGAGGCAGAGGATGACAGTGTGACAAAGGACAGCACAGCTGACGTGTCGTCTGCAGGACCCTATAAGGAAGAGGAGTCAGCCCCTCTGGGACTGAGGGCAGCAAAGCACATTACAAGTGTGTGGCGCTACCTGCTGCCCCATGGCATTGTGAGATGAGGTTTTCCCTCCACATGTCAGCCCAGCCGGCAGAATTTCATTACCTGTACCTGCGAGTAGGAAGTAACACGGCTTTATTGCCAGCATTGGCAATCTGTCACCCAGTGAGAACAGAGTTGTTTTCACAGCGCCTCACCACATTTGAAATGATGCTCCAAGAAAAATATCCTGATTTGTGTTCAGTATCGCACACAGAACTGCAGGTGGATGTGCCGCCCACCGCCTCAGCCTTGCGTGAGTTTCTTAAGATCTGCGAAAGGTCCAGATGCACAATGACCACCTTGTGCTCCACCGTGTCTCGTCTTTCTTTCAGAAAAGTCCTTTTCACTTAGACCTTCTGTTGTCACAGTAACACGCCTTGCCCCTGAAAGTCTGTCAGCATTCCCACACTCACCGGGGGAAAAAACCAACACAGGTAATGAGGATGTGGGCCCACACTCAGTGTGTGAATGACAGTCGTAGCGCGGTGGAAAGGAGGGTGGAGGTGATGGAGCTTAATGATACACAGCGGAGCTAGAAAAAAAATAAAATCCTCTCATATACCAGGAGCCGTGACAGGAAATCCATGCATCTTGAAAGGTCAAGGACTGCTTTTACTCACTGACAGCATGTGAGCATGGGAGCATGTGAGCAACAGAGCTGTGAAACGGTATAATTTTGAGCTGATGTATGAAATGTGCAGCGGAAACATACTGCCTCCCGAGAGAGAGAGAGAGAGAGAGAGAGAGAAGGAAGGAATTTAGCGCAGGCGGCATTATGGAAATAAAATTATTATTGAAAATGTCTTTCAATAACAACATGGCTCAGCTTGAGCTACGATGTGACGCATCGTCGGGCTGTAAAGGGCCTCTACATGCTCCACGCACACTTGCACACGCCCATCCAACAGATCACTAATGACAGGCTAAAGGACCATCTGCATGTGTAAAGGATAAAGGATGGAGCGGAGTGCAGATGGGAGAGGCCGGACCTGCCCACCACTTCCATTTTACCGTTACTAGAGAGCGCATCTTGTCTCTCAAATAACCACCTCGGCTGCTGGCTGCATGTCCTGTAGGGTTGCCTCGGGCCTCGCAAGTGTCATGCATCAGCGCTTCAATAGAAGGACACATTGATTAAAATGCAAGGGGAATTTCTTGTTTTGCCAACTGCTACCGATGATGTGGAGTCTGGTGTAAATATTACAAGGAAGGAGTTATGTTTTCAGCTTCTCAAATCTCTCCTTGGAAAAGACTCCAATGACGGAGTTTGTCTCCTGTGCCTCAAATATCAAGAACAGGCTTGTGGGTCCAGTGAGGGACGAGACCAACCAGGGCTTGATGACACCCTCTCTCCTCTCTCTCTCTAACCCAATTACCACAGGGCCTGAAGGAATGGGATCGGCAGGAGTGGCGCGTCAGGGGACGATGCCAACATCAAAGATAGACAGATGGTCCTGAGGTTTTACCACCTCAAACCAATCTCCTGCAGATATTATTGCATGATTAGCTTTTCGCAGTGTCCCAGATATGAAGCCAGAATGAGGATATATCGATCAAGAAAGTAGAAAAAGGCTCAAACTGAGTTCAGTAGCTTCCATGAGCCACTGAGCTCCTAAATTGGCAGCATCAGTCAAAGTGATGCCCCAGTCTGAGGTCACAATAGGGGCTCTAAGCACCAAGCATCCTCACCCACATCCTCAGAATAGCACAGTGTTATCCACCGCCACTCACCCAACACTGTCACACCATTGCGGAGCTCCACTTGTACATTTTAGCAGCTTCCCCCTGTCTTGCATAACGGTGAACACGCTGTGTAGAGTTGAGACTTATTGTTCTCCTGTGACTGAGAGACTGGGGAGAAAAAAAACAGATGATAAATGATGGCAAATGCTATCTGGAAACTACTTTGAAACTGACAATCAGGCAGAGAGCAGCAGATGCTTTTTGCCCGGTACAATCTGTTCGCTTTCTCCAAACCCAAGCTTACGCATCCCACCTCTCCCTCACCGTTGTTTTTTTTTTTTTTGTTTTGTTCATTACTCCACATGCAAATAGCCCTCCTTTGCCTTTCTTCCCTAATTACAGACTAGAGGCTGTAAGGATAGTGAACCTTATTAAGATCCAAACCTTTATAGTCCCACGGGAACTCAAAATGCAGGCGGTGCAGGAGCGGTTTGCAGTGAAAGGAGCATCCTTGCATGTAAATTTCTGCTCATAAATGATCTTTAAGGTAAATCTTGCAGAGGACTGAACTGCAGGTCATCCTCTCTCCCTAGAGCAACAGACCTTTTGAAGGTTGTTGTAGCCGTGGTACATTTTTTGACATGTTAAAAAAGCGGAGTTGTATACCTCAGGCTAAAACCAGGCCTATAAAAGCAGCCAGCTTAACGTGTGGCTGCTGATGCCGCTTCATTTCAGACAGTGTCACTTTTAAAAGTCGCCCCTGTATCTGCACAGACCACTTTGTTTTTGAGTGGACTATCTATTGTAGGAGCAGCCATCTCCTGTTTTCCCTGCACTCAAGCCCTTAGCAACCTGTGGAGTATCTAACAACAGACATGGACAAGAGCAGAGATGATCTTTTTCTGTCCTCCTTGAGTCTCAACAAAAAGGTGACCTGATGAGTCAACGTGGTTTGTGGGTAGGCTTATGCTCTGAGGAGTATTGCCAGTCTGAGCTTAACAAGACTTCACCAACTCCAAAGCTTTGATTTTAGATATCTCCTTTTTATTCTATGGGTATGAATTTAACTTATTAATTCTTCTTTAAAGCAGAGCCAGAAAACAAGATTCCCTCCTGTCCAAAGAGCTTGATCTGTAATTGTTATTTGGTCAAACTGCCAATTTTCCCCAGAGGACAATATTTTTGTTATTTTATTTTTAATTCAAAAATAATATACTGTTGCTTTCAATGGTAACAATGACAGACATTGACGGTGGAAAGTCAGCTGTCACAATTTAACACAAATTATATTTGTTATTTTGGACCAAAATTTAAACTTGTATTCAACTATGTGTGTTCTCTGCAGGATGGTGTCTGCACTCAGCCAAAGATTGTTTATGAGGTAATAAAAGCTTCAGTCTTTAACAGCGAGTGACCTGAGTGTTCTTAAGTCCCAACAACTGCAACAGAGTGATGCGTCTTCCATCTGGCGGATAGTGTGACATCGATTTCACATTATCTAGTTAAACTTTAATTTGTATTATAGTGGAAAAAAAGAATCTGCCCAATAAAGATCAACAACATGGATCAGCTTTTTCTCCGATGTTTTATTCGACAAAGAATTTTCGTCTGCCAAGGAAAATAATGTTCATCTCTGCCTTCTCATGCAAAAGCCCAGAGACCGCAGGACCCTGAGTCTAGCAGGGATCTCCCTTTTAAGGAGGAGGAACCATACTGTAGATAGAAGACGAGTCATGTCCTGTCTTACAAAGGCAAGATGTACAGAACACAGATGTAATGTCAGTATCTTGTCAGTAATTTAAACTTCTATATAGTTTTAAACCGCTATTAGCCGTTCGTTATTTAGATCAAGTGAAATGTTTGAGGGGTTTCTGTAATCTACAAAAATATCCCCTAAATAGTGACCTTTTCCTAAAATATGCTGGTTCTGTGGTGTTGGCATTTAAAATCGAACGCCCGCGGTGCGCCATCAATTGATGTGCGTCAAGTGAGGCACATCAGTTATCGCTTTCAGTGTTTGGGCCTTAGCTCCACTTGCCAGCGTGTTGCTATAGCGATGGAGAATCACAGCTGACACGCACACACCGACCCATTACATCTCCAAATTCTCCACACAGTTTCCATATGGGGATCCTGGACTGGCCCAAACAAGTGCCAAACATCCTCATCAACACTCTCTGTCCCAGCATATGGGTGTGGTTGGTTCAAGGTGAAGCCCAGCAGCACAGTTGGTCACTTCTGGTTTCCCCGAGGCGCATCCAGCTGGGTGGGCAATCAAGTAGAGGCTAATTGGACTCTCCGTACAGTCCTGTACCTCTGGGGCTCTTTCTAATGCCACCGTCTCTGTTGTGTTGTCGTCACTTGAGCTAAAAGAGGCTGCTAGTGCCTGGTATGTGATTAAATGACACTCGAATCCACAGGGTTATACCTGACCTAAGGAAAACTGTGACTGAAAATTGTGACTTCTATCTTTATTGCTACAATGGATTGTTTACAAGTCTACTGACAGGAAACAGGTTCCACCTGCTTTTAATGTGTAACCTCCTCCTTGAGCGAACCCCGAAGAAGTCATTTAGCGAAACAACACAAAGATGTGCTCTCGGATACGTTTGACATTCAGCAGGCTTTTCTCAAAATGTCGTAACTCAGAGAGCGCAGATTTGAGTGAATGGGATTCCGTTTCTCGGCGTTCAAATAATTAACTTTAGTGCCTTCACAATCCATCGTCACTAGTGATTACATGGATTACACATGAAAGGTATTGGCAAAAGGAAAATGGCTTCAGTGGAGTGCAAAAGCCTTTTTTTTTTTTTTTTTAGCTGCAGGACATAATGGGAAAACAGTTGTTTATTGCAGAAGAGAAAAGTCTTTCCCTGCGGGGGCATTCCTGTGGAGATGGCAATTTGGAGTTGATATGGATGAGTGCATATGTCTCTTTCAGAACATAGTTGATGCCTCACTGAAATGCAACATTATATGTAGCAGGTGATTTTGTTATTTTTGAAGCAACCGGTTATGTCTTCGTGCCTGCGTTCATACGCACATGCAGCACACTTGACTGTGTGTGTCAGTGCGTGATTGAGTCTGTGTAAATGTGATTCATTCACACTCCGTCAAAGCAGCGTGAATCCAACATCACGCTCGGTTGCCAGGGCTTTTCCACTCTGCTGTGTTGCTCCTCGCGCGGCCGTCGCTGTCTGTCCCCGGCGTGTCAGATCCAGCTGAGAAGTTCTCGCAGCTCCCTCATCATGACTTGGCATGCTAAGAGAGTCGGATGGTGGTGGTGGTGGCAGTGGGGTGGAGAGATGGAAGAGAAAGGGGTCTGGGGGGGGTATTCTCTCTCCAGCAGGATTTATTCTCACCTCGTTCCCCAGGGCACCAAACACCAGCTGGAACTCACTTAATTATGCACGCAGCATGACACAGAGGTCAAAATGGCAGGTTGTGTACTTTGGAGGAGTTACTTGATAATATTCGGCAAGTCATCGGTCAGGAAAGAATATGTACGATGATTATATAGATGTGTGTATGTGAAGATTTGGGGTTTTGTAATCATAACATTATAAAATTGTTAAATCTGCCCTACAAAGAGAAGAGGCTTGAAGAAAAAATAAGCATGAAAACTACTTATATTATACTTATATTAGTGTCATTTAGAAGAATGAGGCTTGTGTCCTTTTTGTAAATGAGGACATTTTGAGAAGAAGTTTGATGAGGCCTCAACGTGACTATGTTGAAGATTAACAGAACACAGTTTCAGCACGTAAAATGTTTGCCCTTTTAATGCTCAAAGGAAGAAGTAAATGATTTGAAATGGCTGGATAGGAATGCAATGTCACTATGTAAAAATGAATCCCAATTGTTATTATATATCAACATTTTGATCATTTTCAATGTGTTGTCTTTAAAAATACATTTGCAAAAACAAACAAATCAGGAAGAAAATGACAAGAAGTACACGTGAAACAAAGGAGAAGGGTACAGGCCAACTGCCGAGGAAGGTTACTATGCTAGTGGTGTCCTAGGAGCCCACAAGTGTCCAGAAACATAAATACTGCGAAAGGCAGTGCTTACGACAACACACTAAGGATGTGAGCATGCATTGGGAAGGCTACTGCTCCAAGGGGCTCAGTGCAGCCACAGTTACTCACTGTGAAGGAGTGAAGTCGAAGGCTGGACAGTGCAATGCAGCAGTATAGTCCAAATAAAAGTGTGCAATTTAGTCGTTTTTTTTTTTTGAGGCAAGGAAGGAATTAAACACATATAAAGCTGTTCATGTGAGGCTCATCTAATGTTGCTCTGAACTAATTAATAACAAAGCTGCTTAGATGATGTGAGTGATGGAAGTACAGCAAGAGCTCCTGATTCAGGACTGCAGTACAATAGCCTCCATCATGGTCTTAACAATGCTCCAAACCTACGTGAGGTTAGAAGGAACTGCTGTTATAAACATTCATTCAGCTGTGAATATAAGTATCTGTGCTGAGGTCAGATGATGAAAAACGGTTCACTAGAGAATACGATCTAGTCATGTTTCATCAACTTCCAGAGGATAACAGCACAGGAACTGAAGATCAGGTGTTTAGTATTTAAATACTGGAAATGATTTTGAATCTAACTGTATCATTTGAGATTATTTAAAATTGTCTCTTAATAGGGATTTTATTTCTCTAGATTTTAACACACAGATGAAAGACATCTGTTATATTAGGAACATTATGTTTTGCTGCTGCTGTATTTCTGTAGAATCCAGCCAGATGTTCTCATTTATAATAGCATTATGCATAATATTATATAATCCTCATGAATCCAATGTTAAATGCGGTTGTGTTGTTGTTATGTTCTATTTTTTTATTATGGAGTAGGACTTTGTTATAATGAGATCCAATGTATGGTCTTTGAGTACATTTAAAATGCAAATTAATCCTAGGATACTCAAAACGAGACGGGTCTTTACACACCAGAAGAGCATGGCTTCTTTAGGGGTTTGAGGTTGACTCGACAAGCCTGAAAACTTTTCAAATCCTCATCTACTACATCTTCATCCAGCTCCCACCAATGCATCACAAATGACCTCCAGGTCTGAAATGTGTCTTCGCCTGGCACCTGGTCATCCCTCGTTTTCCTCACAGAGCCGAATGTCTTTCAACAATGACAAATGTGGCCGAGCCCCGCTGATGACCACTGAATCATTAATGACGCCATTACCGCTTGATACATCTTTTAGCAGCTGCCTCGTTTCTGAAGACTGGGACAGTTTTTAATAGCATCATCTATGGCCATTTTTGGATAAAATGGATGCATGGTTTCAATTAGTAGGGGAAGTGAATGTTTCCGCCCTGCCTACCAGAGTTCAATGTGTCGCATTGACTTGATGGTTATTTTTAGCAGAGACGCTCTCATTTAGGTTTTATCTCTCTTCATTAAGTCCCAATTACAATATTACGTCATAGGAAGTTGTGGTCTTGTTCTAGAAGTTAGAGCGTACAGGCCTTTCCTGACATTAATGTGGGGTAAAAGGTTTATATTAACTAGTGGCCTCAGTCATTTGTGTTCACCTCTAGCTGTTCCCTTTCTTTCTACACCTACACTCCTACATGTGACATAAAGAGTGCTAGTGCTGCCCTCAGAGCCATTAAAGATAATATGGACAGGACACACACACACCTACACACAGACACAGCCATGCATTGGCACAGATCTGTCCACACATGTGCGGCAAATGCAAACATACGGTGGCAAGATACACAAGTGTTCTCCAGATAATCATTTATAGAGCTCAGTGGCGAGGGGCAAAGTGCTGTTATCGCATGCTAGCAGCAATTTTCATCTCTCCAAAACCCTCCACACCAAGCTGCAAACACCATTAGCTTGTACACGCAGGAGATACGACGTGCACTTTCTGTAGCCGTGTCGAGGACTTCTTGTGTGCTGTCATCCTATATGGAGATGATGGGTTCTTCTTTCTATATACTGCCATACCCAGTCCAAGGTCCATTATCGCATGAGAACAAAAGGACTTAATCCTTTGCATGTTGCTTTGTCTCAGGGGATTTGAGGTATCAGAGCTGATTTCAAAGCCTTTTCCCTGTTGCGTTTGTTTGGAAGGTTTTGTCTTCCAAGGAAAGATTGTGATGTGTCGGTGCTAATCTCTGGTGCCCCTGATTGTGCTCATGTAACGCTGTTTATTCTCGCATGTAGGCGAAATCAGGCCTAAAATATCAAGGCTCAACACAGAGGGCAGATGCAGCTCTATCTATCCCCCACCTCCCCACCCCCCCTTCCACGCCTCTGAGAGATTCATCAACAAGAGTTGAGGCAGTAATTCTCCATAGTGGATATTCAATAATTCATGCTAAGACACTCTCGCAAGCTTATGGTGAGAGATTGGTAATTGTCTTGCCACGCAACGCTCTCTCTCTTCTCTGCATTATGTGTTATTAAATCCATATGCATCATGGTGTTTTGTTGTAGATTTATAGGACGGATATATGACTCATCGATTTAATGCTTTGCCAGGGAGGATGCTTACCTTTTGATTCTATTGGTGGTTTAGTAAATGTGCTGTAGCTTTCTATGCTCGTCGTCACTTCTCCATTCCACTTTTCCAAAAGGTATTGTAGATTTGTGTTGGGTGCTACAAAATGTTGCAGAATTCAAGTATATCAAGAACCGGGTTTATGAATTGTGTTATATTTAGGAATGCAAAGTTCATGAGAGACTTCATTCAAATGCTAGTCATCCCAGTTAACATATTTTTACAGGTGATATTAATATTGAATAGGCTTGAAAACCTGAATCCCAATGGGATGGTGATTAAAAAAAAATATTCATAGAGAATGCTAATCCATCCAGTAGTTGCTGAGATTTTTCAGCCTGGACCAAACTGGTGAACCGACCAGAGCCTGGGATAGCTAAAAATAAAAAAGAAGCATACACATACTGTAAACAGTCGCATTTAACGCAGAAGTGATGTTCACTCATGGAAATCTCGTGTTAAATGATGAATGAACAGTGGAGGAAGGAAGAAAGAGAAGAAGTATTCTCGTATGGAACAAAGTAGAGCACAGCGTGATGCTGTGCGCCTTTGATTGTGACTTTAGGTCAGCTGTTAATCTGGAGGGATACAAGGAGGGAACGCGCTACATGGTTTGGATGAAAAAAGGCATTTTTAAATATGGAGTGCGCCGAGCCCTTGAAATTCAACTAATCAGCTTTGTCATACTGTTGCAGTGAGTGTGTATGTGTGCGAGCATCTGAGTGTACTTACTCACTAGACAGATGCTTAGAGAGGCATAAAGAATTTAAGAGCCTGCTACTGTACTGCATATGGTTGGTTGAAAGCATGCAGGATCTTTTTGTTGTAGTTTGAGCTCTTTCTGCTCACATTAATACAGGACCTGACCTCACCGCTTATTCGTATACCAACAATCTGTTCAAGGACTTGACCGGACGTTTCTGTTTTTTTTTTGTGTGTTTGGGACTCCGTTTATGGATTTCCTTATGTGAGTGTGTTTGTGCAGGTGTGTCCTCGTTCTTAAGTGACTGGATGTCTGCTTGTTTACTATGTGTGCTCTCCCCCCGTGTAGTGGCGAGCTCTGCTGTGCCGGGCCTAATTTTAGGTGGCTAATGTGTGATGTGTTTGCGGCTCTGGCTGTGTCTGAGGTGTGATGTTTATCTCTGCCTCTGGGGAATAGCTCTGACAGCCTTTTTCAATTGGCCAAAGCTCCTGACTGAAGCCCTTGTTACAGATAAATAAATCACCCCAATGTGGAGCTATACTACCTCGCAAATACTCTGTGTGTCTCAGTATCAGTGTCAGAATACTATTCAATCTATTCAAACTCTGGCCCGTTCTGCTTTTATGAAGTCACTTTAGAGCACTATTAAAATGAAATATGTTACAAGTGACAACAACTAAACTGAATGTAAAGCTGCACTAATCTATGATTTTATGTTAACAATGGATCAGATGATTAGAAGTGCAGTCAGAGAGTGCAGACCGCCGACAAAGCTGTTTCTATAAGGGAAAACTAATGAACGTATCTGTCTTGATGTTTCAGATCTGCTCCAAAATGTACTGAATTCTTGAACTCGGACTCACACTCCACCCTTCCACCAAGTGTCATGCAAATCAGGCTTGTAGTTTTTCTGTAATCCTGCGGACAAACAAACCAAACCTAACCTCCTTGGTGGAGGTAAATGTCATCTGACTCTGTAGTTCCCTTTCCCTTTATGGAGCATTGTACCAGCTTTTACTTTTAAATGCCCCAGTCAGTTAGGATTTACTCTCACTGTTGAACCTTGTTTACAGACACGACAGGATGTGTTGTAGTACTCAAGATCAGTCTGGGTCTTGAGACCAGCCTCAGGACCACTTTTAAGAAGGTCTTGTCTCGGAATTGACCACATTTTTACCACGTTCTCTTTGTCTCAGACTAAGAGGACTCTGGATTTTAGTTCAAGACTGTGGGGAGATCACTAAATTGCCTGTGAATTGTCTGATTTATCTGGTAACACCATTACTGTCATAGAAAATAAAAGTAACATTCCCACACATAAAATTCACCTCTACAATGACTTTTGAGTATTTATCAAGGCATTCCTCGTGTACACTCATACGTAAAATATTTAAAAAAATAGGTCAATGAAAAGGAATCTTCATTTTTTTCTCTTTCAGATCAATGTATGTTCTATGGTTTGCATATGCCACTTTGTATTGTTAGTATAATGTGCAGTGTCGGACTGGCACTGGTTTGGTCTTGACTTGGTTTCAACCCCTCAAAGTGTTGCCTTTGTCTCTGTCTCAGAGACAAAGGTCTTGGCTACATCATTGAGGCAGCAGGCAGCCGTTCTCAGTGGAAATGTTCTGATCAGTGCATGACCAGCACCAAATGCAGATGGACAACGCTAGCAACTATCTCGAGAACTTCGTGGAGCATTAAAGCCTCCCTCAATTTCCCTCAGGCTTTGCTGTTGACCAACAACCAGCGCTTAAAGGAGAGTAAATATTGGACTCACATTCTTCAGGTGGAATCACATTCCTCCAAATTAATGTTACTGTTTCTCCTTCTCTGCTGGATATGAAACTTTATAGAGATACATCTAAAAATGGTGGGTTGCAGCTTGTTCTGCTGCCCCCAAGTGGCCAAAATCTCTTTTTTTTACTTTAAAGAGCTCCTTATCCAGTTTGTGTTGTTAAAGCCATTTTAAATGTCCGCTCTTTCTTCTTTTTTTGACTCTTTGACCAGAGATTTTCAACAGCGGGTCAGGGACCCCTAGGGGGTCTGCAGAGTTACTGCAGGGGGTCCCCGAAATTATTTGATCCCAGACTTTTTTTCTTCCAAAATGAAAACATGTACAAAAATACACATTAACATGAACATGACCTATAGTTAGCAAATATAAATCTTTCTATTTGTTAAATGTTATGTTGAATTGTGATGTATAAATGCTACTATAGAATTAGGTCGCTGCACTACACATTATCATAGGCTTTAATAAGCTACACAATCCTTCGCCTGAAAAGGTTGAAGAACTCTGTCTTTGACACAATCTCTCTCTGTCCTCCCCACAGATTGAAGACATTGTTACACGAATACAAGATGAGAAAGCAGGAGGTGTGGCCATCCGGACGGTCAAAAGCTTCCTCTCCAAGATCCCCAGTGTGGTTTCAGGTTAGTATTTGTGTTCGTAGATGTGTGTGGACATGCTTTTCTACTGTATATAGCTGTCTAAATGTGCAATTACATAAACACTCACAAGTCAGGAGTGTATGTGTGTGTGTGTGTGTGTGTGTGTGTGCGTGCGTGTGTGCGTGTGTGGTGTGTGTGTGTGTGTGTGTGTGTGTGTGTGTGTGTGTATATAAAAGCTCACAAGTAAGGATCAGCAAAGCAAATATGACCTTTTGGGCTCATTTAATTTGCTACGGTTGGAGGCAGATGATGTCTCTGCCGATAAGACCTAAGCCACTGAGGAAACTGCCCGTGGTGTGACACTGCCCGAGTCACACTGTTCTCCCCCTTTCGTCTGTGTGTGTGTGTGCACTGTACTCCTCCATGCGTTTGTGCACGTGTGTGCATGTGTATGACATGAGTCACCAGTGTTGGATGAAGATGTTGGTCCCGCTCTCCCAAAGGTTGTTTTGGAGTCACTGCTTCACATGGCTCCCCCCGGGGCCCAGTGGCCTCACCATCTTTCTCAGCAGCCTTTGCCAACGCACAGAGAGAGGGCCAAACGTTGTGCTGTCCAAGAGCAAAGCGGACCGCAGACCTGTTAACACCACGTTCTATTCAGACACCTACTCTGCTTTGACCCACAGAGATGAATCACAGACTTTCCCAAAGCTCATTTGTGTTTTGTGGATTGCAGCTATTGTCAAAACTACTGCACATGTACAACTGTGACGCCAGTGTCCTTCTCTTAATGCCAGGGGCAGACATTGTTCAGTGGCTGATGAAAAACCTCATTGTTGAGGATCCAGGTAAGCCCGCTGTCATTTCATGTAAGCACAATAGAGCTCAATTCAAGAGGAAGGCTATTTCACCCCCCCACTCTCCCTTCACTCATGCCAACAGCTGAAGCCATCCACCTTGGGAGTCTGGTTGCTGCCCATGGCTACATCTTCCCCATCTCTGACCACGTCCTGACACTTAAAGATGATGGCACCCTTTATCGCTTTCAGGTACGAGCAGCTGCACCGAGGGAGAATCCTTGATATGTGTAGGGAGGCCTTTAAATATAGAATAATGAGATGGTAGTCGTTTATCAGAGGGATATGGTTATTGCCTGATGCTAATGAGAGCAATCCTTGCTAAGCCTATTACTCACCCCACCAAGGTCGATACTGTATATCCCTGCTGGACGCTGCGTCAGAGCAGGAGGTGGGCCGCAGAACAGGGCCTGCGGGCCAGTCATGCAGCTTGTTAGAGGAGTGTTTTTTTTCTTCTTCTTCACTCCATCTGATCCAGCATGAACTTTGACAGGTCCCTCTGATGGATAACAGGCTCCACGATGACTCATTACTGTGACTTGGCCATTACAATCCTAATCCTGGCGAGCTAAACAAGGCCCCAATGGGATGCACTGAGCCGGCTGCACGCTGGCTCTGCACTTCTTTGCCGTCACCAGCCTACCCCTGCTCCTCCCCCTCAATCTACCTCTGAATGCGTTTCTCTTCACCTCTATTTGGTGAGATTAAAAGCCATTATTGTGCCTGCACAAGGGAGGGCAGCGTGTGTCACACTTGCTCATTCAGCACGGGCTAAAAATATTCCCTCTGATGTTGTCGTGATGCAACAGGCCCACGTCATCCGAACATGTAAAAGGAGTCCACGGTGCATTTGAAATGCGTTGGCCAGCCTCCATAGCTGTGCTGTGAGGCATAGTGACAGGATTCTTTTGTTTGCTTGTCTATAAATAGGTACCATCCTGGTAGAAGACCCATATTTAATATCAACTGTGTACTATTTGGCACTCATTTCTGACTATATATATTCCTTATGAAAGCAGGCACTTTTTTTGTTCATTACACTCAAAAAAGCACATCCATCAGCGTCAGCTTTTTGTTCTTAGGCTAATTACCGTTCTGAGTAATAGTGGGAATGAAATATGTGGTTGAGTACCACCAACTTCTAATTCTGTCCCGTTATTAACAATGCATGATAGATGTGAGTGATCCATTATTAATGGACTTTGGAATGAACTTTGAATGTGTGATATCGGTTGCAATAGACAATTAAATATAGATAGAGGGAATGTGGCTACTATTGCTCCCCAGATAGTTATGTGCAGCACGCGGACATCAAGGCTCATCGTGAAGCAATGAGTCGTCTTTTTGACTTTGCGTGGAAGTGCAGAGGGAGCGTGGGTGGTGGGAGAAATGAGACTCCATCGTTCATATTGGAGAATATTGTTGTTTATCAAGACACGAGCAAGAACAGGCAAGAACCGAATGCAATTCTGATTATTTGAGTAAATAAACAAACTCTGTTTCGTCCCCCTCTGTTGTCATCAGTCTCCATACTTCTGGCCTTCAAACTGCTGGGAGCCTGAGAACACAGACTATGGTAAGTCACACTCTGTTTCCAAACCAGTAAGATCTCGCTAATGCCTTCAGCTGTCTCTCTGATACACAACTCGCACTCTAGATCTGTTGTTGACACTCACTGAATATTGATCCACATAGCCCGGTCCCTGTAATGTATCCGGCCCCGAGGAGCCCCCACCACAGAGGATCCTGCGGGATCAGATTAGCCAAACACAATAAAGGACCGGTCACTGATATGACCACATCTCTGGCTCTTTGCTGGGCATTTACTTGAAGCGTGTTATTTTAGAAGACAGACTGCTCCAGCAAAACATTCATTACTGTTGATTCACACAGTTGAGCCCTCAGTACAAAACAACAACAACAAAAAAAGGAATATCTCCAATGGATGGTGCTCTTTTTTTTTTTTTTTTACTAACAATACAGACAACCCTTTGGACCCTTTGGACCCTCTGAAGACGTCCACGCACTTGTTACATCTAACCGCGCCACCACCTGCTCCCTTGACCCGATTCCCTCCTCTCTTCTCCAGGACATCTCACACGACATCTTGCCATTCCTCACCACCCTGATCAACTCCTCCCTCACCTCAGGTGTCATTCCAGCGGATTTTAAGACCGCCATCGTGAAGCCTCCCCTTAAAAAACCCACCCTAGACGCTACTGACATCCAAAGCTACAGACCTGTATCTCTTCTTTCATTCCTCTCTAAAACCTTGGAACGTGCCGCCTACAACCAACTGTCATCCTATCTCTTGCGGAACAACCTCCTAGACCCTAATCAATCAGGATTCAGGACTGCTCACTCCACTGAGACGGCCCTCCTCACAGTGACCGAGTCCCTGCAAGACGCCAGAGCCTCGTCCCACTCCTCCGTTCTCATTCTCCTCGACCTATCTGCTGCATTCGACACAGTCAACCACCAAATCCTCCTCTCCAATCTGGCTGAACTTGGCATAACTGACTCTGCTCTCACCTGGTTTACATCATACCTGACAAACCGCACCTTCCAGGTCACATGGAATGGCTCTATGTCCAAACCCTGCTCTCTGGACACGGGCGTCCCTCAAGGCTCAGTATTAGGACCGCTTCTGTTCTCACTATACACCAGATCACTAGGTTCTGTTATCACATCGCATGGATTCTCCTACCATTGCTACGCAGATGACACCCAGCTGTTCCTCTCTTTTCCCCCGTCCTCTGACGCTCACATTGCAACTCGCATCTCAAACTGTCTGGCTGACATCTCTGTCTGGACAACTGCACATCACCTCAAGCTCAACCTGAACAAAACCGAACTCCTCTTCATCCCAGGGAAAGACTGCCCTCGCATGGACCTGTCGGTCACTGTCGAGGGCATCACAGTATTACCTTCCTCAACTGCGAGGAACCTGGGTGTAATCCTCGATGACCAACTATCCTGCACCCCCAACATCACTGCTGTGGCCCGATCCTGCAGATTCGCCCTCTACAATATCCGCAGGATTCAGACCTTCCTCACAAAGGATGCAACGCAGCTCTTGGTCCAAGCACTGGTCATCTCCCGCCTTGACTACTGCAACTCTCTCCTGGCCGGACTCCCGGCCTCTGCGATTAAACCATTACAGCGTATCCAGAATGCCGCAGCACGCCTTATCTTCAATCTACCCAAATTCTCCCACGTGACCCCCCTCCT
The DNA here is from genome assembly GCA_029853015.1 of Chelidonichthys spinosus. Taxonomy (NCBI): domain Eukaryota; kingdom Metazoa; phylum Chordata; class Actinopteri; order Perciformes; family Triglidae; genus Chelidonichthys; species Chelidonichthys spinosus. The sequence continues at coordinate 12,617,099 of CM056833.1, read as the reverse complement.
CCGTGACCTCCACTGGCTCCCTGTTGCAGCACGCATCCAATTCAAGACGATGACACTGGCCTTCAGGGCCATCAATGGAACGGCACCCTTCTACCTTCAAACACTGGTCAAACCTCATGCCCCGAAGCGAGCACTTCGCTCCTCTACTTCAGCTGGCCGGCTGGTACCACCATCGCTGAAATCAAACAAATGTCGCTCAGCAAAGTCCAGACTCTTCTCCGTTCTGGCGCCTCAGTGGTGGAACGAACTCCCGACCAATGTCAGGACAGCAGAGTCATTTGCCATCTTCCGAAAAAGGCTCAAGACTCACCTGTTCAGACTTCACCTTGACTCTACATAGCATGACCCACTAGCACCCTCCCTCGACACCCCCCCCCCCCCCCTAAAAAAAAAACAAACTCTGATCTAGCACTGTTGCTCTTGAAGTACTACTTTACTCAGATGAGGACCTAACACTTGTTCTATTTTTAGCTCTTACTGCATCGGCAATGATACGTCGTGGTTTCTTTGTTTCCTTCTTTTGACAAATGTACTTATTGTAAGTCGCTTTGGACAAAAGCGTCTGCTAAATGACCTAAATGTAAATGTAAATGACTAACTCTTATTACCCTCTTCATGTCTCACTCTTTCTCCCTTTCCCCCCTCCAGCCATTTACCTGTGCAAGCGCACCATGCAGAATAAGGCTAGGCTTGAGCTAGCTGACTACGAGGCTGTAAGTACACTATCATTTTTTTTGTTTAGCGATTGCCAGGGAAGTCGCGGTTCAATGCTATCATTGCGCATGGACCATAATATGATGACACACTGAATTTCCTGTTTTCTTTCACGTGAATGAAAAACAAAAGAGCGGTAACATTGTCCTCTCGGGCCCTGAAATGACAAAATCCATTCATCCCAGCCAAAGTCAATTATCGAATTGTAAACTTTATACAAAGCCATCAAGGGTCGCGTTTCTTTTTCAGGAGCACGATTTGTCAGACTACAAGGCAGAGATTCACTGGTCCCAAATGTAAATATCTATAGGCCTACTTGCATCAGCAGATCAATCAAGGTCTCAAGAGGGGCATTACTGCAGTACTGATCTCCTGCTGTTATACCATAGCAATCCACTACACTTCCATATTCAAAATTACTCTGCAACTATCGTCCAGTGGACTTCCTTTCTCTCCTATTCAGGTCACTTTATGCCTCTAGGCCTCATTGCTCTCACTAGTAATATGCCTGCTAGTTGGTACTCAGAATGACTTCTCTCTTTGTAATTCAGGTCATGTATTGTATCTCTGACAGATGCTTGTTTGAGTGGATGCACAATTTAATATGCAGCTATGTTTACATTATAGAGTTTTAAAGAGCCTTTGAAGCTTTTATTATACAACCCATCATGTGTTTAGTTCCAATAAAGTCTTTGTTTTGCTCGTTATATTGATAGTTACATATTTAAAAATAACTCTGGAATGAACATAAGCACAATGTTAACCCACAACATGCGATTGTTTTCACATACACATATTTAACTAATGAGATAGAAATTGTTAATTATTGGTTCTCTTAGGTGTCTTTTCCAGTCTTTATGCTAAGCTAAGCTTATCTGCAGTTCGTGGTAGCTTCATATTAACGGTACAAACAAACGTGGCGTCAAAATGAGAACATTTAACTCTCGGGAAGAGAAAACATATTTCCCCAAATATTCACTGATTAATCCAGTAAGTACATATACCAACACAACGCCAGCTCAGATGAACTTGTTCAGGGACACGATAGTGAGAGGTCGTCTCGTCTCAGTAATGGTAATCCAAAGTTATGGCAGCTGTGGCCATCATGGTGAATGGATCATGTAATCATCTAAAGGCCTTCAATTCAAATAACGCTGCACCTGATTGGTTCCCCCAGGAAAACCTCGCCAGGTTGCAGAGAGCCTTCGCCAGGAAGTGGGAATTTATCTTCATGCAAGCTGAGGCTCAAGTCAAGTGAGTATATGGGTTCACGTGTGAGTCAGAGCATGTTGCCTGTTGATGTCAGAGGCGTGCTAACGTGACACGCTTACAGCAGGAGACAGGGAGATGTTGGTGAGGTCAGGTTTATACATTCATGCTAACCTTTGCTTGCTACATGCATAATTTGAGTGTTATTTCCTCAAGGAAGGGAAATGCTTCAGTTTGCAGTGTCAGTTGCTCTGTTTTCATGCTTTGACTGCAGGCTTACATGCATTAAATACAGCAAGCATCCCCCTATGGAATTAAACACAATTCTCCTTCTACCTCTTAGTAAGACTCCCATCTGGTGGCTTGCATGTGTAAACACAGCATTAAAATCTTATGCATCATTTCAGTGAGGAAAGAGGCTTCTTCTCTTGTCTATGCAAATCTTGTCAGGGTTTATGGGCCACTGTACAAGTGGGGGTGATATGGAAAGTAATAAGTCTTCTTACATCTGGGGACCAAAGAATATCCAGCAAGGTCTGATCACTAAATGTCAGTTATGTAAGAGCTCGGCCCCACCAGCAGCAAACGCTAGCCTCGCTTGGTGAGGCAAGCAGACAGGTTAAGACCTAAACCCTTCAGCTTTTTGCTCCCTAATCTGCCCTGTATGTGGTATTAACATGTACCGGTATACGGCTGTCTGTGTGTTTGTGTGAGTGACAAAATGATGGGGGTATAACCGTATAACCTGATATTTCAGGTATGTGTTGTTTATATAAAACGCCTCTGTTGACAGGATTGACAGGAAGAAGGACAAGGCCGAGAGGAAGATCCTGGACAGCCAGGAGAGGGCATTCTGGGACGTCCATCGGCCAGTGGTGAGTTGGAGCCAACATCATGACAAAAGGACAGGAAAAGAGGGTGATATGCGGCAACAGCGTCAGAATGGAAATGAACAAAGAAGCAAGGCAGAAACGAGGGACTGTTATATAGATAGACAATTGTAGCTTTTAAAGCCTGAGAACGGCAGATTCAGCTCCACACACTGTTCAGCTCCACACACTGCTTTGTTGTCGGTAGCAGAATTAGATTTGCTGCCGGTCACTTTGCATACAAGCCTTTTGTGAGCCTTGGCATTGCTGAATAAAGAAACGGCATCATATTGTGTGAGGAGGACGGAGGCAGACAATGCATCCTGGAGAAACACTGTTATCTGACCCTGAAACGTGTTTTGTGTCCCGTCGCCTCCCACAGCCAGGCTGTGTCAACACTACAGAGATGGACATCCGCAAGTGCCGAAGAGAGAGGAACCCACACCGGGTAAAAAAGGTGAGGAGAGGAGACCATGGCAGGTTAGTTTCCCAAGCCTTTATATATTTATCTTCTCAACAAACCTTTTACTATAAACCACTGGTTTCATGGAAACACTGAGGTCCAGTATCATCTCACCACTCCTGAAGAATCTTTTCTGACGAGCCACCAAAACCTTATTTATTTTATTTATTCATTTAACTGCCCAATTACATTTTCATGTTTATCTCCCTAAATACTTCAGTTTTCCAGTGTTAACTTTTTTTTAGGCTTGGTACACCCTGGACTGGTTCCCAGTCTATCACAGGGCTGACACATAGACACACACAGCCGTACTCGCTCACATTCACACCTATGGGCAATTTAAAGTCACCAATTAACCTAATCTGCATGTATTGTGTGCAATTTTAAAACATCCACTCTTCGTTAAACCCCTCCAGATTCCCACACACAATATGCAGACACCAAAAGTAGCGACAGCCCAGGTCACACAACTATTACCTGGCATTCATCCAACTACAAGTTAAAGTCCGTGATCTGTCGTGGCTTATCAACACAACAACAATGGCATCCAAACCTAACATGTGTCTCCTCCCGTCTTCTTCAGTCAGTCTATGGGGTTCCAGATGACGGCCAGAGCCAGCCGAGTCCGGTCCACATCAGCTCTCAGCCAACCAGGAAGCCCACCAAAGAGGACGTTCAGAAGGAGGTAACTTGCGGTGTTAAAGTATTCCTCGATAGGTCATTACCACCGGTCTGCCTCACCCATCCATCATAAAGACAGTCGGGGACGCAGACTGATGAGCTGTTACCTTATTTAGCTTCCTCATCGCTCTCTCTCCCTCTCCATCAGATTACCTTCTTGAACATCCAGCTGGACAGACATTGCATGAAGGTTTCCAAAGTGGCCGACAGTCTGATGAGCTATACAGAGCAGTTCATGGAATATGACCCCTTTGTGTCGGCCACGGAGCCTTCCAATCCCTGGATCAGTGATGACACTTCCTACTGGGACCTGGAGGCAAGGTGAGGTTGGAGGGACCATGTGGGGATGATGGTAGGCTGATGATACATTAAAGCCAACGCTGAGGTCAGGTGGAGCATAGAGGTCTCAGTGCTTATGAATTTAGGAAGGATCTGTCTGTTTCTATATCGTCTCAAATCAGA